>CM068710.1:17924529-19124529 GCA_035079005.1 Fraxinus americana | reverse complement strand
TAATCAAATTAATAAAATAACAGATATAATGGTAAGAGTGATACGTCTCTATGAAACAAATATCATGGAAGTCCACAAACTTTCATGTCTAAACTGACACCAAGTAAATCGATACTTGAAGAAAACGGCACCATAACTTGTGCCAATTTATATTAAGTTGTCAAAATGACATGAAGAAAACACTTCCATTTTTTCTTCTTCAAAACACGTGCACTATTGTTGCGCTTTTTATATCGCAAGTATACGATATTGTAACAAGTAGTATAGTTGACATTTGAGTCCGGATATCGTTCCCACGAAGACTATACGTTATGACTTAATCTAATTTTTCTAACTCATATTTGACAAAAGCAAGTAAATAATTATGATAATTATAATTATTTTTTCTAACTATTTTTAACTAATTGAAAATATAAAAATATTGCAAATAATGGATGATTGAAAATTCAAATATGTGATGAATATTATGACGTAACAATTTCATCTATTGATCACCTTTATTCTTAATTTATGATCCATAACATAATGTAGCGTTCGATCAAATTCTTCTATTATATTCAATTTACCTCTCTTGAGTTCTCATTGGGTCTATTTAGTTAATTCAATTACATATTTCTATGTGAAGTAACTTTAGTTAAACGAAACACTAATTCTAAGAATTCATATTATGATCGCAATAATTAGTACAGACATCTCTACACGTTATACTAATTTACTGGATTTTATTATATGATCTAAACTTCAAACTCACCTCTCGATCGTAAGAGACTCACATAATCATCAAATTATGGATCAGATAATTTAATACATTAAATTCATAGTAAAACCAACACATAAATAAATAAATCACGGAATCTTGAATAAAAAAATAAAGGATCACAAGTCGACTACATTATTTTCCCTAATATAAAAATTAGCTATTCATATTGTAAAAATAAAAACACGTAAAAGTGGAAAGATATCACAAAAAATTGACGACACGTGAAAATTTCTGGTGTTTACAATCTCGTTTCCTTTTCTTTTCTTTTATCCTTTCCTTTACTTTTCCTTCTTTTCTTTTTTCTTTCTTCTCTACCCATTTTTCTATTTTGACTTTTCCCCCTTTTCTTTTTCTTTTATTCTTTCTTTTTTTTTCTTCTTTCATTCTCTTTTTTTCTGTGTTCCTTTCTCTTTTCTCCTCTTTTTTCCTTCTTTTTGCTCCTGCCCCTAGCTTCTACGTTTTTTCCTCTCTATCTCGTATATTATATATATATATATATATATATATATATATATATATATATATATAGACGGATGGTGGAAGACAAAGACAAAGAAATCTCAAAAGATGCTACTTTACTTTCTCAAAAGAAGACAACTCAACTGGAAGACAACTTTCTCAAAAGACAATCATTCAAGATTCTTATTTCTCAATTCAATGTAATTTCAAGTCCAAAATCTCAACTATTTAATGTACTTCATTCTGAGGTTTTAGATAGAACGAAAAATAATAGAGTTTATTTTTCTATTTCTCTAGAAAGTTCTATCCTTGTAATTCAAATATCTTTTAATAAATTATCGTTTACTCAATTTTTTACTATTTTCTTTCAACCACTTTCCCCCAAAATGGCCCAAGGAATATTTTGTGGGAATAAAACCTTCCCTGATACAATTTTGATCAACACCAGATCAATTAAGACTCGATGATGAGTTTTGAATTCTTTATTAATGACAATAGTCATATTACAATACCATTTTTGAAGTTGAATTCTTAAATAACATTGACCTTTTCTTCTTCAGTTAAAGCATGAAAAGATTTATGAGATCTTTTGCTAGATTTTGAAGATTGATGAGATCTAGAACTTGAAGATTTCTGAGATTTTGAATCAAAATTTTGATGAGATGTATCACTACTTGAAGAGGATTCATATTCATTATCTTTTTCAAGTTTATCAACTTGAAGATGAACAATTTCCATTTTGATATTTCGAACTTGTTTTTCAAGATTTGAAATTTGAGATTTCATGATATTAACTTCTGATCGAAGGTCAGAACTAGATATCATAGATTTTTCTTTTTGAAAACGATTAAGAACATCTTGAAGATTGAAAGCTTCTGGAACAGATGTTGAAGGAAGAAGAGAATTAAATCTATTTTTCAATTTTTGATTAGGAATTTGATCAATAATATCTTTGATAAGTTCTTCTTCTTTAGTAAGAACATTTATAGCTTTACAACCATAAATTTCTTTGCTATGAGAAGAGGAAGAAGATGATTTTGAACTTTTATCAGAGTCAGAAGTCTCTTGATAAATTTTTTCAATATCAGAATTTGAAGAGTCGGACTTAGAGTTAACAAGATTGAGAAGTTCAAGTTTAGTTTCTTTATCACATTGAAGATTACTAATCTTGCCTTTGAGAGGACTTTTATTTGAATAATGACCTGATTTATTACATTTCCAGCATGTAACATTTGAAGTTTTTCTTCTAAAATTTTTCTTTTTAGAAGATGGTTTTAAAAAAGGTTTTTGAAACTCTTTTCTTTTGAAAGATGATTTTGAAAAATGATTTCTTTTTGAAAAGAAGAAATTGATTTTTGTTTTGTTCTTGATGGAGGAATGATTTTTTCAAATCTATATTGTTGATAGAATGATCCAAGTTCTTTACGACCTTGAGACTTTTCAGATTTGACTTTGGCTTTGAGTTTAAGATCATTACAGAGAGATAATCCTTCTTGATTAACAAAACTTATGATTTCTCCATAAGTAAGTTCATCAAAAGAGATAGATTGTTCTTGATGATTTTGTTTGATAGCATTTCTAACTCTTTCTGCAAAGAGTTTAGGAAGTCCAGAAATGAATCTTTATTTCCAGTAAGATTGATCACAATCTCGACGAACAAAGATACGAGTAAGAAACATGTCTTTATACCAACGAAAATCTTGAAGAGTTGGACAATTGAGATTCATAAGACTGAGAATATCTATCTTGAATATCGGTAGGAATTCCAACGAAATGTTTGATAATACTAAAAATCATATGAGCAAAGCTATCATTTCTTCCATCAGTAGGTTTAACAGCCTTAGCAATTTCAGCTCTATCTTCTTCATAAAGATAGTTGGACCACCAACTTTTCAGTTGTCCTGCAAAGCAGTAAATAATATTGTTTGTTGCCAAATGGCGATCAATTCCTTTACATAAATAGGCATTAAAACAAATACCCATTTTTTCAAGTAATTGAATGATTTGATATTCTGATAATCCATCGATGCTCCACTCAACGATAGCATTACCATCATAAGAAAAAGATTTTTTGATATTTTCTTCGAAAAGAAGATCAGGAGGAGTTGGACGAGGATAATATGTTGGTAGATTTAGACTTTGAAATCTTTGTCCGTGAAGTTTATTGATATGCAAATCAGTTTCTTCATGAAATTGAGATTCAATATTATTAATAGCCGATTCAATGGTTTTGATATTTTTTGAAGAAGTGGAAAGTTTTGCAAATTGAGAAGCAAGTTTTTTAAGAACATCTTCTTTAGAATTAAGTTTAGGAGGAGGAATGTCATGAAAATGACAAATAGAAGAAGCAGATAAATCAATAGTCTGCTTCTTCCTTCCTTTGTCAGATGTTTGAGCTTCAGATTCAGAATTAATCTCAATTTTCTTGAGTTGAGTACAAATAGACTGAAGAACAATATTTGAATAATTATTTTGAGATAAAACACTTTTAACATCTTTGGCAATAACCATACTATCGTCGAGTCTTTCAATTCTTTTGAAAGTAGAAGCAACTACTTTAGTAGTGTCATGTTGAATTGTAATTTCTTGCAACGGAGGATGAACAGATTGAAAATCTTCTCCATCTGGAGTTGTCCAAGTCTTTTTTGAAGAAGAATTAGTTTGGATTTTTTTTGTTTTCTTTAAAGAGGAAATCCTTTTTGGAGATTTACTGAAAATTTTGAAATATGTCCATTCAAATAAACTAATTTCTTCTTGAGATTCAAAGAATTCATCCCGAAAAGATTCAATTTGTTCTTTTGAAAAGGATTTTTTGAACAAATGTCTGAATTTTTTGACTTCAGAGATTTGATCGGTCTTGAACTCATTTCTTCTATTAATTTTAGAAGGAATAACATTACATTGACGATCAAGTCTTTCAAATTGAGGATGTGTCATATCTGAAAGAGTAGGAGAAGCAGGAGGTTTAATTTCTTAATCATCTTTTTCAGATTCATTTTGATAAAAATGTTTTGGTATTTTTGGATTAAAATTGACTCCTTTAAGGGAAGAAGTTGAAGATCTTGCAGCTTGAAATGAACTATTTCTAGATCTATCATCAGATCTATATGAAAAGGATCTTTGAAGAGTATTTGAAAAAGATGGTTTATCAAAGATAACTTTAATACTCCTATCAGGATTATGAATGATCTGTTCAAGATTTCTCCTAACAGGTGCAGGAATATGATTTTGAATATTTTCGAAATCCCATGCAAGACCTCTTTCTTGAAGATTCCATGAAATTCTTTTTGGAATCATAACATTAGAATGAAGGGGATTAACTTCAACTAAAAGACTCTCATCTCTTGGAGAAGTTCTAAGGGCTCTAATGTTAAGTTGAGTATTCAAGAGTTTGTAATATACTATGTATATTAATGCAAAAGCTCTTGAATTATCATCAATTTCGAAATTTTTTGTTTGAATACGAAGATTGAGAGTATTCAAGATAGCTCCATCTTGAAGACTAACCGAAAAATTTGGATAACAAGTTGAAAATAGTGGACCACTTTCGAGGTTTGACTCGAGCATAGAAAGTAAAGAATATTCAAACCTTAAGAGTCTCTTGTCTCTTAAAGTAATAAGAGCAGGAATATCAAGACCAAGACGAAACAAGGGCTTGACAGCAATTTGAACAGGTTCAATATGAAGATATTGAAACTTCTTATGATGAGTTTGAATAGATTCTCTTGAAAGTAAATTGATAGAGGTAATTTGTTCCTTAATAGGAATAGTTTGCTCCAATGTTTTGATAACATAATTTTAAGTAAAATCAAATTTGCATATTTTATAGATAGAACTCTTGTCTACCTTTGGAATAGTCCAATTTTGAAGTTTTTGTTCAATTTGAGCAATTTGAATTTCTTTTGAATTAAAATCATTTGATACAGAATCTTGTTCAATTTCATCTTTATCAAAATATTTTGACATTCTTTCATTTTTTGAACTAGTACTTCCTTCTTTAGAACCACTACCTTGACTAAACCAGTTAGACATAAAATACATATTTGAATGATGTAGGGAAAACAGTAATCTTACCACTGTAGACACAAAGCTACAGGTAAAACTGACGTTTGACCAAAGCCTACAAACGGGACCACCCTAAACGCCTACCCCAGCTAACACGGGCTTACCAACGCTCTCAGCAGACATCCATGGCTACACACCAGTATGACCCTTGACACAGTAAGGACAGTAGTTTGATTATATATATAATTTAATCCAAAAAATAATAAAATATCATGATTTAGGGTCACTAATCAGTATATAAACTACACTTATCACAACCCCAAACTTATTCGTTTCACTCTTTTTTCAGTGCGTGAACTAAGGCTATATTTTTTTCTACTATCATCACCTCTCAAGTTTGACAAAATTTCACCAATTGCAGTTCAATAAGTAAGGATTCTCCATTAAATTTGATTGCTTCAATCTCTAAAACTTAACTAGGCTAACATCCTCTTATCAAAAAGTCAAATTTTCTTAAACGGGTGTTTGTGACTTAACCAAGCATTTGGTGCGTCTACTGTTTCCTGCACCTGCACCTGCTTTTTTAGAATTTTTTTTAGAATAATTTTTCTTTATTTGAAGTATTCTCTCCCTTAAACTTTATAAATGACCCATGTAACAAACTTTCAGCCAATGACTCTCAAGTCAAAAGACTATAGGGCACTAGGTTTTAAAGACTCTTCCAGGCTTAATTGCTGCTCCGGACAACCCTCGCTGCTTCGCTCACCCGCGAGTTGCGAAAACTTCCTTCTGGATAGGTCTCCTACGAAAGAATGAAACTCCCTAAAGGCTGTTTAAGTCAAGGGAAGATTAGAGAAAGCTACCAAACTCCACATGTCGGATAAGGTAGCCCAAAAAGTGTACATGTGATATTCCGAAAACATAAACATGTGATTTAGTAAATTATAACCCATTTTGGGGTGCAACCAGGGAACAACTATCAACTAGTTTGAAAAGTTCTTCCATTTAGTAATGGAAGTCATCCGTTGTTACTTTCTAAGGGTATGGTAGAGGCGCTTGAGAAGGTGGACAATCCTTCAGTGAAGACCTAACGAGAGGCTGAATTCAAACACACCCAAGATCCACAAGAATCGTACGAACATCTATGGAGCGTAGCAAGGATTTTTGAAATCTTCTCTCGTCACCTCACTCAATCCTACAGCGGAAACTCGAGTCGAGGCGCTGCAAGCGAGCGAAGAAGCACTTCTTGTAACCAAAACAAAAACCCTATGGATCAGCAAAGGCTTGTTCTGGACCACGCCGCTAGATTGATACTGCCAGCCTATTGTGGGATGACTGCCACCTTCCTACAAATAGTTCAGTTGTTGCGCCCTATATCCTAGTAAAGTTCGAACCGTTTCCAGAGCGAAGGATTTCGATCTTAGACTGAAAAATGAAGCGCATGAACTACCCCGCACAAGCGGTGGAGCATGTGGTTTAATTCGATGCAAAGCGAAGAACCTTACCAGGGCTTGACATGCCGCGAATCCTCTTGAAAGAGAGGGGTGCCTTTGGGAACGCGGACACAGGTGGTGCATGGCTGTCGTCAGCTCGTGCCGTAAGGTGTTGGGTTAAGTCCCGCAATGAGCGCAACCCTCGTGTTTAGTTGTCATCGTTGAGTTTGGAACCCTGAACAGACTGCCGGTGATAAGCCGGAGAAAGGTGAGGATGACGTCAAGTCATCATGCCCCTTATGCCCTGGGCGACACACGTGCTACAATGGCCGGGATCGGGAAGCGACTAGTCGCTTCTGGCGAAGCTTCTAGAAGGCCGACCACTACATAGAGAGTACCAGTCATGAGCTATCGCTCATGCCTAGAGAGGCGGAAGCAGTAGCTTCTAGGACGAAGCCGAGCCGATACGATAGGCGGGCGAAGGGCTAAGCCACTAATGTCGTGGCGAAGGAGGCCTACTATACGTATACTGGATTAGTAAGCGGTGAAATACCAAAAAAACTACACAAAATTTCAGTGAACTATTGAAGCTATCAGTGTGATTGATCAGACAAGTACCAAGGGCTTTCGGTAGACTTCTTTCATTTCCGAAGGAGAAAGACTAAGACAACTCTTTTCGGGTTATGCCATAAAGAAAGACGTGTCTCCTTGATCGCTTAGAGCCCCTCGATACACTACCTTAGACAGCTTGCGTGAACAAAAAGGAGGCGTACGTAAGGAGAGCACCTTTACTTTAGTATTTGTATAAAAAGATTTGATCTTTGCATTGGTAGAAATGAATTGGGCATTGGCTTCAATCATGGACAGGTCAAGGATATCTTCTCTCCAAAAGACCAAGATATTGGCAGGGGATTCATCCGAGCGAGATGTTCGACATTCATCCATGCATACGCAATCTACGCTTCCATTTTGATACATAGTTGGCCCTTCTAACCATTGGTTCCAGGATGACAACCAAAGACTAAAGCCCGGTCCGAGCAAGGGAGGCAAACAAACCTGCCACTAAGGGAGACTGACGAAGTCAAAAAAGTGGCCCAAAGAATCCGACCTAGATCCAGGATTCCACTAAGGGCTGAAGGAAAGCATATAGAAAGACTCCAGTCACAGGCAAGCACCCCACCCAGGTCTCCAGGCTTAGATTAAGGCCCGCCAGTAGCTCATCATCCGTCCTAGGACCGCCTTTTCGCACAACCTCCATGCACACTTTTTATATGCAAAACTTAGCATAGAGGTGAAAGCGGCGGCGGCACGACAGTAAATCGATTCGACGTAATCTACATGTTGATTTGATATAGACTCCATGAAAAAGATTATGCGACACCCTTCATTTGCTTGCCTCCTTCCAGCTCAGAATGCCTAATGCCTATTATCTAGTACTAGAAGCTAACCGCCAGAAGCTCACCCTTCGGGTGTCGCTTCCAGCGCAGGAGGCCAAGCATTCTGCTAGACGTCCCGGCCTGGGAGCCCCGTTCGCCTTTACTTTATGAGTAGTACTTAAGTAGCTAAGTTTCCAAAGGTGAACAGCCCCCTGTCCTTTATGTAAAGGGCTTCTCAGAAAAGTAAGGAAGGAGGAAAGACTGGTGAATCAGGCAACCCCTCTACCTTTCATTCATTACTTGCATAATGAGTTGCATCGACATCTTTGCCCGTGATCGAATGCCCCTTTCCCACGTCACCAATCGACGAATGCTGAGGAAGGAGTGAAGTCATAAATACTACGAAGAGAAATTTTTTTATAAATTTTTTTTATACTTTGATTAGTGCATTATCGCTCATTTAACACCAATTCAAGTAAAACGACTTATAATTTGAAATTTTCACCCAATTGCATCATATTGACTTTAGACAATCCACACAAGATTTTTTAATTTCACGGATGAAATCCTCATTTATCTCAATATCGTCCTACAACAGTGAAATCCCCCCAAACTATCATAAATTTTGTCTAAGAATGTAAAATTTTGTAGTTTTGAGTTTAAAATTTATGGTCCACTATTTCAACCTATTCAATTATGAAATCGACTCATTTTTACACGATGCTTAACTTAATTCATGTACTCAATATATATATATATCAAATTTCACATGGAAAAACAAAAATTAATCTAAGCATGCAATTTATTCACCATTCATAAATCAATTAATAATTCAATATATTCGTCATTACTAGCCATGCCAACTAACTCACACAATCACGAAAAAAGAATTTTTTTAAAAATTTTCTTTATTAAAGCAATAAAAGCACACAAAAACACATAAAAAAAAAAAGAGAACTCTTGTTTTCCACTCCCAAACTTAAATTAGACATTGTCCTTAATGTCTTTAATCCTAAATCTGCATCTAAATGGGTGGGGGAAGATTGTGAAGAAAAGACTCCTCTGATATGACTTGTAATTCAATTGCTAGCTTTCCTATTGCTCTTGTTGGTTCAGTGGTCAATTAATATTCCACGACGTTATGTTCCTGAAAAATCAAATAAATTATTAAGATCAAATAATTGGAACAAGTGTTACTTAACTCTAACATCTAATAAATCAAATAATATATCGAAGAGAGGGTATGGATGATAAGTCACAAATAAACTTAGAATAAATTAAACTCTCGTAAAACTCAACAATAAAATAAATAGAAAAGAAAAAAACTTGGGTTGCCTCCTAAGAAACGCTACTTTAACGTCATTAGCTTAACTTTGTGTCATATTTGATCATGGTGGCTCGAACCAAGTTATGTCATCATTGCACTTTGTGCAATTTTCATTTATGCACCATTTTTTTGCTCTCTATATTTTGATATTTTCATTTTTATCTTTACCAAGAGTCACCGAAATTTGATTTTCTATTCTAACAGCTTCGTTGATCAGATGGCCTTCTTCGTCAATTCTACAACAATTATTTTTGTTGGAAGGTTTCTCAAATGGGGTATAAATATTAAATATCTTTCGCTTGTCATCTACCTTCAATATTAGTTCACCCTTCTCCATGTCAATTAAAGTTCGACCGGTTGCTAAGAATGACCGACTTAATATAATTGGAATGTCTCGATCTTCCTGTATGTTCAGTACAATGAAGTCCACTGGAAATATTAAATTTCCTGCTTTTATGAGCACATCCTCAATTTTGCCACGTAGCTTTGAAATTGTTGTATCAGTTAGTTGTAATTTTATTAATGTTGATTTGACTTCACCCAATCCCAATTTCCTATAAATGGAATATGACATTAGATTTATACTAGCACCTGTATCACTCAATGCATTAATAGTACAAGAATTTAAAATTGAAATAGGCAAAAGTAAAACTCCCTAAATCTTTCAATTTGGGAAGCAAATTGTTTTGCATTCTTGCACTACTTTCCTCCGTTAATGCCACAATTTCAAACTCTGGAAACTTTCTTTTCTTTGTCAACATCTCTTTCAAAATTTTTGTATAATTTGAAATTCGTAATATCGCATCAATCAACGGAATATTGATCTGGAGCTTCTGGAGAACATTAAAAAAAATTTCAAAATTTGTATCTTATTTGTTCTTCTTGAGCCTCTGAGAAAAAGGAATGGGAGGCACGTAAGCCTTAACTAGATTTGGTGCCTTTGCAGTGGATTGTTCTGTACTTTCTTCATTCTCAATTAAGGTAGGTACAAATTTTTCTTTCATTATAGTTTCATCAACATCTTCCTGGTCGTTTCGCAGTAATCTCTGAATTGTATCCCACTCCTTGTAGTTATAGAATGAATATTTTCTTCCATCGACATTTTTCAAAGTCTTTGGGGGAATGGAAGTAGAGGTACATATGCTTTAACTTTTACAGGAGCCCTGGGTGGATCGTTTTCCACTACTCTTATTGCCATCACTTGCTCTTTAGGATTTATTATTGTATTGCTTGGCAATGATCCCTGTAGATGTTCTGCAAGTTGTTGAGCTATCTGACCAATCTGTGTCTCCAACTTCTTAGTAGATGCTTGCTGATTTTTAAAATTAGTATCAATTTATTGGAATCATTTATCTGTTTTTTGCACATATTGATGAAACATCTCCCCCAAACTTGGTTTGCTCTCCTGCAGGGCATTATTTGAACCATTCCCTTGTTGATTATCTAACAATTTGAAATTTGGGTGCTGTCTCCATCCTGAGTTATATGTTTATGAATATTAGTTAAAATTGCGAGAGCCATTTCAAATGAAGTTGACTTGTTCTTCGGGAAAGCCCATAGACATACAACTTTCTATCAAATGGTTAGCTCCACAGTTTTCACATGATGGACCACCCATCACTACATGTGCTTCTCTCGTTTGTGATTTCGCCAACATCTCTACCTGCTTTGTCAAAGCTGCTATCTGCGCGTTGGTAGATGATGTGCTATCTAATTTATACATCCCAGATGCTCTCGATGGTACCACCATTTCTGATGAAAACATTGAATGTGTAGTGGTAATTAACTCAAATAAATAAATGACTTGTTGTATTGATTTTTCTATGATCAATCCACCAACAGAGGAATCCACTTGAGATTTTGACAGTGGTGAGAGTCCGGTATATGGAAATAATCGCAACTTAGTAGTGTCTTCATTAACCCCCGGAGTATGGAAGTTCTGACAATTTTTGAGAAATTTGGAGATATGTATGTTGGATTTCATGAGGTAGCCCGTAGAATTGGAGAGTGTTACTCATTAAATTGATCCACTCTACCCTTATCTGAAAATTATTTACCCCGAAATCTTGATACACAATACTGGAATGCGCAGGCGCGACTATTGACGTCAAGAACATTGAAACTGGTAACTCTTATTCGTTTATTTCCCTTCGCTCCCACTGTTAATCTGGTAGCACCGCTACTCTTGCGGCCACTTGTCCAATTGGATGAATAGAAATAGGAATATTTTGATCGTCAGTCATTTGATGTTGCTGTTTTTGTTTGTGTTCCTTGCGTCTTCGTCTGAAAGTACGTTCTATCTCCGAGTCAAACAGTTCAAGATCGTCGCCTTGGGTATGGAGCATACAACGAACACTATTTTTTTTAATAAAAGAAAGTAAAATCAAATCAAATAACAGTTAAAAAATAAAATAAACTAAGACTAAAAGTAAATAATAGTCTCTGGCAGCGGCGCCAAAAATTTTTTGCCTTTTTTTATATCGCATGTGTATGATATCGTAACAAGTAGTATAGTGGACCTTTGAGTCCGCATATCGTTCCCACAAAAACTATACTTTATGACTTAATCTAATTTTTCTAACTCATATTTGACAAAAGCAAGTAAATTATTATGATGGTTGTAATTATTTTTTTAACTACTTTTAACTACTTGAAAATATAAAAAGATTGCAAATAATGGATAATTGAAAATTCAAATATGTGATGAATATTAGAGCATAACAATTTCATCTATTGTTCACCTTTTTTATTCAAGATTCATAACCTAATGTAGTGTTCGATCAAATTATTTTATTGTATTCAATTTACCTCTCTCGAGGTCTCATTGAATCTATTTAACTAATTCAATTTCATATCTCTATGTGAAACAATTTTAGTTAAACGAAACATAGTTCTAAGGATTCATATCATGACCGCAATAATTAGTATAGGTATCTGTACACGTTATACTAATTTACCGAATTTTATTATATGGTCTGAACCTCAAACTCACATCTCAATTCGTAAGAGACTAACATAATCATCAAATTATTGATCAAGTAATTTAATACATTAAGCTTATAGTAAAACTAACACATAAATAAATAAATCACAGAAATCTTGAATAAAAAAAATAAAGGATATCAAGTCGACTACATTGTTTTCCCTAATATAAAAATTAGTTATTCATACTGTAAAAATAAAAACACGCAAAAGTAGAAAGATATCACCAAAAATTGACAAAACGTGAAAATTTCTGGTGTGTTTGCAATCTCGTTTCCTTTTCTTTTTTTTTTTCCTTTTTCTTTTCTTTCTTCTCTGCCCTTTTTTCCTGTTTTGACTTTTCCCCCTTTTCTTTTTCTTTTCTTCTTTCTTTCTCTCTTCTTTCTTTCTCTTCTTTTTCTCTGCATTCCTTTCCATTTTCTCCTCCTTTTTTCTTCTTTTTGCTTCCACCCCTGATCATTTTAAAGTTTCATCTTTGGATTTTGCTATATTTGCACTTTTACATTCTTTTCTCCAATTCTTCTTTAAATATAAAGTTTTACCTGCAAAACACAATATAACATAAATTATGTAGAATTTAACAAAAAAGACAATAAAATATCATAATCTAGAGCCACAAATAAGTGTAGAAACTACACTTATCAACTATACTTAAATTTCAATGCAAAATCACTTACATGTACTTATCTAATCAGAGGAAAATAATATATAAGCATTTTTAAAAGATAAAAACACAAACTGATTGTCTCTGCACTAATTTATAATGAATGCATAATACTTCATTGAGGACTTCAATAACACTAAGAATTCCAAAATGAGTTTTTGATTGTTAAATGTTAACCATTCAAATGCATTCAATTATTACACACAATATAACATGCAAAGAAGTAGGTTTAATAACTTGGATACTTAATTATTAAACGATTCACTTAAATCTTATAAAATAATTCACTGCATGTTAGAAATCAAATTACTCTAAATGGTATCTCACATTTATTTAAACTATAGTCTATTTTCAAATAGAACCAAATGCATGCACACATATTAAACTTATCACTTTCAAAATAAAATATACCAAACGGATTCGTCCTAAGATTGTTGGATAAATTGTTATCCTTTAAACAAAAATAAGTACAATGCAAATACGGATAGAAAAACGACTTACCAAATCCATGATATGTGTATACAAATTATGCAAAACGACTTACTGACACATAGAAATAATAAGGAGATGAAATAAAGCGAGGTATGAAAATACAAATCTCCTTAAAATAGATTTTGTCCCCTCACTGGCACTAATATTATCAAATGGACGTTCTTTTCCCAAGATACAACGCTTCGTTCAAAATTAATATAGCACAATATTAATTTTGCTGGGTGAATCAACGCTTGACTGTAATCTTCTAGAATGAAAGATATCGAATACAAAATTCATAAATAACTTGAAAATTATTTTAACAAAATTTAAAGAAGGAAAGAATTAGAAATCAATTATATCAAATTAATTTGGAGTAGTAAAGAATGAAACTAAAGATCTCTATTTATAAAATTTCAAGTGACTTTTTGAATGATTGCATCTTTTAACACATTTTCACATTAAATGGTGAAGTATACACCCTATCAAATGGTCATGCCTTTTATCATGCCCCTTTTAAATAGTCAAAATCATTCTAACAAACATGACTCTTTATATGCATTTTTTGCAATTGAAGAGACACCTATTAGAGACATATTCTAATTCAATATAAATAATATCAATTATTCCAACAACATGTCTCTATGAAATCTAGACTAGATCGTATTAGGTTAATTCGCGTTACAATTTGGGTCATAGCACAATTTGGTGACCAACAGGGAGCTTGCAAAAGAGTTGCTGTGTACTTTCTTGAATGGTGTTATCATACACGAGTATTTCAATGCCTTGTGTCTGCGTAACATACCTTTTGAAGAATAGCAACAGAGATTGTCATGGGTAGAAATTGAATGTATAATGATGTTGGTAATTTTTTTTTTAGGGAAAGAATGAATGTTTTGCTTCATGCCTATTTGTTTGTTACGACTTGGTTCGCCCGGATGTTGCTCTCGAACTTGCTTAGATAAATAATATGATCAACTTTGTCACCCCTGATCTATTGTAGGTGAATTTTTCTTTCGTATTTGTATCCTCTTATGCACTTTGTCTTTGGGTTCCTTTTATATTTAAAGAGCATCCCAAAAAGAATCACAACTTAATTTTTACATGTGCAAATCTTGGGGACGTAATACATTTTTAGTTTCATGTGCATGTACACTTCATACCTTGAATTTCTTGTAGTTTATGCGCGAATACAGGGCAAAGTTGACGAAATAATCAAGGAAAAGATTTGTGATATTAGTATCCTAGTGACATTACATTATTATTACTAGTATAGTATCACATCATTGCTAGCATGTCATAACATTATTTCCGCTACTACCATAACATACGCCACGCTATCTACATTATCAACATGTTACTTGCTTCACATTTGCAATACTGTTACACTGGGCTGTGCAAATATATGAACTGCTTCGATATATGATAGGCTCTCTACATATTATATTTTGGAAAAGTTTGATTTGTTATTATTACTTTGTCGTCAAGGGTATTTTAAGGGGCACAATTTCTTTTGTATATTTGAATTGAATATTTTGTATTGTATTTTAGGTTTGTTTAGTCCATATTACAGAGGAGATATTGTCAAAATTTTGATAAATTATATGAGATATCTATCTTTCGAGGCAATTTGTAAGTCCTTGCTTATTCAGGCTTGCATAGTTATTTTCGAGGAAGTTCGTAAGTCTTTACTTATTAGAATGACTTTTATTCTCAAGAAAATCCGTAAGTCCTCACTTATTTGGGATCAATGCATATTTTCGAACTATTTCATAAATCCTCACTTATTGTAGCTACTCATATATATGAGGCAATCTGTAACACCTCGCCTACTTAACAGTTTATAGTTCAAGTCATACCTGTATATAATAATATGACTCAGACTTGGAGGCTATTGTTGTATCTATAAATTATGCAGCATCCGCGTGACGGAGGGTGTCCTATATTAGCTGACTTGGCATCTATTATTCAATTGAATTGTCTTATTAAATTAAGAAAACTCGTGCAACCTCGTCTTAGACTTGAACTTGTGCCCATCACACTAAACTCAGTTGGTCCATTTCCATTTCTCTATATATATGTGAATCCATTTCACAAGAGGTATGACATTCAAACACTAGCCAAACCTCTCTTCTATCTCTTCTACTTATTATCTTTTGTCCGACAGTTGACTTGGCCGTCGAAGTTCAAACAATCATCGGACCTTTTTTTCGGTTGGTGGCTTTTACCTTCTAACGGTGTGTTCTAGTACATAGGTGATGCATATGTAAAGGGAAGATGACAAGGATTCTGTTGACTACGTGTCCTTACAAAAATTGAGGTCAACAAGATTGATGCTACTAATAAAGTTAAGGCTAAAGATAATGAGGAGACAGATATTATCAAACATTAGGTGTACACTGAGGAAACTCAACTTTAATAATGCAGGAAATTTTTATTTTTTCTTCTATTCACTGCTATAATGACCGATTTAACCAGTGTCTTTTGTTGCAAAATATAGAATAATGTAAATTTTATTTATTACAGTCAGAACAAAAACAAATAGAGAATGAAAAATGTAGAAATATATGAAGCGCTGAAAATACTATAAATCTGCAAACCAAGACGTGTGTATACAGTTTTCTTAAAACAGATTCGCCCTCTAACTGTAGGTGCTTGGGGTTTAGTGTGGACGTCTGTCTCCTAGGATACAACGAAAGAACCGGTAGAATTTGAGAACTTCAATTTCTACTCCAAAAAAATGAACTCGCGTCAGAACAGCACCACCAAGACTTAGACGAAAGTGAAAATTTTCTGGGAATTGGAACTGGAAATTATGCAGAAAAGTATGTAATTTTCTGGTGTTAAATAATGGAAAAACTAGCTCAGTTATAAACTTGGCCTTCATGAATGGTGAGTAAATATGTGCATTAACTCAATGATCTAATGGGAATAACCATTGGAGTTCCAACAATTTCGAAAGGTAAAAAGTCAATTGGAGAAAGAAAAAAATTAGCAAAACGAGGAAAAAGCCTCTATACTATGCATGATTACACCCTTCCAAAGTGTAACCATATATAAAATGGTCATTTGCTTTCATCAACTTTCCATGTGGGATAAACTTAGATATAGTTTTTCCTCCAACATAAATCATCTTCCAATTGTCCACTTTGAACTCTAATTTTTCATTCACCTATTTATCTTTTTGACAAGTAAATATAAGATTTCGACGTTCTTGCGGAGGAGAATACTGATAAACTTTGATCTTCCAAATTGAACCAACATGTTCCACTTAAAATCGTACCAAAAGTAAGCTCAACAAAACTATTTTTTCAACAAGCCCTCACATAAATGAAAATTGGGAACGACACAAAAATGTGAGATATAAAAACTTTGTGATATAGTTTAACGGTTGAAACCTATATAGGATAGGTAGGTATTACCCTTTGATCCTTCTTTTGTGAAAGTATATTTACTTTATTAGCTGATCAGTAGATGCACTGTCTTTGAACTATTCTGCTATTTATGTAAACAATGATATACTCCAAACAGGATTCTTACTTTGTGACCTTCTAGTTGTTGATTGACTATCACAATATATGCAAATTGCTAGCATGGGTTTGACCATCTTGAAATATTCTCTAAGAAATTGCATAACCACTTTACCTTTTTACCACATTTATTTAGAGGTATAAACTCAAATTCCATGGTAGATCTGACTATAACAGTCTGTTTAAAGAATTTTCAGGATATAGCTGCACCTCCTGATGTGAACATAAATCCACCAATGGACTTTGAGTCTTTTATACCTGATATCCAATTAGCATCACTACATCCTTCAATGGCCGCTAGATATCTGATATAGTGAAGTCTAAACTTACGAGTATATCTTAAGTATCTTAGTACTCTTATTATTCATTTCTAGTGATCAGCTCTTGGATTACTTGTGTATCTACTCAGTTTACTAACTGTGTAGACTATGTCTGGTCTTCTACAACTCATCAAGTACATTAGACTTCCAATAATTCTATACTATTCTACTTGAGAGACACTTTCACCTTTGTTTTTAGATAGATATTGACTTGTATTTATTGGTGTTCTAACCAAGCCAGAATCATCCTTGTTGAACTTTTCTAAAATTTTGTTCACATAATGTGACTGAATCGGAATGAGCCCATTTGATGTTCTTAAAATTTTAATTACAAATATAACATCAGCTAAACCCATATATTTCATCTCAAATTTAATATATTTTTAGTAAATTTAATCATCTTATTGTTACTATCAATAATAAGCATGTTCTCAACGTAAAGATATAAAATGATATACTCATTTTCAATGTCATTAACATAAACAAATTTGTCATACTCGTTGATTTTAAATCCATACTCTATCGTGACACTATCAAATTTTTTATGTCATTGTTTAGGTATTTGTTTCAAGCCATATAATGATGTCACCAATTTAAAGACTTTCTTTTCGTGTTTTGGTGATGAAAACCCTTCGGATTGTTTTATATAGATTGCTTCCTCTAAATCTCCATTAAGAAAAAAAACAGTTTTAATATCTATTTGATGTATTTCAAGATTTCGCAGAACGGCAATCGCAATTAACATTCTAATGGATGTTATTCTCGTCATTGGAGAATATGTATCAAAGTAATCAAGGCATTCCCATTGTGGGTAACGTTTTATTACTAATCTAGCCTCATACTTTTTGATAGTTCAATCTGCTTTCATTTTCCTTTTGAAAATTCACTTGTAGCTTAGTGGTTTACTTTTTGAAGGAAGATCCACTAGATCTCATATATGATTTTGCGAAATATAATCTATTTCGCTTTTAATGGCATCTTTCCATTGAAATCCTTTTGAAGAGTTCACAATTTTTTGATAGATTTGAAGTTCACCTGCTAGCATAGAGGTCAGAAAATTAGGATCATGAGATTTTTTTCTACATCTTGTTTCAACCTGCTTGACTATTTGCAATCATAATCTCATGTGTCAATTTAGAAGAGTCTGCTTCTTTTTTGGATCTGTACGGAAATATATGTTCAAAGAATGAAACATTTCTCGATTCTATTATATTGTTTTTGTGTATGTCTAGGATTTTAGATTCGTGCACAAGAAACAGATAAGCACTACTATTATGTACATAGCCAATGAAGATGCAATTTATAGTTTTGGCTCTATCTTTACTTTCTTTGTCCTATGCTCATAAGTATTTATAGGAAGACTTTCTTCCTTTTTATAACTCATAAGGGGTTTTTTCTGTTTTCTTTCAGAACACTTTATTTAAAAGGTAATTTGCTGATAACACAACTTTCCCCAACATGTTTTGAGGTAACTCAGAACTTACTAACATTGCATTAATCATTTTTTAAGTTATGATTTTTTTGTTCAGCAACATCATTTTGTTGAGGTAAATAAGGTACAGTGGTTTCATCTATAATTTCGTATTGTACACAGAATTCAACAAATGGTGCTTCATACTCACCACCTCAATCGCTTTTCAACACCTTAATTTTCTTATTAAATTGATTTTCAACTTTATTCTTGTAGAGAATAAATTTTTCTATAGCTTCATCCTTACTTTTAAGCAAATATACATAATAATATTTTGTGTTATCGTCAACAAAAGTAATAAAGTACATGTTGTTACTTCCTGTTTGTACAAATTTTAAATCACGTATGTCAATGTTAATTAAACCAAGTGATTTTGTATTCTGTTCAATTAATTTAAAGGATGACATTATCAATTTTACCTTAATACAAATTTCGTACTTATGTTTGTAATCAATATGGAACGCGGATATACAATTCAAGTTAATTATTCTACATAAAGTATCGTAGTTAACATGTCATAGTCTACCATTCCATAAATTGGAAGACTCAAGCAAGTAAGCATAAGAGTTTAATTTTTGGTTTAACAACCATTATACAATCGGAAACATAACATTTTCCGACAAACATTCTACTTTTTGATAAAATAACTTTGTCTAACTCAAATACAATACGAAAATCATGCTTATTCAGAAGCAACCCGAACACTAAATTTTTGCGAATTTTCGACACATACATTGTTAAAATTCACCTCTTTTTTCGAATTAATCTTCAAAACCACATTTTCTTAACCCTTGATTTCATAAGTTGTTGAATTTTTTGTAAACAACTTCTCTACATTCTCAATTGTTTCGAAAGAAATAAACAGTTCTTTATCAGAGCACGTATGCCTTGTAACTCTGGTGTCAATCCACCACTTTTTTGAGTTTGAACCCACCTATTCACTTCAAAAATAACGCATACAAGATTAATCTCCAACACATCATATACCATGTAGTCAACCACATTTGCTTATTTCTTCTTCTTTGGCAATCTGCACTCCGAAAACTTATGACCCATTTTGTCACAGTTGAAACATTTTCTTTGAAACTTCTTTTTAGAAATTCCATATTTTAGTCCTATCTTGGTTCTTTTGCCACCGGATGGCCCCGACTTTTTTTTTTTGTAGGTCTTATAACTTTAACCATGTTCCACAACATTGGCTTTAGCAAACACCAGGATTGAACCACTTCTTTTCTGAATTCTTTTTATCTTATTCAATTCAAAGTCTAACAATCAGTTATTCAACGTTCATTTTCTTTTTCTTATGCTTAAGATCATTCTTGAAATCTTTCCATACCGGAGGCAGCTTTTCAATAATTGCAACCAATTGGAAAGTTTCATTCAAGATTATCTCGTCAGCATGAATCTCATGAAAAATCACTTGAAGTTCTCGTACTTGACTGATTAAAGTTTTTGAGTCCACTATTTTATAATCTAAAAATCTCCTGACAATGAACTTTTTAGCCTACTCATCCTCAGTTTTAAATTTTCGGTCCAAAGACTTTCACAAGTCCTTTGCAGTTTTCATCGTACTATACACGTTATATAGTGAATATGTCGGCTATTCATGATATAGTTTCGGCACATAAAATCCTAATAGTTCCAAGCATCAAGTGCAGTGATTGATTGAACATCCCTCTCACTCTCATTGAATTTTAAAGCAGTTTCAGTCAAGAATCTTGCAAGATTCAAGGTGGTCAGGTAAAATACCATTTTCTACTGCCTGCTGCCACCTCTTACAATTCAAGCCATTGAATTTTTCTATTTTTTCTCCATGATTAACCAGAACAGTAACGGTATGGCCTGTTGTTGGAGCTACATTTTGATTCATAGCATGATTCGACAATTTAGCCACAGTTTGAGCCACAACAGAACTGGGCCCTTGAGCCACATCCTGATTTCCAGTAGTTATAGTTTGAGTCATATTCATGTTGGTTGATTCAGTTGTCATTTCTGAAAAATCAAATGAATATCAGTTTTTGAACAACAATATATGAATTTGTTTGTTCTTACTTTCAAATATGTTTTAAGTTTGTTGCAAGAATATAGAATAATATAAATTTTATTTATTACACTAAGAACACAAACAAACTGAGAGTGAAAACTGCAGAAATATTTTAAGCGTTGAAATTATTATAAATCTGCAAATTGAGACCTGTGTGTACACAGTTTTCTTACAACATATTCGCTCCTTCACTGTAGATGCTTAAAGATTAGTTCAGACATATGTCTCCTAAGATATAGCGGAAGAACCAGTAGAATCTAAGCACTTTAATTTTACTCCGACGAAATGAATTTATATTAGAACAATAGCACTAAGACTTAGACGAAAATGAAATTTTTTTTAGAACTGGAACTGGAAATTATGTAGAAGCGTATTTAATCTTTCTAGTGTTGAATAATGAAAAAACGAGCTCAGTTATAAACTTGAAGAAAGCAAAAATTAACAAAATGTGGACACTCATAAAGGGCCAATTTTTTATCCGTTCGGTTCGACATTCGTGTACACAAGTCGCGTCTGAACACAAGTTCAAGACTCGATGTACAATTTTTGGTCCTTGATTTGTAATCCCATTGCACGTGTACGTGAAGAAAGTCTCTATATTACACATGATTACACCCTTTCAAAATGTAACCATATATAAAATAGTCATTGCATTCATCAACTTCCAATGTAGGATAAACTTTAATATAGTTTTCCCTCCAACATAAACGATTTTCCGATGATCCACTTTGAACTCCAATTTTTCATTCACCCGTTTATCATTTTTGGCAAGTAAATATATGATTTCGATATTCTCACAGGGGAGAACACGAATTAACTTTGATATTCCAAATTGACCCAACAGGTCCCACCTAAAATTGTGCCAAAAATACGCTTAACAAAGTCATTTTTCCACCTAAAATTGTGCCAAATTTTACATGTAGACTTTTCCACATTAGTTTTATTTTCATGCTCCATTACCTTAATATTCCCAACAATGCAATGCAAATGTCCTAATTCCACACACAACTCATTAATGGACGACTTTTATTGATTTTGGTTATTTGTTGCAAAATATGTATGCACGGTTGCTACTTTGTGCATTGCTTGCACCGCCTATGCCTGGGAGGTGGGGGATGGGATCAAGGAATGAAGTTTTGCTGCACCACCACCCCCAATGGGAAAATGGGTATGTCTCCAATGCCACCATTTGGCATGCCACCAACGGGGTGCTATTAACACGTGAATGTTTTAGTAATTTTGAATTTAGAGCCGAGAAATTTTACATGGTGTGAAAAGGAGGACACAGATGTCTTGTCTTTACAAGTAATGGTGGGATATAGTTGAAGTTTAGCAATAATGTAAATTGTTGTCGTCTGTCATAGGGTGTTGATATATTTCTTTGTAATATTCTTTTGTAGCAGAGACATTCTTTTGGAACTGTAGGCAAAAAGTTGAGGATAAGTTGTATTTCTTAAAACTGGCCAATATTATGTTTAGTATGGTGGGACTTCAATAATGAAAATTAAGGTAAAATTTCATTAATATGGTATGTCAAATATATCTTCTTTAATTATTTAAATTTGTGACATATGAAAGTTAATTATTTATTGTGGAGTTCCCCCCTTGACCAGGCACATTTTTATTATTTTAAATTCACAGTTTCTTAACAGGTCACCAACTTAGTAAAAAATCGTTCTTACCATTTGAGCTATGTATTGATCTCATGCATCTAAAATGTAGAGCAACTTCACGGTTCACATAAATCGAGTCTTACAAGCCAATTGACTTCCAATCACAATTGGGATTAGGCTACTAACAAGCATGACAACTTCACATTTGGGATTGGGCCTGAGCCTCAGCTTGAGCCTAGACTTTTAACAAGCAGATCAGACCACATCTGGGTTCGGGTTTGGGCTTGGGACTTAAATTTGGGTTTGGACTTAGACTTAGACTTAGGGTGTGTTTGATAGATTTTATTGAATAAATAATGTATTTTAAATAGTGATATGATGGAAAATATGTGGTTAAAAAGTAAGGAGAAGTTATTGATGTGACGAAAAATATTATTTTATTGAAAAATGTGTGATTGAAAATGAGTTTTGAAATAATGCATTTTAAAAGAAGGGATACTTACAAAAATTCCATTAAAATTTGTGAGGTTTTGAAAAATCATATGAAAGATTTTTAGGAAGTGAAAAATACTATGTAAAATGAAAAGGTGACACAATCTCACTTTTTTTAATAAAAATTGTCACAAACTCAAAAAATGTGACAAAACTAAAAAAAAAAGTGACACTCTCAAAAAGTGATACAAACTAAAAAAAGTGACACAAACTCAAAAAAAGTGACACACACTGAAAAAAGTTATAGAAATCAAGAAGGTAACTGAAAAACGTGATAAACACTCAATAAATGACAAAATTCAAAAAAGTGACAAATTTTAATAAAAGTGACGAATTCAAAAAAGTGGCACAAATTAAAAGTTGTACAGATTAAAAAAGTGACAGACAATAAAAAAAAGTAACATACTCAAAAAGTGACAATTCAAAAAAAGTGACAAACTCAAAAAAGTGACGAAAATTTTAAAAAAAGTGACACAAGTTAAAAAAAAAATGTGACAAATGCTCAAAAGTGACGAAATTCAAAAACAATGTTATTGCCTACACTAAACTCATTGTTTTTTCAAAGACAATGAAATGTGAAGGAAGACACATTTTTGAAATGGTTACATTTTTGGGTTTTTAATAATGTAATCGATCACTTGCATTATATGTATTTACACGTGCATAAAACTGATGGAAAATCAAGAAAAGAACAATTCATCCTTGTGCAATACACCATATCTTCTCTTCTCCATAAAACTATAGAAAAACTAACATTACACCACCTGCACCACCACCTAAACATCCACCGTTGCCTCCACCAAGTCCACCACCACCTCCTGCTCCTGCTCCTGCTCCTGCTCCCGCTCCTCCACCAAGTCCACCCCCAGCTCCACCTCCCAGTCCTCCACCAAGTCCACCGCCACCTCCTGCTCCTCCATGGTTGGGGCAGATGATTTCAAGGTGGAGGATTTCTCCATTTCCAATTTTAATGTCTCTGATACAATTGAAGAAATTCGAATGGCAGACCGGTGTCCCTGCTTGTTCTTGTAAGGAAAACGCGAAGTGTCGGTCGAGATTCTCAGTTCTGGGAGGTTCTCACTCTCATTGGGGTATTTTTTCATTCCCTGCTCCGATTCGAGCCTCTTCTGCACGCTCTCTTTCAACATCATTACACCCATCCTCGAAAATCTTCCTACACCCTTGGGACTATTATACAAAGGAGGTTACCCAAATGGAGACTCTTAGCAGTAGGGTCGAACCCACATGCGGAATCCCGGTGGGTCAAGTCCAAACTGCAAGACCAATTCAATAATATACATTTACCCTTGTCCCATCGTCCGCTTCCTCTGCCTTGCCACTTTTATCACCACATCCACCGACTACGCCGTGGAGGGTAGCAGCTTGACCACAAGCTAAGATTTATTCATACAGAGGAAATGGGGTAGGGGCTAAGCTGCATACAATTACGCGAAAAGAGGCGGGCCTAAGAGAATCAGGGGTGGTTTTGATAGTTTTAGACAGTATTAAATACTTGATTAAATCATTTAATTAGTTAATAGGATATTAATGAAATTAATAATTTTTTCAGGGTATTAGACCTAATTTTCCCTTGAAAGAATGTGTGGTTGGGGGCTTAGACTTTTGAATTCGAGTTTGGACTTAGACTTAGGCTTGAACTTGGACTGGGGCTCCTCCCATCATCTGGAACTGACGGTGCTAATAACAGTTACAGACGCGCTAGCGATTAGGCTTGTATTCACGCTCCTCCTAATCTTTATGCTCTGCGATACAACTGTCTCCTCCACTGCTTCCTTTGCCACAAACTCAAACAGCATTTTCATCTCTCCTCTTGAAGAAAGATTGAATGGTAGGCCCTTAAAAAGACTATCTCACAAACATATAAAATGGCTGTTTCATTGAATTCAGTCGTCGGTTTCAACTCCACTGTACGTATCTTTCTCTTGCTCTAATTTTTATCTATATTGTATGTATCTATTCACTTAATTAATATTAGTTTACTTTACAAAATATTTTTAATGGGTTGCCTCTTTTGGATTTCTGATAAAAATTATTTAGTGGGTTGTTCTTGTTTTTCATTATCTGGAGTTAACTGATGGTTTATATGTTTGATGAAGATTTTTAAATTGATTGAATGCGTTATTTCTTCTTAAATACAGCTTGCTTAACGTGTTGTTGTTTAAGCGTTCTCACGTAGAAAGGTTCTTGAAGCAGTTACTCATTTGGGAATCGAATCCATTTTCTTCCTATAGTATTTTGGTCCGGATTTTTGTGCTTTGGGTATTTGCTTGTTGCCGGACCAAATTGTTTTAAAATTTTCGTTCTGTTTTAATACATTTAGGGCATTGGTAAATCTAGATTCACAGTTCTGGATGGTGTGTGCTGATATAAGGGTTTTTTTTTTTTTCAAATATATGTTGTTTTTTTCCTTCCCCCCCCTTAAAGACACTGTTAAAAGTTACTATTTTTGTAAGGGAGAAATATGCAATTTCTGGAAACTTGGGTGGGCGTTTTGCCTTGACCTGTTCCGGTTACCTTGCAATACTATTGATTTGAGTGTTTTAAGAGTTAAAATTTGTGTATGTATTAGTGTGTGTATGGTCCTCTTAGAACGTGTACAAACTAATTCTTAAATGCTATAATGAAGCACTCACAGACAGTTTCTAAGTTTTATTGCAACGGTTTTGGTGTTGATTCAAGGACTGGGAGGATTGCTTTTTCTTGAGTACATGTGAAAGAAGGGAAACAAGCATCATCTTTGCTTAATGCTGAGTTATCCTCTTAACTCTATTCTCATGTCTAGTATTTTCCTTCAGATCAATATGCTTTGACCTGTTCCTGTTACTTCATTTATCTACTATTCATTTGGGTGGTTGAAGTACTAACATTATCGTCTAAATGGTCCTGACGTCTAGAAACCAGTTAGGGAAAGCTACAAAGAAGGAACTCATGAATGAGTAATGTTATTTATCATCACAATAATAGAATATTGATGATGTGACAATCCATTACCCCTCACATTTCTCTCTCCCTCTCCTCCCACTCTCTCATAAAAATTGAACTATCCAATCCGATTATTCCACATAAACCGCCACATCACCGATATTCCATCGTCATAATGATAAATAGCATTATTCCTCATGAATAACTTTGAAGAGATTTGATGCAACAGTTTTAATATTGATTACACAAACCAAGAGGCTTTCATTTTTTTTTAGTACATGCGATGGAAAAAATTGTCTTCAGAACTCTATTACCATGTTGAGGTTTTTTTCTTCATATGAATCTGCTTTAAATGTATTTAAACTGAAATGTTACTCATATGCCTATCATGATCAGACATTGAGATTCAAGTAGTAAGAATTCCAACAATTTTGTAAGAATATTGCTGATTTATATAATATGTCAGTGTGAAATTAGGAATTGGCACAAGAAAATTTATTACCGTGTATGCATGCTAAAAGTCCTGCTCACCCATCTACCAGTTATCCGAATATAGCGACTAATATACATGTGACATTAATAATATTTAGCTTATCATTGTAATTTAACTTTAGTTATAAATAATAGCCCTTACCAGTTTAAGCTTTTAACGACATGGTGCCACTATGAGGGCTGCATCATGCAGAATATTGCGAGGAGAATAAGATAGCTTCGTAATGAAAGATTAAAATGAGTACTTAAAACACTTTAGGCTTCTATATTAGTTTGTTAACATAAAAGGAAAATATTAGCTCCATATACATGTGGAGAACTCCTTGAAAATCACGTGTCCGCGAAAAGATCATTCAGATGCCATAAAGATGTTCTACATGTATTAGGATTGACATTTTAGAAAGATTTTGTGGTATAATTGAAATATGATATCAAAAGAGGCTGATGTTGTTAGTTTGTTAGGTAATTGTAGTTGTCCGGCCCTTAGTTCATAAAACAGGTATTATGTGTCAGAGAGTTGTGTCGGCTTTTGGAAGATTGAACATTTTGGACTGTATGGAACCTAGGGATGGAGGCCCCTTTACCCATTGAGGGTAAATGCTCTTATAGGAATCTGTAGGAAAAAAAACTTCTTGCTGTCATCCAACTTTTAATGCATCTATGTTTTAATGAAAATTAAGAATGTGAGGCAAATAAGTAGCTGTGACTAGATTAGAAGTGGGAGGAGTAGATCAAAACTATCATAGAAAATTGTAGTGACTAAGAATTTAGAATACATCTACTAATGAACTGAATGGAAATGCGATAAATATTTTATGTAGCCAAATCCAAATCCAAATTTATTAGAAACTATGTTTAATACGTATTATTACATTTTTATTCTTTACTTCTTGTGTTATTCATTTTTTCTTTTTCAAATTTTTCATGTTTAGTTAAATTACGCCCCACTTAATTGTATACTGGCTTGGCCCCTGATGGGGTCTAATCATAATCTACACCAATCATGATTATATTGTGAACTGTTTGTGTATTTGAAGTTTAGAGGTACATTGATTATTTCATACGTGGTAGGCTTCTCTATGATCAAAACTATCATAGAAAATTGTAGTGACTAAGAATGTAGAATACATCTAATAATGAACTCAATGAAAAGGCGATAAATATTTTATGTAACCAAATCGAAATTTATTAGGAACTATGTTTAATACGTATTATTACATTTTCTTTTACTTCTTGTGATATTCTTTTTTTTTTTTTTTTCAAAATTTTCATTTTTAGTTAAATTACGCCCCCACTTAATTGTATACCTGGCTCGGCCCCTGATGGGGCCTAGTCATAATCTACACCAATCATGATTATATTCTGAAATGTTTGTGTATTTTAAATTTAGAGGTATATTGATTATTTCATACATATGTTAGGCTCCTCTATTCCTTCGTATATAAATGATATTTGTGCACTTTTTTTGGGCTTATAAGAGAGTTGTGATGGGAAAATTTGTATTATTATCTTCCATCCGTGTTAGATTGCTCTAATATTATTCCTACGTGTATAAATGATTTTAAGGGGTGGGGGGCCCTTTTTGGGTGGGCAAGAGAGGTGAGGAAAAACGTGTTCTTCTCCTTTATAGTGAAAACCTTCCGTGGTAAATAAACATAGCTCTCACATTCAGAGTGAACCATCATAAATCTTCATGGATGCTCTGCTCGTTTCTTATTTCTTTTTCATTTGTTATTGCTCTCTACAGTAGGAATCAGGACTTAATCCATCACAGAACATGGATTAGGTGTGTGTTGACTGACATGTTTTGTCGGACTTGGAAACAGGATAGTGACAAAAAGTATTGATGTAACATAAGATGGCCTCGACATCTCTCAAACGTCAGTATGATACTTGAAGCATTCTCAAGTTACTATAGGGCATGAAAAATGTTTTTAAACTCTCTTTGGTAGGGTGAAATGGGGGAGCAGAAGGATCTCAATGGAAAGGGACTAGAGAATACGTTGAAAGGGATAGATGGTCAATAATATTACAGGAGTGAGTGATTGAGGACAAGGAGTTTGGTCTGTACTTCAAAGAAATGATAGATTGAATCTTCAGAAATCTCATAATTTTTTATTGATCAGTATGTAAAATTGCCCCTAAAAGAATTCAAACAAACAATGCTTGCAGCTGTTTGATATCCAGCAGAGCTTTCAACTGTTATGTCCTTGGGGAGGAAGTTTAATGTGATCTTAATAAATATGCATTTATATTGTTTTGGGATTTCTTGAAAACATATGGCTGACTAGCTTCTATACCACCTGATGTTTACTTTGTTTTACCCCCCTATGACAGTTGCAGGCTAACTACCAGCAGATCACGAGTATTAATATTAGTGTATCACTGCCGAAGTTCCACCAATTTACTTCTATTTCAGGAGCTGTTGGATTAAGAAGATCGATAGAAGGAAAAAGATCACGGTTCTACCTTCTAGTTGCTAATGATGATTTTGTGGGTCCTAAAACTTTTGAAGGATCATATTCTGAAGAGGGGTCGTCAGCAGATGAAAAATCTTCAGGAAGAGATGACAAATTTCAAGCCAGCGGTGATGTTGAATTGGCACCTCGAGATTCTGTGGCTTCCAATGGATCAATCGATTCCACAAATCTGAACACAGAAGCATCTGCAGTCAAGTCAAGCTCGACCCAGAAACGAGCCCCATTAACAGCAAGAGAGAGACTTAGGGCAGCCCGGGTTCTTAGTCGCTACACAGAGTCGAAGCCATCTAAACCAGAGCTTGGGAGCAAATTATTAGAGGCCTTACGAGAAAGTGACAAAGGGAAAAGACGCCCCAGCCTTCCTGAAGCACCTTCGAATATGCTGGACGACAGCAAAAGAGGATTACCAAATCCAGGCTGGACGTTTGAATTTCCCGGCGGTGTGGATGTGTTTCTCGTCATCTTATCATTTGTATTAATCAGCACAGTAATGTTTGCAACTACATTCATTGTTTGGAAAGTTGGGGCTATCCATTTCAATGAATATTAAGGTGGATTTCCTTCTCAATTGTACTTGAATGTACAGAGTTTAGCTGGGCAAACAAGTGAATATCGATAGAGTTTTTGGTTTGTTATTATGTATTTGATTAACTGAAGTGAAATCCTAGTTTCCTTGCACCCTCTTTGAACAGCTAAAAATAATTTCAGCGTCAGCTACGTCAACTTGTTGAAGTCACACAAAATCTTATGTGTACATATTTTTCTTCTCGTTCTTTGTTAGAAATTCTCAAATTCAGTTTTTACGTTCATTCTCTCTAAAAGCCATTCAAGATAAGGAAAAATGAGAGAGGATTCTATTTTCATCTTTAGGAAAAATGAGAGAGGATTCTATTTTCATCTTTAGGGATGATTCTGGATCATAGGGTTGAACCCAAACTGAACTGAGTCAAATCGAGCAGTTCTTCTTAAGTTAAATATCGGAACGAGTATTTAAATCGAGAACCGATGAGTTTGGTTCGGTTCTTGATTCTAGATTAAGAACTGAAAAATTGAATAAAAATCAAATCTCTCTAATTTTTTAATTTTTTTTTATTTCAAATAAGTCAAATTATTTTATTTTTCTTAATAAATTTGTTAACTAATTAATTTAGTCCAAACCCAAAATATGATTTTACTATTTTTAATTTTCAACTAGTACAACTTAATTAAATTGACTTAAGTTTTACCCAAATCTCTTATTCTACAGTAGTGTCGTTTTTGTCGTTCTATTATTGTGAACTCACCATCGTCCTCTTCCTGTAATTTTAACAGTCAAATTTATTAGGAACTCAATAAAGAGGTGGAAAAGGAATCATGAGATTGGTCTACGTTATTTTGTAAGAATTAAGAAGGAACAGTCATAGTCGAATTAATATTTATAAATATAAAAAAATAATTATTATACGGAATTCGAAAATCAAATAGAATCGAATTTGAACGATTTCATTTACTAAATACCTGAAAATTCGAGTTCGATCTGAACCATATTCAGCACTATTGGATTATAAAAAATTAGTCAATTCGAATGGTCTGAATAGTGTGTACTACAAAATATAGAATATATATATAATATACTTGATAAATTGAACAAAAGCCCGTCTAGCTCAGTTGGTAGAGCGCAAGGCTCTTAACCTTGTGGTCGTGGGTTCGAGCCCCACGGTGGGCGATTTTCAATGTTTTTGTTTTTCAAAAATTGGGAAAAGCGAAATATTTCAATGTAAAGCTGGACCAAGCTAAAATTTCGAAATTATCTTAACTATATGTTTTAACCGATATTAATCATCAATAAGTTCATATACCTAAAAGACAATCTTTTGTTATAATGTTGGGCAAAATACTGGTTTTTTCAAAATTACTTTTTTTCTCACACTCAAATCAAACTCACATTTTACTTTAAAAAAAAAAAAAAAGACGTTTTCACATTTTCATATTTTTTTCGTAACTTTTATCTACTTGTTAACTATATATTCTTATTAAAAATCACTTTTAAAATAATCAATTTTGCAAAAGTGTTCAACAAAACTTGATATGAAATAAGATTAAATGTTTGTTTGGGAATGATTATTTGAAGTAAAATTAATTTGTTAGAATGTATGGTTTAGATTACTTGAAAACAGCAAATTACTTGTTCTTAACGATTTTTTTCCTTGTAAAAAATTCTTTCGGTTGTAAATAATAAAATAAGTAACAAATTCATTAATATACAAAAGTAATTTAAGTAACTTTAAATTAAGTCAAAAAGTGGGAAAAAAAAAGAATATTTTTAAAGGGGATATTTGATGCACATTATCACGTGGAATAATGTATTTTAAATAGTGATGTGATGGAAAATATGTAGTTAAAAAATAAGGAAAATTTTTGGATGTGATGAAAAATATTATTTTATTGAAAAATTTATAGTGTAAAATGAGTTTTGAGAGAACATTTTGTTTTAAAGAATTTCTTATCGTTCTACAAACATCTAAAAAAGTCGTTACGAGAACCATGAATAAACACTAAGATCCTAATCGAATAAAAAATGTCGACTATCAGTGGCGGAGCTAACACCGAGCAAGGGGGAATTCACAGTAGCCGCTGATGGAAAAGTGAGAGGAAGGGAGTAGCTATGTCAACGAGTCGAGCCAAAAAAAAAAAAATCGGGCTCGGCTCGAGCTTTTTAAGGCCGAGCTTTTTTGGGCCAAGAAAAATGAGGCTCGGCCCGAGCTTTAGGCTTGAGCCTTAGCGGGCCGAGCCGGGACCAAGTCGTTCGGGTTTTTTTAATGTCAAATCTACATTTTTACTTAAAAAAATTTAAACTTTGTACGGTTTATATATACTATAAATTAAACAAAAAAGCTCGAGCTGGGCCCTAGCTGAGCATAGCTTGGCCAAAAAAATGAGGCTCGGTTACGAGCCGGGCCCGGCTCGAGCCGCCCAAGCCGGCGAGCTTTTTTGCCATCCCTAGAAGGGAAGAAGATGAAACAAGACAGTAGGTTCATGTTTTGGGCCTTTTAGGGGCAATTGGGCCTCTTCTTTTTTTTAATAAAATTAGGCCCAAATTCCAATTACACACTCGACATTCCAATTGAAAAAATCAATTACATTTGCAAATCCTTGGCTATTCTTCCTTGCGACTATGAGGCCGCGATTGCGATTCTGCGAACAACCAAACACTACAGCCGGCCTTTCCACTCTCCGTCTCTATAACGGTAAGTAAGTCCTTGCCCGCCGAATTTTTTTTCCCCTTTTCGATTTGCTAATTTATGAGTTATTAACTTATTATGAATTTATGACTATGTCCATGTGCTTTGTCTGTAAGAGAAGAAAATAGAAGAATAAGAATTAAGAAAGGAAAAAAGAGAATGTAGTTGAATAAGAGAGAGAGAGAGAGAGAGATCAAAAGGCAAATGTTAGAATCAATTTTAATCGAACATTTTTAGTTGCGTTCTCTATTTTTGAACCAATTTTAATTGAAAAATAATTTGAAGAATTTACATGTATATTGAAGAATTTTTAATATTATTTAATGAAATATTAATAAACGATTATGATAGTTGATTGTTAAAGGTCAACGGTCAATGTCCGCCCTAACTTAACTCCGATTCTAAATTCACTATTGTCGACAATCCAACTAGCTAAACCCTCTTAAAAACAAAAACATTTGAGAACCTACCATGACCAATCTAACGATCACAATATAAAGACTTTGGAATACCAACAATAATTGGATTAAATTCATTAATGGTCACCTAACTTTATACTTAGTGTTACCATTGCCACCCAATTAAATTTATTTCCCTATGGCCACCCAATTTCATATAACATTTTATCATGCTACCAAATTTTATATAATATGTCACCATGATCATACAATTTCTTTTCACAATTTTCAATAATTTTAAAAGGGGTAAAACTGCAACTTTGTCTAAGTAACCTTTTTTTTTTAAAATAAGTTTTTATTTTATTTTTTTTAAAATAAGTCTTTATTTTATTTTATTTTTAAATATTTTATATATATAATGCAAAGTTACCTTTGTACCTCTCTTAAAATTAATGAAAATGATGAAAGGAAGCTAGATAGTCATACTGAAACGTTATATGAAATTTGATGGTTATGGTGAAACGTTATATCAAATTGTATGGGCAACCATGATGACACCGAGTATAAAGTTAGGTGATTGTGATGAAACAAAATGAAATTGAGTGACCATGATAACACTAAATATAAAGTTGGGTGTCCACCGGTAGATTTAACCCACAATAACCATAGTTCTAACGTTCTCGAATGAAACCAAAATGGTTGGTAGAAATAATATGGGAGCAAATAACTACAAAATGGTCAAGAATAATCGTAGTAATAGTTTTGAATAAGAAATTATCAAAAGTGATTGGATGAAATCTATAAAATCACCTTTAGAATCAAGATCATTAATACAGGATTTAGACCGGGAAAATGCTACCTATATGAAAAATTCTTGCACAACCAAAATCAAATTTAATCCAACTATATACCATCGATGCCTATAAAATCTATGAAACAATCATAAGCACTCGAAGCATTGGGAGGATCCATGTCAAAAATTGTTTTTTGTTGCTTCCCTAGGAGTAGGGAAACAAAGAAAAGAAGAATTATCATCGGTCTAAGTCGGACCTGTAGAGCTCTCCTATCACTCTACATGAAAGAAGAAATGTAAAAAAGCTCGAAATATAGTTGTCTACTGCTAACACCAATTAACCCTGCTTTTCTCCCTGAATTAAAGTAATCTTCTACTGCCCAATGACCCTATTATTGAAGCTGCCAGGTATGCATCAACTGAATTAGCTGGAGGACAATCAACAGCAAGAAGACCAACGTGGATCAATGACAAAGCAGCTACAGCAGAAGCATCTAGAAGAAAATTAGTTAGATTGGTTTTGTATAGTTGTATCGAATCAGTTTTGCATTTTGTTCTTCATGTAAATTAGTTAGGAAGCTAGTTAGAAAATGATTCCATTTTTCTGTATTTATAGAACCTTCATTGTACATTTAAACACGGTATAATGAATACTTTTTCAGCCTTATCTTAATTATTCAATATTAGAATTTTGTCATTCCAAATCTAATATGGTATCAGAGCATGAAATGGAGGAATCAAATTCTCCTACAGATGCAAACATTAATCCAAATCGTACTCAAAATCCACAACAAATCGATGAAAGGAATTCGAGCATTGTTCCTCATGATCCCACTCATCCCAGCAATCCCTACTGTATTAGCAGCAATGATGGAGGAGCACTTATGCTGGTTACTCATGTTCTGGACTCCAACAATTATTACTCATGGGCTCGTTCTGTAAGGAGAACATTAAGGATAAAAAATAAACTATGATTTATTGATGGAACTCTATGTGAACAAAAGGATCCTAATGATCCATTGATAGAGCAATGGCTTAGGTGCAATGATATAGTCATAACATGGATGTAGAATGCCATGGTGATTGACATCAATAGTAACACGATATATGCAGAGACAGCTCATCTCCTTTGGCTGGATCTAGAGCAACGATTCTCTCAGCAAAATGCTCCACTCATATTTGAAATTAAGAAGGATATCACCACCTTGATGCAGAACCAAGATATTCACACCTCATCGTGTTTTTTCAAATTTAATAACCAATCATTCTGAGCCTAAAACTTACCAAGAAGCCATTACCTCTCCTGAATGGCGTGCTGCCAAGAAAGCTGAGATTGAGGCCCTTGAACTCAATAATACTCGGGTATCAACCAATCTACCTTCTGATAAAGAGGCTATAGGATATAAATGGGTATATAAGGTGAAGTTTAATGCTAATGGAAGTATTGAAAGATACAAGGCGCGTCTAGTGGCAAAGGGATACACTCAATATGAGGGACTTGACTATCACGAAACTTTTTTCCCTGTGGCAAAATTAATCACCATAAGAACCTTACTGGTAGTAGTAGCAATCAAGGGATGAAGTGTATACCAATTTGATATAAATGATGTCTTTTTACATGGTGACTTGGATGAAGACGTTTACATGGAATTGCCTACTGGTTATCTTAATGACAGTGGAAATAAAGTATGCAAGTTACGCAAGAGTTTGTATGGATTAAAGCAAGCTTTACGCCAATGTTATTCTAAACTTTCCAGCTTCATTGTTGAACAAGGATATACCCAATCAAAGGCAGATTATAGTATGTTTACTAGGCTAACTAATAGTACTTTCACTGCCATTCTAGTATATGTGGATGATATAATAGTGGCTGGAAATTGTATTGACTTCATCAATAAGCTCAAAGTCTCTCTCAATGAGAAATTCAAAATCAAGAATCTAGGAAAATTGAAGTATTTTTTAGGCAATAAAGTAGCAAGGTCCTTTGCTAGAGGAAATATGCCTTGGACATCTTGGCAGATTATGACACCATTGGTTTAGCCCCTGCTAGGATACCTCTTGATCAGAATATGAAACTTAGCCCAGATGAGGGAGAACTATTGCCTGATCCATCACTTTACAGAAGATTAGTAGGAATGTTGCTATACTTGACCATCACCAAGCCTGACCTTGCATATTCGGTTCAGTTGTTAAGTCAATTTATGGGAAGCCCTAGAATTCCACATTTACATGTTGCTCATAAGGTCTTAAAGTACATCAAAAGAGCACCTGGACAAGAACTACTATATCCTACAAAATCAAAATTGCAACTAGAGGGTTACTGTGATTCAGATTGGGGAGCATGTATGGACACCAGAAGATCAGTAACTAGTTATTGTGTATAAATTGGGAAAGTCTTAATATCATGGAAATCAAAGAAACAACATGTGGTGTCTAGATCTTTAGCAGAAGCGGAATACGGAGCAATGGCAAACCTCTGTTGCGAACTTACTTGGCTTAGATATTTGCTTAAGGACTTAAATATTGAACATCTTCAACCAACTATCTTGAATTGAAACAATAAAGCTGCCATTGACATAGCTACAAATCCGGTATTTCAAGAAAGGACAAAACACATTGAACTTGATTGCCATTTGATTCGAGACAAGATACAAAATGGTAGTATCATCACTCAACATGTTCCTAGTACATCACAAATCCCAGTTATTTTTATTAAACCTTTGAATTCTCAAAATTTTTACTCCTACTTATCCAAGATAGGAGTGATGAACATCTACTTTCCATCTTGCGGAGGGCTATTGGAGTTTTCATGTATGCATCAACTGAAACAGTTGGAGGACAAAGCACCAAGAAGACCAACGTGGATCAATAACAAAACAGCTACAGCAGAAGCCTCTAGAAGAGAATTAGTTGGATTGGTTTTGTATAGTTGTATAGAATCTATTTTGCATTTTGTTCTTCATGTAAATTAGTTAGGAAGTTAGTTAGAAAATGATTCTATTTTTCTGTATTTATGGAACCTTCATTGTACATTTAAACACGGTTGAATGGGTAATTTTTCAACCTTACTTAATTGTTTAATATCAGAATTTTGCCATTCCAAATCTAATACATATCCTCCTAAAGCATCGGTCTGAAATCGAAATTTCTCTTGTTTTTTACATTTAGGAAAAACAAAATATTTCATGACATACTCAAGTAACATAAAATTGCTATCCAATACAGGTAGAACCAATTACACTTACATGTCATGTCATCAAATATTTCTATAAAATATAATGTCAATTTATTTTGCTCTCTTCACAATATTCAGTTGGTTCGAGTACAATATACACGGGAATCCTTGACTCCTAGTCGAGGTATTAATCAACTCGTGTGACCACTTGTCTCGTCCAAAGTGGATTCTTATTTTATTTTTATTTTTTTCCTCTATGTGTGTGTGTGTGTTTACTATCAACATTTAGGGATTGAACTCATTAGATCAAAACCAAATTTACAAAATCCATTATAAAAGCACAAATTCTGTATATATGACGCAATAATTAGGGGTGGAAATAATTTGCATAGAATACTCCTATATTGAGGGAGGTAAAGTGGGAGTGAAGAAAAAATATAAAATAAATAAAACAAACGAGTCAAATAGATGAGTCAACTCGTAGAGAAGCACAACAAAGTGGGCAACTTGACTGAGTCGTGAGCCACTTATCCACACAATCCAAGTGAAAGCAGTGGTGACACAGAGGCTGCAGTTTTACTTCATCTCCATCTTGAAAAATTCCTAAGCAAATACAACACTCCGAATCACAAAAATTCTCAGAACTAGGTGCCGATCCCCTGTACGAAACAATCGGCCAGTTGTTAATCGCAGCGGAGTCCAGCCCCTGCCCTGGAAGAGGAGGCGACATTGGCGTCTACGGCGCGTGTACCAAGTAGAAAGCGGTGGAGGAGGGAAGTATCGACTGAGCCGTCGGCATAAAGGAATAGGAGAGTGACTAAGATAATGATTGAAAAGAGGACTAGGATGAAAAAGAGAGTGCGGCCGCGGATTTGGACGTTGCGTCGTCGAACTGGACGTAATGCCAACGGAATGGTTCGGAGGGTGATGACATCAGCGGCGGCTTAAAGAGGCTACTTGTACAATTCAGTGGGGCCCACACTAATCAATGTGGACTGTAAAATGTACAGTTCATTACTGTACAAGGGGAAAAGTTCTTAAAGGCGATTGTTCATTGTTGTAATGGAATTAACATGGTGGGAAGATATTAGATTGGATCTGAAGGGCTGTGCACAGTTGAGTTCACTTGCCAAGCACTTGTTTCAGCTTCGTTATTTGAAAAAAAAAAATTGATTTTAAAATAGCATGCTTTGAAAAATAAATGGTCAAAGAGTAATAAAAATTTTTGGATTTATGTATAATATTATTATATTAAAAAAAATGTGATCAATAAGAAAAAACAAATAAATTAAAATTTAATGGGGACCAAACATGAGAGCTGGTTGCTGTTCTTTTTATCACAAAGGAACGAAACTGATCAATTAGAGCATATCCAAACGTAATGTAAAATAGATTTAAATTGTAATTTAGAAAACTCTATAATGGTTGAAAACCTCTCCAATGAAAAGATGCAAAAAAAAAAAAAAAAATACAAATTATATTTTTTTGACAAAAAATATCAATAAAGATGTAAGTTTAGATCTTTTTTTACTTTCACAAGATGTAAAAAGTTTATTTAAATCTTTTCATTTGAGCAAAATTTGTATTTAAATCAATCGAAATTTAAATGAAGATACAAAAGTAATTAGAAAATATTAATTTACATTCAATTTTACACCACTTACTCGCTTAGAAATCACGTGGAAGGTCCCTCACAAGACTCATAGTCCTAGCTCCAAGCCTCCAACCATACCCTGGCATCTCTGAATTAAGCCAAATGTTTTATTTTTCCTTGTTATTCATTTTATGTTTTAATCAAATATAAGTGTATGTTTTTATTTTCAATATGAATTAACATATCCAAGAAGTTCTTTAGCATATCTCCACATTTTAGAGAGTCATCTTAAAAAAGGTCTATCGAACTCTTTATATTTTAAATTTAAAATAAAGAGTTGGATTTGACTCACGAAATATAGAGAATCAAACCTCCTCCTCATATAAAATCGTCAGCACCTTTATTTATTATTTTACATTTGTTCATGCATTATTTTATAGGGAAAGTAATTAAAAATGGAGAGAAAATATTAATCAGTGGTTGTTTGTGGAAAAAGTAAAATAAAAATAAATATAAATATAAAGAATTTTATATAAAAGTTGTATTTTAATTTTGAAAATTCTTCAAAATACACTTTAAATTGAAAAATATGCTCTTTGAGATGCATGTTGACAAAAATGCTCTTTTTAGAAAATTAGGAATGAATGTACATACTATAGGTCAAGGACCTTTACTGCAATTTTACCTATCTTTTTTTCGGAGAAGGTTTTCCCTTTTATACCTTCTCAACTACATTTAGGATTTGTTTCGGCCACATTTTTTGGGAGAACATATTTTCTAATAGTGATTTTTTAAAGAATATGTGGTTAAACTTATATCATCTTGAAGGCATTTGATTACTTAGAAGAATATTTAGACCACTTCCAACCACCAAATCCACCACCACCGAAGACTCGTCAATAACTACTTATCTTCTATGGGCTTAATTCCACACCAACTATGGGTAAATTTAGCAGTTGTGAAAATTGTAAGAAGCTCTATAAATTTCCAGTCTCCTTGTCGGAACTGTAGAGCCTTCTTCTATTTAAATGTGAAACAACCTTTGGAAGAAGAAAGTGGATTTAAGGTTTTGTTTCTAATATCTTGGCTTTGAGGTTTGAATTGCTCGATTGATTCTTCAATACCAAGTTTTTCGTAAGACACTTCATTGATGAGGCCGTTTGATATTAGAGAAAGTTCTAATTGCATTGACTATGTAACTCTTCTATGTTCCAAATAATCAAGCAACTGAGAGAACTATAAATAATGTTATCTTGTTAAGTCAATAGTAGAAAGTTTTTATCATCCAAATAATTATTCTTGTTATTTTATGTGTGAAACCTTCTATATTTTGTGGTGACAGTGTTGGCAGCAATTGATGTGGAGCGTTGGAACGTAGTGATGTGGTCTAGATTAAAAGGTAACATATATGTTACCCGTGTTCAAATTTAGCGGTGACATATATTGGTTTCAAATGAGTAAAATAAGGTTATTCGTATTGTGTGGTGATGTTGATGGTTGACGATGTGTTACTCTTATTTTGTGATGATATTAATAGACGGTGGTATGGAATGGTGTTAAACGATTAACATGATGTGTTACTCGTGTTGTGTGATGGTGGCGTTGGTAGGTAGTGGTGTGAAATTGTTTCAGACGAGTAATATATAGTACTCTTATTTTTTTGGTGGTGGTGTTGTTTCAAACGAATAATTTATATATTACTGATATTTTGTGGTAGTGATAATGACAAACAACAGTCTGGAGTTGTTTTAGAGGAGCAATATAATGTGTTATTCGTGTTTTATGATGGTTATGTCTGCAAATCGTATGTTACTTGTGTCTTATGATGACCGTGTTGGCATGCAGTGCTATGAAGTTATTTTTATATGATAACATAATGTATGTTGGAAAATAATGTTTGCAAAATGGTGTTCATTTTATTCACACGATGCTAACATATATGTCACCCAAATATATTATTTTTAGTAAAAAATAAATAAAATATTGATTTTAAATAAAATTGTGGTATATTTAGGAAAATTATAAAAGGAGGTAAATGTTAAAATCTTGATTTTTAATGAAAAAGATGTACGTTTGAAAAAAAAAAAAAAATTAGTAGTAGGAATGGCAATATTGGGCTCGGCGCTGAGCTCAAGCTCGTTTGCGCATGAGCCAAGTCATTGCTATGGCTTAGTTTGGCCCAAAAGCTTGGGCATGTGGGCCGAGTCGAGTGGGTCCACGAGTCACACTTAGCCCTTGTTTGGCCCTTTTTATTTTGCATTTTTGGGGGTTGAAAATTTTTAGAATAGTGATTGATGGGAAAATGTGTGGTTGAAATTTTTTTGATTTGTGTGTAATATTATTTTATTTGATGAATGTGTGGTTGAAAAGAAGAGAGAAAAATTTAATGTAATGTAATGTAATTTAATGGGGCCAAATAAGGGCTTAATTTATTTTTTTAAAAATATTTTTTTGAAAATCCTCCTTTTTTAAGGCTTGGAATCGACTATTTTCAATGTATGTGAAATTAAAATTGTACACAAATAAGTTATTACATATACATTTTTTAAAAAGTGAATAATATTAAAGAAAATTAATGTGCACAATGATAAATTATGATGAACTCACAGATCATGGCACAATGATGTTTGGCCTTGACTGATATATTGGGTTGAAGCTGGTTTTTATTGTTGGGCTGGACTGCTTTAATGAAAAGCGCGTTTCTGGTTTCATTCTTTACCCGTATGCGTTTTTTCTTACCTCTGGAAGGTGGAGATGTTACCAAGTGTCGCTCCAGCAGTCGTTGGATGGTCACCTTCTTTGTGTAACGATGAATGGACTTTGATCATTGGTTAATATAGTGATTCCTTCCGGTTGGCGGAAGCTTAAAAGGGGATTAGGATTTATTCCGAACCTCTTGCCTTAGGGCGAAAATCTCTCGTGTTCTTTACTATTTTTCAGTTTCTTGCACATTTATTTTGTTATTGTATGTTTTAGTTGGTTGATTTGTGACATTTAATCTTTACATAAGTTATTACATATACATTTTTTAAAAAGTGAATAATATTAAGAAAAATTAATTTGCACAATGATAAATTATGATGAACTCACAGATCATTTACACAGTAAGCTATTATTTTGACATATCTATCTTGGATTCGGAACTCTGCATCTTCCCTTTCCATTTAAACTCATTAAGCTCTGTACTATAGATTATTTGAGTTTTGAACTGTACTCGGACAAAACCCTACAACTTGCACTAAAAGCAAATTTCGATGCTACATTACTTATCGGGAGTACTAGTAGATCACTTGTCATAAAGGAAACAATTGAATATTGATGATTGTTCTATGTCCAAAATTTTATTAGTCTAATTTTTTTCGTCTATCGGTTCTAAAATACTAAACATGTTATGAATAAAATATCTATTTAATTCTAACGTATTCCATATGCACCTATATTCGATGTGCTTTAATTGAGAAGAGAAGGAGAAGAACTAGCATATTGCATTAATTCTACTAGTACTAACTGTTGTTAACAACACTAGCTATATTGTATTAAAAAACCCGATCTCCTGCTCACAGTAGGTAGGAGTTATAATACCTAATGCGGGCATGGCAACACTAGTGCTACCACTTCAGCAATGGAGGTATGACGTGGCAACACCACATGTTGCCATACTCACAATGGACATTAAACATCTTGCCCACAGTGGACAGGATATCAAACCTAATTGTATTAATTCTACTAATACTAACTATTGCTAACAACACTGACTCAGGGTCTTCAACATCGACTTCTAGTAACGACACATTATCACTAGGCATTGGTATGGCCAACTCATCGACTTCTAGTAAAGACATATTAGCACTAGGCATTGGTATGGCCAACTTTTCAACATTACTATCGGATATTTGGGCTTACATCTCATACACACATAAAGTGCTTTTATATTAACATATGTAATTGGAGTTTCAAAATTTAATGTATCTGAGGTTTGAGTTATAGAAACCGTTGTACCTCTAAGTTATACCAAGAGTCCATTACATAAGCTAATGGGAACAACAAAGGCAAATTTTCTCAACAATTTTTAAGCAAGAAGTTCCATCGTTACTACGATATCACAAAAAATGGGTGATCAATGTTTTATATTTCCTTTTTTTTTTTTTTGACAAAATTATAGAAGTGAGCAAGAACTTGTGGACAAGTGAGATTATATTGCATTAGTAGCGTCAAACTTTTTTTCACTTGAAATGCAATTTCTCAACCATGCTCTTGTGGCCTTGTTTGACCTCAATTTTCTAACACTCGTTTTTTTCAAATTCAATTTCCAATCAAACATTTTATAGAACTCAACTTTGTCAACTTTTTAACCTCATATTTCATAATTTTTTATCAAAATCTGTTAAAAATCTAATTTTTAATAAACCAAACGGGGCATAAATTATTTTAAAGGCCGTGAGCATGTTGGATATTGTAATAAACATTAATAAGTTATTCATAGCCATCACAAGATTTTACCAAAAGTAAATTGAGTTCTATCTATTACCTATATCCATTCCATTTTCTTTACAATATTCATCAAAAATCTTTTTCTATTAGGAGATTTATCTAGATAGTGATTAGTAGCAGTTATTTAACATTTTTTTTGTTAATAACCCCCACATGTTAAACAAAAAAGATATAACATCAATGTATTTACTTAGTCATTTATTAGCCATTTCTTTTGCTATTGTGTAAAGCAATAACACCATAGCTGTTGACCGCAAAAAAATGTTGTCAACAGATGCCGAGCCCACTCTTGCCATGCCAAGCGATAATCCGGCACGTTTCTACTGGAACAGGAGCGGTAGCGTAGTTGGAAAGGGCGCAGGAGTTGCTTTCCGACAAGAGACACAACTGTTCAAGTTCCGGCAATTTTCTTTAAACAGCCCTTGCACTATCAACTGTAGGAGATATTACATCGATAATGTGCATATTATATTGATCAAGAGCATGCCGTTAATATGCGTGAAATCGAAACATCATTCGACTTACCGAAATCTGATTTGAGAAGATAAAACAACGATTTACATATTCGAATGTGCATGAATCTGGAAAGAAAGCCCGTCATTCTCGCTATCAACCTTTCAATATAAACATATAAACAATGTTAGCAATATTCTGAAATTAATTATCAATAAAATCAGAAATGAGAAAGATGAAATGCAAATGATGCGATCGGTCGAGGCAAGTGTTTGACACTTTTTCCTTAAGATGAATTTGCCCCGCATCGGTGCTAACGGTTTCTCGGCAATCATCTCCCAAGATACAATGACCACGTCTAGCCATAGGAGCACTCCAAATGACTTAGACCAACGAACTCGAACAGAGTTCTCTCTCTACCATAACCATGATTTTGATGCAAGAGAAAATCACTTCTATAAAGTGTTTTATGCAAAACTAAAGTAACCATGATATGAAACTATCAAATGAATTGTTTTTTGTGTAGTTAATCCAAACACATAGGGAATCCATATATATAGTAGTTGGAACATCCATACCAAGAGACACATCTCTTGAATAATCATAATTATTGGAAGTTGCTCATACCAAAAGTCATGCTCTCCAAGAGTCATGATCCATATGAAAAGACACATCTTTTCATCTACAATCTCTAGAATATTCCACAATATTCTACACAATTCCAATAATTTCAAGTATTAAGTGATTTAAGTTTGGCTTAATTTCTCATTCACCAAACAAGGAATTTCCACTTAAATCATTTCAATTGGTCACAACCAATTTCCAATACAAAATTCCAACAATCCCCCACATGAATGAAAATTAATACAAATGACTATGCAGACACTAGAAGAGAGAGGGCAGAAAAGACTGCATCAGAGAAGGTAACTTTTGGCTTTGAACCTCCCTTAGTGAAGTACTATCGGACTCACTGGCTAATTGGTGAACGTGATGTCTTGAACCATTCAGCCGTTGGTGTAACCCGAGACAACGGTACTCACACAATGTCTTCCCTAAACCGTTCATGGTTCTCACGGTTGTGTCCATTTTGTCCATGGATCACTCTTGGTTTCATAAGTGTTTAGAGAATTTTAGTCTCGAACAATTCTCATTGAAGCGGCCCCACTTCACACTTACATAGGTGATCTCCTATTAAGAGTATTCTGTCATACTCCACTTGACTGAATCAAGCTATAGAAATCATTAAAAGAGTATCTTAACCTTCAATCATTCAGCAGAAAGCACTTTAATTATCATAGGAATGAGTAGGAATAATTTCCTAAGTGCTTCATGGGATCTTCATAACTTAGTTGTCCCTTTGAACCAAGATCTTAGGATCTCCAATCAACAAGGTAGGGTTACCATTACAAAGACTCTTACGTCGTAGGCTTTAATCTCATTCTCCTCGATATGCATTATTCTTGATCTCTCGGTAAATCTCTAAAGGTACCACGAATTTACACCATTGAGATCGACTGCTTAATGGTATTATGTCTACGTCTAGACTTACCATTATATGTGACTTAGTATCTCATCAAATATAGTTAGCCAACAATTAATTGATTTAATAGATACAACATATCACCACCAAAAAATCCTCTCATGAAGCTACATGCTTTTAACTAGCTTTATCTAAAACTTTATAAATTTCAAACAACAATGTTAGAGGATTTCTATCACACACTACACTAGTCAATCACTTTCACTAGTGGATTTCAAAAACATGGATATTCAATATCATTATTGAAATACTACAATGCATTTCAACTTTTTTGAATATTTTTCAAATATTCTAATTGATCTTGCATATCCAAACAAACGCCGTAATTGGATTTTATCCCATTTCATCCACTTTAGACTTAGTGTATATCATCCTTATAATTAATATAAGGATTTTCTACCTTTTCCACATTCATAGACATATTTCTATGATTATAAAGTACAGAAAATTGTAACTTTTAACCATAAGTTACCCCCACAAGTCCTCAATTAGGAATGCATGTGCAACTAGTAATGTTACATCCACAAATCTTCAACTTTTCATATAAGTTCGTAAGCATTGATATTAACCCCCACATTTTTGGGTTACACTTGAACTTAGAGTTCATCAACTCTTTCGTAGTTCAACTCATTATCGAATAGATAATGTCCATATCGAATGCTTCGTGAAAGTTTAAGTACTTTCAAAATAGTGGCTATCAACCCACAATTTATAAATTATACTTCAATCCAACTTTCTTTCTTTTAATTTGATCATCCAAATTAAATTAAAGTCATCACATAGACCAACAATGCTCTCAAACATATACCAATTTAATTGGTTCCACGATTAAAATCAAATTTCAACAATGAAGAAGACTAAGCATCTTGATTCACAAGAATTGCAACTTCTCCAACATATGCAACATATCACATTTGTGACATTTCACAAGATAGTATTATTTCATGTTAAATAATACTTATTCACCATGTTCAAATTTAAAGAACGAATCATCCATCGATTCGATAGTTGTGTTCTCAAAAGACACAACCCAACGAGAGGACACACATCTTCGAAACGAGAGGACAGACACCTCTTCGAATCAATCTGTATGAAGAGATACTTCCTTCGAAAAATAATTATTTTCAAGAGTTTTGATTTCTCATATGAAATGATCCTAAATTATTCCATAAATTTTCCACCACGTGATTAGGCAGCTTAATACCCATTGCGACAAGAGCATATATTGTCACGCTAGAATACAACCATAATTTGCATAAGTCATCTCAATTAATTTCATCAAATTATTGAGACTTTCCATATTCCAATAAAAGGAATAATCATGAAAGTTCATATACTTTCAATAACTAGTTGGTATTCTTCCAACATTTATACAATCATTGTATAAATTTATTCCATTTTAGTCAACACATGTCGTGACTAGGAATATCAATATCTTGAGGAACTCCACACACATTTAGAAATATAGTCATTGATCTCAATCTCGATCAATTAAATTAACCAAGACCAAATGGTCAACCATTGATTTGGTACAAACCTCAAACATGTCATATTAGTTCGATAAATTATTGAACAACGTTTAATCGAATTTGATTATTTCTCATCTCAGTATCAATTTCACATGTGTGCAATAATAATTCAGATTTAACATTTATACACATACCACATAACAACAAGGGTGATGAAAAATCCCTGCATATTTCATATTTCCATTTTTTTTCCCACACAACACATGCACATGCATTCATTTAATCAAATAGCAATTAATGTAATTTGAACATTATTTTAGACTATCCAACAAAGTTGCCAAGAAATATACATGTCACGGCAAGAAGAATAGGAGTACACGACCAACCATATAGGATCCCATAAAATAAGACAGATCTAGCACTCTTAATGATATCCATCATATGCACAAAAGTGGATTCTTATTTTCCAAGTCATTCAAATGATCTCTAAATAGATTTCCACCATAAAATAACTTGCTTTAAATCATATGCACTTCTTCAATTCATGCATGTAATTTCTGACCATTAAACTATAGAACCATTATCTATGAATTATGCAAGTTCATTGCCGGTTGATTACAGTAGAAGAACACAATGGTTGGAAACCCATTCATGTATCTGGTCATTCTGACAGACCCAATTCAAAAGAATGACAATCAGATTTAAATTGCAGTCAAAACCCACGTAATCAAAATCTAACATGCACAATTAAACCAAAATTCATCTTAAGATTGTAGGAGATATTACACCGATAATGTGCATATTATATTGATCAAGAGCATGCCGTTAATATGCGTGAAATCGAAACATCATTCGACTTACCGAAATCTGATTTGAGAAGATAAAACAACGATTTACATATTCGAATGTGCATGAATCTGGAAAAAAAGCCCGTCATTCTCGCTATCAACCTTTCAGTATAAACATATAAACAATGTTAGCAATATTCTGAAATTAATTATCAATAAAATCAGAAATGAGAAAGATGAAATGCAAATGATGCGATCGGTCGAGGCAAGTGTTTGACACTTTTTCCTTAAGATGAATTTGCCCCGCATCGGTGCTAACAGTTTCTCGGCAATCATCTCCCAAGATACAACGACCACGTCTAGCCATAGGAGCACTCCAAATGACTTAGACCAACGAACTCGAACGGAGTTCTCTCTCTACCATAACCATGATTTTGATGCAAGAGAAAATCACTTCTATAAAGTGTTTTATGCAAAACTAAAGTAACCATGATATGAAACTATCAAATGAATTGTTTTTTGTGTAGTTAATCCAAACACATAGGGAATCCATATATATAGTAGTTGGAACATCCATACCAAGAGACACATCTCTTGAATAATCATAATTATTGGAAGTTACTCATACCAAAAGTCATGCTCTCCAAGAGTCATGATCCATATGAAAAGACACATCTTTTCATCTACAATCTCTAGAATATTCCACAATATTCTACACAATTCCAATAATTTCAAGTATTAAGTGATTTAAGTTTGGCTTAATTTCTCATTCACCAAACAAGGAATTTCCACTTAAATCATTTCAATTGGTCACAACCAATTTCCAATACAAAATTCCAACATCAACAAGGGCCAAATCGATTTTCTTCAAATGAGTATTTGTTTTGTTATGGAATATGTGGAAGGATAGATAAGATCAAATGGTGTTTTATGTTGGAATCTCGATATAATTTGCTATCGTGTTTGCAAAATATGTAAAGAACTAAATATGTAAATCTTCTTCAATCTATGTCTTTTACAAGAATCAAAGTGTTTTGTGTTTTATCATTCTCTTACAAAGATCCAACCGTCCCCTTATTCTATACAAAGGAAGACTATTTATACTGTCCAAACGACGTATTGATCGTTGGATCAGATCCACGCGGCAACATCTTCTAAACTGAACCTTCACATCACATTTAATATCTGATAGAAGTCAGCCGCACTAGAAGTAGGCTGCCAATACCATGGAAGATTTACTGACGCTTTTATTACTGGCGTCCCATCAATCAGTTCAGAGAAATCTTCGAATCTGTTGAGGTGACGTTGGCTTATGGGTGTCAACGGACCTTGTAGTAGCCTCGGATCGAATCGTGCCTTGAGGGTGTGCATCAATCCGAGGTTAGTTAAATGAGGGTCTTTCACCCGAGGCTCCCTGGACTGAAGCCCATGCTATCTCTCAGGGGATCCTTCATATCAAGCGCGTGGCATGTAACTTCGGCCTAACGCCTCACTGGGATCTTTGACCTACTGGGCCCCATTTTGACTTATTGTTGACCGTCCTGCCTACGTGGCCTTGAGTCTTTAGACCTCTGACTCGAGGGGTAACAATAGCAAAGAGTATTTCTTGTAATTTTTTCATGCTTGATTTGGTGATATTGTGTTACAAACTTGGTGAAGTGTCCACTATGCTACGAACATTATTGTACCTTTGTGCATTGCCTCTTGTGAGTAGACCCACTTGGTAAGTGTTGAACTAGAACATGTATCGAGGGAACCAAATTGGAGTTGAGTCTAAGTAGGATCGAAAGCTCCGTGGTTGACCGAACATGTTGCGTAGTGCCTGTTTAGATGGAGCATTTCGCTACCTTTTTGTCAAGCTAATATTTCTTTGTAATACTTGCATACTGCTTTGTAATCTAGCTTTTCATTTACTTGACCAGTGACCACCATTTTGAATTGTTCCCAACACTTAGTAATTTGTTTCTTTGTTCGTCGTCAGCTATCTGAAAGTAATGTATGCTTTTCTTCATCCTCAATGTCATTCAAATCAATTGGAACATTGCTTCCATACTTTCATCGTCCAAATCAATGGGAATCAAAATATCATTAAGACCACTAAAATTGTAATCTATTTATTGAGAAGAAGTGGGAGTCGGAGCACTTTGTGGTGTGTTGGAGGCACCAAACATTTCTTCAAAATCATTAGTCTCCAAAAAACTAATGTGATCTATTAGAATTTGAATAAAATATGAAATAGAAATACATTGGTAGAATGTAGAGAGAATGTAGTAGATTGACTGCAGATTGCATTGCATAATAAAATAACTAATTGCTAGAATGTAGATTGAATTATTAAATAAATTGTATAAAAATTGAAATACTATAATTGAGTGAGAAATTTAGAATGTAGAAAGAATAGTAGTGTTAAAAAATGAAGTTGGGATGAGGCATTGATAGGAATTGAATTCTGAAAATAAAAAATAAAATAATAATAATTTGGACTAATGCTAACTACTAGTGAGGTTGAATAGCAAGCAGATGGCGTATAGTGATGATTCCATTTGCCACACCAAATCTATAGGTCCTCGATCGTGCCACAATTTAAAGTGTAATATGACTCATGAAGTAGAATATATTTTTGTAGTGAATATATATTGATACTTTTTCAGTTACCAACTTGCTCAAAGAAAAATAAGGATTCTAATGTTGACAGTTGTATACAGAATATAAATAAATGAACTTATCTACATTTTCAAGAACTTAGATAAAATAATTAAGAGCTCGTTTGATAAAGATTAAAATCCAATTAAAATTAAAAATATAGTCGTTATTGGTCTTACTCGTCTAATAAAAATCAACAATAACGATTAATTTTTCAATTTTAATCCGATTTTAACTTGTAGGTTCAACTTACACTGCTATTGAATTATAGAATCATAAATGTCAAGCATTTTGTATGGGATAATGTGAGGATGCTATATGATTCTCACTTGATGTGATAGTTAATATATTAGGGTCCATTTGATTGTAAATGTGGAAAATTGATGAAAAGAAAATGTTTTACTGGGAATTGAATTGTCTAAAATTTGTTTTACTGAAAATTGTAATTAATTGTGTTTGATTTGTATAATTTTCCACCTGAAAAATGTTGAAAGTTTGGTGTCCATTTGGCTTTATTTTTCATGAAAATTGTCCATTAAAATGATATATTTTTTTTCTATCATTGGGTTTAGAAATTTGTTCCACTTGCAAAAAAAAAAAAATAAATAAATAAAATTTAAAAAAATGTTAAAAAAAATTATCATACCGAATACCATTCGTTTGGCTTTGTATTGCATGGAAATTGTCGATAAAATGATATTTTTTTTACCATTATGTCTAGAATTTTTTTCAATTGCTAAAAAAAAAAAAAAAAAAAGGAAAGTTGGAAAATCAAAAACCAACCCACCCAAAAGAAAACAATTTCCTTGAAATCATGGAAAAGGGGAGCGTGAGCCATCATGATGAAAAATGAATTGTTAGGAAAATTTGTGCCATCAAACAATGAAAAATGTGGAAAAGGGAAAAAAATTTCCATATTCCATGGAAAGCATGGTGCATCAAACAGGCCCGTATATAAGAATAATAACTTTTACTTTAATTAAAACATTAACTAAATTTACTCTAATTTAATTAAACCCTTTACTGTTCCCTTATCTTTCTTGCAAACACCAACCTACCACCATTTTTATCGTTGCTGCCATCACCATCCTCTTTCTTTTAAGAATAATTCTACTCGTACATCAAAAAATGTATATAAGTGTGTACACCCCCCTCACATGAGGTGGGACCCATTTGTATAAATATTTTTTAATTCAAGAGGGTTACACCCCCATGTGAGATGTACAAGGTGATGTACCACTAGCAAAATCGTTCTTTTAAACGTAGATTTGGATTTAGGTTGAGAAAATTGCCACCAAATCTAGATATGCTATCACAATCGCGACCCCCTAACCATCGTCAGAGCCATCGCTGTCAAATTTACTCAAATCGCATGAATTTTTTTTATCGCGAAAAGTGTTTCAATGGTCTCTCTCATGTTACCATATAAATAAAATGGTAACATGCGTTAGTATACAAATCATATCATACAAAAACTCAAACAATATTGGATAAAAAAACTCTACTTTACCAAGGCATTCAAAGTCTCACAGAACACAAGCTAAGAATATTGTACCCTTGTAAATCAAAGCATAAGCCTAAAAAACTCAACCCTCAAATAGACAAGTCGAAATTATTTCTGTGAACCAGGAGAACTCAACCCTCCATCAAAATTGTCATTCTTCTCACTACAAAATCACTCAAACCTTCAATCCCACAAGGAAATCATAGAATCGTCCAATCAAAGGTTGAAGATGAAGAAGAAAACCTAAAGAAAGTTCTAGAAGATGGCCAAGAAAAATCAAATTCAAAAAAATGAATTAGGATACCAGCACAAGTGTATATTTTTGCATCCAATAACCATCGTTGATCTTAGATCAAGATCAAGATCAATGGTCCACGGTAACTAGAAACTTATCAGTTTTAGTGGCAAATAATTACAACTATAGTCAACGCGATTTTGTCCATTTAAAATGGGTCCGGGTTTCGGGCCTCATCAATTGAATTTAGGGAACAATACATAATTCCTTGTTTTAAAAATCACATTTCATAAATAACAAATTTCAAATTTTTTTTCAAAAATCAGGTGTTAAATCAATTTATTAAATATTTTTAATTATAATATAATACAATTATCCCAATTTATTAAATTTCAAATCCAAATCATTCTCTATCTCTCTCTCTACTCTCTATCATCTTCCTACCCCTTCTACTCCGGCCATCTACTCCGTGATCGTTCGCGTGATTACTCGACGATCGTTTCAATGATCACTCCGACAAATTTCCTCTTGGCGATCGTTTGATCGCTCCAATTTCCAAAAAATATTCCAAAATTTCAAGTCACAATCGGTCACAACGAGTCACAATTAATCAATCACAATCGGTCACAAACAGGTCATAAACGGTCACAACCGTCACAAACAGGTCACAAAAGGTCACAATCAACACATATTTGATCGAAATCTCATCCCGTGCCACCAAATTCAAACATCGTCACTGCACCGGAAGCACCATATCCAAAATACTACAAATTGGAAAACCATCAACAAAACGCACCACCGCAACCGCCATTACCACCACCAACAAACTGATTTCTTTAATAGGAATTTCCCAACAACCACCACCTCTACCTCCACCTCCACATCCGGCACATCATCACCGCCTCTACTTCCACACACCACACCTCACCACCATCGCACAACCAGAAATGTAGTGTCACCACCACGACCACCTGCACCACCACACCACATCACTACCATCACCACCCGAACAAAAAAGCGACGGTGTCGAAGAGATAGAAGGGAGATCGAAAACAAAAAAATCGATCCCAGCAGCTTTGTTGTTCTCACAACCACCAACCATCGCGATTTTGGGATCAAAATCACTAGCAACCTCACGTTGACCTCACCATCTAGAAGACACCCAATCTTCTTCCTCAGATTTGAGCTGAGCGCCGAACAAAGTACCTTCCTTCTCGCGAGTGGCGATGTCGAATCGCCACCTACGCCCCTGGGCAGAGGTCGCTACAGGGCTCCTCTTTCGCCGGAAACTCCAAAAAGATTTAACCATGTCAAAACAACCCACCTTCCTACCGTGTGATGTTGAAATCGTGGTCTACCTTCCTGTGAGCGACGATGTCAGATCGCCTCCCACCCTCCTGGGCAGAGGTCGAGACAGCGTCGATCTCGCAGTCGACGTCGCTCTCTTACAAAGGCGCCGGTCCTCTCCCCGCAGCGTCCATCATTACCGGTGGAGGGATAGAGATAAGAGGTAATAGGGAGAGAAAGAATAGAGGTGTTAGGGATTGATGGAAATTTCGGTTTGGGGGTTGGGGGTGGTTGGGGGTAGAGAGTGGATATATTAATTTAATTTTATATTATTATTATTATCTAATTATTAAAACTTAATTACCACCTGATTTGTGAAATAAAAATTAATCCACATTTTTTTTTTGAAAATGAAACTTTAAAAATAGGTTTCTAGGTAATTTTCTCTTGAATTTATCGTACAATAGTTAAAGTAGTTGGGCCAAGCCCGACTGAATTTGACATCATTGTCCAAATTCATCTCCTTTTATCCTCTATTAGTAGCAGAATATGTACCTACAATATGAATTAAACAGTATCAGTGCTCAACGTTTTAAAACAAGATTTAATTTATTTAGAGGCAGTTCAGATGGATTATATTGAGTTCAAATTTTTTCCGTATCGGAAGGATTATATTGAGTTAATTTTTTTTCAAAAGTCTTTTGATTTCTCATTATCCCTATCACGTGCAAAGTCCATCTACAAATCACATAAAAACTACACCCTCGATGCTAGACTTAAAACATAATCCTAATTGAAATGATCATTTCAAATATCTCAATAGCCATTTTAAATCAGTCCAATGTTTAGGATCACGATTGATCATAAACCTACTTAGGATACTTATAGCATGAGCCACATTAGGACTAATACTCACCATTATATACATAACTAACCGTACAACATTAGTATACAAAACTTTTTCCATGGATCTTATATCAAATTCATCAATAAGACAATTATATTTAGTTAATTTGGAATGACTAGCAAATGATTAAGTGGCAAATTTAGAATCATATATAGCCAATTTTGACAATACCCTTTTTAGATAAGAAGTTTGTTTGAAAATTAAAATATGTTTAGACCTATTTCTTACAATATCCGTCTCAAGTATTCTTCTAATATGTCCTAAATATTTCGTTTCAAATTCAATGCTTAAAGATGTTTTAATGTTAGTTATTTACATTATTGATGTTATGTACAATTAATAACATGTCATCCACATATAATAGCAAAAAGCAATCACATCATTTTCATAATTCTTTTTAAAGTACAAGTAATGATCAACTGTACTCCTAATAAAACCAATAGATGCAACAAAAGTATGAAACATCTTCGTACCATTGTTTAGGTAATTGTTTAAACCAAGACACGGATCTTTTTAATAAACATGAATGATCATGTTTTCTTTTATCTATAAAGTCCTAGGGTTGACTCATATAGATAGTTTCTTCCATGTCCCTATACAAGAAAGTAGTTTTTTGCGTAAGTTCAAAATTTTAATGAGCAACCAATGCAGACATCACCCTAATGGTAGTATATTTAACAAAGTGATAAAGTTCATTATATTCTATACGTTGCTTTTGGGCCAAGCATTTTGCAATTAGTCTAACCTTAAATCTAACCGGCTCTTTCCAGAACTCCCTTCCTTAACCCTTATAAATCCGCAATCCTTTTAAGGATTTGTCTGCAGCCGTAAGAACATTTCTTCTAACACAGAAGATTGCCAATTTTTAGATAGCTGACTACTAACAGCCTCATCATAAGACTTGGGCTTTTTAAAGATTAGATCTTGGTAATAAAATACATCAAGAGAAAGGTAATCTCTAAATCTAGATGGTTCCATTATCTCCCTTCTACTTCTGTCTCTTATTAGTTGATACTCATCTAAGATAGGTTGTACCCTAAACCCCTTAACACCATCTTCTTCTGATTCCCCAGAATCAGAAACAATTTCAGATTCATGCTCTACCTGAACCTTATTAGTAAGGTCAGGTGTGAATTTAAACTCCACCTAAAGCTTGGTCCCACTGGCTTCTCCTATCTCAGAAGTACTCTTTGTATTTTTATCATTCAAAAAAGGGCACAGCTAAAAATTCTCAAGTGAGATAAATCTGGTGGCTTACCAGATCACACATCCTCAAGTGTCTTACCTCTTAATGCACTAGAAAGAGTTCTGTTAACAATATAAAAAGATATCATTACAGCTTCACCCATAAAATCTTAGGGACACCAGAACTAACCATCATATAGTTTACATTATCTAGAAGAGTTATATTCATTTTCTCAGCAATCCCATTTTGTTTGCAAAACTGAAAAAAATTAGAAATACAAAATTCCAAACCATTATTAGTCTTAATAATTTTAATCTTCTTACCAATCTGATTTTCTAATAAGGTTTTCCGGGTTTTAAACTTTTCAAAAGTATCTAATTTTTGTTTCAATAGAAAATTTCAGACTTTCCTTGAAAAACTATCAATTAAAGAGAGAAAATATTTATTTTTCCCTTGAGTGATAGTAGATTTAGGACCCCAAAGGTCAGAATGAATGTCCTCTAAAATAGAAGTGTACTTATATTTTTTGCCTAAAGTACAAAAATCACACAAATTAGAACTTTTGAAATGGAATCTTTTCCTAACAATCCCCTTTTATCAAGAATTTGAAAGCCCTTTTCACTCTCCTGTGTTAGCTTATTGTACCACTTTACAGTGACATCAATTTCAGCAGGGTTAATTTCACAAATGGTCACTGAAGTTACATTAAAATCACAAAACGGTCACTGAAGTTTAAAAGTTGCACTAAGGGTCACTGAAGTATCGCCTAGTTTCAGTAATGGTCACCGAAGGACCTTTTCATTTTAATTGGAACTTAATGGACTAAAATAGTTTAAGCTTTAACCTTGAGGACCTGAATCACAAATTTGTCATAAAACCCCACCCCCCCCCCCCCCCCAAAATCCATTTCTTTTTGGCGTGAAGGAGAAGCCGGCGATGCTTTGGGAGGGGAAGCTTCAGATGGTAGGGGAGGGGACAAAATTGGTGGTGGTGACGAATTGGCTGCTGGAAGAGGGGTAGCAGGAGGAGTTGGTGGTGGTGAAGCTGGGGGAGATGGTGGAGGCAATGGGGGCGATGAAGTAGGCGGTGGTGGTGATGCATCTGGTGAGGGTGATTGAGGTGGAGCAGGTGGAATCGGTGGATGAGGAGATGAGGAATTGGATGGGCGAGATGGAGGAGCCAGTGGGACTGCTGTGGGAGAAGAATTTGGAGATGGTGTAGAAGCCATCTTCCTAAGTTCTGGTGTAGAAGCCATCTTCCTAAGTTCTAACAATTCCCATACAAGAAATTCTGTTTTTCAGCCCCCAATCATTCCTATAGCAAAATTTCAAACACTAAAATTCCTACAATTCCCAATCTTTATTCAATAAAACTTCATCCATTCACAGAAATTAATGTCCAGCGCGAATAATTCTCATCTTTTTTCTTCCTCTTCCACACGTTTCCCTCGAAGATTCTTCATAAACTTAAACACAGGAGACCCTCTGGCCTTGCTAGAACCTGCGTCCATTTTGCGTGAATATATATAATATACTGCTGCCCAGTTTCCTCCACTTTGCTGCCGTGTTGCTGCGTGTATATAGTTAAAAAATTGAAGTCTTTCTTCCAAAAATTCAGCATCCTAATTCTCCACCAAACTGTCGTGTTGCTGCGTGAGTATATATATATATATATATCAAAATCTACAACTTCCTCCCAAGAACACTTGTCTGCCACTATTGCGTGTTTAATATATAATAATCCAATTCTCCACTTTCAAATTCAGCCACCAATATGTGCATGTCTGATGTCTTTCTATGATTCAGCCTCCCAAATTACAGAGATTTACTGAGTTGCACCAGCGATGAAGGATTTGGGGGTTTTAAGACAAATTTGTAATTCAGGTCTTTAAGGTTCAAGCTCCAACTATTTTCGTCCATTAGGTTCCAATTAAAATGAAAAGGTCCTTCAGTGACCATTACTGAAACTAGATGATACTTCAGTGACCGTTAGTGCAACTTTTAAACTTTAGTGACCGTTTTGTTATTTTGACGTAACTTGAGTGACCGTTTATGAAATTAACCCATTTCAGCATTAGAGGCCTCAGTACTGTGATTAGGTACTGCATCAATTTTACTAACATAAATTCATTTATTTTGGTATCGTTGAAAATGACAAAAGATCCCTTTATCAGTTTTAACATGTCATTTCCAATCCCACCTCGTAATCTTATGTCATCTAAATCCTCCATTGAAATCAAATTTCTATTTAAATTTGGAACATATCAAATTTTTCTAGATAATATGGACATATTGTGGGTGCTATAAATATTTTAATTATTTTTGCTATGATATTCATGACTGATTCAAAATATTACAAAAAAATTCATCTTTGAACCATTGGAAATGGAGTTAATTTAATAGCCTTTTTATTTCACTAATTACTACTATTCCAGATGCGTCATGATATGGGATTATTTGGACTACAAAATCAAACCAGATCATAGAGCAAGAGTTGACAAGTAATAATCAACAAATTGGAATTCATTTATCAACCGATTTATTTCTTCCATTTAAACTCATTTCAATAATTCTTTAGTTGCTTTAATAGGTGCAATTGCCATAGCTCGTCAATAATAAATTTTTAAAACTAGGAATTTTATTCAAATAAAATCAACAAAAATGAATGGTATAATCCTTTAACTTGAATTCTTGTGTTAAAATAGAAATGCTTTAGCTTTAGGTAGATCTATTACCAATTTTTTATAGTTCAACGTTGCGCTACAAATTCCTTCAATCATGAAGACCACATTATTTTATCCATCACCATCTCTTCCCCATTAATTTTCTTAAAATTTCTAATCAGTGTTTTTAGAAGTCATATGAAATGTGCAATGAGAATCCAAGATCCATTATTGTACCTGATCATTGTTATCTACAAAATTTACAGAATTCGAATCAGATTGTGGTCCAGTGACATCAACAATGTTAGACTCTAGGGGTTCTACTATATTCCTTTTCATTCAAAACTTTATCTTCTCGTTCATTTTTGTATGGAAATCTTTTATAAAGTGGCTAGACTTCCCATACTCAGTGGCGGACCCAAAATCTAAGCTCAATTCGGGCGGACGTTGACTAGTCAACATCGACCATCAACGATCGTAAGAGCAAGGTCGTTTATTAATATTTAATTATATAATATTAAAAATTATTCAATATATATGTAAACGCACTAAAACATAAAAGTTATATATATATATATATATATATATATATATATATATATATACAGGAATGATAAGATGAGCACCGGTGCTCATTAGATCATTTCTGCATATATATATATATGAAAACGTAGTTCAATACAACCAAAAGTACTAAAGAAATACACAAAATGCCTCAATTTATAATCTACAAAATGGCCCAATTTATTTTTCAATTAAAATTGATAAAAAAACAATCTAGGCTAATCGAATGACATGTAATTGATAAAAGTATTAAAAAAGCAATTAGAGTGAAATAAAGTAAGTGCAAACATATCTTTTTCCTATTCCTATTCCCATTCCTAGTCTTCCCAGTTCCCATCCCAAATATATAAGGTTAGTGGTGGCAATGGGCCGAGCCGAGCCGGCTCGGCCCATTGACGAACGAGCTCGGCTCGTGTTCGCACGAGCTCGGCTCGTTGCCGTTTGGGCGAGCTCGGCTCGCGCCCGAGCTCGCCCAAAGCGGGCGGCTCGGCGAGCCAAGCTTAAGCTCGGCTCGCCCTCTTTTTTTTTTTTTATTTTTATAAATAAATAACGCTACTACTACAAGTCTATTTTTTCTATTTTTTTAAATATATATTTTCCAAAACATTTATCGGGGCTCGTCAAAACATTTATAATTTTTAAAATAGTAAATATACATTTATTTAAAAAAAAAAAAAAAGATAAGCCCTCCTCCTTTATCCGGGCTTGGGACCGGCTACTTCAATTTCGTGTAGGCGGAGTTAAAATTGTACACGAAAAACTTTTTACGTGTACATTTTTTTTTAAAAAATTATAAATGTATGAAAATAAAATTTTGTAATGAATGTATTGAAATTAAATATCACTTACTTGATTACATGCAATTTCGACATATTTATGTTGAATTCGATAATTAGCGTCTTCCCAATCCTTCACGCACATTAACGCTTCCAAAATATCTTCTTTTAGTCGACTTCGAATTTCAGAGAGAACCCTCTTCCCTGCACTAAAGCGAGACTCCGAAGCTACGGTGCTAACCGGAGGTGTTAGTAGATCTTTTGCAATTGCAGAAACAATTGGCCATCGACGTTCATTATTTCGCCGAATTCGATTACATCTTACGAACTTTTCTTAAGCGATTTGTTACTAGGCATAGTATAACGAAAGTAATCAATTAATTCAGATGGCAACGCATTTGGATTGCTACTCGAAGTTTGAGTACATGCAGTGGAAGACATACTACTACTACTAGAGGAACCATATGCATATGCAGTTGAATCATATCTAATTGAGTCTATGTTTTCTAATAAATTAATTACTTCAGCGTCGTCATCATTTATATTAGTGGGAGGAGGAGTAGGTACACGAATAACTTGTGTACCTATTCTTGAAGCATATAATTCATACATTTCAGTTAACGTTTGTTCCAAATTCCTATAAGTAATAGGCATATTAAAAGTTAAAGCATTTGAAATTTGGTCAATTATAAATTTAGTACCCGATAAATTGTATCGGGGGTCCATGACGCATGCTAAAGGAAATAACATAGGTAATTCTTCCCAATATTTTCTAAATTTTAATTCCATAGCATATATAACGACATGAAAATCGGGGTCATTTTGATATCTATTAAAAGCCCTAATGCTTATATAAAGACGTTCAAGAACCATGCAACTAGTTGGATAATAAACACCAGACAATATATTCGTAGACGTATAAAAACTTTCCAAAAATTTCTTAATTTTAAAAACCGTATTCCAATCGGATTCATTTAAAATATCATCGTCGTCGTCTCTAATATGCCTATTGTTATAAAATTCAGTGATAAACGGTTCAAAATCTTCACATGATTTTAATAATAAGTAAGTTGAATTCCACCTATGACCTACGTCAGTAATAAAAGTTTTTGTATTAGAGTTCCCAGCTTGTTCACAAAATTCTTCAAATGCTTGTTTTCTACTAGGTGTAATCGTGATATACGTAAGTGCATTCCTAATTCGACTAATTTCGTCATTCACATGTTTTAAACCGTCTTGTACAATTAAATTAAAAATATGGCACACACATCGAATATGGAATAAATAACCACCAAAATCGGGTTGAAGTACTCTATGCAATTTATCGATAACTACTTTATTTACAGAAGCATTGTCAAAAGTAAAAGAACGAATTTTACTCTCGCATTTATATTCTTTAATTATTAACATAATTGCATTAAATATAGTGTTAGCATTATGAGGATACTCAACTATTTTAAAAGCAATAATTTTTTTATGCATAACCCAAAGTGGGTCTATATAGTGTGCAGTTGCAGCTATATAACCTCTCTTATTAATCCCTTCCCATAAATCCAAAGTTAAAGATATGACACCCCCGTATTTTTCTAAATCTCCAATCAATAATTGCTTTGCATTAAGAAAATATTCAATTGTATTAGAACGAAGAGTATTTCGACTTACCCCAACGTACCTTGGTTGAAGATATTGTTTAACGTAGTTTACGAAATGTTCGTTGTCCACTATTGCTAGTGGCAGCTCCGCCGCGGCAACGAACTTCACCATTCCCTTTCGTGCTTCCTCCTCCGAATACATCCACGTAGAAAGTGGCGAAATAGTAGCACCGTCTCTACTAGTACCAAACTGTAGTTGCGTTTGTCCACGTTCAAGAAGCCCATGTTTGGCCGCACATGCTTTGTAATGACGGTTGAGGTGAGTGGTTCCAATTTTTTTGCCATGCCGGTCGTTGTTGAGATTTACATACTGCTTTATTTTACGGAACTCCATCGATCACACGACCAGTGTTAACCAATTTGAAATGGTCCCAACATTTTCCCTGCTTCTTCCCCTTTCTCTTCCCTCTTGCATCGGGAATATTTAGTGCAGGTTCTTCATCTTGTTCCAAATCAATAGGAACACTAGGATCAACATCAACGTCATCCAAATCAATCGGATCGGCATCGACTTCACGAACGTCGAAATCGTCAATGTCTTCTGGAATTGGTAGTTGGTTGAGACCGGCAAATTCATTCCCAAATTGATTTTGGGCAGGTGTTTCACCTTCCATACCGAACAAGTTTTCAACAAATGCTCGTGGATCCATTTGTGAATTGTTGAAATAGAATGTAGAAATATAGAAATGACGATTATGTACGGCTAATGTATAAAATGAGTTGTAAAATGAAGATAATAATGTAAAAAAATGTAGAAGAGAATTATAGAATTGTTGATAATGATTTGTAAATTGTAAATTGTAGAGTAGAGAGTATAGAATGAAAGTTTGGTGGGAAAAAAATGTTGTAATGGGTTGGGTATTTATAGGAGAAGAATTGGAGAAAAGTAGAAAAAAAAAATTTTTTTGAAAAAAAGTGACCAAACGGTCACTGAACCAGTGACCGTTTGGTCACTTGTGACGAAGCAGTCGGTTCGGTGACCGTTACGGTCACCCGGCACTAAATGCGGCCAATTTAATTTATTTATTTATTTTTTTTAATTAACTGGGCTCGTCTCACGAGCGGCTCGGCGAGCAGCTCGTGAACAGTGACGAGCCGAGCGGGCTCGGCTCGTCTAGCCCATGAGCCCGCTCGGCTCGTGCTCGGGCTCGTTTTTTTACGAGCCCGAGCGGCTCGTGGGCGTGAACAGTACGAGCCGAGCGGGCGAGCCGACGAGCCGCTCGGCTCATTTGCCACCACTATATAAGGTCAAACAGGTCTTTTCATTATTTACTTTTCCTTTATTCTCGCTTTGCTTGAGGAATTGAGGTCTTAATTGTCCTTAATTAATAATAATCAAATCCTGATTATTACATTTTACCAGCATATTACAATGACTTTTAACAGTTTAACTACTTCATATCACAATTCACATCAATTATATGCCAATAAACTTGGTGGGCAAGAATCAAATGTCCGATTAAAAGGTTCACAAGAATCACAAGATTCACAACACAAGGAAATGAACAAAAACAAAAAGAGAAACTCACTGCGGGGAGTTTGGGACCGAGACTGATGCCGCCACCATGCGAGTCACGCCGGACGGTTGGAGATAGCAACCGAGCAATGCACAGGTACAGTACGCAGCAGCAGATTGAGAGCAATCGCTGGTCGCCCTCCTCAGCTCCTCTACGGTTTGTTGGGTTTCAATTGGAATTGGGGATTTGTTTGTAAGGTTCAATTTGGTTTTGTTTGTGGCTATGGGTTGTAAATTGGCCGAATTAATTGGGCCTTATTGTTTGAAAACAAGGACCAAAGGCACCTACAATTTACTGAATTGAAACACAATAGTAAAGGAAAAAAAATTTCTCAACCAGCGCCTGCTGCCTTCTTCACTACTTCCCGATGGCACTTCAAGTTCTCGGTGGACCCAGTACAGGCGGCAACGGGGGCTGGCCAGGTGCTGGGTCCGCCCTGCCCATACCCACGACGTTTTTTATTCCTTACCTTAGACATTGATCTAGACCTTCCTTTATTTTTCTTCTTATTATTGTTCTCCTAGTTACTCTAATGTTTCTGACTCTCATTTTGTCTATTCTGTGATACACCACTGTTATGAAACGGATTGCAAGATAATGACGATAATGAAATAAAAAAGAAGAAAACAAGAACACGAGAATTTGTGTGGAAACCCCACGGGCAAATGAGAACAATCCACTATAATCAATAGTTTTGTATTTACAATATCAAGATTTAAAAAAATCTCAATTGAAATCTAAACTCTCAATTTCTCAATATGTTGTTGAAAATGTAAAAAATAATATATGAATGTTATGTTATGGAGATACAATGTGAAAATATATATAAACCCTCTTATTGGAGTCCAAAATGGAGAAGAAGTCCAAAAATTCGGATAAAACGGAAAAATCGCGATCAAGTTAATGTTGTAGTACCTAGGCGCTACTGTTACAACGCTTGGGCGCTAGGTACAGCGCTTGGGCGCTACATCGCAGTGCTTGGGCACTAGATCTCGGGTAAACATTTCAAAATATGCTTTTTGCAAGACAAACTCCTAATTATTATTAAAATTTGTTATTCACAACTTAGGACTCTTCAAACTCAAGTACCTTAAACTTCCTTCAATTAACCAAATCCCAAATCAAATGGAATCCAATCAACCAAATACCAAATCACATGGAATTTGGATCACATCACAACATATCTCCACCTTGAGCCAAATTCTATCACAGGAAATTAAAACACATTTCCAAGTAAACACCATTTCTCCTCTTCCAAACAAGCTCCAATGGACTAAATCAATGACAAACACCCACTAAGTTCAAACAATGCTCAAACTTATCCTCTGTTTGACACCCATTTTGTTTGAAAAATAATTTTTGAAATAGTGATTGATGGAAGAATATATGGTTAAAAAGTAAGGAGAATTTTTGAGTTTATGTGTAATATTATTTTATTAATAGAATGTGTGGTTGAAATAAAAAAAGAGAAATAAAATGAAAAAAATGGGTGTCAAATAGGAGCTTAGCAATATGAAGTGGTTTTGTCATCATATTAGTAGGATTATCCTTGGTATCAACATTACTCACTAAAATATCACCATGAACAATCCCATCACGCACAAAATGGTACCTCACATTAATGTGCTTAGTCCTCTTGTGAAACATTTGATCCTTAGTCAAGAAAATTGCACCCTGACTATCACAGAAAACTGTAGAAATCTACAAATCTTTATTGATTTCACCAATCAATCATCTCAGCCACAGAGTTTTCTTACATTCTTCTGTAATGGTCATATATTCTGCTTCTGTTGTAGATAAAGTCACTGTATTTTGCAAAGTATCTTTCTAGCTGATAGCACAGCTACCAAGAGTAAGCACATACCTGTAAGTGATCTCCTCTTATCAAGATCCCCTACATGATCTGAATCTACATAACTTATGACTCCATCTAAATTTCTACGAAAATGCAAACAAACATTTGAAGAGTACCTCAAGTATCTGAAGATCCACTACACTGATTTCCAATGTTCCTTGTCAGGATTAGCCTTGTATCTGCTAACTGCACTAACTGCCTGTGCCAAATCAGGTCTTGTACAAACCATAGTATACATGAGTGAACCAACTGCACTGTAGTAAGGAACTCGAGACATATAATCAATGTCTTCATCTGACTGTAGACATAAGTTAGATGATAATTTGAAGTAGGAAGCCAAGGGAGTGCTGGCAGACTTAAATTTCACCATATTGAATCTTTCAAGCATCTTTTCAATACACCCCTTCTGACTCAAATACAATCTACCAACATTTCTATCCCTCAAGGTCTCCATTCCAAGAATCTTCTTCGCTGCACTCAAATCCCTCATGTCAAACTCCTTGTTGAGTTGTAATTTTATTTTTCTGACCTCTACTTTATCCTTAGCAGCTATGAGCATATCATCAACATATAATAACAAATATATAGTTGATCTACTTGAAGTACACACAACTATCATAATTACATCTATCAAAACCATGAGTATTCATGAATGAATCAAACCTCTTATACCACTGCCTCAGTGACTGCTTTAATCCATATAAGAATTTCTTCAACAAGCACACATAGCCTTCCTTCTCCAAAGTTATGAAGCCATCTGGTTGTTACATGTAGATGCTCTCCTGAAGTTCTCCATGTAAGAATGTTGTCTTGACATTCATTTGGTCAAGCCCCAAATCATTCTTAGCCACCACTCCAAGTAAAGCCTGAATAGAGTATGCTTCATAATTGGTGAGAACACATCTGTAAAATCAACACCTGAAATCTGACTGTAACCTTTTGCCACCAACCTAGCTTTGTATCTAGTATCTTCAATCCCTAATGTGCCTTTCTTTCTTTTGAACACCCATTTACAATGAACCACTCTTTTACCTTTAGGTAATTTCACCAAGTCCCAAGCGTTATTTTTGCTTAATGACTCCTCCTCCTGCATAGCAATCATTCATTTGCTAGAATCACTACAACTGACTGCATCTGAATATGTAGCAGGCCCTTCACTTGAATCAATGTCTTCAACGTCTTCAACCACACTCAATGCATAAGCTACCAAATCTGCATTCCTATACATCTGTGGAGGTTTATCATTAGCTATAGAATACCGTGGTACTTGTCATATAGGCAAAGTAGGCATATATTAATGTCTATCAATCCCGAACTGGACTCATCTGTAGTAGACTGTTCTGCAACCTTTGATTATTTCTCTGAACCAATTTCCAACTCCACCCAAGTTGAATGATTTTTATCCTCAGCTTTATCAGAATTCCCAAGAGGTGAACCAAGAATCATAACAAGTTCATCAAATACTATATTCCTACTAACAACCAAATTTTTAGTCTCAGGACACCACAATTTATACCCCTTCACACTTGATTTATACCCAAGAAAGATGCACTTTCTAGATCTAGGCTCCAACTTCTCATTATCCATATGAGCATAAGTCGGACACTCAAAATTTTAGAAATCAGAATAGCAAGAAGATCTACAAGACCATACATCTTCTGGGTATCTTTTTATTAATGGAAACTAAGGGTGAGCAATTAATCAGAAAACAAGCTGTAGTAGCAATTTCAGCCCAAAAAGATTTAGGCAACCCAGAATTTGAAAGCATATAATGAACATTTTCCATCAAGATTCTGTTCATCCGTTCTACCACACCATTCTGTTGAGGAGATCCGGCACTGTCAAGTGTCTCAGGATGCCTTTAGCACTGCAGAAGCTATTGAATTCATCTGAACAAAACTCCAACTCATTATCAGTGCGAAGACATTTCACTTACTTTCCGGTCTGCTTCTCTACCAATATTTTCCACTCCTTGATGGTCCCAAACACATCATTCTTTGTCTTCGAGAAAAATACCCAAACTTTTCTGGAGAAGTCATCAATTACTGTCAACAAGTAATAATAGCCACCTTTAGATGGTACCCTAACTGGTCCTCAAAGATTTGAATGGATATATTTAATCGTTCCCTTTGTGTTGTATCTTCATTTAGTAAATCTAACTTTCTTCTGTTTCTCAAATACACAATGCTCGCAAAACTCTATTTTGCTGGTCTTCTGCCCATCAAGAAATCCCCTTTTACTCATTTCTGTCATTCCATTCTCACTTATATGCTCTAGCCTTATATGCCAAAGTTTTGTAACTTCATCATCTGTCAAAAAAGAAGTAGAAATTGGTGCATCCCAATCACTGTGGAACCGTGCAAAATGTACAACTGTATGGAGTTTTTATGCTCCTTTATAATAACAAGAGCACCCTTGCTCACCTTCAAAACTCCACCTTCACTGTCGTATCTGTAGCCCTTTCAGTCAAGAACACTTAAAGATATGATATTCTACTTCAGTTCTGGAACATTTCTTACATCCGTAAGTGTTCTGATAGCCCCATCGAACATTCTGATTCTGACTGTATCAACTCCGACAATATTGCAAGGCGCGTTGTTTCCCATAATCACAGCACCTCTCGAAACTCCTTCATATGTAGAAAACCAGGCACTGATAGGACACATATGAAAAGCACAAGTCGAGTAAAAAACCCATTCATTACAAGTTTTAGAATCTTCGTCAGAAATCACAAAAAGCTCTCCACCACTTTGCTCACTTCCACAACATCAGCCTCCACTATATTAACATGTTGCTTTCCTTTCTCTATAGCACTAGCAGCTTTATTTCTATTTTTCAAGGCCTAACAATGAGTTCTAATATGCCCCCTTCTTCTTACAGTAGTGAGATGTCATCTCAGCATGCCTATATTTCGATCCGCCCCTCATATTTCTGTCAAGATTCCTATCTTGATTCCTCCCACGTACAACCAAGTCTTCAGCATGATTTTCAGATCCTCCAGCAAGATGCCTCATATTCTCCTTAGATAGTAAAGCATCATAGACCTCTTCCAAGGTGAAAGCATCCCGACTATAGAGAATAGTATCCCTAAAAGTCGCATATGATGGTGGCAGTGAACACAACAATATCAAAGCCAAGTCCTCATCATCATACTTAACCTCCAATGTCTCCAGATCAGCCACAATTTCTTTGAACATAGTTAAGTGATCATCCAATGACGCACCTTCAGACATCCGGTGAGAATACAAGCGATATTTCAAGTGTAGTTTACTGGTCAAGCTCTTTGTCATGCAAAGTTGCTCCAACTTCAACCACAACGCAGCGGCACTATTCTCCTTAAGAACATCCTGAAAAATTTGATTAGAGAGATGTAGATGAATTTGAGATTGGGTTTTCCGATCCCTACGCCGCTTTTCATCCTGAGTCCAAACAGCAGGCATCCTATCAAAGTCAAGCAAGGCTTCTTCCAAATCTATTTGCGCCAACACCGCTCGCATCTTCACTTGCCATAATGTAAATTTCGTATTTCTATCCAACAACGGAATGTTATACTTCATTATCGTCATGCGGAACAATTAATCTCGCGCTCTGATACCACTTGTTATGAAACAGATCGCAAAATAATGACGATAATGAAATAAAGAAAAAGAAAACAAGTATACAAGAATTTAGGTGGAAACCCAATTCGGGAAAAACCACGAGCAGAGGAGAACAATCTATTATAATTAATAGTTTTGTGTTTACAATATCAAGATTTCAATAATCTCAATTGAAATCTAAACTCTCAATCTCTGAATATATTATTGAAGATATAAATAATAATATGTGAATATTATATTATGAAGATAGAATGTGGAAATATGTATAGACCCTCTTATTGGAGTCCCAGATGGAGAAGAAGTCCTAAAATTCAGATAAAAAAGAAAAAATCGCGATCAGGTTACTGTTGCAACGCCTAGGTGCTATTGTTACAACACTTGGGGGCTCACCTAGCGCTCGGCGCTATGTGCCTAGCGCTTGGTCTCGGGTAAACATTCCAAAACATGTTTTTTCCCATCCAAAAGTCCATTTTCAAACCAAACTCCTAATTATTATTGAAATTTGATCATCACAATTTAGGAATCTTTAAACCCAAGTACCTTAAACTTCCTTCAATTAACCAAATTCCAAATCACATGGAATCCAATCAACCAAATATCAAATCACATGGAATTTGGATCACCCCACAACCCCTTATCAAAAAAAAAAAAAAACTCTTAAAATTACTACTTTCAATTTTATTTATTTATTTATTTATTTATTTTTCAAATTTCAATTCTAAATCTTTACTTTTTAGAGACTTAATGACAATTTCAAGAGTCAGCCATACTTAATTGTATTTTTGACATCTCTATAGGCTTCATGAATAGCATTGATGAGTATAAAAACTTTATATTCCTCATATACTTTTTTTCAGTGTTTGTGACGACTTGAACCAATTTGTTGAGGCAACCATATTATCATCTAATTCTTTTAAGGAATCAACCTTAAAACTAGAAAATCTTTCTAAAAGAAACAGTTGTAAGGTAGGAATTTCATCAAGCAAAGTTCTTCTAACTTTTTCCATAAGAGTTCGGTAGAATCGAACCTTCTTACTTTTCTCAAAACTTGATCAAATAGATGCAAAATATTAGATGTTTAGGCAAGTTCACCCGCCTCATAGTTTTGTTTATCAAACATAGAAGCACAAGGGTCTACTTATACCATGAGTGACCACCGTTGATCTCAGGTCAAAATTAACGATCTAGAGTAATTAACAACTCATCAATTCAAGAGGCAACTACTAATAACTAAGTTTTACTTCTCAAACGCGATTTCCTTCATCTAAAATGGGTCCGATTTTTAGGCCACATCAATTAGATTTAATTAGGCAACAGTTAAAGTAGTTGGGCCATGCCCACTTTCATCGTAGCCCGAAAGGGGTGGATTTAGCACATCACAGCCCAACAAATCATAAAATAAGTAAAGGGAAAATTACATAGATCATGCGTTTAAACTTCAAATTGCAAAAATCAGGTGTGATGATTTTTCAATCAAAATTCAGGTAATTAAATATTATACCGCCCAAACCCTAATTTTATTTCATTTCTCACCCTTCTCTCTCTTCATTTCTCTTCATCTTCTCCCACTTCATTTCTCTCACTTCTATACCCATCCAAACCCTAAAATTAATTCCCAAACCACATCTCCATTCTCTCTACTGTCACCACCGTCTCTCTACTGTCAACCCGCCGCGGTCATCGTCGCTGCAGCGACCCGCCGTCTCTCTATTTTTGATGGTGTTGTTCCATGAATGGGGATGATCTCCACATCTGGTAATATATTGTGCTTTACTGCAAAATCAATCATCTCTTGGGTCTCTTTCATTCCTCCTATCCCACTGCCGGCTATTAACTTTCTACATGTAGTCCATTGTGGATGTTTAGCAATATTGTCAAGACCAAACCTGGCCTGACCAGCAGGTCTGACCGAGAAACTGGGAATCGCGGAAATCAGTTTGGTAATAGAGTAAAAATAAGAAACTTAGAAACCATGAACCTAATTACCATACCATACAGGTCGTTCACCCCCATATTTTGCTTTTATTTTAGCATAGGTTCAACTCTCTGAACCTTGACCTTTTTATGAGGTCGATGGCCAAGCCAACTTCTTAAATATTGATGTTCAGGCATTATTTTTTTAGCAAAAGTGAAACCCCCTTCCTCCCCCTACTTTTTACCTAATTGTCGTGGCGGGGTCTGTGACCAACTATTTGGTTGATTTGTGACCAAGTATTGGTGGTCGAAAGTGGCCATAGTGGTAGTGACGGTAGTTTGTGACCAAACGTTCTGTAATCTGTGACCAAATGTTTGGTAATTTATGATCAATTATTCAAGTGTAACCTAAAAATTTAATAATATGTGACTCAAAAATAATCTGTGACCTCTAATTTAAAAATTTGTGATCTCGAAATAATCTGTGACGCACAAAATTTTTGATGTGTGACCTCGAAATAATCTGTGATCAATTAATTTTAAAATATGTGACATGTGACCTATAATTATGTATATGTGACCATTAATTATATAATCGTGATTTTATTATATTTTATTAATAAATATTTTTAATTAATTAACTATAACCTGATTTTTACATTAGTCAAACTTAAAACCTGATTTTTGAATTGTGTATAGTTAATCCCTGACTTTTGAACTCTTCCCATAAGTAAAAGAGTAACATATATATTAACTCTGGAAGAAACATAGCGTTAACTTAAAATATTGATTGGACTATTTTAATGTTACCCTATAAATAACAGTATGTGTTACCATAACATGTAATCCATACAAATATTATTCTTAATGAAAAATATATACTTTTTAAAAATATTATAAAATGATGTAAATTGTAAAACATTGTTTTCAAAGAAAGTAGGTATTTTTAAACAAAAATGTAAAAGAAAAGTATTTTGAAGATTTTTGTTTGACGTTATCCCATTGTTATCCTCAATATTGCACTTGTGTAACCCATTTTTCCTCGACGAATTCACTACTATTTGTCTATATGCAACCCCCTTTGGATTATCGTGCACTTGGAAACAGAAGTAGTGCACTTCTTTCTTCGTCGTCGTAGTAAATAGGCTAGAAAATAGAATTTATTTATTCATCTTTAATTTAGAGAATTTCCAAAATACTCTAACACAAGATGCTCTTTATTTTAGATAGTCAATATTCAAAAATAAATTTCAAGAGACTCTTTCTAACTTTTTAAAGAAAAGAGTGATTTTTGCTCTTCAAATTTGAAAAATCAAATTCACACTTTATAGTGGTTGCAAATTAAAGCTATAAATTTCAATACTCTATTTTTAAAATTATTTAAATCTTGTTAAAATTGGTTGGTAATTGACATATAAAAAAAACTTGAATTAAACATTGGAAGAAATCAATAAATGTTTTTTTGAATAAAAAAATAAATGAAAATTTAAAATAGATAGCATACATAAAAAAATTATTATTGTACATAAAATGCTCATTACAAATAGAAATCTCTCTAAGATGCTTTAATAAATTTAACAAACTAAGCTCTTAATAAGATGATTTTAACATTTAGAAATTATTTTAGTGGAAAAAATTACTATCGTACTTGCATTTTGGTGATCAATTCACATTCACCAAAACAATTCCCTTTCAAATTCTTAAGCGTAGTGCTGAAAAATATGACCTAGGATTTCACAACCAATCAATTTGGTGGGTTAATTGTGAAGTTAACGAGTGTAAATTTGAGATAATATATTAATTTAAAAATGAAGTCTCAATAATTAATTTGATTAATAGCAAATTAGACAACAAAAATTGAACAGCAATTCTCAACTCGCTATAATGAAAGTGAAACAGTCAGCGAGTAAAAATGTCATGCAGCTCATACCATAGGAGATGACCAAACTCAAACACAAAAAGTATCAAGACCAATACCATCTCGAAACACGAATGTGTCGAACAGCTGTACGGACCGGTTCGACAAACCAATCTAGAAACTTCTCCAGAGATGTGCAAAAAATTGAGAGTCAACAAGTGGCTAGTTCCTAGTCACATTAAGAACCAGCCATGTAAACCGGCTGGTAATCACGCCAGTTCAACATTTAACACTTGAATTATTACTCCTTCCCCAAACTAATTTTCAAAAGCATTGATCAAGACATGCAAGAGACGCCCACAGCCTCCAAGTTCCAAGTTATGGCTGTGACTTGGACTCCCATTTTAGGGTTCAGAGTACAGAATCATTTGACACAACTTTTAAAAAGTCAAAGTTACTTTTGAGATTGATAAATTGTTTCCGAACATGTTAAAATAATTTATAGAAGTTCTTTCGTTTGATTACAGGAGCTTTTAAAGAAAATAGTTTAAAAGTTAGTCTACTGAGGAGGCTATTACATAAAAAATAGAAGCAAAATTAAAAGCAGAAGCAGAAGTTAAGTTAAACAAGCCATTAGTCCTGTGCCGAGAGTAAAATGACTTGCTGCATTCAAGTAAAATTGACAGACTCCAGATCGGGCTGGTCGTGTTCAACTAACAAGAGATCCTACATTTGGAAATATTTCAACAAAATTAAACAGGTTAATATTAATTCTGGCCAGAACTCAAGAACATTTCTCACTTCTACAAAAAGTAAACTGCGTCTTTAAACTCTAACAAAACTATACATATATTTCAATGACCAAAATGAAATACTTTTTCATCATCAAACCCACAAAGAAAATTAAATTCTTAAATATCCTTACATTAGGAGAAAACAAAAGCAATTAAAATTCCAGATTCTCTTACCTCTAGAATTTCTCAATCATACATTGTGATATACGGGAGAGTATCGGATGGCAAAGAAACCAAGTCGTGTCCTATAATGTGTTCCAAACGTGCGGTTAATATTCATCACCCCTTCAATGGATGCATTTTAACGACACTGAAGAAACGCTTCTTGCAAAAGTACTATTTGCATGCAAGAGCCACTTAAAGATCGTACGAATGGGTCAAATATCAAAAAAGAATGGATCGCCATAGTCCCAAATATTAGTTGCTGGATACTCATCCTCATTAGTCAACGGCCATAACGGAGAGGCGGCGCAACCAGTCACAGACGATACCACCGGATCTGAAACATCAGGCGCCACCACGGGTTCAGTGTTAGCCAGAGTAAAGCTTGGCCCAACAGTTGTAATTGAGTTGATTTGATCATACTGACAATTGTTCTGTCGATGCTGAGAGTGGAAATCTTGAAAATTCTGCTGTTGATGATTGTTAGGGTTAGGAATTGTGGGTCCAGCCTCAATATTCTTCACGTCACTTGGTCCGTACCTTTGATGCCCTAGTCCTAGGTTTTGTGCACTATGCACTATGTTAGGGTACTGTTCGATCGAGTAAAAGCCGTACGGTACATAATTTCCAACGCCTCCTACGGAGGCGACAGGTGGTGGAAGTGGTGGAGTTGAGAATGTGAGGCCAAACCCAGATGGGCGAGGCAGTAAAGGACGAAGGGTTTGAGTGGAAGAAGAACGGGAAGAGGATGGATTAGATGCGCCACCACAACCGCCATCGCCACTTGCACTTCCGTTGCCACCTGAGGGTTGTAGATTAAGCTGAGCCCTTGACCCATATAGTATAACGGCTGCACGGTCATAGGCTCTGGCTGCATCCTCCGCTGTGGCGAACGTTCCGAGCCACCGCCGAGTTCGCTTTCTTGGCTCACGGATCTCAGCCACCCACTTACCCCAGCTCCGCTGCCTCACTCCTCTATACTTAAACTTCCCATTATCCGGGCCTCCTTTACCCTTACCTTTCTTGTTACTCTTGCTGTTATCGCCGCCGTTACTGGTGGCGCTGTCACTGCTAGTGGTGGTGCTGGTGGTGGCATTGGAAATTGTAGAATTTGGGTGGCCGCTAGTGATAATAATATTAGGGTTGTTGGAATCTACACCGCTGCTGCTCATGTTTGGTTGCTTTTGCCTCGTTCTATGTTTACCCAATTAGTCAAGAGAGAGGACTGTAAAAGTCGTGAAGGATGGTGGTTTGCAGCCGCGCAAAACTGTAAATGGTTGATGAGGGCGGTGCTCGTATGGACTTATTACTTGTTCATTTATATACACTTGGAATGCTCCCTTGCGAAGAAACACACGGAATTATCGAGTTACAAAAATTCACAATTTTTTTGTACGATTATAGTATGATGATATTATGTTTCATTTTGCAATTTTAAATTGAATAATACTATTTAGTCCTAGAGTTATAACCTGATGTGACATTAAATGATAATTGAAATTAAATTATATTAAATGACAAATGAAACTAAATGACATTTAATTCTACCTTTCATTTAATCTAACATCATATAAATTGAGGTTATAATGCTAGTTAGACTAAATAGCATTATTCTTTTAAATTTGTGGGATTTTTTTTTTTATTTTTGTATGAATTGTGTTGTAATGTACTCCCTCCGTCCCAATTATATAGACTGGGTTTCATTTTTCTCTTGTCCCAGATATATAGGCATGTTTCCTAATGTAGAATATTTTATTGTGTTCCTTTACCAATATACCCTTATTAAATTTTTCTCACTTAATAAGTCAACTTCTTGAAATCATCCAAATACACACATTTTCCACTTCTTGAAAATATAAAACAACACTCACTTCTTCTTCTTCTTCTTCAAATTCTTTAGTTTTACATACCGACAATTAAATAGGGGTAAATTAGGAAAGATCTTAGTAAAAATTAATTTTTCAATGACATTAAAGAAATTTTCTTAATCCGTGTGAAAAACGAAACAAGTCTATATAATTGAGACTGATAGAGTAATTAATTACTTCTCGTTTTAAATTGTGAAGTCTTTAACATGTAAATGCATTTGATATATTTTGGTAGCCAAATGATGTGGTTAGTGGAAGGGGCTACAATTATTCTTGACAACTTCTTTCAAAATTGAAATAACAAAGTTTGTCTCAAGTATCAACTAACACGTTGGAAGGGCGAATAGGTGAATAATGCAGAATTTACGTTTATCAATTATTATTATTAACAACAAGTTATAAATAATAATTAATCTAGATGAATTCACGTGCAAATCTATCTTATGTTAAATTGGCACAGTTTATAATTTGCATAAAATAAATAATACCAATAGTTGATCACGGAGGAAAAAACTTCACACAAGATCTAAAAACTTTGGCCCAAGTTAGTAAAACCCACTATAGACAAATTGACTTATAATATAGTCCAGACTCGATTAATTCCTAACACTCTATGACCTACTTCCTATAATCACCAAATTCCTCTTCGACTACGTGCTCCTACACCAGCTTTCAACTTTCTAAAATCATCTATCTCCTGTAGATCACCGTTCCTCGTTCTTATCTTATCGGAACTCCGATTTCCTTCCTCGATCTTCAGAACTTTGATAGATTATAAGGAAGTGGGTGGTTTGGTGTTTTGAAAATTTAGATTGATATTTTCCAAAGTGTGGTTGAAAATTTTCAAGGTATAGAATTGATGTAGGATCTTCAAAAGATTATTTCTAAGAATATAATGACGAACTATCACCATAGACAGAATATAACTTGAGTGAAGGTGTTTAGGGTTGTTTAAGACTCAAATAAATGTTTAAATCGCGAAACAGATTTTTCACGGATGTCACCGCCGCTTGAGCGTCGGTGAGCGGCAATGGTTCTGTTGATTTCTCCACGATGGCTCTCAAGCACTGAAGGGGCGGCTAACTAGAATTATTCCAGCTATTTTTTCTCTTTTGTTGTATACTCAAATCCAAAAACTCATAATTAACTTATACAACCTCTCAAACGATGTTCTCTTATCTAAGTCGTTTTTTTCCAATTAAAAGGTTTTCTAAGTTCATCTTCAATGATGTGAAGTCGTAAATTATTATGATCGATGCAACTACAAATCTTTTATTGTTGTTACTTTTACTTTACCGTAGTTTTTTCCTCGACGTCTATAATTGCAATGACCAAATATTAGTTAATTAGATTACAAACTATTAGCATTTCAACAAAATTTAAAATTATATTTAAATAATAAATAGTCAACCTTGGGAAATGAATATCATTTATAGAGGAATTCCAGTTTTCTTAATGGGGAAGGAACGCAATGTCTTGTTTAAATTGAACATAAAGTCACCAAAGAATCACCAAACATTTTTCAAATATTTTCATTAATAAAACCCTTCATCTGCAAGTATGTTGGTTGCGTTGAAATAAAATTTTATTTTATTTTTGATATTAATAATTTTTTAATGGGGTGATTATTTACAGGATATGTCTCTTTCATTTATTCACGAAATTTTTCAAAAATTATAATTTCAAATAATGGGGGCCAAACGGGCTACTGCTTTTTAATAATGTACTAAAATTCGTTCTTCATTTTTTATTTGACCTCAAATAAATTAAGTGTAACAAGCAACTTAAAATCTGGTAAGAGTGGACATTTATTTCCAAATTCCAACATTGTTAGCCTGTGTCTTTAGAATTCACAGATTGTTTTTGGAGTGAAGAAAGATATAAAAACGTAATAGAAAATAAAAAAGTAAAGTGGACTCTGCATCTGTTGGCTCAATGGTGCTTGTGAGGGTTTAGGGTTAGACGCTGTGCCAAAATTTCTATGTTTATCTAAAGGCAGTGCAGCCTGGACAATGTCTATAGGTGGCATCAATACTGGCCATCCAAATCTGTGGATGTCCATTTACTATGGCAGTTTTAGTGTTGTCATGAACAAAAATGTATAATTCATAAAATATTGTCACGTATTTGTCTTTTTAATTATTTATGCATTTTTCTTATTTATAATAATGGCATGTTTGATATGCCATTTTTTTCCCACTTTTGCCATGTTTAATAGTCAAAAGTTTCCATCGAAAAATTTTTCCACCCAATCCCCCCACGTGATCCCTTTCCATGAATTCAATGAATTGGTTTTCCCACCAATTTGGTAGGGAAATGGTTTCCAAGTTTTTTTTTTTTTGCAATGAAAACAAATTTTATGAACAATTTTTTTTTTAAAAAAAATTCTTTTAATGGACAATTTTCATGGAAAACAAAGCCAAATGAACACCAAAAAATCCAAAATTTCAACATTTTTCAGGTGAAAATTATATCAATAAAATACAATTAATTGACATTCCCTGTAATTCATTTTCTTTCCACCCAAATTCCATTCTTACAATCAAACGGACCCTAAGTTCCTATTTAGCCTCGATTTTCGAAAACTCATTTTTTTTCAAAATCATTTTTAATCACACATTTTATGGGACCTATAATTTTATCAACTTTTCAACCACAGGTTTCATTAACTTTTATCAAATTTACTAAAAAGCTGATATTTATCCAAACAAACATGGGCTAAGTAATTGAAGTTTTGATGAGTTGACACTCTCACAAGGATTGGCAAGTTTACTGTATGAAATACAAATTTGCTTATTTCTTTTTTACATTTTTCTTCCTGAGTACGTTTTGTCGTGTGCAAGGACTATTTTTCTCAACAATTTATCCCAAAACTTATCTACTCGTATATAAATAAAGATTTAAACTCAGTATGATATTATATTTGCAATAGATTACAAACTAATCAACATGATGAACGAGACTTTTAAATTCTTCTGCTTTAAAATCTGTCCATTGTTTTGAAATTGCCTTATCAAATATGCAATTAGTATCATTATCCTCAAAATTATTGAATTCTGCAATCAAATTGTACATATTTTAATTAGCTATTGCATTATATTTTTACCCCGATTGATTTTATATATATGTTAAATAACATAAATTATATATTTAATTTCCATAATTAACTTTTGTACAATTCCAAAACCAAACTGAAAAAATTCATCAAAAGATATGTACTCCAACAACTGCAGAAATTAAAGCGGCAAAAGATCCAAAAGTAAAGCTGTAGCTGAGATAGAAGACAAATAATCGATTTTCAGTTGATACTTGCGAACTACGTCATAAGAGCATGACGTCCAGTTGAGATATTTCTGTCTCTCTAGTCTTTCCTATTAAAATATTCATTGCAATGCTATTAGGGTTTGGCATCTTGGGATTTTAGGGGCCGTTCTCTTTGTATTTCAATTTTGCGTTTTGAGTTTTGAAATCATTTTGTATTTTGTGTTTTGAGAGTCCATTTAAAAATTTTTGAAAACGCGCTCTTTTTGGCATTTTGTAAAACTATTCCTCAAAATCATTTTCTCAAAACACGTTCACATGGGTTTTTGTTTTCCATTCTCCAGCCAGAAATCGCCCCACTCCTCCACCAACGCCACTGCCTTCTACCTCACAAACCGACCACAACCCACCACCTAAACCACCAAATCCCAGCATCTTTCCAACCCCCTAACCTCCCTCTACAACATCCACGGATTAATTGACCATAAATCAGCCGAAATCGCCGCGCTACTACTCACGGTTTCGGCCAATAAACACCGCTGCCGGCCACATTTCCGATCGCGGACCACCACCAATCCACTCCTCTCAACAAGGCGCATCCAATACTACCATGGGTCACCTTCGATTGGCTCCAGAACTGGCTGATTCTTGCAAAAGCCAGGTGTGCTGAATCAGTTTTTTAGGTTTTTTTTCCTTCGATTTTGTTGTATGACTAATTGTTGTTTGTGTGGTAATTGAAGAGGGGATTGAGGGTTTCACAGTGGTTTATTAATCCGGCCATTTTGGAGGAGGTTGGTCGGAGTTTAGGGGGTTTGAAAGTGGCGGTAGAGTGTGGTTGCAGCAGAAAGGAGAAAGGGGTTTATTCTGTGTTGCAGCAGAAAGGAGGAAATCGTTTTGGGCATTTCCCGTGTTTTCCATTTTCAGCTACATTTGTGAAGAAAACGTGGAAAACGGCTTTTTGGCCGTTTTCTATTTTCTTCACAATTTTTTTTTCCGTTTTCGAAAATCTGTTTTCGAAAATGACGAAGAAAACTCGTTTTCAAGGCCGTTTTCCACGTTTTCTTCACAATTTTTTTTTCCGTTTTCGAAAATCTGTTTTCGAAAATGACGAAGAAAACTCGTTTTCGCCGTTTTGAAAAATCGAAAACAGAAAACGGCTTGAAAACGGCAAAGAGAACGCCACCTTACTTTCTTGGGACGTAAACTAAAGTTTGTTGAAAAAGACTTTTCAAAATTCATGTCGAACGGTAAGGTTCATACGATGTAAATAAAATATATTTTTTATTTTTACTCATTACTTATTTGTTGGCTTATTTAAATTAGAATGATTTTTTAAATGTTAAAATATGTGTCAAAAATACGTGATCATCAGGTGCAGTCCAAACAGGTTAACCAATCAGTCACGACTGACTGGATGGGTACAAGTTCAACAGATTTTCTGGCTGTGAATTTTAGGGTTTCAACACCGGACACGAAATGCAATCTTTACCTTCCATATAGCAAAATGTACAGAAATATATATTTATCATCATTTGATGTGGTTTGATTGGTCAAATAATTAAAATAATGAAAGATTGATTTAACAAATCAAATCTTTTGTTAGGTTAATTATTCACCATATCAATCAGATTCTACATTATTCTTACAATGTAAAACTGTTATAATTTAGGTGGGAGACGTTCGTGCATTGGAGGAATCGTTACATAGGTAAAGAAAATTATTAACTAACGCTTTGAGAAAATATATAAGCAGCCGATGAACCAGTAAGAAGTTGTAATCGTCTCCAGTAAGTTCAATCCGTCATAATGTTCCATTGAAGTATATTAAAGCAAAAATCATGTTCTTCAATCGTAATTGAAGAGAACACACCAGAACGTAAATGATATAATCATACTAAAAAATCAGGCTAACTACTTGACATGAGTTAAGATTGGTGAATCTTAATCGAAATAGTGGTTGCGGACGAATATAATAGTGAAGTAGCAATAAAATTAAGATCGGAGGGTTTGATTTCACTTTTTCAACAAGCCAAAAAAAATAAGAAAACGAGGGAATTATTCTTTATTTGCTTTTAATTTTTTTTTATTAATTTTGCAAAATTACAAAATCGAAACTCTTGTATTTTTATTTATTATTTGATAGTGGATTATTTTACTGTGGCATGGGACTCGGGAATGTTTCCTTTTAAGAGTTTATCATGTAATCTCTTGTGTTGACTCTTGTTTCTTTCCACATTTGATTAAATCTCGTAGAACACTAGTTTGTTAACTCATGTAAGTCATAACTGAGTGTAAAATTGCCTGTAAGAAGTTTTGACTAGATTTTGGTATTTACATATGAAGTTTAATATGGATTGTAGAAACTAATTAGGTGTTGTTTGCCTCCGCGATTAACTTCACACATTGTTTGATGGAGATTAAAATCAGATATTGATAAAAGTAGATGAAATGTATGGATCTAATGAAATATCTGATTAAAATTAATTGTTGACTTTGATTTGAAATAAAGCCCCCGTTTGAGAAAAATATTTATTTTAATTCCCACATAACAGGAGCTAATAAACAAAATTTTTGAGGTAAAAAATCTATTATCAAATTTTGACACGTATTTACATTGTAATTGATTTTATTGTGTCAATAATTTACAAAAGATTAATGCTACTTGTACACTCAGATTAACCACCCGAGTAATAAAATGTAGAGATGACAGTTTTTCATTGGCTGGAGAAATTTTGTTTTTTGTCCACCAACCAATGAATAGCCCCTACATCTGCATTATGTCACCTAGGTCGTAAATCTTGGTGTACATGTAGTAGAGTTATTTGCAAAATTACATGTAAAACAATACATTACCATAGTAAATAATGGAGATTTTCATCAACTTTTTATTATTATTTTTAACAAATTAAGTCATTGTTTGGTAAAAATTAAAATTAAGATTTTAAGTTAAGTTAAAGTTAATAATTAATTTTTATCACATATTGTATTTGATTTACAATTTTTCAATCATACATTTCATTTACTTTTATAAAAATATACTAAAAATTAATTTTAATCTCCATCAAATAGGGCTAAATTATTAACTTGAAATATAAAAAGTAAAAAGAGCAAATCCAATAAACTATTTGAACCCCATTTTTAGTGTAGAATGAATTTTGGAATAATAGATTGATGAAAAATATATAGTTAAAAATAAAGAAAATTTTTTTTGATTGCGTGTAATATTATTTTATTAAATAATGTGTAGTTAAAAAGAAGAAAGAAAAAAATTGATATCAAAGAAGGCTGAACTTGGAAGTTCTAGAAGGTTAATTTTTAAAGATTTATATATGTAAAAAGAGAAATGCTATTCATCCCCATTGGAGATGCATCCCCAGTTTATGTGTCATTAAATGATAGGTGAAATTAAATAAGTTATTTAATTTCACATATCATTTAACCAATCATTTACATTCAAATAAATTGGGGATGCATCCCTAATGGGGATGAATAGCATTTTTCATCTAAAAATTATACCGAATTTGGGGACATGAATAGAACAGGTCCCATCCATATCGTATTCCTCAGCACACTTCGAAAAAAGCTTATGATATAAGGCATCTCTCTCTCTCTCTGGTCCAACACTAGCTTTTACTTAAACTTTGTGAGTTCCAATGCATTTCTGGCGCCCACATGCAATTCGCTGCAATGATTCTTCAATGCTTCGTTTCTATTCTCACACCTCATCTCTCCATGCAATTCGCTCCACATTTTAAAATACAATCATGTCAGCTGTACAACTTTTCTTTTTTTTGCAAATTTTGATTTACAACTTACACTTGACAACGTCACATTCATTCGATTCAAAAATTATTTTTTAAATTAGTAGTCCAGATTTTTATGTTGTCAATCACAATTGTCAACAACAATTGTACGTTAATTCTTCAAAATATAAGTTTGTCTCATAATTATTTAGCTCCTTTTTTGGGTAAATAAACTGCATAATAATTATTTATGAAGCAATGACTTAGATGGAGAGTTGGGGAACATGTACTAAATATTAGAGTAATGTCAAAACATATCTATTTTATCTATAAAAATTCGACCTCATATCGCGTTAAGTTTCAGTTTAAGAAAGTTAGGCAAAACTTTTACTGGCCTTTTTTGAAAATAATAATAACTTAAATAGAACAAATAATTATTGGAAAATTTTTATGGTGATCGCAAACGATATTATTAATAATAAAAACTTGAACAGAACAAATAATCAATAAAAATTTCGTCGAAGGAAGATAATAATAATATTAATAAGCATTTAAATGGATCAAAATATCATGGGAAAATTAAATCGGTGGTCGCTGATGTTCTTATTATAAATGATCTGATAGAAATCAATACTTGTTGGTATAACAATTTCTATTTTGCATTGAAATTGAATAATAAAATACTCTTTTACAAAACTATGTCCAACATAGAATCTTAACATAGAATTTCCAATTCTATCATGATTCTCACCTACTAACTTCAATGAAAAAGCATGAAAAGTTATTTTTATGGGGATTTCAGGACCTTGGATGAATGCATCAAGGGTATAAGACGCGATAGACTTGACACTTTCTCCCAATAGCTTGAACTTCCTTGTAATGAAAACCTATTCTACCAATGGCACACATTATATTTATAATTTAAATCAAAATTAATAATTAATTTTAACCACACATTTCATAGGACCTACAACTTTTCAACCACACATCTTATCAACTTTTATCAAAATCTACTAAAAATATGATTTTAATCTCCATTAAACAGTGGCTATATATATATATAGTTTCATGAAGTAACCTTTCTCTCCGTCATTGACCAAAAGAGCCTACTAGCTCCAAGTAAACGTCCCATTTTAATCAACTCTAGGTCCTATCTAATTCTTCGATATCTTTCAAATCCTCTCGACATCTCCAAATCCTCCAATATAATTTTTGTACTTTAGGTAGAAAAATTTAACATTGATTTACCCTGTTACGGCTAAAGAAAATTATGGTCTTAGGAAGAAAAAAAGAAATTATGGAACCTTTTAAATAATAATACTAAATTAAATGGAGCAAAGAATTACTAAAAGATTTTTATTTTTAATTTTTTCCAATGATCATCAACAGTATTATTAAAAATAATAAAATCAAATGCAGCAAATAATGATGGAAAAGTTTTCTTTAGTGATGTCGATCGCAGCAGTAATAATAATAATAATAATAATAATAATAATAATAATAATAATAATAATAATCACTACAAAATCCTTTCGGTGATCATAGACATATTATTATAGATGATACGAAAAAAAAATTCACTATTTATTGGTACAATAAATTCTATTTTAGATTTCATTGAATACTAAAAGACACTTTTACAAAACCATATCCAACCTAAAATCTTATCATAGGATTTCCAATCCTAACATTATTCTCATATATCAGCTTCGATGAAAAAGCATGAAAAGCTATTGTTATGGGGATTTCTAGATCCTGGAGGAATGCTTAATTTTGGGCTTCAAAAACTGATGAAAACACGCAGAAAATGAATAATGCTGAATGTATATAACTGTTTATGTCAAAAGTTTTACAAAAGAGTCAAATGGATGTGGGTCCCACCTGATTTAAATATTATTTAAAAAAATGGGCCCCACATATTTGTGTCTTCCCTGTATTTTTTCGTTCCTATACATGTAGCATCTCTCCGCAGAAAATGTGGTAAATTATAGTGGAGAAACTGTGGAGAAGAAATAAACAATTATTTTGAAAAAATAACGCTTGTGTTGTGAAAAGAGAGAATATAAGTCAAAAAATTTGTATGTATTATAATGAGAACCAAAGCCATATATTTATAGGGAAGAATTATGGATACAATAGTAATAATTTCTAGAGCTACAGTGGTACAATTGTCATTCACCAATAAACTTATCATCTACAACACTCTCTCTTGAATGACACATTAAAATATCCGCTTCATTAAAACTTTATTTGATAAAAATTCAATGGAACGAGAAAATCAAACAAAGGAAAAAAAGTACACTTATTTTGGAGTATTAAAGATAAATGTTGCATCATTAAAATCTTGGTAAGAAAACCCAGTAGAATAAAACCTAAGTGAAGGAAAAAGAATACAGCTACTCCATCTGATGTTGATCACTGAAAATCTTTAAACTGACGCATTCCAATCTTGTGAACCAATTTCTTGAATGTAGATGTTGGCAATGCTTTTAAAAATAAATCAGCCACTTGAGCGAATTTGTTAAATATCGATGTCGTTATTTCTCTGAAACTCCTGTGTATGAAATTTTTTTGGAGAAATATGTTTCGTCCTATCACATTTGATATAACATATTTTGAGTTGTGCAATACATACACAATTGTCTTCATACAAAATTGTTTGACTATTTTTTGTTGAAATTAATCAGCATGATGCTTGGATAAGATGGGTCATGTTCCTCAACCATACACATTCTCAGCCTACTATATGGATTGCAATAATTTCATAATAATTTGATGATGTTGTTGTCAATGATTATTTCACAAATCTTCATGATATAGCCATTCCTCCAAGTGTAAAAACGTATCATATTTGTGATTTAACTTTATGTGGGTCAAGAGATAACCTGGATCTGCATATCCTACTATAGCAGATCTCGACTTTTGAGAATAAAATAATCTCAAGTCAATAGTAACCTTTAAGTAACGAAAAATATGTTTTAACATCATTCTAATGTCTTTCTGTTTATGTAGAGTTATATCTTGCAATGAGATCTACAGAAAAATGTTATGTCGGGTTTAGTACAGTTTGCAAGATAAGCTAATGCTTCAATTGCACTAAGATATGGTAATTCAGAATCCAGAACCTTTTCTCCATCATTAAGTGGACAAAATATATATATATATATATATATATATATTTGTGTGTGTGCGCGCGCTCGCACTTGTGTGTGTGATTATCAAGTGAACCATGCAAATAGACAGTCATTACATCAATAAAGTGCATATCGAGCCTTTGTGACATAATCAAACTAATTAAGAATTTAAAAGTGATAGTGTCCATTACAGGAGAATATATTTCCTCATAATCAATTCATGATCTTTGTGAGAAATCTTAGGCTACGAGTCGAGCTTTATATATTATAATTTCATTATTTTCATTTCTCTTTCGTACAAAAATTCATTTGTATCCAATATAGATTACATTCAGGTGTTCGAACTACATGTCCAAACACTTTTTGTTTCTCTAAATAATCAAATTCCACCTGTAGGCTTCTTCTCACTTTGGTCAATCATTTCTATTTTGACAGTCTTTAACAGACTGTAGTTCAGGATTCTCATTTTGCAAATATCATTAGCCACGTTAAATGCGAAAATATTGTCTAGAACAAAATTATTTCATTCCCATAATTTATGAAATAACATATACTCCATGTTTGATCCACATTCTTACAAAAATTCATTTTTTCAAAATTCATTTTCAACCACACTATTTTCAATAAAATAATATTACATGTAAATCCAAAACTTTTATTTATTTTTTAACTACATATTTTCCATCAAATAACTATTGAAAATGTATTATTCACTCAATAATGTGCATCAAATAAGGTAATAATTTATTGAAAACTCATTATTTTAGAATGCTTGTGGTTCTCAGGAACTATATTTTCAATATTTGATTAATCAATATTTTCTAATGTTATTTTTTCTGAAATTTTTGGTTGGTTTTTCTCTTGTACTTTACTTTTTCGAGATACAGAGTCTTTTGAATCAAATGGTCGACCACGCTTCTGGTGTATTTGAGATTCATTTGCAACAACAAATTGTCCTGCATGAAATCAATTTTTGTTGAAATATTTTTCTGCTGGTACTTTTCCTGTGTCAACAAATACATCTGATAATGGATTTGCAACTCTTTGCAAATGAATGATTTATTCAACATCTTGGTCACATTGATTGCTACGGAGATCAAAGTGAGAGAGTTGTTTCATTCTAAGAAATTTTACTTTGTTGATCAGGATGTAGTTTTTACTCTCCCAAAGTTGGAAAAGTCATGACAATCTGGAAAACGTATAGCAAATAGATTACCCATTAAAAGTTCAAATACCTAATAGTAAATAGTGAATCAAAACCTACATAAATCACAAGTCTTCGTTGGGGACCCCTTTTAATACATTATGGGAGTGAAATATGAACTTGAACATCACAACCATAAACTCGTAGGTGAAAAATATTAGGTTCATGACCCAAATGCCAGTTACAAAGTCCAATAATTTTAATATGTAGTTTGTCTGATACGAACCAATAACACAACATATAATATGAAATAACCCAAACAGAAACTGTGAGTTCTATTTTGATAAGTAATGGTCTATCAATAAATTGTAGACGTTTAATAAATGACTCCACTAAACCATTTTGTGTATGGATGTGCGGAATCGAATGTTCAATAACAATCATAATTGACATACAATAATCATCCAATACTTATGATCTAAATTCACCAGCATTGTCAAAACGAATAGTCTTGATTGAGTAATTGGGAAATTGTACTTGTTGACGTCGAAAATTGTATGAACAAGATTCAAGTCAACTTAAAATGGAAATAAGAGTTTTTTATTGATAACTACATGTGAATTGCTAGTGTAGCTAGCGTGGTTACAAATGCGTTACTCTTGTCTTTGTCAATGAGATATTTGAAATATGATATGTAAGAACATTTGTAAGTGAAAAGTTCCCCCTTCCTCTTTACAATTATTTTTTCTTTTATAGAAGAAAATACACGTGCTTCATTAATTTCCTATCTTGTCATCTGCAATTCCGAACTAGAGAAGTACACATGTTGGAATAATTCAATTGGCCACCAAGCTCAATCGACAGTTTCATGATGAACAAATCTTACAGGTGGGTCCTAGTAATTAATGAAGTCGGTCTTGGGAAAGGAGCTAAACTATTTGATCGGGGCTTATGTAAGCACTGATGTAAGATTATTTCCTGTGGATTTTTCTGACTGGCTGATTTATTGATTGTGTCAGAGATCTTCAATCATTAGAATCTCTCTTCCCTTGAAAGACTACACAATCTTTCTGGGTACGCTAACCATTCGAGCCGACCTCACACTACTGAGCTCACATTGTCACGTGCTCATCACGTGTATTAATCTGATCCGACCGACCTCTGAGCTGGCACGTCAACATCGCTCGTAATTTTATGATTTAAGTAAATAGTCTAGCAGAAGATACATTTCTAGTGGAAAGTAGACAAACATGTGACCATCTAGTAAAAGAATCAATTAATACCATAAAATAACGAAATGGTCAACATGACAGGTGTATTGACCCACATATATATATCCATGAATTCTTTCCAAAAAATTTGTAGATTCAATATTGACATTTGTAGCCAAATGTTTAATTACTAACTTTCATTACGAACAAGCTACACATTGATAATCATTAGGTAAAAAATCGTCCGGTTCTTTAAATGATGTTTATGTAAGTTGTTTATTATTCGACGCATCATTATAGCTCTTGGATATCTAAGTCGATTATGCCAAATTATAAATTTTTTTTGGATCAACGAATTTTCAATTCGTGATAATATTTGATTCGATCATTTTTATAAATGTATAATACATGCCAGATGGGAGTGCATGGAATTTTTCGTTTATATACTTCTAGATACAAAAGAAGTTATGCAAATATATTCAACATTATATTTTTGCATCGTCTCATTGTGATATCCATTGCAACGGATACCTTTAAAACTAAGCAATTTTCTTCTTTTAGAATAAATTGTATCGTCAATATATAATTTTGTATTATTTGATAAAATAATACAAACTCTTCTGGAGCTTTCAACGATATTCGATACACATGATATCGTATAAACATAATTTTCTACAAATTGTAAGTCCAAAAAAGATTTTTTTGTCTTGAAAAATAGTATGCATATTTACACAATCAACTAAACAGATATCTCGAAAATTCATCTAGAATTTTGTAATGTTTACCATTTGAGTTTCACAATAAAATAAAATATAATTGATCTCGAAAAATATGATTAAACATCACATAATAATTAATCAAGTATTTAATGTCAACACAATATGAATTATATGTTTTCCTTCATGGATAAACACAAATTCATAAACTACCTATGATATATTCCTCGAAACATGTGTTAATCCGAAAGCATGTTGTATTTTATTATCGATTATTCAAGAGCAAATATATCAATATTTTTCTGAAACATTGAAAATTATAATTTATGCTATTCACGAGCAAGTAATATTCTTCAAAAATATTAATTATAATTTTGTGTTACTTCAGAAGCAACAACATGATATATTATCAATTTAAAGTCTATGAAGAAAAAATCATCTAAAAATAATTTAATTAGATTAAAAATACTAATTACTATGACAAAATATGAATTTGTATACAAAAGTTAATTACCAAACATATATTAGGAAAAAAATTCGAACATGAATTAATTTCGGCAAAATTTTATACATGCAAACAATTGATTAGTTACACGTATGATTGTACACACAAATTATGGCAGAAAATTTAAACACATAAATTATGTGTTATCTGCATAAAAAAAATTCACATGTTACCAAATTAATTTTCGTACACATGATAGATGATTATGTTTTAAAAAATCACTACATTTATTAAATTTTGAAAAATTAAGTTTTTGTACTGATAACGTTTTGTTAAAAAGAGAAAAGAGAATATAAATCAATAAACTTGTATGTATTATAATGAGAACCAAAATCCTATATTTATAGGAAATGATTAGGGATACAATGTTAATAATTTCTAAGGCTACAGGGATATAATTGTCATTCACCAATAAACTTACCATTTACAACTATTTGAAACTTGTGGACAATTTCTTCGTATATTTTGAATAACCTAGACATGGAGATTCGGGATTCTATTTTCCGTTTAGAAGTATGTGACTACCTTTGGAAGAAAATAACTGATTACACTTTTTAGTAAGTGATAACATGAGAGAATAATTATCAATTAACCTTTATTAATCATCATTTCTAGTCACTTTATTCTCTTACTAAATTCATATTTTTGTAATTTTAGGAAAGATAATATTGAATTATGACCTGATTTTTGAAAAAAAAAATTTATATTTTTTTAGCGCGTGTTTGAGCCCAATTTCTGGCTAAAAATGCATTTTAAAATAATATATTAATAAAAATTGTGATTAAAAATTAAAGAAAAATTTTGAATTTAAATGTAATATTATTTTATTGAAAAATGTCTGATTATAAAATAAGAGAAAAAGATATATTTTACAAATAATGGAGATCCAACAACTTAAAATAACAACGTTCGACTAGGGTCTGATATGTGACGGGCTGTTAATGAGGTGTTCTGGAGTGCGACCCAAGCTGGGCCCAGATATTAAAGTTTGACGAATATTTACGTGCAAATAGTTCCACCAGCCCAACTCAGGCCAGACCAACAAATAACTATGTAAACAGTAAAAATTTGGGAAAATTACACTAAACCATGTCTTTTCTTTTACATTTTAAAAATTCAGATTTTTACGTTTTTTATTCAATTATCAGGTTTTTATAATTTTAATTAATAATAATTTTATTAAATTAAAATAACATATATACCCACCCCACTATCTACCCCCACCCACTTTATTTTAAATATAACATCTATCCAAACCCTAATCCATTTCACACCTCCTCCTCCTCCTCCTCCTCCTCCTCTCTCTCTCTCTCTCCCGCCGCCGCCACCACTGCCCGCCGCCGCCGTCGTCGCCTCCTCTCCTCCTTTCTTCCCCCCCTTCCCCTCCCTTTCCTCCCCCCCCCCACGTATCGGCTGCCGTCTTTGTGCGCGACACACACATGCGCACATACAAGACAAACAAGTTGGCAGCTCATTGTGCTCGACATGCTCGACACGGCAGCCGTCATGTCGCTCACAAAGACAGCGTACGCTGCTGCGTCGACGCTGCACCATTTTTTTTTTGTTTTTTTTAATTTTTTTATTTTTTTGCTTGGTGATGGTGTTATGGTGGAGGGTGAGGTACAAATGTGGTGTTGATGCTTGGGGCGGATTAGGGTCGGCGATGTATGAGACGAAGGGTCTGTTACCAACTATTTTGGGTGTCTGTGACCTAGCTACTGTACTCGGTGGTTTTTTTTCTTGTTTGTGATCTACCCTATTGAACTGGTTTTTTGGGTGTATGTGACCTAGCTATTGAATTGTAATGGTTTTTTTTTTGTTTCTGTGACCTAGCTACTGTATTGAGGTGGTTTTTTTTTTTTTTCATGTATGTGACCTAGCTATTAAACTCTTGTGATTTTTTTTGTGTCTGTGACCTCGCTATTGAATTGTTATGATTTTGTAAGCGTTTGTGACTCGTTGAAATAAAGTTGCGACAAGTAAATGTTTTGATTTTTTTTCAATCTGTGACCTAAGTGGGTGTCCGTGACCTAGAAATTGGGACTGTGACTCGCTGAAATAGAGTGTGACCTAGATGGGTGTCTGTGACCTAGGAATTGTAACTGTGACTCGTTGAAATAGAGTTGCGACAAGTAAACGTTTTGATTTTTTTCAATCTGTGACGGGGGAAGGGTGTTTAGGTGACCGTGACCTAGCTATTGTGGTTCTTTTTTGTGTCTGTGACCTTACTATTGACCTGTGACTTTGAAATTGATAATTTGTAACTTAAAAAGGGAATCTGTGACCTTAATTTTTTTCATCTGTGACCTCGAAATAATCTGTGACCTATAAAATTTTAAATCTGTGACCTCGAAATAATCTGTAATCTACAAATTTCTTGATCTGTGACCTCGAAAAAGTCGCCGGATCGGAGCAGTCGCCGGTCGCCGGAGCAATGGTGGGGTGGGGTGGGGTGGGGTGGGGTGATTTTATTATATTACAGTTAAATATTTAATTTAATATAATAATTATGAAATGTAATTAATTAATTTAAGAAAAACCTGATTTTTGTAATTTTAAATTGTTGGGCCTGATTTTTAATTTTGGAATAGTAAACACCTGACCCATAAACTTTTCCCTAAAAATTTTATAAAAAAGGGCACCTACTTATCGAAAATGCACAACCCGCTATTTTTCCCAAGCCGTTCTGGTATACAACGTTGGCTTGGTCATTCTGAGTCGTGTCTGTCCAATCTTCACCCATCTGCCAACAGGTGTTCGATAGAATGGCAGGGAGGGATTTCATGTGTTGGAACCCGATTCTGGGTTCATATCTAGCTACACCCAAACTGTTGACCTGTTAAGATGCAAACAGCATTTGCCAACACAAGCTCTCATCGAGCTTTTGTAACAATTATAAAAAGATAATTTGAGCTTTCGACCAACCACCAGTTCAACTACAAAAAGTTGATAAGACGACAAGATAAATGGAAAATGAAAAACCTCGTAGTTCTTTTTACCTTAATTTTCGAATAAAATTAATCAACAAGATAATCATTATAGGGGGTTAGAAATTTCTTGTGATGTTGCCATTATGAACACTGAGAAATGCGATAAAGTTAATCCTGTAAACCGGATTAAATCAAAGATTCATTCTTCAACCTAGTTGGAAGAAAGTTTGATCATCTGTTCCAATACCATGTGTTCAATTTATTTATCTGCAAAGGCTGAATGACATCTTGTTTTTAGAATTACAAATCTTGGAGCCATGTAAATTGGATGTTTAGACAAAATGGGAAACCAAAAGTTACTCAAATTTATCTTAAGCCTTGGAACTCAATCCAATGCCGATGCATATCAAAAAAGGAAATAGAAATACCACATGTCCTATAGAGGCGAAGAGAAGCTGAACTGCACACCAGTCTTCCCTCGATCATGCTCTTGTTGTTTCAAAATGTAGCAGTAGTTAACCTGATAATCATGTCAAAATGTCAGGGATTTTAAATATAAACCCGGTTGAAATGAGTAGAGAAATGAAATAAAGATGAAGGGCAATCCTTCATGGTAGACCGTAAATTGGTTTCGATTCACATTTCATTCAAAAATGAAGATACAGTTTCTGCTTTTCTTTCTCTTCCTCAATCAGTATGGTACTGATTGAACATCGCAGTACTCTTAGCTGCTCCCTTAGTCTATCAACTGGTTCTAAAATTACATGCAAATGGTTTGCAATTACTTTTACTTAGCCGCTGTTTGGTAGAAATTTTTTGATAATAGATTTGTGAAAAGTGATTTTTTTTTATGCTTATTTAAACACCCATTATAAAAATTTGAACAAGAATGGAAGTCTAATTTGTAAAAAGAAACGAAAAATCGATCAAGTAACAAATAATAAATTAGCAAAGCACTGACCGCATAACAAACACAGATCAGGAGGCATAAACCTTAAATGGCAATCAAAGCATGAGCTTTTAGCCACCCTCAGGAGCATTTAAAAGAATTGCTTTTACTAGCCATTGTTTGGAGAACTTCTATTACCCATTTGGTCGACAAGACGCCACATTGCTAAGTGGTAACATTTTACTATTTTATATAGGAAATACATGTCCCAGTGTCATGCCTAACTTTGTGAACATCAAAAATGTCTCACAGCACAGGCATTTCAGAAGCATGGTAAACATATAAGACTACATTTAACTTTGTGAACATTAAAAATGTCTCACAGCACGGTATTTCAGAAGCAAAGCAAACTTATGAAACTACATTTAACAATCTCGATGTGATATCATTTCTGACCTTTGCTCAATTTAGGGGTTGTTTGTTTCTGATTCTCAAAATTAATTCTCAAATCAATTCTCATTTTCAACAACACATTCTTCAATAAAATAATATTTTCCATCACATCAATAATTTTTTCTTCTTTTTCAACCACACATTTCCCATCATATCACTATTCAAAATCAATTCTTCCCCCAAAAATTCCTACCAAACAAGCACTTAAAAAAGCTTAAATTGGAGATAACAGCACTCAATCACTTCTAGGAGCCTGGGCAGAATGCTACATACGGGTGGTGTGAGACTAAGCCTTATTCAGTATGCACATCTCTTTCTACCACCAAAGTCAACTACAGAAAATTGAAAATGGAATTTGTAAGGATCATAGGATAAAATAACTAACCTCCATACGGAATAATTTAGTCGGTACAACGATTCCAAATCCTGCTGAGCTTCTAAAAGAATCTCGGAATTTGGGGAAAGAGAACTCCCTGTGTGCATTTTCCGTCAATTTAGTCAAGCTTCCAGTGCAAGCAAAGGCATGAGCATGAATGCCAGCTTCCCTGAACACCCTCAAGGGTAGATCAAAAGAGAAGTCCGCAAAAGCAGTGACAGTAAGGTCTCCTCCAATAAAATCAATTCCAGAAGATTCAGAGCTTTCGTCATTAAGGTTTTCCCCGGCACTCCGTCTAGGCTCAGCAGGGCCCAGTCCCCTTGCCTTGAAACCCAACAATGATGTTGGGCAACCCAATGTGCAAACTGGAGAAGAATTACCTCCCATAAAGAACCTCTCAGGCAACTGAGAAGGTGTATTCAAGAATCCACTCCCCCAAGGAAAAAAAACACTACTCGAGATTCCAAAGTTTAATGCAGCACGATAAAATCCCAAGGGTATAGCATAACGAAGATCAAACCCCTGTTCAGGAAAGAACCGCCAGATTTCACATTAAGAATAATAGCATTGTGTAATGCTTGTTATCATCATGATGATGATGGAACATCAGTGATGTGGCAACCCAATGAACCCATTATTCCTCACATTTCTCTCTCTCCCTCCCATTCTCTCTCATAAAAATTAAATTAAATTGAACGGTCAAATCCCATTATTCCACGTAGACTATTACATCAGCGGAAATTCCATCATCGTAATGATAAATAGCAGTATTCAATAACATTTGTTAGGCGATGTGGTAATAGATGGCAGAGAAAATTATCAGCCTAGTCCAGGATATCCTCCAACATCACAACTATACTGCCCAGCAGTTTATTCCATATGCTGCCCATAAAGATGATGAACGATATCTACATGATTAAGGTGAAAATTTTGTTTCGGAGAGACCTCTAATTGGTGAAAATATACGATGGATTGTGTTATAGTAACAATACCAAGTAGACCCCTCCACAACATGGGAAAAGAATCAATATGTTCAACTTATCCACCCAGTTTGTGCTTAGAATAGAATATAGTCACGGTGCAGATGTAGAGAATTCAAGTGAAAAGGCATGGGCATCTGCAGATCGTCTTAAAAGAGTGAAACTGTGATAATGCTAGCAAGCAAATAACTTTGAAAGAACTAATTAAAAAACTAAAAAAGACATACAGAGCGAACATAATTAAAGCAAAAGTTTATCAAACCTGACGAATAAAACGTAAGCTCCGAAAATCTGGAACAAGACCACCAATTTGAGTATTGGAAACAAAAGCATGTCCTCGAGTTGGCCTCAGAGGTGAATCTCTTTGGTCAATTTTAAATGTATACTTCAAAGCTGAGAGCAAACCATGTCCAAGTTGCCTTCTCACTGTGGGGGAAGACATTTGTAATGGATCAGATAAGGTACACAAAGAGAGATCGTATGACAAATTGTGGTTTCCACTAGAAACTAGGCCAAGTGACATGCCAAATGCTCGCTCTTTATAAGAAGAAAACTTCAACAAATCTCGAGAAAGTAGAGATATCCGAGCTGTCAAAGGTGTGGAGAATGCTCTGAGTTTTGGTACAGATAAACCGGCACTAACCTCCGATGCTTGACCCCAGCCATAAGCGACAGAAGTATCCCATAAATCCCCATAACCAAACAAATTTTTCAGCTTTACTGATCCTTCTAGAGACCAAGACCTAGCCTACAGAAGCACTTAAGGACATCAAAAAGCAAATAGAGTTATAGAGACATCACACTAACTCTTCTTCAACAAAAGCATCCAAAACTGGAATAGGAAAGCATAAAAAGTTACTTATCAACAGGTATAAACACTTAACAGCAAGTTTAGTGTTTACTTTCGATTTTTTTATTTTTCAACATTTTCCAATAAGGGTTTTCAAGTTCAATCGAGGGAACAACAGTTACAGCTTGGTTGCTATACACGAGAAAGAACAAAAGAGTGGTTTTCAAATTCTAAACCAAAAGCGACAAAATGGGTGGCAGAATTGACTCTTGACTGTTAGAATTTCCTTTCATATGTATTTTTTCTTTTTCCGAAAATTACTTTCCTGACCGGCTGTATGATACACACATGGTATTTACATCTTTGCTGAAGCCAAAAGTGTCATTCTTTAAATAGCAACAAAAGGGAACTCTGACATCAAAGACATTTTCTTGAACTGAAGGAGTCAACATGAATTGCCAATGAATACTTACTTTTCATATGTCTATAGGAAAATCCCATCCATTTGTGTTCTTTTTAATCCCTTTGGATTTTGAAAAAGAATAAGCTACCATACAAGTACCCATTTTTGAAAATTCTTAGATTACTACTGTTTGAAAGTAAAGGCCACATTCAACATTGCTTACAAATTTCAATTACTTTTATCTCATGGTAATATTTCTTAATATGCACACATCAAGTGTGGCACCTAGTATATTTTCTATTATCTGTAGAAAGGGATATAACAATTTATTTAAGTTAAATGCTATGTAACACCTATACCAAGTCATTACCTAGTTTTATACTGATTTTATTTTTCTCCATTTTCATATCAATTCCACATTCTCATCCTCTCATAACGTCGCTACACCAAAACCTAATTCCAGGAATACTTCAATCCCAACAATAACATACCACTTGATTTTCACAATTTTACACAGTCCATTGGCAAATTCCAAGACCAAACAAATAAATTTCGTATGTTCATGTTCAACAATTAACTAAAGACAGCACAAACAATAAATTTGTACCTCGGGTCTAGAGAAAAGCCCGATATCTCCCGTTAGGGAGTTCGTAGACTCAGAAACCTCGACAATAACATTGGCCGTGCCGGGGAGTTCAGGTGGACCAGTGTCAAGGGTGATGCTAACGGAATCAAAAATATCAAGGCGCTGCAGCTTAGCGCTGGCATGTGCGGCAGAGCGTAGCAGCTGCTGGACGGTAGTGGCCTTCTTGAGATTCTCCACCTCGGACTCGATCAAGGAGATCTTGATCTTCGTATTGCCCTTGATTATGACGTCATGGACCCGGATGGGGACTCGCTCAGTGGATAATCGCCGGAAAAGGGCCTCCATTCTGGTCGGATCCATGTGCATTTGAGCCTCTGGAGTCATGGGCTCCGGCTCTTCTTCTTCTTCGAAATCATCGGTTTCTTCTTCGTCTTCGATATCCACGATGTCATCTAGGTCGTCGGACTCAAAGGCAGGGATGTCGGGTACCGGGTTTCCAGGTTGGCCCAAATGGGGGTCGGAGTCTGGTGGGGCTGGCATGGAGGGAGTAATTGTTTCTATAATCTACCCTGAGAAAGAGAGGGGAGCGGCGTGCTGCAGCGATCGGCGGTGGTAGAGCGGGAGTGGAGTACACTGGGTACAGGAAAACGCCAACTTAAAAGTCGAGAAAATTGGGGAGAAACAAAGTGATTTTAGAAATTTGAGCTCCATTCTTTGGCTAAAAATAGATTGATGGGAAAATTTTCAAATTTATTTGTAATATTATTTTATGGATGAATGTATGATTGAAAACAATAAAGAAAGAAAATATATTTTGAAAATAACGTGGATTAAATAAGAGAAGTCTATGTTTAACGGTCATTATTTGGGGAAAAAAATATTTTAAATAGTGATTTTTTAAATAACGATATATTAAAAAGTATGAATTTTTTTGAATTTATGATTAAAAATAAGTATAAAAATTAAAGAGTTCTATTTTAAAGAAAGAAAAACATGGCCAAGAAGATTTGGCAAAGCCTTGAAAATATTGAGGCTATGTTTTCGTCCTTTTTTTATTTTCAAACAAAATTTGCAATAATAAATGTTTAAAAATGCGATTAAAAAATCAGATAATTCAGAATGAAATTTCTTACTATACTACTTGAATTCAAAAGGCATATTATCAAATAACTCAAGCAAAATCAAGAATCCTTCACATACTAAAGTCATCAAACCACAATAAAAATGTAAACCTTACTTTTTATCAAATTCCTCTTCATATATTGATAAATCTTTATGTATTTTCTCTCATAGTTTCTCTTTCATCATTATTTTGGTTTTATTAACAATGATATTTTATAGATATTAAAGTTTTAGTTAAGCATAAATTCTAAAGAATAGAAAAAGATCAAAAATAATTTAATGAAAATAAATATTAGTGGATGGATTTAAAGTGAGATAAATTTATTTAATTTTATGTATATTTAAATATATTTATATAAGGTTAAAAATATAATATAATTGTCTTTTTAAAAGTCAGCATTATTCATTTAAACAACTCCTTATTTATTAGTTAAGAATATATATATATATATATATATATATATATATATATATATATATATATATATATATATATATATATATATATATATAGTTTGACACATGTGCGATGCACGTGTCGTTGGTGAAATTGAGTATTAAATAGTGTGTTGTTTAATGAAAAAATGAAAAAAAATGAGGAAGTTTTTGACATAATTTGTAAGTGTATTGTAATTATATTGAAAAAATATAGAATATATGTAAATAGTTAGAATCTGAGAAATGTTATTCATCCCCAATAGGGATGCATCCCCAATTTATGTGGCGTTAATGAGGTGAAATTAAATAAGTCATTTAATTTCACCTATCATTTAACCAATCATTTACATCCACATAAATTGGGGATGCATCCCCACTGCGGATGAATAGCATTTTTCTTAGAATATATGGACAGACCAAATTTTCCATATCACATCATCATATTCATTAATCTGATAAGATGAAGTGCATCAATTGAATAAAAAATTGAAGTCTAACGATGGTGACAAAAGTGTAACAATGAGTGGGCGAACTTCAATGCATTTAATGACAAAAAACATGCTAACTGCAAGAGTACATAAAATCAAGTTTTTCTTCTTTTACAACCACTCAAAAAGAAAAAGGAAATAAAAAAAGTTTTAACTTCAAGTATACTGAATAAACATCAACTTCTAGTAGTCCAAATATGCAAAATCTGAAAATATATCACATGCACCAACTATTAATAATATTAAAAATACAGATTTATGTTCAAGAACCTATAAGGAATTAAAAAAAAAAAAGAATAGCGTTTGGAATAAAGAATTAGCTTACTTGTTTTCAACTAACTCATGTTGTAAGCTATTATTAAAAGCTTCAATAATCGACAGCCTTCTCTCTTGTAGATCATCTGTAGAAGGCAAACAAAATACATATTAAATAAAGTCATTGAACTAATATACGGTGCATAGAATTTGCAATTTAACATATTCGGGTTGATAAATATGATAAATTTTTTCAAATTCTAAAGATAAGAAATACAAATGAAAGTACATGTACAAAATGGACAAGAAAGCGTCAAACAAAATAATATTAGCTAAAAACATAAGAGGTCAACACTCACTTTCAACTATTTTTACGGAGCCGAGCATGGGAGACAGCAATCTGAGGACCAACGTGTGCATTATTTTTCACAACAGCAATGTCTAAGACTTTATCAAGGAAACTCGTACAATATGATGTACGTAAACAGTTTAAGGCAAATTAGTGAAATTGAGTAGAATAGAATAGGAAGAAAAATAAGAAAAATCTTAAGATCAAGCAAGTATTTGTCTATTAATTCTAAAGCATTATATAAAGGATTTTTGAAGCAAGAGAGGCTCCTCCAGTTAGTTCATTCACTCTACCAAGCAAGAATGGAGTTTCTGCACTGTCATTTATGTTCTGCTCCCTTATGGCCATTAATGGTGTTAACATTGCTAACGGCCTATATACATACCAACATGCAAATATCAGCAAATAATAATAGGATTTGCTTGTCAAAAAATGACTCGATAGCCATTACAAACTCTTACCTCAGGAAAGGTAAAGTTAAATTGACAATCACCTTTCCATAAATCTTCTAGCCAATGAGAAGAGTTGTTAAATTGTATTCACTCCAAAGTAGTAACCACTACTTTCTCCAAGAAAGCACATAGAATTGAAATTCTTGTCCAACAAAGGGCTGTTGTTTTACCTATAATTGTATGCTTCAAGAAAAATGAAAAGAATTTCATCTTGTAGACTTTCATCAAAGCTCGAAGCGGATATAATATTTGAAAATTTAGTCAATTGCCATGAAAATGTCTTGTACTTACAATGTGCGGTTTATGTCCCTGCGATAAGATCCAGTTTAGAATTCTCCTTGTTAAATACTTTTAGCATTATTCTCATCCAAGCGCTTGTCAGTAACTCCATCCATAATTTAACATCACTTCGAAAAAAAGCCAAGAAAAAAAATGAGAATGAAAGATATGGGTGTTCATCTTTAGACCTCTATTTTCCATAACAGTAAAGTACAATAAAGAAAGCAAAAATTGATGGAAACCAATTCTCCAAGTATCTGATTCAATGAAAATTATTTAGGATTACATGCTTGAAGCCGACAAGTAGTACGATATTAATGAAGTATTCATCTTGCTCGTTTGTAATGCAAGCATCCACAAAAATATAGTAATAAAATATTAACATTAGTTTAAGATATTCATAATATAAAAGAACATAAATATAGAAAATTTCTAATTCTTGACAGGGACTCACTTCGTGAAGACCGTCTTCCCTGCTGTACTTACAAAATAACAGTCCATATTTTAAGAGTTCCTATAATGAAGAGATAAAGTAGGTCAATTCAGGCATTTAATCAAACACATCGACTACATTGCCTTATCTCAATAAGTTACAGAAATAACGCTTTGATGCTATAATAAATTGATTTAGAGCATGAAATTAATTGGGTATCATGAGATTAGGTTAAAACACGCAATATCCATAGGTGGATATGTTATAACAGTAAAACATCTCTACTATTTCCAGTTATGCACAATCAGATAACATCTAACTTTAAGTACCTTATCACAGAGGAAAAAAAAGGGGCTAGATGCACACTCACAGATGGATTAAAGAGGCATGATTCTGGAAGTAAAAGGTATGGCCATTGCGTGAAGAAATGGAGAAAAACTGAGAGAAAAAAGAAAGGGTTAGATGCACACTCTTTTTTATTCAAAAAATATGGACATTTTTTCTCTTATTTATAATTAAACATTTTCAATAAAATAATATTACCCGTAAAATAAACAATCACGACTTTACGTTTTACAATTAATGTAAAATTATTTTTGACATTATCCACAAATTTTTAAATCATTTAAAACGAATATTCGTAACTTAAAATACTGAATCAAACGTAAATAAAAGTAAGTTCATGCATACTGTCTACATCTTTTTTTCTTATCTTTCTTGTCATGTCAATTCTTCAATTGAATGATAAAATTGGATGACATGAGTCCAAAAAAATGATATGGTCATGTGCAATAGATCCAAATAGGTTGAGGATAAATAATATTTATTATAGTGATATGTTCAATAAAAATCCATTTTGACGCCATAAATTTACCATTTTTAAATGTAGAAACTTAAGAAAAATGAAATAGGGAGAAATTGGTGTAAGTATGGGGTTGATGGTTGGTTAGAAAAGAGAAATTAACTTAAAATTCTAAATCGGACGCAAAAAGAAATTTTTTGACAATTAATGTAAAATTATTTTTGATATAAAAAATAAATTTTTAAATCTTTTAAAACGAATATTCGTAAATTAAAATACTTAATCAAACGCTAAAAAAAGTTTAGCCAATCCGACCTACAAACAAAAAAGGAAAAAAAAAAAAAAGTTTTGGGCGAGTCGACCTATAAAGTCATTTGGAATCAAAATCAAACGTAATTAAAAAAAAAAAAAACTTGGCCGAGTTGACCATATATTTAGGATGACTGCACTTCAACATTTCAAAATAAAATTAAATCGCTTAAAACGCATATTTAGAACCTAAAATATTGAAACAAACGTAAAAACGAAAAAAAAAATTGGTTCAGCGGCTTAGTCGAGCCGATACTAAAAGTTTATCGGTTCGGTTTGGAAACGCAAAAAAAAAAAAAAAAAGGCTTAGCCGAGCTGGCCTATTCGAGCCGGCGGCTTATGAACAGTACTTATGAACAATGCTTATGAATAGTACATATATCCTTCACTCTTTTAATAATGTAGGATAGGATATATGGATTTAGAGTGATATAAATTTATTTAATTTTATGTCTATTTAAATATATTAATATAAAGTTAAAAATGTATGTGTTTCTTGCCACCTGTGATAAATCTAAACCGTCTATAAGGAAAATGTTGTGCTTTGAATCCTCTTTTTTCTTTCTTTCTTCTAGATGTTCTATCATTACTAACCCTTTTCGGGGGTGTTTGTTTTTTATTTGAGAATTGATTTTCAAATCAATTCTCATTTTTAACCACACATTTTTCAATAAAATAATATTTTCCATCACATCAATAATTTTTTTTCTTTTTCAGCCACACATTTTCCATCATATCACTATTCAAAAATCAATTCTTCCCCCAAAAATCCCTACCAAGCAAGCACTTCATAAGGCTATTGAAACTCTTGTTTGAAAATGTTACTTTACTCACACACTTATTTGCAATCATACATAATAATAATAACAACAACAACAACATTTCTTTGTAATTTTTTCTTATTTTAATTACACATTCTCCCAAAAATGATATTTCAAAAATCACTCCAACACAACCACTAAATAAAGTTATACAAGTTGTTTAATCAAAAATAATGATCTCAAACTGGACGAGCCATCTTACATGGTCCTCTCAGATCGGCCCATTAAAAATGGCTTGTGAATTGACTCATAACTCGAGTAGGCCGGTCTACGAGACCAGAAAATGGAAAATTTAGGTTGATTCAGTTTAAATGTTTGGCCCATAGTTAATATTTTAAAAAATTTAGGTTGATTTTTTTTTATTTAAATGACTGATGAATATTTAAAATTTTTAATTTTTAAACTCAAATGATTGATGGGCATGGCTGATGGACTCCTTATTAAAAGGTTGTCCACCGACAGCCTTTATAGAACTGCACTACACTGACAAGGCCAATTGACAGGGTTTCGTGACTGATCACACACATAAGGGAAGGGTCCACACATTTTAGAAATATTTTATTCACGCGGGTCGCCTTGCACAGTGAGGGGTCGGTCACCAACCCCTGTCACGAATCCCTGGCCATTCGGCTTTTCTCGCCTTTATATAAGGCTGATGGACATCTATTAGAATTTTTTTTTTCATAGACCATCTCAGGTCATGGGGTAGGTCGAACCACCACAGGCCGATCCTTTAATAGTATCGAGCCATTCCATAGCTCGCCCATTTTTACACCATTAACTAAAAGTGCCTTTCTCAAATATAACTTAAGGGAAAAACACAATTTTATCAAAATGGGTATAGAACCGACTGTCCATTCTCAAAATTACATCTCAACCCTTGGATTCGAGTATAAAAGGCTGACCACTCTAAGATTAATACAAGAAATTAAGTGTTCTTTTCTCTCTCTCTCTCTCTCTCTCTCTCTCTCTCTCTCTCTCTCTCTCTCTCTCTCTCTCTCTCTCTATCTATCTCAAAATAAGGCTCTGTCCTTCATATTTGAAAAAAATTCAATGTTTAAACCTAACAATACAAGAAAGGGGTGAATATATGTATAATGCGGAATTAAAATAATAATAAATAAAAAGCAACAAGTCATTAATTATTTTTTTAGATGATTAAGTTTAACTAATATTAAACCATAATTAATCAATCAATCATGCAGATCAATGCAGTAAAGTAAAATCAACACCAGGTATTTTAACGAAGGAAAACCCCTTGAGAAACTGTTCACAGTGATAAAAACATCCGGACAAACCTTGCCAAAACTACCCACTAGAAAAGATAACTTACAGTTGATCCAAACACAATTAAACCTCAATAGACCAACCGACCTGTAAATTACCGAAGAATCTATTAGATTGTGTCTCCAGCACTTTCCAGAACTCCGTAATTCTCTTTCACTAAACGTGGATCACTAAGAACGAACCTCATTTTTCTTCAATTAGAACTCCAGCTGCCTTTCCCGAACTTCAGAATTCTGAAGTGCTATTGGTAAATGATTTGATTTTTGGTGTTTGATCTGTTGTGTTTTGATCTTATGATTGAAGCAAGAAATTTATAAAATATGTATTTGATCTTTGTAAGATGTTCTCTTGAATGAATAAAGGCTCAACCAATAATACAAGATATGATTGGGACGAACTATGGCTTGGATATATATAATATGGAATATTTGAGATTGTTTGGAACTGTAAACTCTGTTGAATTTGTGATCTAGGGTTTCGCCAAACATTACCACCGTTCGAGCGTTGGACTTCGCAGACATCGAGTGGTCAACCGCAGTATGAGCACTCCAAGCGAGGATAGCGAGAGGTGAAGGTTCTAAATCAGATGCTTGAGCGCTCCTCTAGTGGGTAATGAGCAGTTTTGTGACTACTTTTTCTCTTTGTTCCATCTTTGACTTCTTCAACACATGCCCCCAATCCCCGACTCTTTAACTCAAAAAAGAAATCAATAAACTATGATTTTGGACAAGAAATTGCCAACAAGCTTTGGACTTAACAATATTCCTCTAAACTTTCTTTTGTGGTGTTATTAGCCTTGAAAATAGTATTGATGTAAATAAGAGTGTGAATATGAAGAAACCTTGATTTTGAACATATCAACATTATTAGTGCTCGGGTCTTATTTATTGGTGATTCCTTTGTGGATTTGTAGAAGTGTAATCAAATTCTTGAAGGTTTTTAGTCATCAAAGTTGACTTGAGTGAAGCTTCAACGGGACGTAGCCAAATGAACTTGGGTCCTTTGGAAAAAAAATCTGTCATATTTCTTCTTGTTTTTTACATTTTTTTTACTGCTTTATTGGTTAGTTGACTATTGCATGAAAATCCAAGTTCTAATAGTAGTACTAGAGCACTCTTAAGGTCATTTCTTAAATTGGATTAATTGGAACCTATTCCTGGATGCCACATCACTATTCTTGATCTGGAGTTATGCTTAGGTGGTGGAAGCTTCTCATCTAGTTATTTTGATTGGAATTTTTGTAGGAGTGTCCAAAAGTCCCGAACCAAACTGGATCGAACCGAACCTGAACCCGAATCGAATCGAGCGGTTCTTCATAAGTTAAATATCCGGACGGGTACCCGAATCGAGAACCGATGAGTTTGAGTCGGGTCTTGAGTCTAGTCCAAGAACCGAAACTAATTTTTTTTATTTTTTATATTGAATTAATTAAATTATTTTATTTTTTTCTAAACAAATTACCAAATTAATTAAATAAATAGTTGGTAAGTATTACCAATACTTAAAAATATTTTATTTTTATAACTTTTAATTTATATTTCATTTTCTTTATGCAGGCATGCTGTTTGAAGCAAATGAGTTTACTTTATGTAGTGTTACTGTCATATTAATATCCACTTTTGGGTATTTGTATGCATTGAATTAATCTTATTGGATGGCTAGTTATTTATATGTTTTTAAATTGGGACACGTTAATTTGTAAAAGTTACGAATGAATTGTCATTAGTTGTATTTATTTAGTGTTGTTGTAAATATTTAAAAAATTTAATAATGGTACGGAACCGAACCCGAATAGTTCCATAATTATATTTGGACCCGACAATTCCATTTATTAAATACCTGAAAGTTTTGGGTCGGTTCGGTTTTTCTTCAAAATGAATCGAACCGACCCACGGATAGCCCTAAATTCTTGTCTCACGGGAGGTCTTCTTGGTCTAATTTGCTTACAAGAAATTGGTTTTTTGCGAACATAAGCACGATAATGAGTCAACCACTTCAAGTATTTAATAAACAATCATTATAATACAAATTGTTTTAAGATCATGTTGTTCCAATTAGGCTACCTCACTATTCATATGGGCTGGCTGATGAGGTCCAATATTGTTTAAACCGGGTTTTGATCCAATTGCCTAAACCGTGTTTGATGAAGACACGACTTTATCAATATTGTTTCTGATTTATCTTAGCCCTACACCTGGCCTCTCTATGGCCATTGATCTCAATCTGAATCATTATGGCCTGGAAAGTCTCCAGATTATTCCAACTAGTATTTGGCTGTGCTACCTATTCTCATCAAAATGAAGGCAAACTTGAACTCGGATCCCTAAGATGTGTTTTTCTGGGTTATGGAGAAGAGATTATGGGATATAGACTTTTGTTAAAAAAAATTCAAAATGGGTTCAAAGTTATTATAAGCAAAAATGTCATCTTCAATGAAAATCATTCTCCCTGTAATGTTTCTTCAAATTAGAAATCAGTTGAAACTTCACCCATTAAAGATGAATGTGAGAATGCAGATTAATCTCAATATATTGCTCTTTCTGATTATCAATTAACCATCGATAGTGGTAGAAGGAATAGATTTTTTCTCTACCAGAATCATCAGTGATGAATTTGGGACCCTCTAGTCTACCCTAGAATCAATTAACTCGGAACCTACTACTTTTGAAGAAGCTATTAACTATCAAGAATTTAAACTGTGGATGGAAGCGATGAAGGAAGAAGTGAATTCTCTATTTAAAAATAATACATGAATTTTGGTTAATAAGCCTAAAAATCAAAAGATAGTTGACTGCAAATAGGTTTACAAAATTAAATTGGATGAATCTGGTGTTGAATGTAAAGATATAAGACCACACTTGTGGCTAAATGGTTTATACAAAGAGAAAGCATTGATTATAAAGAAATCTTTTCACCTGTTTTTTGAATTCTGTTTGCTCTTACTACTCACTTCAACTAGGAATTAGACCAGCTTGATGTTAAAATTGCCTTTCTAAATGGTGATTTTGATGAAACCAATTGCATGAATTAGCCAATGGGGCTTGAACAAAGCCCTAATTTGAAAAAGGTTTGTCTATCAAAGAAGTCATTTTATGGCTTGAAGCAATCACCCAAGCAATAGTATAAGAAATTCAATTCATATATTCAAGACTTGGGCTTTACTAAGAGTAACTTTGACTCCTGCTTTTTTTTCAAAGGTCGGGAGGACCTAATTCTATTTATCTACTATTATATGTTGATGATATGTTTATTAATTGTCATGATAGATCAGAAATTGATTTTTTTAAATCAACACTTAAAATTGAATTTGAAATGAAAGATTTATGACAAACCAAAAGAATTTTAGGCATGAAAATAATAATAAAAAAAAAGACAGAAATAATTGTGTCCTTTATGTAAATCAATGCCCTTATGTGAATAAAGTGCTTGAAAAGTTTTATATGTTTGAATGCAAAGTTGTTACATTTCATATTGCAAATCATTTTAAACTGTCAAATGAGCAATCTTCTCAAACTAATGAAGGGTTTGATAGAATGAGTAAAATACCTTATGCAAACATTGTTGGCTCTATTATGTATATTATGATTTGTACTAGACCTCATTTAGCTCATGATGTAAGTATCTTAAGTAAATTTATGGCCATAGAGGTGAAATACATTGGTTAGCACTAAAATGTATGTTAAGATATTTAAATGGCTTATCTGATTTAGGTTTAAAACTTCAAAGGTATAATTTTGAAAGGCTACACTGACTCTGACTTTGTAGGTGACTTAGATTTAAGAAGATCAACTTCTTCTTACGTTTTTACTCTTTATGATGCGCGTTTTAGTTGGAAATTCCAACTACAAAAACCTATAGCTTTATCTTTAATAAGTACGTTTTTACACATTTATTTTACTGTCAAAACATGAAAAATTGTTGGTTAATATGTTGAAATATGGCTTAATTCTGTGCAATTTATATTCTGCAAGACAATTTGATGAATGTAACAGAATTGAGAAGAAATCAGGAAAAATTGACCAAAATGAAAGTTTAGGGACTAAATCACAAATATCCAAAAAAAAATTTGGAAGGTTAAATGGGGATTTGAAAGATTTGGAAGCTAATTGGTTGAAGACAATAGGCTTTAGATGAATAATTAGAGAAAAGAATGCAAAAACAACGAAAAATGATAAAATCTAAATTTAGAGGACCAAATTGAAAATACTCAATAGTTGATTCGAACCACAAAAATATACTTTGAAGATTGTTAGGAGATAATTGGATGTAATTGGAACTCAAAAAGGAATGAAATATGATCAAAATATTATCAAAATTAATTTTCAATTCGTACAAGATATATTTTAGATTTTTAGCCGAAAATCGAGATCCATTTTTGGCATAGTAAACGTCCGAATTGGAAGAAATCTAATTCTATCAAAGTTGTATCCCTTTGAGTTATTTTTCAACTCACTTTGAATCTCCTAAATCGGATATTGGAAGAGAAAGTTATGACCAAAATATTGACTGCTGTGCAGACACAAAAAATCAGCGCGTGACTTTCCTTATTCGATTGGAACTCTTTCGAAAACCAATTTGGGCGTGATTTTCATCCAATTTTCAACTCCTACAAATACTTAACAGCAGAATACATATTGAAAACGCTTCCATACACTTTTCTCTCAATAACTTCATGAAGAACTAAACAATTTGGTGAAGTAAGGGAGGAACTCATTGGATTTGGTGATTTCACGTCTTTTATTTATATAATTTGTTGTTTTTCTTGTTAAAAAATCTAGGTTTAGATTTTCTCTTCATAAATTTATTTTGAAATTGGTTTTACTCTTATTAGATTTTTTAAAGACATTAGTCATTTTTTTCTATCGAATGATCGAAATACTTGTTGAATTTCAATTTCATTTATTTTATTGGTGTGATTATTTACTACCTTGTGCTTAATGCATATTGTTGATTTATAATTTGATGTCAATAAATAATTATGAGAAATTATTAGGGAAAATCTAGATTTTAGGGTTACATTTGAATTAAATTGGTTTTTAATGATAAATCTTCGGATTAGAGCGCTAGGATGAAAGTCTCTAATTGAGTTATAAAAAATGAATAATTGATGTTGAATGATTCGATCCAATTGAGAAAATTCCGACGCTTTACTATTTTAACTCATTGATTTTAATTTCATTACTTGATCCATTAATATTTAAATTTTATTCCGAAAAATAAATCATTTTCAAACAATTCACGAAAAATCCTAATTTGTTGAACCATTGAGTGTTTTTTCATCTCCATGTGGAATCGACACCCCAAAGCTGTGCTATAATTATCGCGTTATTCTTTAGGTGTAATCAATCTTCTACTGAAACTGAATATATTGCACTTTGGATGTTGTTAAGGAAGGACTTTGGTTAAGAGGTTTATACGAAGAAATTGATTTTATAAATGAAGTAGTTAGAATTTATATAGATAATAAAAATGCCAAACATTTGAGCAGAAACCCTGTTTATCATGACATAACTAAACATGTTGATATTAAGTTCCATTTTGTTAGAAACATGGTTGAAAATGAGTTGATTAATCTGGGGAAAATTTCAACTGAGTTTAACCCCTCTGATATTGGTACCAAGGTTTTACCTTTTGAATGAATTCAGAAACTAGTTGAAAAATTCAATTTACTGTTTTTGTTTAGAATTGAATCTAATGTTATTTTTCACTCTTTTTTTTTGTTTTTATAGGTTGGTTAGAGCAAGTGAAACAACCTAGTATCGTTTAATCCACAAATAAGCCTAGAATAGTTCAGCAAGGTGAAGAATGTTGTGTCAATTGGTGACGACGGGCAGAATATTGATTATCCTGTAGGCTGGATCCAATAGACAATAACAGAGAAGAACACAAGAGAATAACGCCAAGAAAAACGAGAAAATTTTTATTATACAACAATTGAGCGAAAATAACCCACAAATCGGGTTAAATAGTTAGAAAATAATAATTTTCGAAATTTTACCAAAAATAGCAAAATTCTATTATTCATACCAAAAGAAAATATTTAATGACGGAAATAAGATCCTAAAAATCTGGCTTAATTTGAGATCGTAATTTATGTTAAAAAGAAAATTGAAATATTACTAAAAATGACAAAAAATAACTTAAATTGATGATTCGGAAGGGAAAACAGCTGAATTTGGCCTCGAAACCGATGCACACCTAGAATAGCTAGTTGACCACGATGTGCGCGCCGAAAAGAGCTTTCCGAATTGGGGTCATGGCCGTGATTCTGACGACCGTAGCCAAAGTTATGGCCAAAATACCGAAACGTGTCCAAAAAGGCCCCAATTAGGAAAGGTCGGTGATTATTTGCCAATTTTGCGCTGATCCGCCAACTTATGGTATCTCAGCGCCATTAACGTACTATCAGACAGCTCGGACTCGTCTGACTCGGATCCTCCTGCATCAATTGGGCTACCTCACTATTCATATGGGTTGGTTGATTAGGTGTTTAAATGGGTTTTGATCCAGTTGCCTAAAACCATGTTTGATGAAAACACGCCTTTATCAATATTGGTTCTGATTTATCTCAACCATACACGTGGCCTCTTTGTGGCCGCTGATCTCTATATGAATAGTTGAGTATATATACCACCCAAACGTTATTCTCTTGGTGGAGTTATGTTGAGTTGTGACTTAAGGTTTTCTTCGCTTTCTCTCTACATGATTCTGGATCTTTCATTCTTTGTATTCAATCTCTATAAATCTTTTAGTGAGATGGCTTTGGTTGTATTTATTGTACAATATGAGAGATTGTAAGAATTGAATTCTTGGTGTAAATTTTAGAGAGGCTAGAGGAAACCTATGATTTCTTCATATAGTCTGTAACTATTCTTGTTGTTTTTAGTGGATTCGAGCGATATCTACTTGGTAGATGTTTAACGTGGTGAGTAAGCCTTTGACTGAACATTCGGGTCCTAAGAGGTGAAAAATCTTTGTGTTCATCTTTATTTTATGCGATTTTACGTTTCTATTACTTCAAGTTTTACAAACTATTGTTATTTGGTGATTCTGAGACCAACAGATTGACCACCACATTACAAATCGTCAAGTTTGCCAATTTACATCTTCATTCAGCTTCTTTATTTTCCTTTAGTATCTGTGTCAAACTTGATGCTAGATGATTCCTACATGATGAAAAAAGAAAGGTATATGTTATAAGTTAAAACTAAAACATAAATATAGGTTTATGATTGATTTTTTCTTTAAAAGATAAATGAATATACCTCTTCAACAACATTCGAATCACCGAACTTTTGACAACTTTCAAAGTACGATAAAGATTAAGAATTTTAAACCAAAAATTAAAATTAGTTAATAATCAATGAGATTAAAAAATATATATATATATATATATATATATATATATATATATATATATATATATATACAGAAATGATCTAATGAGCACCGGTGCTCATCTTATCCTAAGCACCAATGAGTTGGCACATTAATTCATTGGTGGATAAAGATTTTGTGAGTTCCAATCCATCAATGAATTAATGTGCCAACTCATTGGTGTTTAGGATAAGATGAGTACCGGTGCTCATTAGATCATTTCTATTTATATATATATATATATATATATATATATATGGAACATAAATAATTATATCTCGCGTGAATTTTGGCCCACCACCAATCTTGAGCACACATCAATACTTCTAAAATCTTTGGATGAAGCTTACTTATATGTGGATTAATCAATCTGTTACGCTTTGCCACCTAGGCTCCCACGTGGCTCGGCCGACCTACCAAGGTCCTTGTCGAAACGATGTGGCATCCTAGTGGAATGCATATGACCTATCAGAGTCCACTAAATTCGAAGTACCAAAGTTGTTTCATGGAATGGACCTGCCGAAGCCCCTTTACTGCAGTAGCGAGGCTCAATGAAGTAGAATTTGAAGCTCAATTAAGACTAGTGACAATCCACATTTGAAAATTTTGAATTTATGAAATTCTTTTGGAGTGATTGATTGGAATTTTGTAATGAGTAAAAAGGCAAATGTCTTGTCAGCATAAGTTTTAGGCTAGATACCCTTCTCTTGGGGACATTTAATGTGCCACATGCTAGTGGAGTTAAAATTTATACTTAAGATAAGATGCCTTAGTTAAGGAGATGAGATCACGTGTTCATCCATCTCATGGACACCATTTCACATGTAACAGTATAAATATCCATATGGGTGGGCAAAATCCGACCGAACCTGCTTAAACCAAACTAACCCGATCGGGTTAGGTCGATTTTTTTTTTTGTTTTTACACAGTTTGGATGTGTTGGCTGTGTAGGCAGGTTGGGTTGGGTCTGGTTATGGGTTAACTCATGAAAACCGAATTAACCCACCAAACCCAACCCAACCCGCCACTTAAAAAAAAAATAAAAGAAATAAAATGTCTAGAAAAGTAAAAGAAACTTAAAAAGTACGAGTAGATAATGTAACTATAATTACTTTGGTGTATTTTAGAGGAGGAGGTTACTGTTCTTCCCACAAGAAATGTAGTATAAGTTTTCCATGTTATGTTAAATGCATTTTGTTCTTTGTAGACTCGACTAATGAGGATTGAATAAGATAATAGATAATTTTATTTATTTATTTACTAACTATTTAATCTTGTCTATTCGAATTTAGTATAATAGAAAACTGGCGAACTTTAATTTTTGTTGACAAGTCGGACCAAACCGACCAACCCAACTTAACTCGATCGATACTTGATTGGGTTGGGTTTCAATCTTTACACAGGTTGGGTTGAGTTAAATTTTGATCAAACCGATCATGTTGGGTTGGGTTTAGGTTGAGGCAAAAATCGACCCAACCCAACCCATGCCCACCCCTAAATATCCCTCATTTGTATCATTTTGGGGGATGCAAATATATACATTCTCCCCATTTTAATTAATCTTTGGTTTCTAACGTTTGATGTGTGATCTTGATCTTAAATTTGACTCTTAATCGATCGTTCATTATCGTGTAATTTATCTCATATATCTTGTCGAAGCTCGAACATGTTTGTCTCGCGTTATAAAGCTTCTCCTACGTTCAAATTCGAGATATTATCGATTAAAAATTTGTCCATGCATGCTGAAATTAGTTTGAGAGAACGTGAGTAGGCTTGGTATCTGTTGTCCACCTCAAAGGTGAGAAAAATGAGGTCAACAAATTAACGTCGTCTATGGAAAATGTCATTATAGCCACGAACATTCCCGCGGAAAAAGTTTGCTGAAAAATAACTGAGCATCCCCGTTGAATCTTGAATAAGGACTTGTTCTTGAAAAATAACAAGTGGAAGCTCCAAAAGTTGGAAATATCCAACATTTTAGCTAAGGAAAAATGAATTCAAATCGTGATGTCCCTCCCAGTAGGGTAAGAGAAAACAAAAACGAAGAGGCTCCACAAACAACAGCCCCAACGGATCGAAGTCGCCCCCACTACTACCATAGGCGCGGTGGGATGAGGATAGCTGCTCAACTCACCTGGGAGGTAGCAACTGTAGTTGCTAACATAAGAAATATCATCCACCAAAACATAGCTATGGAAGAACTCCTCATGCATATGCAAGACCAGGAAGGTCCTCCAATTCTCCCTTTTATACCATAAGGATACTATTCGCATGAAGATGAAGTCCAAAGTCCAAAGGCAGACTAGGAAAGTGAGCCCCCATGAAAGAGAAGTGGAGTTTAATATTTTCTTAAACTATGCTTTTGGCCAACCATTGAAACTCATATTAACATGGAAGATAATTTCTCCCATCTCTGAATACGAGCCATAACACATGTCGCAAAGGTCTGTTAGTGTGTTTGATAGAATCAGCCCTAGGGAACCAGGCTAGATACTCGGGTTGGTATAAAAAGCACTACGCCAAGGGTATTATTGGGTCGCTTTGAAAAAAGACACGATCCAATTAGTACGAAAGTGCGATAAATGTCAACGTTTCTTTCCTATCCAGAGACGATCCTCCCAAGAGATAACAATGGTATCCAGCCTATGACCATTTGCCAAATGGGAGATCAACCTTATAGGCACTTTACCTAAAGGTAGAGGTATTGCAAGTTTTGCTATCGTCACCATCGATTATTTCATGAAATCACGAAATAGGCTAAAGCCAAACCTTTGACTAGGATTACGGAAGCCAACACTTCCAAGTTCTTATGGAAGACTATAATATGTCGGTTCAGAGTTTTCCATTCACTTGTCTCAAATATCAGTTTGATAACAAAAAGTTTGGGAACATATGTGAGCTCGAAATCAAGAAGTACTTTCAACACCTCACCACCCCCAAACAAATGGACAAGTAAAATCTGTAAACAAAACCATTAGGTATACCGTGAAAAGAAAACTTGACGCCTTCAAGGGAGCATGGGTCGATGAATTACCACAAGTATTGTAGGCAATCAGAACTACAAGCCGGATCTCAATTGGAGAAACCCCATCTTCAATTTCCTACGGTATAGAATCAATGAGCCCGATAGAAGTCGAGTTACCTTCTCCCCATCTATTGCAATTCAATGAAATATCCAACGATGAGTTGAAAAGATGTGAGCTCGATTTTTTCGATGAAAGGAGAAATGAATTCCAAGTGAAACTAGTTGCATATCAAAGGAAGATGACTCGTACTACAATGCAATAGTTAAGAAAAGGACCTTCCGAATAAAGGACCTAGTACTTCAGAGAGTTTTCCTATCTTTCAAGGAACCAGGGTAGGTACGTTGAGTCCAAATTAGGAAGGACCCATCGTATCAAAGAAGAGATGCAACCTTGTACTTATTGGATAGAAGACTTGGATAGGAAAATGCCACCCTGTCCATGGAACGAAGAACATCTTAGAACATGGCTAGAGAAACTTCCCCAGCCATTGTAAATATTTTGAAATGATCTAATAAAAGTACGATTTGTCTAATACATCGAAAGCACAAGCCTCCTATAAAGAAGCTGAATATAATTAGAGAAGCCCCTACATGGATGAACCATCCATCATGTAGGGAAGCATGGGTGCCTCGAAGACAAAGATCGGATCCGAAAAGGGATTACCTCACTTGTCCTCCGAGGCGTACAACACAAGACTCCCATGACAAAGCTGAACGTCATGGAAGAAGCCCCTACATGGGTGAATCATCCACCATGTAGGGAAGCGTGAGTACCTCGGAGATGCAAATTGAATCCCAAAAGGGATTACCTTATTAGTTCTCTTCGAGACGTACAATGCAAGCCTCCCATGATAATGTTGAACGTCATGGAAGAAACCTCTACATGGGTGAACAACCCACCATGTAAGGGAAAGTTTGGGCACCTCAGATACGAAAATCGGATCCCAAAAGGGATTATCTCATTGATTTTCGAGGCATACAACACAAACCTCTCATGATGAAGCTGAACGTCATAAGAGAAGCCCATACGCGGATGACCCTTCCACCATGTAGGAAAGTGTGGGTGCCTCGAAAATGAGGATCAGATCCTAAAAGAGATTACATCATTGGTTCCCCGAGGCATACAACATGTAACGCACCAATTTCCATTAACACAAGGCTCTACTTAAGTCGAAATATCATGGAAATAATTTTCCTCAATAAACGCCAAAATGCGTGAATACCTTTTTTTTTTTTTTCAAAACTATAGCAAATTAACATTAAATGTGGAAACTTCATTTGAATAATTTACTTATCCAAGAGTCAATACCAAATATAATAAGTAAAGTGCCACAATTTGCAAAAATACTAAAATTTGAGATTTAAGTCAAAATGGAAACCAGCTATTAAAATACTAGTTTCAAAAATTTATAAATTAAATTGTCTATTATTTAATTATGATTGTCCTGCTCATTGCCTTGCATTGCCTAGCTCCTTAACCTGAAAGGGTGGAAAAATATTGGGGTGAGCAAAACGAATTATACTCAGTGGGGAAATAGCAATCAGTCCAAGTTAAATCTAAACATGAAATTAAATTATGAATATAATACCAATACAACATACTGTAGAAATATGTACTGTGGGACATCTCCGAGGACCCAATTACGATCCTGGACCTATTTACGGTCCCTGACAACATGTTATAGCGCTTAACAATTTTGCACTATGAGACACCCTCAAGAACCCACTTTCGATCCCTGACCTATTTATGGTCCCTGGCAACCTTTTCATATGTATAAGCATTTTATCACAATCAAAATCACACATCCATAATTAACATGGACAAAAATAATCACAATTGCTTAAATGTAAACCCACCTCAAAGTCTTGAAAATTTTTTCTTGAAATTGAACTAATGTGATGTTACCGTGCTTTAAACTTTTCCCGCGACCTCGTCTAGCAAGAACAAATTAATATAATTTAGGATACTAAATCCTAATTAATTCTTTAAAATTTTTAGGGACTTGATTGAACTTTTTGAAAGTGAATAAATGAGTAATTTGATAATTCTTTAAATATTTGGGGTCTGATTATCAAAATCAGAAGGTTTAGGACCAATATGATAAAATTAGAAAATATTTTATATTTAATTTGAAGAATTCATAAACTTTAGGAGTGTTGAAAGAGTTAAAATTAAATAGGGGACTAACTTAAACTTTTGGCCAAACTTGAGGATTTAAAAATGAAATTTTCATTATTTAACACCAAACCCCCCACTCCCAAACCCAATTTCACGTCACATTACTGGAGTTGTTGGATTTCAAAAATCAAACATTTCCAAATTGGGATTTTCCAACAAAATTGAGGCTGGGGGAAGGAAGTCCAAGGGCAATGGTGGTTCGTGAAGGCGAGAGAAGGAGAATAAAGGTTGGGCTATGTCTCGTTTGGCATGAAGAGCTACGGGTAATTCTTTTTCTTTTTTTTTTTCCTTTTTCATGAATGAATATACTGAGAAGAACATAGATTATGAAATTTCGAAAATTGAAAATCAATTTCAAAGTAGTTACGAGCAATTGTTTAGAGTGATTTATTGGTTTGGAATTGGAAGAAACTGTGCAGAGAGTCAATAGATTAGACGACAATGATGATGAAATCAAAGGGAAATAATTGTTCCAATGTTGAAGAATTTACCTAGTTGAATGCCAAGTTTTCCGAGAGATTTTGCAGCCGTGAGAGTTAATTTTGGGAGATGGAACGACTGTTTTTTTTTTAAAAGGTTTGATACTATTGAGCCCTACAAACTTATGCTCCAGAATTTGGACAATTGATTGGGCTGATAATGGACTTAAACTTGGGCCAAAGAAAACTATTGGACCAATAATAATTTAAAATAGATATTGGGTGTAAAATTCGACCAAATAAGAAAATATTGAATTTTTAAGATTAAAAATCGTTTTTGAATTCTTATATTAAATGTTTTGCTAGACAATTCGACGGATCGTAAAATAAATTCTAAATCTTGACGGGAATGTCGTAGCGATATAACTTAAGTTATAAAATTTGAATTTTAAAATTCGGGTCGCTACACAGCATAACCCTCCTATGACGAAGCTGAATGTCATGGGAAAAGTTCCTAAATGAGTGAATCATCCGCCATGTAGGGAATGGTCGCATCAGAGATGAGGATCGGGTTCCAAAAGGGATTACCTTATTGGTTCTCCGAGGCATACAACACAAGCCTCCCATGACGAAACTGAACGTCATGGGAGAAGCCCCTACGTGGATGAATCATCCACCACATAAGGAATCGTGGGCTCCTAAGAAATGAGGATCGAATCCCCAAAGGGATTACCTCATTGGTTCTCTAAAGTATACAGTACAAGCTCCCATGACAAAGTTGAACGTCATAGGAAAAACCCCTATGTGAATGAATAATCTACCATATAGAAAAGTGTAAGAACCTTAGAGACGATGATCGAATCCCAAAAGGGATTACCTAATTAGTTTTCTAAAGCGTACAACACAAGCCTCCCATGAGGAATCTGAACATCATGGGAGAACCCCCTACGTGAATGAACCATCTACTACATAGGAAAACGTAGGTGCATCGGAAACGAGGATCAAATCCTAAAACGAATTACCTCATTAGTTATCCGAGGCATACAACACAAGACTCCCATGACATATCTGAATGTCATGGGAAAAGCCTCTACGTGGATTAATCATCCATCATATAGGGAAGCGTCAGCATCTTGGAGACATTGATAGGATTCCTAAAGGGATTACCTTCTTGGTTCTCTAAGGCATACAACACAAGCCTCTCATAACGAAGCTAAACGTCATGGGAGAAACCCCTTCATAGGTGAACAATCTATCATGTAGGAAAGCCTGTGCGCCTCGAAGACGATGATTAGATCCCAAAAGGAATTACTTCATTAATTTTTCGAGGCATACATCACAAGCCTCCCACGACGAAGCTAAACATCATGAGAGGAAAAATAATATTAATGCTGGCTGTATTTGAAGAGTAGTCCGTTTCAAATGTTTGAAGGATAATTTGTCTTTGGAGGTCATTATATTTACTTCAGTCCAACTTGCAATTCATATTTTTTAAGTTATGTACCTTATGGAGGTCTTAACACTTATAAGTTATATTGTTTAAAGTTTTGAACCTTAGGGAGGTTAAGATGAATTATATTTGATATGAACAAGATAAAAAACAAAAAGCTAAAAAAATATGTACTTCATTCATAAAAGAATTTGTACAGAAGAGGGCCTTAGCTATTACATAGAAAACAAAATGAAAAATCCTATACTATGTTGGAGGTGGCAGGGAGTCTGATGCCTCCATAGCAGGCGCTTCAACAGCTGGAGCTTCTTGGCTTGAAACTTCGTCCTCAAGAGTACCCTTTTGGTCCACTTATGTTTTTTCCACTGCGTCATCAGCTGGGGTATGAGGTACCTCCTCCAAAAACTCTACTCTCAGTTTAGAAGCATTAAATTCTGGGTAAAGCTCTCCTAACCTGTCTACAACTTTGACATAAGCAAATCTCTTCCAATAGGCGTCGAAGCACTAATACTATTTGTCAAATGGAAGTTGGCAATGTAGTCCTTCACCGCCTCCTTACCTGTTTTCTAAGCATCAGCCATGTTCTACTTAACCCCTTTCACATAATGTTTTATTTGGGTCTCTAGAAACCTATTAGTATCCTAGAGCCCAACATTCTCTAAGTTGGCTTTCTCCATAGCTTCAAGCATTAGCTTCTGATGATTGTTTGAAGTTTCAACATTCTTTGTCAAGAGAGTCACTTCAGAGTTTCAATTTTTGCTTAGGCAGAATCCAACTTAGCTGCCTTTTGAGAGCTTTGATTTCTGTTAAGGCAGAATTCAACTTAGCTACCTCTTTTGTTCGCTGGGCCCTTAGCTCTTCGATCTCAGCTTTCATCTGTTTTATCTCTTTTTCTGCTGAGGCCAATTTTTCAACCGACTCTTGCTGCACATTTGATTGTCCTTTAGAAACTCTGGAGCTCCAGGGCAACCCCAAAGGGCCTGGCACTTTGGTTTACCAAGGTAGCCATAAGATCCACCGCATCGCATGTGGAAACATAATTTTGGTAGTGGCACCTTGGACTTCAGTTGGCAACATTTCCGTCACTGTTGGGACAATCTCATCATCTTACCGTGCCAGAAACCTCCCAGACTTTCCAAGGGTCCTCACCACTGGTGCCCTCTTTACTGTCTCAATGGTTTGCACTACCTTCTTCGCAGCCTCTTCACTTGCCTCTTTCACCTTTTGGGCATTCACATCATTGAATGAAGCCTGCATCAACTTCGAAGGATGAGGTAGGGTATGCTTGGCAGCTAGGGCAGTGGTTGTGCCAAACTTCCCAAAAGCTGAGCCGGTGCTGTGGGACAATTTCCTCTTCTTCTGAGGTTCCTCCGTTTTTCATTTGCCCTTATCGAGCCTCTGGGCCCCTTCGTCCTTACTCTTCTAAGCATGTTCCTTGTTGAGACAATCTAATTTTCCCCTGATATGCTTAGTATCTTTGGAGGAAGGCTTCAGAGCCCTGGAGCTTACTCTGGAAGTAGCTTTCAAGATTGAAGTCATGTCAAGGGTAACAGTAAAGATAATGTTAAAATCTATACTAAACATTGTGTACTTACACAGGGTTTCGGTGTTTACCTTTTGAAGCCATTAATCCTAATTCCAGATAAAACTTGATTCGGTTAATTAGGCGGTCGAAGTGGCAAGACTTTGGAGGACGTCTGTAAATGTCTTCGATGACGTCCCACTTAGCCTAGGAGAGTTCAAAGCGAGTCCTTGAAACTACAAACCAAGAAACGTCAAACAAAATTATAAGCAAGTGACAAGTCTTAAAAAGAAAAACTCATGAGCTTCGAAGTACCGGGTCGGCACAGTGCATGGTAAGGCCTTATCTTTCTCAACTATCTACTGCTTCCCCCCACCCAAAACCATGATTCCTTTCATCCTTTGATGGAAGATAGCAGACGTACTATGAAAGGTGGTGAATGGGCCCCTAAGAGGTTATATAGTACCAACACTTAGACTCATCTTTCCCAAGTACCTGAGGTTGGAAAAGTGTTTGGAAGACATGAAGGGGCATATCCTCGACAAGCAATATCTCTTTCCAAATGAAGTAAGCCTAAACTAACTGGCTACACCCATTTGGCAACAGTTGGATTGGAGCCAACATATAATACCTTAGCACTGTCCTAAAAAATAGGTGCAGAAGTACATTCATACCCGATCGAAACAAAAACTTGCTAACTGCAACACAACCAGATAACAGGCACGTTCTTGGGCTTCGAGCTCTAAGAGTTCTATAGAATCTGGGATTTTATATTTTTCTCTAAGTTCAACCAATTTGGTAGAGGTCATTCCAAAAGGGATTCTTCCAGCTCCCTGCCTCATAATCAATGAGATTCTCACTCGTAGCTCAAAAATCTCTGTCCGACACCCTAGATACAGCATGCTTCCCAACCTTGGCAATGGTTACCCTCATACCGTTAGCACTCAACCCAGAAGCCATTGAAATTAAAAGAAGATGGAATGAATGGAAGATGAAAAAACGTAGAAATTACCTAAATAAAGAGAAACTCTAAGAACGTGGTGTTGCATGATAACAGAAACGGCTGGAAAATTTTTGAATGCTGGAGAGATTTCGAGATTTTTACAAAGGTGAAAAACTAAAATAATATAGTTTTTGGTATTTATATGAAGGGGAGACAAAGCACAGCCATTAGATCAAGATTTATTCCATCTGAAGCGTTCATTTTTTAACCTTATCTAAGGCGTTGAAATTAAACAGTTTTTGTTATTAACGTCTCAGATTGACCATGTTTCTCAAGCACGAGCCTCGGTGTATCGATCTCAAAGTGCTGCAGCGTGGCCATCACTACACATTCAATATATGTTGTATGTGTATCAGAAGTCGAAACGCTTCAATTATCTTTTCTTGATAACATACAAAAAATAAAATAATTGGCACTATTATCAAAAGCATGCTCTATTTCAATTAATATAAGGAGAATCGGCAGTTCAACACTCCTTGCTTTGGCTCATCAAACCAATTTCAGCTATTTTTAAAATAAGGAGCATCGGCAGTTCAACACTTCTCTACTTCGGCTCATCAAACAAATTTCAGCTATTTTCAAAACAAGGAATTTTTGCACTTTCCTATTTCGGCTCATCAAATAAATTTCAACTATTTTCAAAATAAGAAGCTTTAGCAGTTCAACACTACATAAGGATAAGACGACATACGAGAATCACGTTCAACTTCGAACTCCAACTGTGATATCAATAGCTATACTTGGACTGTTTTGTTGTCAAAAAACCTAACCATGACAAGTAGACCCACCCCAGAGAAATTCCACTCAAGACAGAAGTCCACGCATGACATGAATAACCATATATGGACTTGGGGACTATTGATACTCTTCGCCACGTAGGCTCCCACGTGGATCAGCCGACCCATTGAGGTCCCTTTTGCCTAAGCCATGTGGCATTCTACGTGGAGCGCATATGACCTATTAGAGTCCACTAAATTCGAAGCACCGAAGTAGTTTCATGGAATGGACCCGTCGAAGCCCCTTTTACCAAAAGGCAAGGCTCAATGAAGTAAAATCTGAAGCTCAATTAAAACTGGGACGATCCACATTTTATGATCTTGAATTTATGAAATCTTTTTCGAGTTATTGATTGGACTTTTGTAATGAGTAAAAATGTCAGAGTCTTGTTAACATAGGTTATAGGGTGGCTACCCCCCTTTCGGGGAAATTTAATGCGCCACAAGCTAGTATAATTAAAATTGATATCTAGGATAAGATGTCTCAATTAAGGAGATGAGGTCGCGTGTCTCCCATTCTATGGACACCATTTCACATATAACATTATAAATATCCCCCTTTGTGTCATTTTGGGGGAATGCTAATATATCAACCGCAAGCCATATATTCTCCACTTTTTAATTAATCTTTGGTTTCTAACGTTTGATGTATGATCTTGATCTTGAGTTTGACTCTTAGTCGATCATTCATTATCATGTAATTTATCTCATATATTTTGTCGGAGCCCGAACATATTTGTCTCATTTTATAAAGTTTCTTTCACGTTTAAATCCGAGATATTATCGATTGACAATCAGTCCATATGTGTTGGAATTAGTTTGAGAGGACACGAGTGGATCCGGTATCTATTGTCCACGTCAATCGTGCGAAAAAAGAGGTCAATAGAATCTACTGCTAGTATCAAAATACAGACTCTCAGTTGAAACCGTAGGTACTAGATGACTAAAATATCTCGTGCTACTTTATACAAAGTGGGTATTTGATTGCATTCACCTTCAACTACGCCAATGTCAAAATCAGTTCAATTCAGCAACACGAGTTTGTGTAAGAAAATATCAGGCTCTATTTTGACATTATCAATACTGGCTAGGGGTGGGCGCGGGTCGGTTTGGTTCGGTTCGGTTCGGTTCGATTTTTTTCGATTCCATAAATTTTCGGGTATTTAGTAAATGGAACCGTCGGTTCCAAATATAATTTTGGAACCGTTCGGTTTCAATTCGGTTCGATTCGATTCCGTTCCGTTCGGTTCCGTACTATAATTAAATTTTTTAACATTTAAAATAATACAACATAAATACACCTAAAAATGGATACTAATATTAATAACAAAAAGTAGATACAAATATCAAGTTCAATCTTAACTTTTACAAATTAACGTAATTTAATTTAATAACATATAAATAATAAGTTGTCAAATACAAATACCAAAAAGTAAATATTACTAATAAAACTTCGATATTCATATCAATAATTCATTTGTTTCAAACCTTCAAGTCTACATAAAAGTGAAATATAAATTAGAAGTCACAAAGATAAAATATTTTAAGGTATTGATAATACTTACCAACTATTTAATGTAATCATCAGTTGGTTGACTTTCCATACTAACTACTAAGAAATTATACAAGAAAAAATTGAAAAAAATACAACTAACAAATATAAATAAACTCTAAATTGTTCAACTAATAAGATTTAATAAGAAAAAAATTATTAATTTGTTTAGAAAAAATAAAAGAAATTGATTTATCCAATATAAAAAAAAAAAAAATTCGGTTCTTATTCGGTTCTTCGGTTCTTGGTCGAGAACCGAGAATCGAACCAAACCATTCGGTTCTAGATTCGGATACCCGTTCGGGTATTTCATTTTAAAAAACCCGCTCGGTTCGATTCGGTTCGGTTCGGACATTTTGCCCAACCCTAATACTGGCGGTGTTACTTACAAACAAATCAAACATGAATATACAACTCAATTTGGGAAGATGAAGCTGAGGATTGGTTAACATTCCCACCAAGTGTGTTGTGTTTGTGTTCTTGTACCAACTTGTGAAAATTTTGTTAAACATTTTAATTAGGTCACTGGAAAGAGTTTTAACTAGTATTTTAATCTTGTGACAACCGAGTTTGGAGCCCATTATTTAAAAAAAAAAAGAGTTTTAACTGGTATTTTTAGGAGAATGCATAGTTAAAAGTAGGAAAAATTTTGAGTTTACGTGTAAAATATTTTATTATGTGAATGTGTGATTGAAAATAATCCTGCAACAAAAAACAAGTTCTAAAACCGAACATGTGCTAAAAGTAAAACTCAACTTTATTTTAAATCTAAGATCCATCAGTGTTGCTACTTCCAATATCACAAGAGTCCCACTCCAATATTTTTTAAACTTTTCTATCATAGATGAAGTTACAATTTAGCCCCTGTTTGGTGTGAATTAAAATTAGATTTTTATATATTTTGATAAAATTTGATAAAATATATGGTTGAGAAGTTGTGAGTTCTATAAAATATGTAGTTAAAATTAATTATTGATTTTGATCTAAATTTCATTACAAATTTTAATCCACACCAAAGAAGGGCTTAATATGACATTAAAGAGTCAGAAATGATCTAATGAGTACCGGTGCTCATCTTATCCTAAATACCAATGAGTTGACACATTAATTCATTGGTGGATAAAGATTTTGTGAGTTCCAATCCACCAATGAATTAATGTGTCAACTCATTGGTGTTTAGGATAAGATGAGTACCAGTGCTCATTAGATCATTTCTGATTAAAGAGTTATAACTTTATCTTACAAATATTTGGAAAACGATTGGCATTGGAATACTTAGTCCAAGAAAAGAGCTCGATCACTTCAAGAGACATCACAACCTCTCACAAATCTCTTTTGCTAAGTTTGAATCATCAACACTTGGTAAACATGTGTATTGCGACTCTCGATACCTTTGGTAAGGAAATAATAAATAACTTTATACTATAACGCAATATGAATAATCAAGTGTGTCTAATTCTATCGAGAGAAAGCCAACCAGAGATGACAAGAGAGAAGAGGAAGGCTGGCCAGAGTTGTTTGATGATTAGTCGATTGTATTTTGTCATAGACAATTTATAAATGTTTTTCGAACTTTGATTTTTCACTTCAGTTAATGAATCTTCAGACAATATGGCTTGTTGTATACGCCTATCTTTTTTTTTTTGGGTGTTTGCCAATCTTTTTTTGTTTTTCTTTTCATAACATACACGTTGCAAGAACCATGATCCCATCTCCGACTTACGGACCCAATTAAGCGGGGAATCCTGCCCCATTCAGGCTGATCCTCGCGGGTACTGGAAAAGTGAAATAGGGGCCAATGGGTCTTGGGCTCCTACAGAACTTAGACACAAGTCTAATGGCATCGTCCCTGCCGTGAAGGTCTCACCTTCATACACATTACACTGACAATCCTTTTTATGATGAAACATTATGTGCCTTTGTAATCACACGTTCTCCAATTTAAAATACATTTTCACTCTCTTCTTTTTAATTGCACATTCTCCAATAAAATAATATTACATATAAACAAAAAAATTTCCTTATTTTTCAACCACATATTCCCCGAAAAAATATTATTTCAAAAATTATAATATCAAATAATGGGGCCAAACGAGAGCTATATAAACTACCATGGTTGGGACTGAGATAGAAAGGATACGAGTTGAGGGAAAAAGATGAACAAAAAGTATATTAAATTTTAGATTAATTAAAGAAGATTGTACATTGAAGCTTTCTTTTACTCCCTGCGATCTATAAAAATAATAGATTTTTAAATAAATAATCGGTAATGAGAAGTTAGAATTTAATTATTTCAAACCTTTGATTGCATTAAAGTCTTCATCAGTTTTTATTTTTATTTTTCGTAAATATTTGAAACTCTACTATGAAATGACAAGCATGTATGGGTAAGTTTTAAATGGTACTTGTTATACGTTTGAAAGAAATAAAAATATAAATTGTGATATAAGAATCAAAGTAAAGTTGATAATTAACAAAATTACTTAACAAATTAAGATCAAATTAAGGAAATGATAAATGAAATTTCTATACTTCGTATTACTACAATGCAATAAAACGATAAACACAATTTAGATTTAACCCCTCGAGTAATGCTATTTAGTACTAGTTGTGTTTAACACCGGATTGGTGCTAGATAGCATTAATTTTTTATGATAATATATAATTCATTCTTTATACTCCCTCCGTCCCATATATATAGGCTGAGTTTCCTTTTTTTTTTGTGCAAAATATATAGGTTTATTTCTTAATTGGGAATGTTATGTTTTGTTCTTTTACTAATATACCCTTATTTAATTTGCCTAATTACTAATTCCAACAATAATTTACTTCTAGTTTTTGAAAATTAAATAGGGATAAACTTGGAAAGTTCTTGATAAAAATTGCTTTTCCAATAACATTAAATAAGATTTCTTAATCCGTGTGAAAAATGAAACAAGCCTAAATATATGGGACGGAGGGAGTATAAAGATAAGATTATAGTATATGTATTCATTAATTACAATTAAATGGGATAAAGCTACGAAATAAATTCTTCCATTGTCATTAAGGCATTTAGCGCATTGATACGTACACCATTTCCCAATTTCTTATGGGAAATTACAAAAAATCAGGCATTTAATTTTTTAAATTCAAAATTCAGGTGTGAATTTTATTTAATCAAAAATCAGGTATTGAATTAATAATTAAATATTATACCCACTTACCTAATCCCAAACAAACCCTAAATCATTTTTCTTCCTTCCTCATTCCTCTCTTTCTCTTCATATTCTTTCTCTCTCTACCCTCACCCTTAGTCGTCGTTGCCGACGAAGTGCCCGCTGCCGAAGACATCGCATGATGTTTCCCCCTCACAGCCGGCGTTGTGAGAGTCGGCAGCGGCTACGCTGCTGTGTTTCCCTCACAATCGGCATTGTGAGAGTAGGCAGAGGCATCGTCATCGCCGCTACTACATTAGGTAAAAGCTCCCGCCGCTACAAGGCTACTGTTGAACTATCAGTTTTGGGTGATTTTAGGGTGGTTTGAGGATTTGAGATGGTGACAGATATGGTGGTGCTACAGTGTTGGTGCATGTGATGTTGGATATGGCGGTGGTGGTGAGGCGTTGGTTTTGGTGGTGAGGTGGTAGTGGTGTTGGTGGTGCGATGGTAGTGGTGCAAGTTGTTATTGGTAGGTTGCAAAATGGTGGCGGCGGCGGCGATGACAGTGGTGGTTTGATGATTTTTGTTGGCAGTATATCGGATCTAGTGTTGGTGGTGTTGTGGTGCTGTCATTGCGTTGTTTTTGGCAGTGGTGCGTTTCTTTGGCGTTGGTGGTGGCGGCGGCGTTGGTTAATTTGTGACCAACCATTTTGTTATATGTGACCTAAAAATTATATAATTTGTGACCGTGAAAGAATCTGTGATTAACTAGTTTGGAATTCTGTGACTGTGTGACATATAAATTTTGAAATCTGTGACCGACGAATTAATCGTGACCTACAAATTTTTTCATATGTGACCATTAAAAAAATTGTGACCAACTAATTTGAAAATCTGTGACTTGCAAATAAACTGTGAACAATCTGTGACCATTAATTCTATAATTGTGACCTTAATATATTTAATTAATTAACTAATATCTGATTTATGAATTTTGAAACTTAAAATCTGAATATTGATTTACCTCATTCCAAACTCCTGATTTTTGAACTTTTCCCATTTCTTATTCCATCAAAATCAATGGGCCACCGTATTCCATTAAAATCAATGGGCCCTATTACGTTCCCTCGAAGTAATGTTGTGGAGCTTTACCTTTTCAGTTAATAGGGTAAAAAATAAATAAATAAAAATTGACTGCCTCCAAAACTTCTTCAACCGGTTGTGCAGCAGCAATCTAAAATCAAAAGCAATTTCATTATTGAAAATTAATGCAGAAAATAAACAAACGGCATTCTCTATCTATATAAACATGAATCAAAATATAGAAATTAACATATAAATATATATAGAGTAGAAATTCACATCCCGTTGTTGTTACAATTTGAAAGAGGAAAAAAACCTCGGAGTTCGATTCCTGGATTGAGCAGCTGAGTGTTGTAATACTCAATTTGGGTGGAACAGCTTGGTGATGTAATATCCATGGAGGAAGGCTCATGCAAGTAGGGAGTATAAAGGGTGCTGACAGACTGGTCAATTTGGGCATATCCCGCGATTAACCTCCACCCATCACTGAGGGGCCGGGGATGGGTGGTCCAGGACATAGTCTAGTGTAAGTTAGGATACCTGGATATCAAAAAAAAAAAAAACCTCGGAGTTACAAAACTATCTCAATTATCACGGTTCAGTCCGCGTGTCTAAAGTTGGAATGGGTAATTATCTAATTGAGTTTGGTGTTTAATTTAATTGGGTTGATATTAACGTATCTTTTTAATTAAGTTGAATAAAATTTAAATTAATTTATTTATTTTTGTAAGTAATTTGACGGTTTGAAAATATTTACAACAGTTGAAACCTAAACCAAACTTCGATCAAAAGTAAAACATTGACTGATGTGCGTAGATTCAAACCAATAATTTCAAACAAGTGATTTCTATTCGAACCGTTTAATGGTTTTGTTGTTCAATCTATTTTCTATTATCACCAAAATGCTCACCAAAAGCTCTTTAGAAATAAAGAGTTTTTTTTTTTTTTGGAGATAATCTAACAAAGTTTATACAGCTTCAAAATGTCTTTTCTACTTATAAGTAACTTGACCAAACTCGAGTAAACAATTATAAACAACGAGGAGAAAATGTTTAAAACTTTGCGAGTACAAATAGCGATCTTGGACAAAAGTGCGAGTCTCGGAACAAGACAGTTTTTACACTATTCTATCTTCCAACGATCTGTCGGTAAGAAAAAAATTGTTTGTCCTGAAGCGTGTTTTTGTTTTTATGAATCTATCTATGTTTAATTGTTTGATCTTTTCATTTATCTGGATAAAATTTTCTGGAATTTGTGGTGGGTTGATGATTTAGTGATCTCAATTTTGAGTTCATATACACTGAATATTTGGCTGTTTATGTAAATGAGTTTAGGAGACAGATGGGAAAAAATTTCAAATTTCTGTTTGAATGTGAGAATTGCGATTGCAAAGATGAAATTAAAGACAAATCTCCAAATGGGAATGGAGTGAAAAATGTTATCTTGATGAGTATAATTCTGGATCAAATTATGGGTGAGAATGAAATGAATAGCTTGGCAGTCTCTTCTGCCAGATTAATGACACGATTGGGAAGTAGTCCTCTTGGTTGCAGTTTAATTTTCCTATTTTAACTTATCAAAGCCACTAAGTCTACCATGAAATGCATTTTAAATTTTCTTAATTGAAACAGGATCTTTTCCGTGATATTAGTTTGTGTCATTATCTTTGAGTGTTGATGTATTTGGATTGGGCAAGGAAATCTTGAATTCTAGAAGGAAAATTGTTTTATCCAATTGTGTCTTTCTAGTTGATTTTGTCTTGGAATACTGATTGTATAACTACTTCCAACTTTAATTGGGATCGAAGATTCTATTTCAAAAAGGATCCAAATTTTCTTGAACCAATCCATGGACTAAAGTAGATGAACTCTGACTCATCATTATAGCAAATGAACATCCTTAGCCGTGAGATTAATGATTTTAAAAAAAATCTTTCTTCTTGTTTGGAGATTTTGTATCTTCAACGATTTGATAGAGATATCCAATTTCATCAATTTGGTAGTTGTCGTGTTGCCTCGCTAATTTTTGAGCAGAATGGAACCCAATGCCCTCTAGTTTGGCTTTGAGATTTGACGGGAGATACTTATGGAAAGATACACTTAATAGTGCAGTAGAAATTTTGATTGGATTCACACGATCCTTTGGAGAAGATTTAGGGCTTATCTGAAGTTCTCGGTTTATAGAAACCAACCGTTAAAGTACCAAGATTAGAAATTGCATTTTTTTCAAATATTATGGGATCACAGAAAATATTTATTGCTACTTATTTGCTTGACAGTGAGACAGAGAATTACTATTTTTATATGATTGTAGATGCTACTATGTTTTAGAAAACTGTAATTAATTACAGAATTCTATCTGAAACTAAGAATATTTTGATGCAGTCAACTATAATGAGATCGTCAAATAACTTGTATTAGATAACACTAGCTTTTGTAGTTATGCTTGTGCTGAAGAAATTTTGATTACATATCAACTTTCTTCTTTGAAATACTATGAACCTTATTGAGTGAGTTGAAATACTTTGACTAAGACCTTATGGAGGTGGGAGTCAATGATCTCTTTCAACTTCAAGAATGGCCAATAGTTAACCTCTGCACATGATGTCTGTGATTGATCAAATGTCTGCATGCTATTCATGGTACTAACTACAGTATGTGGTCTCTGTTGTTCACTAAAGCTTCATTTTTGTTCTTTCATCCACCGGCGGTGGCTGTTTATTTTCTTGTAGTTTTCTGCTGAAAAAACTTCATTTTTTGTTATCTCACAAGTAGCAGTGACTATAATTAGTGCTGTCATTGATGGCTAACAAATCTTTTAGCTTTCCTGCCATTATATTAAGTGGCTAATCTTATCGTGCTGATTCTGCAGGAGTCATTTTTGTCACTGTAACTAGTTTTTGCACACAATGCTTTCAAAAATGGCACTCCATTTTCTAATCCATGATAGCTTGTGATTAAGGGATAAAAATTTACTGGGATGAAAAATTATTTTCCGCTCCAGCTGTAAGTTTCTGCAAACATGGTATTCAGTAATTTTGCAGAAATTCTTTCTTCTGCAACAGCTCGTTTGTCAGCCCCAAAGTCTTCTGCTCTTTCAAATAAATCGCCTGGATTTCTTCCTGTTCGAGGTTCCCTTCATGGTTATGCCTATTCCAGCCCAGAGAAAAAGACTAGTTTGAGACTCTTCTCATCCCTTCAAGATTTGTCTACTTATGGTCGACTCGATCCAGAATTAGGTGACCTTAGCCCTGGAATAGAGAGGAGTTCAAATCATGCAATGCCTTCAAATCCCTTGCAGAATGAAAATGGAGGATTGAGCTTTTCTAAGGAGAAGAAATCATTAGTTATTCCTTCCAGGCAAAATAAGTGGATTCGGGTTATCTGTATTCTTCTCTGTTTATTATTATTTGCTTGTCTTTCTTTTGCTGTGCAATTTTTTTATTCTAGCTGGTCTCAAGGTCCATCCAAGTTCTATGTAGTGCTTGATTGTGGAAGCACCGGGACCCGTGTTTACTTATATCAGGCTTCTGTTAATCGTAACAATGATCACAATCTTCCAATCTTATTAAAATCATTGCCCGAAGATTTCCACAGAAAATCTGGTTCCTTGAGTGGACGGGCTTACAATAGAATGGAAACTGAGCCTGGGTTTGACAAACTGGTGCATAATATATCTGGGCTGAAAGGTGCAATAAAACCCCTCATTCGATGGGCTGAGAGACAAATTCCTAAGAAATCACATAAGACTACTTCCCTCATCCTTTATGCTACAGCTGGAGTTCGTCGGCTGCCAAATTCGGACTCAGAATGGCTTCTTAATAATGCTTTGTCAATTTTGAAGAGTTCACCTTTTTTGTGCAAGAGAGAGTGGGTTAAGATTATAACTGGCGTGGAGGAAGCTTATTATGGATGGATTGCTTTAAATTATCACATGGGTGTATTGGGGGCTACACCCAAAAAAGAAACATTTGGTGCCCTTGACCTAGGTGGCTCGTCATTACAGGTTACTTTTGAGGGCAAAGAAGCGGCTTATGACGAAACTAGCTTAAAGCTGAGAATCGGCCCGGTTAACCATCATCTCACTGCCTATTCTCTATCAGGATATGGGCTTAATGATGCATTTGACAAATCTGTAGCTTATCTTTTGAAGAGGCATCCTGCCATAACTAATGCAGATCTAGTTAGTGGAAACGTTGAAATTAAACATCCATGTTTGCAGTATGGTTACAAAGAGAAATTCATGTGTTCACATTGTGCTTTTGTCCGCGAAGAAGGTGGAAGTCCTGCACAAGGAGAAATATTGGGTAAAGGAGCAAAAGCTGGGATCCCGTTTCAGCTTGTTGGGACCCCAAACTGGCAAGAATGTAATGCGCTAGCAAAAGTTGCTGTTAATCTGTCTGAATGGTCAGATCATAGTCCGGGAATTGATTGTGAGTTGCAGCCATGTGCACTTGCAGACAATCTACCTCGTCCTTTTGGACAGTTCTACGCTATGTCTGGCTTCTATGTTGTGTACCGTTTTTTCCATTTGACTCCTGATGCTGAACTAGACGACATTTTAGAGAAGGGTCAGCAATTTTGTGAAAAAACATGGGATGTCGCCAAAAAAAGTGTTGCACCTCAGCCTTTTATAGAACAGTACTGCTTCAGGGCACCGTATATTGTGCTCCTACTGAGAGAAGGATTGCACATTACTGATAGGGAGGTGATTATTGGTTCTGGAAGTATTACTTGGACACTCGGGGTTGCTTTGTTGGAAGCCGGAAAGGCATTTCCAAACAGGGCAGAGTTTCATAGATACAACATATTCCAGATGAAGATAAATCCATTTCTTCTTTATGCCATTTTATTTGCTTCAGTGTTTGCCCTTGTCTGTGCATTGTCTTGCGTTGGAAATGGGCTGTCAAAGTTCTTTCGAAGGCCATATCTCCCACTTCGCTGGGAAAACAGTGTGGCATCTACATCAGTTCTCAATATTTCATCTCCTTTCCAGTTTCAGCATTGGAGTCCTATAAATACTGGTAATTCCTCTTCCTGGACGTAGAGCATATTGGGTTAAGCTTAAGATGTAAGTTTAACTTTTGGTTTCGAAACATGTTTGGATATGATACTTTATTCTTACTTAAATGTTAAAAAGTTACTTATTTTGAAAGTGACTCTTATTTTACTGTCAAATTGTAACTTATTTCCAACTTTGACCAATAGAAAATTTATTTGATTAAAAACTTATTAGCAAACTTTCTAAGCTTTGCAAAAAGTGCTCCTAATTCCATACTTTCTTAAGGCTTGATTTTCTAGTTTTGTATATAAAATGTTTATAATGATTCAGGGGACGGAAGAGTTAAAACACCATTAAGTCCAACAATTGCAGACACTCAGCGAAGACCGTATGATAGTGGACCTGGTTTCAGCAGTAGTGGCATCCAGCTCAATGAATGTTCCTTCTATTCATCGTCTAGCAGTGTAGCACATAGTTATTCTTCAGGCAACTTAGGACAGATGCAATTTGACAGTGGTAACGTGGGTTCCATCTGGACCCCTCACAGAAGTCAGATGCGTCTACAAAGTAGAAGATCCCAATCTCGAGAAGACCTTAATTCTTCACTTGCAGAGGCATACACGGCTAACGTTTAAGGCTGTTTCTTCAACTTGTCTCAAGTAAATTGCCAGGTTTGAGAAAGTATTTCCCCACTGATACGGAGAATGTATTCTCTGAACTCTGTTCTATCTTGATGCTCTTGGTAGAGTCTTCTTAGTCGAAGGGCTCCCGAAATGTTTTAGAAATGGCTTTTTGTAACTGGATATAAAGAAATGATAAACGCCTACGAGGAAGTGGACGAGTTAGTAAAGAAGAGACTGCTGGTGGAGAAAGGTTCTTGTTCAGGTGTTAATAGAACACTCATTTGCGTTAGGTGAGACATCAACTAACTCGCTTCAGCTAAGAAGCTATCACTGGAAAAATCAATTGCAGAATCGGGTTCATCCACTGTAAACAAGTTCTGAGGAAGGATTCATCTGTTCAATTTTGCTTGTCACCATGAAGATGTTGATGGCATATGCCTATTGGTTTCAGTCATAAGGTATATTCTCCGCCGAGAATCATTGATCTCACTGTTTAATTATTGTACATTTTACCTTGACGTAATGATACTAAAAAGATTAGTTTCATTTGTAATACAATTTTAAGTCGATTTCGAAGCATTTAGTTTTCTTTTTTACCTCTGGTATATGGTAGGAGTGATCGAATTAGAAAAAAAAACCAACTTGGTGGCTAATTTATCAGTTCGTAGTTGGGATAGAGTTATTTGATAATTGATACTGGTTTATGATGTTTAACAGCAAAGGATCACATGTATTATACATGTTTTATAACTGCTGTTTTTTGGGCACTTTTGCAGACATCTTTTTGAGTGCTTCTGAATTTTTTGTCAAATTTTTTCCATCTGTATTGGCTCAAATAAGGTACTTGCATTTTGACCCTCCCCACTATTTTATGTTTTAAATGGAAAATTGAATTAACGGTTGTGCTACATTTATATAATGACTAGTTAGAGTTGAACATGCATTGCACGTTATTCTGAAATACTTTATTAGTACTGTAAAGGTAACATTTGATCCTCTATTTACCATTTTGATCTAAATATAAGATAAATGCAAACTTCTGAAAGTAAATATTAATTATTATATATGTACATAAATAGTGAAATTTATATTCACATGTGAGTATTAGAATTACAATTAAATGCATAAATGAAAATTGATGGCAAATACGATATAAATGTTAATTAATTTAAAATTAATACCAAGGAATATATATATATATACTTAACAATGAATGTTAAATCATTTATATGAAATGAATATAATTTAATTTCCAATTAAGTTAAATTGGATGTTAATTAAAATTGATGGACGTAAATAATGAACTACATTATTAAATGAGAAATTCTAATTAATATTAATTAAATAAATGTGAACTTTAATTAATTATTAATAACAAAGACATGGACGCGAACTTCTAATTAATATTAATTAAATGAACGTGAATGTTAATGTTAATTAATCGAGAATTAATTATAGTATTTATTACAGTTTATAAATTAAATACATATTGAAAAACGAAAAATATGATGTTATTGAAATAATTGAATTGTAGTAGAGACGACACATGATGTGGTAAAACATGATTTGGTCAAAATTTCTTTAAGACATAACAAAAAAAAAAAAAAAAACACCTTTATTCTCTTTTTGATATATCATTTGTATGTAAACCAAAACTCTTTATATACAAATAACATTATTCTTGAATTAATATAAAATAAATAAATCTTACATTAGTTTTTTTATCCATCACATGAAAAAAAAAAAGGGATTTCTTTCTGCTTTTCTATGATCTATTTATAAATATCAAATTTAGATATTTGTACCCAATCGAAGTAAGGAACCATGACATATATGTTTGGAATAGATTCTATTTTGAGAGAGTTGAAAAAGCACCATCTCTTATATACATTTGTCATTTTTCAACGCATTTCTTGTAGAGATATTTTTTTTATTTGGAATAAAAAAGTAACTAAGTGCATAATACGTTATCATTATACTGAGTTAGAGTCTAGTAGTTTTAGTTAGAAAGTTGAACATTCCGTTCTCAGACTAGGGGTTGCAGCCCACACGAAGTTTGTAAATAAGTGATTGTCTGATAATGAGCAAGGAATACCCGCGTTTCTGCTAAACATGATGTATTTAACTTATAATTCAATAGATATTTTTTATGAATGTCAACTAAGTATCGTAAGTAAATTGCTCACGGACTTAAAAAGTCACCAGTAGACGCTTTACACCCAATCATTCCGGATAACGCTTGCATCTTCTATCTTACTGAGGGTGCTGGCACAGAGTTAGCCGATGCTAATTCCCCAGTTACTGTCATTGCTTCTTCTTTGGGAAAAAGAAGTTCACGACCCCTGGGCCTTTTACCTCCATGCGGCATTACTCCGTTAGGCTTTTGGCCATTGAGGAAAATTCCCCGAATTCTTATTGGTTGGAACTTCCAGTTATCTTGATAGTAATTTGATATTTTTTTCCCGTCTTAGCAAATCAATTTTTTTCCACAAGGGATCGTGATGTCTTTCTACGGGACTGGTTAAACGAAGACCCTTTAAGTGACGGAAAAGTTTTAACTAAAATGAATGTATAATCATTTTACAAAATATACTTGAGGTGCAACATTTTTATTTTTGTTTTTCAAAAAAATCAAGTAATTTTATTGAGAGCGTAAGAGATAAAAAAAAAATTCACTTTCTTGCTCTCTCACATGCATATAGGATCGTAATTCAATTTGCTAGAGCACAATGCTTTCAACACGAAAGATGCAAGTTTGAACATCATACGAGAATGTCTTTCCACAAAATAGAAAATGATGATTGGAGTTCAGGATCTTTAAATATTACCAACTTTGATAAATGACTCCGGTAGCTAACTGGTACTGAATTTATTTGAGGAGTTCCATCTTATGAGTTGTAGAGCAGAATCTACTGAAAACTTGTAATCTTACAACTAAAGTTGACACAAGATACTAGAACTAATATTCATCTGCTGCCAACACAAGCTAACACATCTCTATCAAAATCTACAATACTAATTTCGCAAGAAAACACTCCAAGAGGGCAAAGACTAAGCTTCAGTCAGGCAGCTTGCTCTTCCTGGAGAAGCATCTGATCGAAATGCCATACTCCTGACATTCCAAGAAGAAAAAGATGGTTATAAAAAACCGGAGCAAGAATCCACGAAAAGGCATTGGCAATACATGCATGGACCATTTTTTGCGAAGGGGATTAAATTTAGTATTCATACCATGTCCTTTGCCTACTCTTCTCAGCTGGGCAACATATTCTGATATCTTCTTAATGGATTCCACCTATAAAGAAAACATTTTTTTTGCTATGCTTAGTGATGAATTCTTCTATAAATAGATCATATGACAGAATATGGATAGACCATAATCAAGAACCTGCTCAGCCAAGAACTCGCTGTCAATAAAATCAGCCAACTGCGCATCATTCTTTCGGGAGGCTACCTGTTTATGAAAAATTGAAGCTTCTCAATGTAAATATAACTCTTCCTTACACTTAAAACTAATGACTAAAATGGCAGCCGAGTAAAAGTCAGAATTTGTATATCATTTTCAGTCAAACTTTATACTATTATTAGCTTTAACATAGACAAGTAAAAAAGTATAGAGCATGGCTTACAGCGTGCAAGTTTAGAAGCTTCTCGTTTGTCAGCTTCTCCAAAGACAATGCAAGTTCCATAGCTGTAAAACAAATCCAAAATAGAGAAGATCAAAGAAAATAGAGGGCCGGGGGTGGGGAATAGGCTCATTTAGTTTTTAGTAAAGATTACTCGTACCTAGTTACTAATACGGGACTGGAAATATATGGTGCAGACATTATGCCAACTACTGTAGTATAAATTTTTCTTGAATAATACATTGAATCAATCAACACAAAAATATGGGGGAAAATATGTAGATCTTAAGGAATGCATCTATTACCTTGTTCCCTTTCAAATGCTCATTTCGAAACAAGATTAAAATAATGATAAAGTGTGTATTTTAGCAGCGACTTGACAATTGATGGAGAAGTTATTTTGTTTAAGTATAGACATTCCTATTATTTTTTATTGTTATACATTCAAGGAAAATATAACATTTATCATGTTTTACATTAAAATAGACATAGTAATATTATAGAGCTGATCTATTTCAGCATTCAGGGTTTTTTATTTGAATTATTCTGCAAGTACAGAAAAAGGGACAGAAATTGTACAGCTGCTGCTATATGGCTGCATTTTTTTTTTTTTTTTGTGGGTGTTTTTATCATCTTTCAGTGATAATCTACCAAGTGTCCATCTGTATAATTTCTGTGAAAATATTTATGTACCTATAGCATTGTTGCTTATATTTTATGTTCACAATAAGTGTTGAAATATTAATTTTTGGTATTAAAAAGCACAAAAAAAAAAAATAAAAAATAAAAAATATTTCATCAAATAAGAGTAACATTGGTCAAGTATAACACATGGTAAGTGTATACACGTTTTAAAAGAACAAGTATTAAAATTTATCTTCTATTGCCATATTACTGTCATTTCTTGAGTCTAACAAGTGGTATCAAAGCAAATTAGTATCCCTTTATTTTCTAACACTTTTGTAGAACAAGCCAGCTAATTTCAGCAGTATCACTCTCTAAATAATCCAACCAAGCCGAAAAGAAACCATTTTTGGCTTTTAAGATTAGGCAAACGTGCTCTAAGAAAAGAAGAACTTACCATATAATGCATCACCCTTTTCGACATGATCAAACTCCGAAACTGGCATCAAAATAGACAGAAGCTTAACTTTCCCACCTCGCTTGTTCTGAATTTCACCAAACATATGAGCGAAAGTTATTATTTGAATATGGTTGAAAAACAAATCCAAGGAGATCATCTATGCAAATAATCAATCACCTGATATTCCATAAATTTCTCAGCATGCTCTCTTTCCTCTTCACTGGACTCCTTGAAAAACCTTTGACAAAACAAATCGTAAACTCACAGATTTACATTTTACACAAAATTTAATAAATATCAAATGGTAGAGTTTCCAATTCTAAGAAATTTTCGAGAATTACTTGGCAAGACCCTTGAGAGCAACGTTATCTCTATCAAAGTAGGCAAACAAGGCATGATAGACATACGAAACATTATACTCCACACTGTAATCAACACAACAATTCCCCAAAACATCATTAGACTAGAAAAATAGCATCCAATTCAAATTCAGACGAGACAAATAACAGACGACAAAAAAATAAAAAAATCCAATTCAATTCAATACAAAAGTAAATCGAATGAAACCCACTTGATTTGTTCATTGATAACGGTCTCACACTCATCGGCGTATTTTTGGCGAGCAAGCGAAGCTTGGGGAACAGAGGGCACAAGCATGAGCTCCTTCTTTACCTCTTCAAAGGGATCAAAAATAACACCGGTTAAAGGCTTTCTGTTTGTGGGTTTCGATGCGCACATCACATACCCATTTCCACTTTTCCCCACGAAACTATTGTGCGAATGAATATCGGAAATCAAAGGGCCAAGATTTTCGACATGGGAATTCAACAAACCAAAAGCTGGTGCAACTTTCAGAAGCATTATATATAGAGCGAAAGAAGAGAAATATATACGTATAGAGAGAAATTTGTGTGAATTTTTGAGAGAGAAATGAGAAGCAGTAAATCGATATGGACGAATATTAGAGTGGGAGTGGGAGTGTTATTGTCCGTTGGATGGTGGAACACGTGGAGGGCATGGATTGAATGACAGAAGAGGGAGCGTGGCAGGCTCATGGAATAGTGCGGAATCCCGAGAAAAATCTGGGCTGAGCCAGGATAACGGATAAAAAGTTGGAGATTATTCTTTTATAGAAAGAGTTAAAAATGTGGTTTGATTTTCAATATTTTTCTATGAAAAATATTTTTTTTCATCTAAATTTTTACTTTATTTACTTTTATGTTATTTGATTGTTATTTTTTCATAAAAATATTTTTTTCGAAAACAAATAAAATATTTTCTTTAAGGGATATAATTTTACAACCGTGCTCCTCAAATAGGGTGGGGGACCTTTTGGGTCTGTCCTTGGCCACGTTTGGGTGGCATTTTTCATGATTTTATATTCCAGACAATTATCTATCTCATTTATTTTCTCTCTCACCTACCTATCAATAAAAGATAGACAAGTATAACATTTTCTAAGTTGAAAAATAAAAATTAAACCAATCAAAAACATTTAATTAACAATTTTTATTCAAATAAGTTCTAGGCAATTTTATTTTCTTTCTATCCAAATTTCATACTTGCAATCAAACACACCCTTATAGAATTAATAAAAAAAGTAAGGCTAAAAAGCACAAAACCTCCTACATATTGCAAAAAACTCTTGTATCTTTTGAAAATCTATATATATTAAATATCACATCAACTGAAAAAAAAAAATTTAACGATTATAACCATATTACAATTCAATTATTTCAATAATACTTTATTTTTCATTTTTCAATATGTATTTAATTTACAAACTGTAATAAATATTACAAACTTTGTTCATACATTTATAAACTTTAATAAATATTACAAAAATCTTATTCATGCATGTATTTCCCTATTATAAATTTCAATTAATTAACGTTCACGTTCATTTAATTAATATTAATTAGAATTTCACATTCAAGAATGCAGTGTTCATTATTCACCTCCATATATACTAATTAGCATCCAATTTCACTTAATTAGAAATTAAATTATATTTATTTAGTATAAATAATTTAATATTCATTATCATGTATATATTTCTTGACATTAATTCTAAATTAATATTTACGTTAATTCATGTATCGTATTTGCTATTAATTTATGTACTTAGTTATAATTATAATACTTACATTAAAGTGTGCATTTCATTTTTTATGTACAAGTATAATAATTAATATTTATTTTTAGGAACTTACATATCTCTCATTGTTAGATCAAAAGGATAGATAAAAGTAATTTGGACTTGACTTCAAAAAATAAAAATAAAAATTGCATTTTGTTTAGCCGAAAAGAAACATTGAAATTTGTGTACGATGCCCTTATTTGATCTCCATTATTTTTAAAATAAATTTTTATCTATTTTATTTTTAACTACACATTTTTTCAATAAAATAATATTACACGTAAATTCAAAACGTTTTTTCATTTTTTAACCACACATTCTCCACGAAAACACTATTCTAAAATGCATTATATCCAAAAGAATGTGGCTCATGAGCAAAATTTCTTAAAAGTAATTTTTACTTTTTATATTTGTTTTCTTTCTTAAATCAAGTCAGCAAATTTCGCCTTCAAAGCTAGGTGACATTACTCCATTTTCCACATTGTGGCGTTAGATTAATGGGCATGGACACGAACACGGACACGGAGAACGAAGGAATGAATAGAAAAGTATAAAAGTAGTTTTAAGGGTGACAATGGATTTAAATATTCGAGTTTTTTTAAAAAAAAAGATGGGTTTTTTAAAAATTAAAACACAATCGAGTCAACATTCTTCTTTTTACGGCTTCCATAAACTGCTGGGGGCAAAACAATTGTGGACGAGCCGACAAGCTTGCCCATCGAGCTAGCTTTTTACAAACATATTTTGTACACGATGTTATAATAGACAAATTCTTTGTTGACAAAGAAAAATCATAAAAAAATAAAAAATTACAAAATGGCAGATTTATGCAGCAACATATAAAGCTTGATTTGTAATGTTAAATAATGTTACAAAGAAAATGTTTGATTGGTATGGAACATATATCCTAGAAAATAAAAAATCTCCTTATTTTGAGGAAAACAAAAACATACTTCCCCCAAATAAAATGTTTTCCGTAAAAAAAAAGGAAAATTGAGTATATTTTTAAATTTTGCAAAATCTTTTTATGCAATATTTGATATACAGATAGCAAGATCCCTTCTAGAATATATGATATAAGAAAATTGATACTTGTACACTCCGAGGTGTATACCCGAGTTTACACCCCCTCACATCTCCCATGATATAAATATGTTCAATTATATATCTTTTGAGGGAAAAATCAAGTGAAAATCGTTTTGAAGATCAATTGGCTAACATCAAACGTTAAGAAACATATTCGGTACATTTTATTGAGAGGAAAGAAAGACATTTCCAAAAATATTTCAACTAGTTTGTCCCATTGCATCTACGACATCAACCACGCCATTAGATGTACAAACTGTTGGCGACACAGGCTAAATATAAGTGCGGGGTGAAAGGGTTGTTGATATCGTACAAACAAAAAGCAAAGTTTAATCCGCAGGAGTCTGATTAAACACTATAAATATGGTTAAAAATATAGTATGTAAACTACGAACGAAAACCAAAAACCAAGAAGGGAAGAAAAAGAAGAACAACAATTCGAAGCAAGTGATTTTCACTCTTTCCTTAAGACAAAATGCCCCGCAACGATGCTTACTGTTAATGGGAAGAAAATGTTTTGAATGAATTTGGAAGTGATTTGCTAGAGAGAAAGACATAACAATACTTTGTACAACATCAATGAAAGTAACAAAGTATTTGTTACCACCTTTAGTGTGAACACATTTTAAATCACAAATGTAACTATGTATTTGCTCTAAAGGTATAGTGTTTATTTGAATTGAGTGGAACGGTGTTTTAGCCAATTTTGCTTCAACATACACTTCGCATTTATGATTAGGATCGATTTTAAGCGTCGGAATTAAACTTAGATTCATAAGTTTGAGCAAAGATATATAATTCGCATGTCCTAATTGACTATGCCACAAATAAGACAACTCAAGCATATAAACATAATTTAAGGTTTTATTCATAATGCTTTGCCTTGGTACAACAGTAAGAACGTTCATTTTGAATATTCCATCACACATGTATCCCTTTCCTACATACATTTCATTCTTAGTGAATACAAATTTATCGAATACAAATATAAGTTTAAAACCATTTTTACTAAGTAGAGACTCGGACACTAGATTCTTCAGTATGTCTCGCACATGTAGGACTTTGTTGATGATGAGATCTTTGCCGGATGTCATATTCAAAGTGACCTTCCCTTGTCCTTCAACTTTGGATTTTGCAAAGTTTCCAATTAAAAGTTGTTCTCCATCAAATTTTTGATAATTTGAGAACATCGTCTTATCTGCACACACACATGACGGGTATCACTATTATCAACCCACCATTCCCTTGTTACACTCTGAAACTACTGAAGATAAATTCATCTCTTGCATCCCTTCAGAAAGAGTGTCTCTTTCAACCATGTTAGCACCGTATTTTTTTCTTTGGTTTTCGACATTCGCTTGAGCGATGTCCGGCCTTTCCACAGTTGTAGCAGTTCCCTTTGAACTTTTTGGCCTTCTTAGAGTTGTCTCTTTGTGGTACCTCACCGGAGAACTTTCACTTCGAGTTGGTTTCAACAAAGTTTACTCCAAGTTAGACAATAGGTCTTCTATCAGATTTCCTATTGTCTTCTTTGATCCTCAAGCGGACAATCAATTCTTCAAAGTTCATTTCCTTGCGTTTATATTTGAGGTAGTTTTTGAAGTTTCTCCACATAGGATGGAGCTTTTAGATGATGACATCAACTTGGAAATATTCGCTCAATTCCATCTTCTCGGCATGGATGTCATGTAACAAAATTTGAAGTTCTTGCACTTGACTAATCACTGTTTTGGAATCCACCATCTTGTAATTCAAAAATTTGCCTACTTATGAACTTCTTAGTTCCGACATTTTCTGTCTTGTATTTCTTCTCCTAAGAACCCCATAGTTCATTGGCCAAGTTCTTCGAACTATATACTCCAAATAGTGTATTGTCCAAGGATATAGTTTTTGCATAGAAAGTCATAGTGCTTCCATTCATCCAAAATAATAATCGATTCACAATTATTATCTCCTTATTGTACCGTCAGTGCAGTTTCCTTTAGAAACTTTGCCAAGTTTAGAGCGAAAAGATAGAGCAACATCTTTTGTTGCCATTTCTTTAAGTCCACACCTCCAAACTTTTCCTATTTTTCCCCATGTGCGATTGTAGTATTTTGAAGTGGTATAGCCAATGGCGGAACCACATTGTTTAAACCATTTTGACTCGAGTGGCCATTTCTGTTACACAAATAGAAGTTCAACGTAAATAAATCAAAAGAAGGGAATATCACACGAACGTGTATTTCAAAAGATGAAGAGAAAAGATTAACAACAACCACATACACAAAAATTTTGTCTTAAGATTGTTAGCGACAAGGGCTCATTATCAGCACGAGTGAAATGGTTGTGTTGTATATCAAACAAATAAAAACAAAGTTCAATCCACAGGAGAGTGATTAAACACTATAAATATGGATTGAAAATGTAGTATGTAAACTACAAACGAAAACCAAAAATCAAGAAGGGGGGAGGATGAATAAGAAGAACAATCCGAGATAAGTGATTTTTACTATTTTCTCAAGACAAAATTGCCTCGTAACGGTGCTAAGATTCACGGCACTTGTCTCCCAAGATACAACAATTCAACTTGTGATAGAAGCACTTCAAACTACAAGTTTTGATGAACTTTCAACGGAGTTTCTCTCTACAAAGAAGAAAAAGATTTTGAATGAATTTGAAAGTAATTTGCAAGAGTTTTTATGCAATGCAAATATGGTATGAGATGCCTAATGAATGTCCAAGGGATCCTATATATAGAGGATGAAAGATTGTGAATGAAGTGTCGCGCCGTAAACTCAGCAACTTTTGCCAAAGTCGCACCGTTCATTGTTGTTAGCCTATCGTCATCGCCTCACTCGACCGATAAAAATAGTGACTTCATCGCTAGCTTGTCACTCGAGTGACAATCCAGTATCACGATAGCAACACACTTAGATAAATTTTAGACATATTTCTCTCTTTTCTTCCAAACTTTGGACTGTAATTTCTCATTCATTCGGAATTGGTTTTGAGATTCCAAATATACCACGACGATCTACTCGACGAGTAGAACAACTTGGTCTATTTATATTTTTAATTTGACCATTGGATCAAGTCTGAATATTTGGACAAAGTTGACACGAAAGTCATTTTTCCAAATTTTTGATTTTGACACTTAATCAAAATTTTCAATCTTCCAAATAGAGGTCAAAATTGGTTATGAATTTTTCCTATAAATAGGACCAAGGGTCCATAAAATTTCAGAATGGAAAGTGCAGAAGAAAATCATGAAGTGTTGAAGAAATCTCAAAGTTCGAGGAAGAGAAGAAATCCTCTCAAACATAAATTTGGCGAACACTAAGAAGATCAAAATCTTCTACAAATCAAGTAAGTCCAACAAGATCAAAGTCTTCTACAAATGAAATCAAATTCAAGTCCAAGTCCCTAAATGCAAGTCCTAGCCTCAAAATCCAATTGATGAACAAGTCAAGTTCTCATCAAATCTCGAAGTTCAGGATTCAAGCCACATGACACCTCATTTTCAAACATCCAGATCATTAATTAGAAGATCTTCACTTGTATTTCTCAAAATACAATTTGTAACGATTTCTATATTTTAATACACGAACTTTTTCATACAAATTTCTTGACACGTCTGGTGGGACGTTACTGTTATCTCAGAATCTTCAAGTTTCAACCACTACATCAATAATGGCAAGCAAAAAAGGCAAACAAAACTATGACTCATCTTGAAGAGACACTTGCTGAACTCTTCCATGCGACCAAAGCCCAAACAAATATTGGAAATACTCAACTGGTCCCACCACTGAGAAAGTTATCTAACAAAGGAAAAATGAAAATTGCTTACAAGAAATCGAACTCTCGTTCAATAGAAAGACCAAGAGTTCGACAAAAAGCTCTCATTCTAGTTCCATCTCCAAAGGCAGATTCGTGTCTAGATTTTCTCATATTAAAAATCACTCGAACCAGTGATGGTCACAAAAGTGACATGGGGCTCTGAGGACCGAATCCAGTAAATGGCTATAGCCATTGAAAAGTTAACAAAGCCACTAGGCCAAAAAGATGGACAGATTGTTGAACTCATGCACTTACTAGAGTTGTAAAATCAGTTGGCCGAAGGCAATCAAGAAAATGCGAGATCTTCCAAAGCTAAAGATTTAGAAGCCCAAGAAAGCCAACCAAAAAAGATATACATGATTGAATAGTTGTTTAAAAAATGTCTCCATTGGCTATCTATCTGTCCTATAACTTCAACATATGATTGTAGACACCATTTGTGCCCAGTATGGTGGTTCACTGCAATCTTTATTAGTTTATGCCAAGCCTTATAGTAGTTGAATTGATTAACTAAAGATCCTATTGGGTTACCAATCTCCGAAGTTCCAGTATTTTGATGGGAAGGGCAACCCGAAGCAAGATGTTGCTCATTTTATTAAAACGTGTAACAATGTAAACACTTACAATGATACCATGGTAAAGTAGTTTGTACGCTCCTTCAAAGGTGCCACGTTTAAATGGTATATGGACTTACCTACTGGGTCAGTTGATAGTTGGGATCAACTCGAGCAAGAGTTATTAACCGCTTCTACATCACCAGCAGAACGTCAGCCTTCTAGAACTTGCTCGAACAAAGCAGAATATGGAAAAGCCCATTATGGAGTACGTCGAACGCTGGAAGAACCTCGTGCTTAACTGCAAAAAACGAATTAGCAAAGCATCTTTTGTTGACATGTGTACAAGGTATACATTAGGGATTATTCTATAATCTCCAAGCAAATATGCCACATTCCTTTGAAGAGTTGGCAACATGCTCTCACGACCTAGAGCTCCAAATTGCAAGGCATGGAAGTTACCTGCCGATTGACCCACGTGACAAGAAATATCCTAAGAAAGAAATAAAGAAAGACGTCAAGACAAGTAAGTCCAAAGAAGATATGACAATCTCTACTATCCCTACAAAGATAACCTTCCAAAAATCGAATGAAAGAGTCATTCGGGCTTTAAGACCAATCACACTTACTTATTGAAGGCGGTTTTGATCGTAGGTCGGACCATGTGATCACATAGTTTGTAGTGGAAGTAGATTTCGTTATGATGGTAGATGAAACATCCAACCGAAAAATGTTATGTGAGGTTATCGCACAACCATGCAACACTGAGAGAATGAGACATCACTTGTCGAGTTGTACGATTTTTGTATTGTCTTTAGCTTTTGAGCCGTCTGTTTTTGATATCGTATGACTCGGAAGCTGTTCGGAATGACATATGGCTCGGACGCCACGTGATATCTTTTCGGCAAATTTTCGCCTGACTGATCGAGCCATATTTGAAGGCCGTATGATTTTTGAAGGCTCAAAAATCATTACATTTTCGATTATGAAAATTTTTACTTATTTGTTCATGTTATGTAATCACTAAATAAAGGAAAACACATATTCCCAACTTTTTTATCGTACGGCTCGGAAACCGTGCGGTTTCCATTACCACACGGCAACTTGTCATGTGGTAATTTCAATTTATTGTGGCATGCATGCCACTTGGTGCATGCATGCATTTTGCTTTATATATATATATATATATATATATATAACAAACATATATTATATATTATGTATTTAATGTTAAGTCGTAAGGTATACCAAACATAATCAGTCAATAAGGATGCTCACTAAAAAATGGAAAATTGACAATCCGTCTTGACCGTACGACATGTCATGTAGAGAGTATTAGTCTGCCGATAATGTGTCCATCTAATGCACACATTTGGTTGGTTACTTTGATCAAATTTGCGATTTTATATATCCAATTCTTCAAGTTATTGCTTTGTTCTTGAATGTTCTTCGATTAATTTTTTTTTTTTACTTCTTCAGTGGTTGCATCAATTTTGATTCGATGTTTCTAGTGTTTGATCCATCATAGAGTGAGGTTGCTAGCAAGTAGCTATTTTTTTAAGAAAGAAAACGGATTTGACCGATTATCTTGATGTTCCGTATGGAATTCCAACTGATCCTTGCCCAACCAGAGGCTAGAGTAGCTCACCAATCTAGATGAAAACTCATTGCTAGACAATTATATTTGTCCATACGGGCCAACATTGGAGGGATTTGTTGGCGATCTGGGGATTTGCCCATCCTATTCGAACGATGCAGAAGGTGCATGTACTACTATAGATCCGATCGATTCAGGTCTTGACAGTGGCTATGCGGGGTATAGTTTTCATGTACATAGCCATCCTAGCGCTAGTGATATCTTGTTCACCAAGAAAAGAGCAAGCAACTTGACAGAGAACGATTTGTTAAGAATTCGGGATGCTTATGGCATTCCAGCATCTGTTCAGCTTTGCTTACAACAACCGTACAAAAGAGTTTCATGGAATGTTTTAGGCTGGACGTTTTTTTATAAGTTACCATTTAAAGATGGGTTTCGATTTCCAATTCCTCACATGGTTGGGATGGTTCTGGAATATTTTGATATTGCACACAGTCAACTCATGCCTAACTCTTGGCGGTTGCTATTGGCTCTCCAAATTTTGACTGGGCAACACGATATCCCATTCGGCATGCCGGAGTCGCTGTATGGTTACTTCATAAGGGAGCATGATGGTGAGAAAGGCTGATTTTTCTCAAATATATGGAAAAATACCAATCGATTAATAACTAGACTTTCCTTGGGAGATAAAGATTGGAAAGGGTCTTATTTTCTCGCGTCGGGCGATTTGATTCGTTAGGGGAATTACAGTTTCCCTTCAGCATGGTCACGCGGTAAGCTTCGTAGATCGCTTTACTGATTCAAGGTCCTTATTTCACTTTCTTCCAGGTCTTCATATCAGCACACGGCCCATCGAAGGCTTGTTTGTGAAAGAGCGAATCTCAAATATCTTAGCGATACCTAGGGCTCAAAGGGACTATTAGTTCCTTCTAAATTCTGAGGTTCTTTTTTCTAGTGGATTGTGGGATCATATTTCGACAGAAACACGAGGTATTCCTTCCGATTTCCCAGGATATAAAATCCCTAATTGTTAGCCCAAGAATAACTAACCAAGAGGGGGGTGAATTGGTTATTAAAACTTTTTCGTTAATCACACAAGATTTTAATAAGTGAGCACGCAAATGATATAGAACAGACTAAACACAAGTAAACACGTAAATGGAACAATGTAAATTTGCGCAAAATAAATGCGTTAAGTAAAAGGGATAGAGAATGCAAACGATATGTTATGGAGGTTCGACCCAATGAAATGATCTACGTCCCCTGTTACCAAACTCTCCGTCACGAGCAAGATCAAATGCACTATAATTGTAACTTACAACAAGGAGTACCAATCCTTAACTGATTTACAACAAGGAGCACTTATCCTTAGGTGACTTACAATAAGAAGCACCTACCCTTAAGTGACTTACAAGAAGGAGTACTTATCCTTAAGTGACTTACAACGAGGAGCATCTATCCTTACAATCGAGTTTTCACAAGGCTCTCGAAACCGTTAAGAAATAAGTGATAATTTTACAACGAAGAAACTCTCTTAACAAATGATATAATCAAGTTAAGTATTAGAGAGCTAGGTAAATACTTCAATAGATAGCAAATAATGAAGCTCAAGTGTTTTTGTTGTTAATATTGATGAATGATGAATAATGAAATAGTTTGTATCTTTGTATCAAAATTTTTCAACCAATGATCTCTCTTAACAAATAATACAAGTTAAGTATGAAGAGAGATTTACACTTTAATAAAAGTGTTGGCAAAGAAAACATTTATCAAGAATTGAAGAATAGATGAGATTGAGAAAGTTTCTTTGCAAAAAAAAAATCTTGATGAAATAAATGAAATTAGTTTTGATCAATCAAGAAATTCTTTGTATCAAAGTTTTCAAATCAATGATCTCTCTTAACAAATAATACAATTTAAGTATGAAGAGAGATTTACACTTTAAATCAAAGTGTTGGCAAAAAAAACTTTTATCAAGAATGAAGAATAGATGAAGTTTGGGAAGAGTTCTTCGCAAAAAAGATTTCTTGATAAAATGAATGAACTATGTTGAATCAATCAAGAAACTCTTTTGTAATAAATGAAATAGAATTTATACTCAAGTAAACTTAAAGATTTCTCAATAAAAAAGCTCTCAAAAAGCTCTTCTAAGTTGGTTAAAATGAATGGAGAAGAGAGTGATATTTATAGAGCAAGAAAAAACAAGCTGCAGGAACTTTCGGTTGATGAACAGTACCTTTCGGTCTACCGAAGTCCCAATATAGCCGTTTGTACTATTTTCCAACCGTTGGAGTTTCTGCAGACAAAATTCAAATTTCGGTCGAGTACCTTTCAGTCGACCGAAAGCCGTAGACAGCCTGAACAACTTTTAGTATTTTGATCATATCTTTCTTTCCCGATATTAGATTAAGATGATTCAAAATGGGTTGGAAAGATAACTCAAAGGAATACAAATTTTCTTCAGAAATCATCTTCAAATTAGATCATCTTCTATGTCAAAAATCTATCCCAATATGAGATTGAAAATCAGAGTCTAACTTTTTGATTGAAAGTTGAAGTGTGATTTTTTTAGGGATGTTTGAAAATGATTTTTGAAGGTTTTTGATATATTACAAATGTTCATTTTTCAAAATCATTTTCATGTCAAACCAATTTATGCAAGTGATGAATTTATGAGAAATACTTGAGCTTTATGCATTTGCTAAATATTGACGAGTTATACCTTTACATATATAAACGATGTTCGACAAATAACTTTATCTTCAATGTTCTTGATCTCTTCGAGCCTCTCTTTGACTTGTATCTTGATTTACAATTCTGTTAAGTTCCAATTTGATTGTCGCATGCAAATCACTATTGTCTTGAATGAATTCTCTTGAATGCTCGTCCAACCTTCACTTGTACTTCATTTGAGTGTGAATAACAATCTTTATAACTTTGAAGGCTTTAACACTTAATTCAATTTGTTAGTAAATAAGATGAACTTGTTTGTTATAATCAAAACATTAAGGTCATGATCAACCATAGGTCAACAATTTCCCCCTTTTTGATTATGACAAACAAGATAATTTGCAATATAAATAGTGAACAAATTGATATAAAGTCTAAGCAAGAGTTCCCCCTATCAATATGTATCTATCAAGTTTGAGCATGAATTTCCTTGTTTACAATTAGCAAGCCTAATTATCTACATCTCTTCCCCCTTTTGACATAAGCAAAAAGGTAGCACATAGATGAGTAAGGGTATGGTATTTAGGATCATAATTTTTCAAATCAACCACAGACACATGTAATTGAATTCCCCCTTTCGTTTATACATGTATTCCCCCTTTCAATAATTAACTTAAGCATATATCAAAAATATAAATTGCTCTTTTGATATTCCTCCTTTCAAACATAATCATTTAATTGATCTTCCTTCTTTTGGCATAGGTTAAAAGAATAGCATTTAAGATCAATCATATCATGCATTTCCATATTAGAATTCGTAATCATATTTTATAACATAATTCATGGAAATAGTGGAAATGATCAAGTTATACTTCATAATTCAATTCATAATTCATAGAAATATTTCATAATTCAAATTGATTTGATCATGCATTTTAAAAATAAATTTAGCCACAAATTTTGAATTCATTATATCATTATATTCCACTAACTTTCATAAATTGATAATCAAATTTTAAATCAAAGCATGTATAATTTAAAATATGAAAATATAAACATAAAAGCATATAATAGAGAAATCGATATTAACTAAAATTTAATCATACGAGTATTTTTCGATACGATTTACCTTATTTTTGATAGCTATGAAACACATGTTGACAATTTCTTCTTGACTATTATTTTCGTCGTCATCATCATCTTCATCGCTTTCATCCCACATGGCTTGAAGAGCCTTCTTGAAAAATTTCTTTTAGTTTGGACATTCGGTACTCTTATGACACAGTTTGTTACAATTGTAATAAAACGATTTTCTTGCCATTTTCTTCATTCTTTTCTTCTTTCTTTTGGAATTTTCGGTTGTTTCGAAAATTTCTCCATTTCTCCATAAGGATGACCAAGTCGTCAAGATCTTCATCACTCACATCGTTACTTGTTGTGCCTTCATCAATTGTTGATTTTAGAGTAATTTGGCGACTTTCCTCTTTTGATTCTTCTTTGCTCTTTCTTTTCTTTTCCTTTCCTTGACCTCGTCGTTGTTGAGTTTATAGGTCATCAAGGTTCCATACAATTCTTCCAAAGGATATGTATTCACATTCTTTGTGTTTTCTATAAGCATTCGTATGGGGCTCCATTCCTCCGAAAGTGACCTAAGCATTTTACTTACAAGTTCACCATTGGTAAATTCACGATCAAAGCCTTTAAGGTTATTAGTAATGTTGGTAAAGCGAGTAATTATGTGAACAATAGGTTCATTCTTCTTCATGAAAAAAATTTCAAAATCTTTAACTAAGATATTTATCTTAGTTTCTTTTACTTTACTAGTTCCAACATGAGTAATCTCTAAAGCATGCCAAATTTCATGAGCCGAATCACATGTACTAATACGATTAAATTCATTTCTATCTAATACACAATAAAGTATATTTTTGGCTCTAGCATTTAAAGGCAATTTTCTCTTATCATCTTCATCATATTCCTCTCTAGGTTTAGGAATAATTTGGTCCGGTTTTCTATTAATTTTGATAACCTTAGTAAGTTTATATGGACCAAATTCAATAACTTTCCACACATTATAATCTATTGAATGGATAAATATAGTCATCCTAGTCTTCCAATAGTTATAATTAGTAACATCAAATAAAGGAGGACGATTAGTAGAATACCCCTCAACATTTTGAAAAATGTGGTTAGCCATTACTCAAGATTGTTAAATCTTTTAAAATGAGCACCTTGCTCTGATACCAATTGTTAGCCCAAGAATAATTAACCAAGAGGGGGGTGAATTGGTTATTAAAATTTTTTCGTTAATCACACAAGATTTTAATAAGTGAGCACGCAAATGATAGAGAACAATCTAAACACAAGTAAACACGTAAATGGAACAATGTAAATTTGCGCGAAGTAAATACGTTAAATAAAAGGGATAGAGAATGCAAACGATATGTTATGGAGGTTCGATCCAATGAAATGTTCTACGTCCCCCGTTACCAAACTCTCCGTCACGAGTAAGGCCAAATGCACTATAATGGTAACTTACAACAAGGAGTACCAATCCTTAAGTGACTTACAATAAGGAGCACTTATCCTTAGGTGACTTACAATAAGAAGCACCTACCTTTAAGTGACTTACAAGAAGGAGCACTTATCCTTAGGTGACTTACAACAAGGAGCACCTATCCTTACAATCGAGTTTTCACAAGGCTCTCGAAACCGTTAAGAAATAAGTGATAATTTTACAACGAAGAACTCTCTTAACAAATGATATAATCAAGTTAAGTATTAGAGAGTTAGGTAAACATTTCAATAGATAGCAAATAATGAAGCTCAAGTGTTTTTGTTGTAAATATTGATGAATGATGAATAATAAAATAGTTTGTATCTTTGTATCAAAATTTTTCAACCAATGATCTCTCTTAACAAATAATACAAGTTAAGTATGAAGAGAGATTTACACTTTAATAAAAGTGTTGGCAAAGAAAACATTTATCAAGAATTGAAGAATAGATGAGATTGAGAAAGTTTCTTTGCAAAAAGAATTTTTGATGAAATAAATGAAATTAGTTTTGATCAATCAAGAAATTCTTTGTATCAAAGTTTTCAAATCAATGATCTCTCTTAACAAATAATAAAATTTAAATATGAAGAGAGATTTATGCTTTAAATCAAAGTGTTGGCAAAGAAACTTTTATCAAGAATGAAGAATAGATGAAGTTTGTGAAGAGTTCTTCGCAAAAAAGATTTCTTGATAAAATGAATGAAATATGTTGAATCAATCAAGAAACTCTTTTGTAATAAATAAAATAGAATTTATACTTAAATAAACTTAAAGAGTTCTCAATAAAAAAGCTCTAAAAAAGCTCTTCTAAGTTGGTGAAAATGAATGAAGAAGAGAGGGATATTTATAGAGAAAGAAAAAAAAGCTGCAGGAACTTTCGGTTGATGAACAGTACCTTTCGGTCGACCGAAGTCCCAATACAGCTGTTTGTACTATTTTCCAACCGTTGGAGTTTCTGCAGACAAATTCAAATTTCGGTCGAGTACCTTTCAGTCGATCGAAAGCCGTAGACAGCCTGAACAGCTTTCAGTATTTTGATCATATCTTTCTTTCCCGATATTAGATTAAGATGATTCAAAATGAGTTGGAAAGATAACTCAAAGGAGTACAAATTTTCTTCAGAAATCATCTTCAAATTAGATCATCTTCTATGTCAAAAATCTATCCCAATATGAGATTGAAAATCAGAGTCTAACTTTTTGATTGAAAGTTGAAGTGTGATTTTTTTAGGGATGTTTGAAAATGATTTTTGAAGGTTTTTGATATATTACAAATGTTCACTTTTCAAAATCATTTTCATGTCAAACCAATTTATGCAAGTGATGAATTCATGAGAAATACTTGAGCTTTATGCACTTGCTAAACATTGACGAGTTATACCTTTACATATATAAACGATGTTCGACAAATAACTTTATCTTCAATGTTCTTGATCTCTTCGAGCCTCTCTTTGACTTGTATCTTGATTTGGAATTCTGTTAAGTTCCAATTTGATTATCGCATGTAAATCACTATTGTCTTGAATGAATTCTCTTGAATGCTCGTTTAACCTTCACTTGTACTTCATTTGAGTGTGAATAATAATCTTTATAACTTTGAAGGTTTAAACACTTAATTCAATTTGTTAGTAAATAAGATGAACTTGTTTGTTATAACCAAAACATTAAGGTCATGACCAACCATAGGTCAACACTAATATCATGCTAAAGAAAGGTATGGAAATTCTTGGTAGTGATCTTCCTTTGGTTGGTTTACTTAACTCGAATGAACGTGAGATTGCAGATCGGAGTATGTCTAGAAAGGAGGAAGGCGAAAGAAAAGTCTACGAAGTTTTCTCATCTTACATCGCTAGCCAACAACCCTAAGGTTATAACTGATGATTTCTCGAGCCAGACCGAGATACCTGATCCTCCCTCCCCGTTGGTCCGCAAGCGTGATCATCCCGGGCCTTCTTTGGTGGACGATGATTCGATAGTGCTCACATTTCCTTCTGATTCGTCTGAATTCTCTAATCCGGAGGTGGTGGCACTTGGTAAAGGTCTGTTATTTCCTGAAGACCTGACGCGCTACGAGCAACTTGGACCAGTAAAGGCTACCGAAAACACGATGGCTCAGATTTTTCAGGTATATCATTTTCTTTATACTTCATTATAGATAACTCATTTGATGCGAACTTATCTCGTTGATTCTAGGGTCTGCAAGGTGCCATATTTCAGAAAAATGAAGCTGTTAGACAGGCCAGAAAGGTACGCTCGTTGCAGGATGCAAATACTTCATTATGTGGAGAAGTTGAAAGTTTGAGGGTTGGGAAGAAAGATACTGATTTGGCCGCCAAAAAGGCGATAGATGAGCTAGTCGAGATGGTTCGTAAGAAGCTTGTGTTGGAGGAGGAGCTTGCAAACTTGAAGAAATCTTCTGGGGCTCAGATTGCTTCTTTATAAGACCGTCTAGAAAATTGCCAGCTGGAAGTTGAAATAGCCACTAGAGCCTTTCTTATGAATGATTACAAGAAAGGTAAACACATCAACTGGGATGTGGACAAAGCGATTACCAATTATACTGAATTGTTCCAGATGCTCAGTATGCCGAATATAGTAGAAGAGCAACTTAAAGTCGGGACTTTGTCCGACGATGAAGTCGGGAATGCGGACGATGGGCTAGCCTGAACACTTCTTAGTAGTACATTTTCCAATTGTGCTTCCTGGCTGGCACTTCCTTTCGAACTTATATATTAGAATTTTCGTCTATGTCTTTCTAAATTATGTAATGTGTAGGTTCATTGGGGTTGTATGCTAAAACTTTGTGTTACCATCTGTGTCCTTCTAAATTATGTAATGTGTAGGTTCATTGGGGTTGTATGCTAAAACTTTGTGAAATATCAAAATTCTAAAATTTTATTTCAAGTACAAGAGTTCATGATCATGGTATCAAAATAGAAATCCAACTTACTTCCAAAAGGATAGTATCTGTAAACGCATACGTACAAGGGGTTCGGTCAATCCATTTGATTCAACACGTAATGTTACTGGTAGGCTATACCAATTCATAGGCAGTTAAGTCTTCGTTCGGATTGGCATCTGGTGATGGTAGGATCAAACTTGGACTTATTTGCTTGAAAGCAATTGTGTAGTCCTCTCATCTAGATGGATTGATAAAATCTACGTGGCTATCTTTTATCGACTGGCTTCTGGATCCCAAATAGCTTTAGGTGTTTGTACGGGATCTTCTTTCCCCACTCTTGAGGCTTTTCATGTCCTTGACATGAGGGAATTATTGATCCTCAATGAGTGATATACTTTCCTTCATGGTGTATTTCCTAAAAGCAAAGATAGGTTAGGGCCGCGTATGGCATTTCTGCCATCGGCTCTCCGATGCTTAAGTTAGTGTCGATCCCGACAATGGTAGATGATTTAAAAAGGAAAATTACAAAATCATCAAGGAAATAATGGAGATGTCCCGAGAAGAAATGGTACCATGTTTGTTGTCCATGCGAAACTTCGCCATTGATCATCCTGGAAGTAGAGAAAGCTTAGGATCGCCGATGGCAAATGCCATCGGCTCTCCGATGCTTAAGTTAGTGTCGATCTTGATGATAGTAAATAATTTGAAAAGGAAAATTACAAAGTTACTAAAGAAATAACGAAGATGTCCCGAGATGAAATGGTGCCATGTTTGTGGTCCATGCGAAACTTTGCCATTGATCATCCTGAAAGCAGAGAAAGGTTAGGACTGCCGATGGCATTTGCCATCGGCTCTCCGATGCTTAAGTTAGTACGAGTTCTGAGTGTAAATGAAAACACAAGAAATGAAAGGTGTTTTAGAAAGCTTAGAAATAATATTTACGAAGATGAATGGCATTCCAGCTGTTGTTAATATCTCTACCGTCCAGGGTACGTAGCTTTTAGGCTCCTTGTCCAATGACTTTCGTGATTTCGTATGGTCCTTCCTAATTTGCTGCAAGTTTCCCTATACCTTCTTCTTTTGTATTCTGGAATACTCTTTGTAGCACCCACTCGCCTTCCTTGAAGGTTCTGGTCCTTACTTATCAGTTGAAGTGTTGGGCAATTTTTTGTTGATATGCTGCTGTACGAACCAATGCTCTTTCTCTTCGTTCATCTGCTAGATCTAACTCGTGACACAGTTCAACTTGGTTCTGCTTATGAGTTGTCCATTCACACCGAAATGCTGGAGTGCCTGTTTCTACTGGTATGACTGCTTCCATGCCGTAAGCCAATGAGAAGGGAGTTTCACCGGTTGATGTCCAGCGGTGGTGCAATAGGACCAAAGGACTCCAGGTAATTCGTTTGCCCATTTTCCTTTAGCTTTTGATAATCTTTTCTTTAACATTTTCATGATAGTCTTGTTGGAAGATTTGGCTTGACCGTTAGCTTAGTGATACCGCGGGGTGGAGAAGTTCAGCTTTATATTCCATGCTTTGCAGAAATTTCGAAACCCCGTGCTTATGAATCGTGACCCATTATTGGTGACTATTTCTTTTGGAACCCCAAACCTACACATCACATTTTTCTAGAAAAATTGGATAACTTCACGATCACGTACCTGTGGGAGTGCCTCGGCTTCAATACATTTTGTGAAAGAGTCTGTGATTGCTATCATGTAAACACGTTGTCCTGGAGCAGTTGGAAGTTTCCCGATAATGTCCATTCCCCATTTCATGAAAGGCCAGGGTGAAAGAATGGGATTGAGCCGTTTGGGAGGGAGGTGCTAGACATTGGCAAATCGTTGACATTGGTCACATTTCTTGAAATGATTAAAAGAGTTGGTCCTCATCGTTGGCCAATAGTATCCAGTGGTGAGTGCATGATGTGCCAAACTTCGGGCTCCTGAGTGATTGCCACATTCATCTTCATGAAGTTCGGCAAGGACATATTCGACTTCAACGTTGTTAATGCATCGAAGATAGGGTCCAGAGAATGATCTTTTATACAACTTACCATCTATAATACAAAATCTAGCGGCTTTTACCTTGGTTCGACGAGCTTCATTCTTATCTGGTGGTAATTCGTCATTTTGGAGATATCTAACAATCGGCGTCATCCAAGATTGCTCTTCCATCGAATGAAAACAATTGGTTTTGACCGGCTTTTGAATCGCTGATCATTGTAAGTATATTACTGGGATGATCTTGCTTTGCTTCATTTTCATAGCTGCTCCTAGGCCGACCAGTGCATCTACTTGGACATTTTCGGTTCGTGGAACTTGGGCGATTTGGAACTCATCAAACTTGCCACAGAGCTGTTTGACTAATTCTAGGTAAGATGCCATCTTTGAATCTTTGGCTAGAGAGGTGCCTTGGATCTGGTTTACAATGAGTTGAGAATCGCTGCGAACATTTATTCGAGTGACTCCTATATCCTTTGCCAAGATCAGCCCAACAATGAGTGCTTCGTATTCTGCCTCATGGTTAGTTGCCTTAAATTCACACCTAACTGCCTGTTCTATTTGCTCTCCTTCCGGTGATGTTAAAATGATGCCGAGGCCTGTACCATTGATGTTGCTTACCCATCCACCTGGAGCTTCCATGTGCCTATCATTGGTCCGTCCATCAAGCAAAGAAGCTCTTTTTGGGCTAGGACTTGAGAGTTAGGAGTGAAATTAACGATAAAATCTGCAAGTACCTGAGATTTGATGGTAGTACGGGGTGCAAAGGAGATATCATATTCACTTAATTCGACGGCCCATTTGGTTAGTCGTCCGGATAACTCTGGTTTGTGGAATATCTACTTCAATGGGAAGGATGTTACGACAACTATTGAATGACTTTGGAAGTAAGGTCTTAGTTTTTGAGCTGCGCTAACAAGTGACAGAGCTAGTTTTTCCAGTTGGGAATAGCGGGTCTCTGCATCCAGTAACGTCTTGCTGACATAGTAAATAGGGAGTTGCTTTCCTTCTTCTTCACGAACCAAAACTGCATTGACAGCCGTCTCCAATACTGCCAAGTACATGTAGAGTTGTTCCCCATCTTTTGGTTTTGACAAGAGTGGGGTTGAAGTTAAGTATTGTTTGAGTTGCTGAAGCACTTCTTCACATGCTGGAGTCCATTCGAAAATTTCGTTTTTCCTCAATATGTTATAAAATTTCTAACATTTCTCAGAAGATCGAGAGATGAACCTCTTAAGATGTTACGATTTAAATGTTTGGGACCTTGCTGGACTTTTTTAAAAAGCTAGGAACCTCTATAATAAATTTCCCGATTTATGAGTTTAGGTAAGCAACTTGTGTACCAATCAGTACAACCACCCTAACGCGAGATGTAGAGTTTTTTTTTTATAATTTTGTAGTTAAAATAGAGCATCTATCAGATCAAATTCATTTAACAATTGGAGATACACGCATACCACATCAATTGAAGTTAGAAAATTAATCGAGGCATGCCATGCCTCTACTTCTAGCACAGAGATTCTATTTTTATTTTATTTTATTTTTCCTTTTTTAAGATTATTATGAAACTATGCACAATAAAAAGAAAAAGAGATTGAAAATGAAATGTCAAGCGGCAAAAACTTGATTTAGCCTCGATTTGTCTTCCATTAAACAGAGTTTTTTGGGAGGAAAATAAACTTTGGAATTGTGATTTTTTAGAGAATGTGTGGTTAAAAAGTATAATTTTTTTTAAAAAAAATTTACGTACAAAATATTTTAGAGTGTGTTTCATTGACTTTATTTTTCATGAAAAATATTATTTTTCTACCCAAATTCCTACTTTTGGGATGTTTGATTGAAAAATTTTTCATGAAAAATATTTTCCAACCATATTTTTCTCAAAAATAAGGAAAACATTTTCTTTAAGTGGGGGTGATTTTTATTTTCGAATATCTCTTTCTATCTCTCAATTATCTCACTCTCTCATCTACCCACCAATAAAAATGGACGAGTATAATGTTTTCCAATTGGAAAACTAAATCAATTAAATACATTTAATTAATATTTTTCATACAAATAAGTTTTAGATAATTGAATTGTCTAAAATTTATTTTCTTTCCATGCAAATTCTATGTTCGTCATTAAACGCATCCTCATTGTGTAAATGTATGATTGAAAATGAGTTTGAGTAAAAAAAATTAAAATTAATTGAAGATAAACGGAGTCCAAAGCTCAAGATAAGAACAACGAAATGGTGCATGTTATAAGAAATTGTCCAATCCAACCACGCCATGAATCTAATGAATTTGTTAATGAACAAAGTAATTTGACAAAAATTAAATTTTAGAAATTGAGAGGGCCACTAATTTATTTTTTTATTTTTTATTTTAACTCAAAAGATTACAATTTTAGATCCCGGCAATCACCGAATAGAGGACTCTTGAGGATGGTTTGTTGCATTTTAAACAGTTTGGGTATGAACATTTCAAGCACGACATGGACAGAGTTGATTGAATGATCCAAAGTCTCTTGATCACTAAGCTTCTTTGGCTCGCTATGCTCTTTCAAATATAAAAAATAAAATATAAACACATAAAAATGGGAAAAAAAAATAATTTTTTATAACCCCCTAAGTGCAGGGGCGGATCCAGCACCTGGCCAGCCCCCGCGGCCGCCCGTACTGGATCCGCTGGGAGCTTCAGTAACAGTCGCCGTCCGCCAGGAAGTGAAGAAGATGACTTCCTCTGCCGCCAGGTGGAAGTTGCAGAGCTGGAAGAAGGGGAGGACTGAGGAACCGAGGAAGAAGAAGATGAATGAAATGAAATGAAAATTTTGGGTTTTTTTGGGGCCTTTTTGTTTGGGCTGAGAGTTGGGCCTTTTTAAAAAAACATATATTTGGCCCAACCAATTGATTTGGAGATTGATAAATAATACGAGATCAGAAGAAGAAATGGAGGAAAGTGTGGGGGAGGAAGCCACCAGATCATTTGCTGGATCCATCTCTCTTTGCTTGTGAAATTGTTTCTGGGTTTTGAGGGTGAGATTCGTTGGTGGAATTCTTGAAATTTTGAGTGATTTGTGATTTGAAACTATTGAGATTTGAGGTAGCAATCGAAATACCCAACCCGGCGAGTCGGCGACTGCAAACAGGCGAACAAACCCTTCTTCATTCTCCACTTATTCTACCCAGTTGCTGTTGTCGACTTGTCGTCGTCGCCACCACCGTCCATCGACGCCGACCGGACTGTGTCACTGTAAGCAATCGTAACCCTAAGAATTATGATTACATAACCAAAGAGAGATGATTTGTTGGTTGGAATTGGTTATGAAGATAAATATTAATCTATAGACTGGAATTGACAAATGCATAAGCATTCTCAGTTATTTCTGATTACTGAAGCAGTTTTTGTGACTTTTTCCTTTGCCTTTTCAAATATTTTTGGATTATTCTTTGTTGTTTCTTGCGAAGTTTGTTTGCTTTATTCTTCTGAGTTCTGATATATTGTCTTTAATTCCAATTTGTTCTCCGATTGACCTGCAAATACTTAAATGTAAATAATTTAGCATATGTTGTTCTCAATACTTCATCAATTTATTAATTTAGTAAAGTGCTTTTTAATGTCTCAGTTATCTTCAAAATATTACTCTGATTGCAATGGAAAGGTAACTTTTAACTTTTCAAAGTATAAGACCCGTATAATGCAGTTGTCTAAATTCATATTTATAGGGTAAGGTTGTATCGTGTATTTTTTTTAGTACTTCGAGTTTTATTGAATTATATTTTCATGTGTATATAATTTTTACGTTTTGTTGCATTTACATAAAAATTGAAGAATATTTAATATTATTTAATTAGATATTAATAAATAAACTCGTTATTATGATCTTTGATTGTCAATGGTCAACGGTGTTCGTCCCACGGTCAACGGTCCGCCCTAGCTCACCTTGGACCCTGGATTCGCCCTTGTCGAGACTCCATCATCTGACACACATCCACTTTCTTAACTGGATAATCTATAGCCAAGATTGAAAAGATCGTGCTTACAGTAATAATCAGAACCTAGAATTGAAACACTTTTAGAAATCACAAAAAAGTTAGATATTGAGAAACAGTCACATCCGGAAAAATGGGCAGCCGTTGGTCCGATAATGGGTTGTTTTAGAGGTGGTTGGCGAGGTAGGTGGTGGAATTGTGGGTGGCCAGTGAGGAAGTTGGGGCATTATGGAGTTTTGAGGATTTTTGAGGTTGTCACTGTACGAATTACGGGATGAAGAACTTATGGGCCGTAAGAATTAGTTTTCATTGTATTAATCAATGAGGAAATTACAAAAAACCAGTTGTTTAAACTTTCAAATTCAAAATTCAGGTCCAAGATTTATCTAATCAAAAATCAGGTATAAATTAAATATTTAAATAATATTATAATACTAATTTTTCAAACCCTAATTCATTTTCAATCCATATTTTTTCTCTCTCTCTCAACATTTCTCTCGCCACCCTCTTCCTCACCGCCGCCGCCGCCGCGCCTCGGCCTCCCTCACTCCTCCCCTCCCTTCCCTCCCTCCCCCCCTCCTCGGCACAGCAGCGATTTCGCTGCTGCATTTTATTATTTTTTTTTCTTTTTTTTTTTTTTTTGGCTATTGAGTGATGTGCTGTGCATTGGTTGTTATTGTTGGTGGATCTATGGTGGTGGTGGCGATTTTGTGGCGGGGGCGGCCACGTTGGTGGTTATTGTTGGTGGTGTGATATGTGTTGGTTGTTATTGTTGGTGGATCTATGGTGGTGGTGGCGATTTTGTGGCGGGGGCTGCCACGTTGGTGGTTATTGTTGGTGGTGTGTGACCAAATATTTGGTTATCTGTGACCAAATATTTAATCTGTGACAAGCGGTGTTGGTGACGGGTGGTATGGTGTGGTGTGATGTGATGTGTGACCTCTATTTGGTGTATGTGACCAATTACTTGGTTATGTAACCAAGTATTTGAGGGTATGTGACCAAATATTTGGTAATCTCATGATCGATTACTTAACTGTGACCTAAAAATTTAGTAATATGTGACTCAAAAATAATCTGTGACCAAACAGTTTTTGAAATATGTGACCGTGTGACCTATAAATTTTGATATGTGACCAACTAAATTTGAAATATGTGACCAAAGAAATAATTGTGACCTACAAAATTTTTGAACTGTGACCGTAAAATAATATGTGACATATAAGAATTATTATCCGTGACTGAAAAATAATATGTGACTAACTAAATTGTAAATCTGTGACCCAAATGTGACCGGTGACTATAATAATACGTGACTCTTTAAAAATCTGTGATCTCGCCGGAATGGTCGCCGGAATCGGAGCAGTCGCCGGAATCGGAGCCGAAGAAAAGTGGTGGTCGGAATTGTCGTCGGAATAGTCACCGGAGTAGGGGGTGGTGCATGTGGGGTGGGTTTATTATATTATATTATATTAGAATTAAAAAAAAAAAAACCTGATTTTTGAAGTTTCAAACTATAAACCTTATTTTTGAATTGGTGTAAAGAATACACCTTATTTATGAATTTTTCCCTTAATCAATTTTCAAACTTTTTGGCCATACTGGGCCTAGTTTTCTCAAAACTAAAAGCTAAAATACATAATATAGGTTTCGGAGAAAAAAATATTTAAAGAATGTGTAGTTAAAAAAAATGATATTTTTTGGATTTACATGTAATATTATTTTATTAAAAATATATGACTGAAAAGAAGAAAGAGAAAAATATATTTTGAAATTAATGAAGTCCAAATAAGGGCAGTTTTGGTTCAACCTCGTAAACTAGAATATAGTGGAAATTATGGTGCTAAATAAGTGGTAAATATAAATATAAATATATTATTAACAAAAAAGGTTAGTGATTAGCAAAATAATAATTTAAATTGACAATGGACCTTTTTTTTTGTCATTTATAGTTTAAAAAATATATATCGTTATAAATTTAATTTACCGATAGAATCTTTGTCATTAAATAAATTATAAAAATGAAAAAAATTACAAATTACTTTCATTAATGGCCAACCCATTGTCGTCGATAATCAATAATGGATGTGAATGAATGATCACCGAGAGCATTATTATTGATAATTATATCTAAATCATCGGTAAATATTTGATTTCTATCAAGTAATTTGTTAGTAATTATTTTTTTCCATTTAAATCTTATTTTATGGTTATCCTTGAAAAGTAGCCTTAGAGCTTTAATTATTTTTTCCATTTAAAATCCTTTTTTTTTATAATTATTCTTGAGCCACGGATTCATGTTATAGAATTTCATTCTCACTCTAGATACCTCATCAAATTATAATACTAAACTATGTAAATATTTTCTAGAAATATGCTATGTGTACATAAAAATACACATAACATTTGACATAATAGCCAAATGGCAGCCCCCTATTGGGGGGAGTGCCTGTGGGCCCAGGCGCCCTCAATAGGGGCTGCCATTTGACTATTATGTCAAATGCTATGTGTATTTTTATGTACACATAGCATTACTCTATTTTCTATACATATACTTGGTAATAAGTCGTGGATCCGGGATTGTTGGTCAATTAGGGCAATTGTCCACCGTTGACCGACAATCGTAATAGACGATATATTTTATTAATATTTTATTAAATAATATTAAAATCACGAGTCCACATGTATCATATATTTTCAAATTCACAAAATTCTCAATTTTAATAAATCATAAACCAATAGATTCAGAATCATAAAACATAAATCGTAATCCTAAATCATAAATCAAAAAATGAATTAAAGGAAAAAAAAACTAGAAAAAAGGAAGAGAGATTCATATAGCGGTGACGGGCAGTGGCGAAGCGGAGCAGAAACCAGAGAAACTCGACGTTAGGCTGCCAGGGGATGCCCAACTAGGGAGGGTATCAAATAGGGTTTGAGGGTTTGGAAATTCTTGCTTTTGTTTTGCAATTGTAAAGTATGAATTACCGTACGAGTTATGAAAGCAATAAAAAACTGCTGGCTTCACTGGATTGGGTCTAATATATGTGGCTCTCGTTATTTGATGTTATAATTTGTGGAATAGTATGTTTTTAGAAAATGCGTGATTGGAAAAGAAGAAAAATATTTTGATTTATGTATAATATTGTTTTATTGAAAAATGTGTGGTTAAAAAGAAAAGAGATAAAATGTATTATAAATTAATGGGGGCCAAAGATGACTTATTTTTTTCGCAAAAAAGAAGCCTAAAAAGAAAGGGCCCAAAATTAAAAAAACATTGGCCTAGGTCCAATACACTATCATCTTCCCCAAACGTTGAATAAAATTTATGCAGCTACAGTGCTCCAAGCTTCTTCTCCTTCGCATGCGACTGTAAATTTCGGTGGAGCCAGCACGGGCTGTTGCGCCCCCTCATCGAGTGTTGGTTCCGCCACTATTTGTAATGTAGATAGGACAATAGAATATATTTCACGAGTGATCAAACCTAAATGATTCAATCAAAGAAATATCATACGAACTATGCTAATAAAGAAAAAAATAATTTTCCTTCCAAGATACCATTCCAACCCAATCTTAAAAATAATAAGGAAGTGGACAAGAACAAGAATTTGTTAATTAATTTATTCAACACTCAAATTAAATAAAAAACTGAGACCACGGATGTAAAATGAGGGAAAAAAATAAAATAATGATAGACGACCAAGCATCTATCTCGAAATTAAATATGTTCGTAACCACGATGTTCATTTATTGCCTGTTGGACATATCTTGCTTTCTCCTTCAAAGGTGGGGCATCAATGATGTCTGTTTTTTCTTCTAAGATATTATTGTCTTAAATTTTGAAAAGATACATCGTTTTTTACACACTTCATCCTAGAGCTTAGGGTTTTTATATATAAAATTTGATATGGGCACAACTTCACGGGTAATGGTCAAGATTTAGCTTCATTTAATCTAATGTATTTAATTTCTAAATACACATTAAAAAATGAGGAAATTACATAAAATCAGGCATTTAAGTTTTCAAATTCAAAGATCAAATCTAAATTTTATTTAATTAAAATTAGGTATTAATTGGATTAATAATTAAAACCCAAATGAAAATCTAATTTACTTCCAATCCCCTCTCACTCGGCTCGGCCCTTAAAGCCACGAACTTGGCTCTTGGCTTGTTAATATATATATATATATATATATATATATATATATATATATATATATATATATATATATATATATATATTTTTTTTTTTTTTTTTTTAAATTTTTTTTTAGCTTTTTATTTTTAATATTTTTTTCACGAGCCCACGAGCTCGGCCAGCCCACGAATGCTCGCCTCCCTAATGAGTCGAGCATGCTGGCTTGTCTAGTGAGCCAACCCGCTTGGCTGGAGTGGCTTGTGGGTCACTATAGTACGAGCCGACGAGCCGCTCGGTTCGATTGCTACCACTATCTTACGGTCTCACCCATCTCTCTCTCTCTCTCTCTCTCTCTCTCTCTCTCTCTCTCTCTCTCTCTGTGTGTGTGTGTAAACACTATCCTTCTCTGTAAACACCGTCTCCCTAAAAGTGAATCTCTGGCACAGAGGCGTCAATGTTGGTAAATGTGAGCGCTGCGCTCTGTTCGGTGCTCTATGTTCTATTAGGCAGCACTCTGTTACACAGCGTCGATCTGAGTGCCGCTGTGAGCATCGGTGTCTAAGCTCAAAATGGCGACTCACGGATTTGCGAGATTCTCTATGTGTGGAAGACGACGGTGATGCTGATTTTTGTGATTATGTGTGTGTGGAAGCCGATTGTGTTGGTGCGATGTGGAGGTGACAATGGTCGTTGGTGGGGTTGCGACGGTGATGATGGTCGTTGGTGTAGGTGGTAGAGGTGACCGATCTGTGGTGTATGTGTGCTGATTTGTGTGACTTCTGTGGTGGCGCTGGAGTTGGGGACTCTTTTGAGATCGATGCTATAAGATTGTAGTGTAGTTGGATGGAGTGGTGGTAGATGTGTGCGCTGTGCGTGTGACGGTGGCGGCGGCATTACCCTTGTGCATTGGTGTTTGGTGGGTAGATGATGGTGGTGGCGATCAACGGTGGTGCAGGTGGAGATGTTGATGTTAATGGTGGTGGTGGTGGTGGCAGTCGATGGTGGTGGTGCTGTGTGCAGTGTTGGTGGTGGTTTGGTGCGGTTGTGGTGTTTTTGTGGTGGTATGTGCGGTGGTGTTGCTAGTGCGAGGCTGCGTTGGTAGCGGTGATGGGTGGTTGTTTGTGTTGGTGTTCGTAGCGGAGACGATGGTGGTGTTTTGTTGGTGGTGGTCACAAATAATTTGTTGATTGTGACTAATAAATTGGTTGGCAAGTGACCAAAAAAGAATAAATTGTGATCAATAAATACAGTGTGACCTACAAATTTATTAATTTGTGACCAATAAAAGTAATTTGTGATCTATTATTTGATGTTGTGACCATAAAATAAGTTGTGTGACTTATAAATTTCGTGATTTGTGACCGATGAACAAATTGTAATTTTTAAATTTTTAATTTGTGACCGATGAACTAACTGTAACCTATAAAATTTTTGAATTGTGACCAAATTTCATATATATGTGACTTTTATATATTTATTAATAAAATACATAATCAATTAATTAAATCATAAATAAATTTTAATGAAAACCTGAATTTTTGAAATTTAAAACCTATATCCTTAATTTTGAAATAGTGTTTACTAAAAACCTGATTTAGTAAAAAAATAATAGGTGAGATGTAAAATTTATCATCCTCCGATGCAGATGGTAATAGGTGAGATGTAAAATTACTAAAAAAAAAAAACTTTGGTGTAGAGAGCTCAACAACAATAATTATAAAAACATGAACTTTTCAAAATGTTTATTTGAAAACATCTAGTGTTGAGAAAGATCAAAAATATTTCCATGGACTCGAAAAAAAAGGGAAAAAAAGAAAAAGAAAATTCATGTAGCTCGTTGCGAATTTACAAGAAATCATGCTATATGTACATTAGTTTTTTATATCTTTGTTTATATAGTACCACGTGATAATACATTATTGAACAATTTAAAAAAAAAAAAAACTTTTTTTCCGTCCACAATTTTTCCAAAAAAAAACTGGATGTCAAACACAGTGTAGTTTTTAAATGTACATATAACATTGTTGATTTGCTTGTACTTAAATTGTACAATGCCAACTCAAGACTTATTTGTAATCACTTGGGTTATCCAATATTCTCAATAATTGAATTGTATTTTACACTAAAATGGTGCTCACCGTACTATATACAAAATTTATATTTGTGTTACCTTTAAACTTCATTGCTCATAAACAAAGATATTCTAAATTGTCACTAGGTGTTCGATTTCAAGAATAGTTCATACCTTTCACGCATAGTAATTTGATCTAAAATTTTAATTCTTTATTGTTTTTTTATCTAATAACTTGATTATCACATAGTTTTGATAATACGATCGATTAAAGTAATGAAATAGATGTCTTACATGGCTTTAAGTTTGTTAAATATTATTCAATTCAAAGTATAATATATTGCATAAATGAACACCATCAAATCTAAGTCTAACAAAGGCAGGAGGAGACAAGAAAGGAAACCTGGAATCATGTGAAGGGTAATTAATGGAAGGAGCTTAGGTTTTGTGCAACTACAAATTTGGAAATTATCCCCTGTTTCGCCATGTTAAATTAAAATTTATTTTCCTATATCTTCTTATAATCACACATTTTCAATAAAAAAAAGTATTATACGTAAATCTAAAATACTTTTCATTCTTTTTCAATCACACATTATTCAAAAAATTATTATTCCCCTCATTAAAATGTAAAATAATGGAGCCCAAACAGGATTAATCTTACAATTTAATTGCGTGTCAGGATTTGCATGAATTACTTGGTCGGGTGTTTGGTCCATGCACTTGAAATGGTGTCTACCAAATACTAATGAGTAATATTATTGATCATCATGATAATGGGATATCGGTGATATGACAATCAATTTCTCTTCACATTTCTCTCTCTCCTCCCTTTTTCTCTCGTAAAAATTGAACTGTTCAATCTCATTATTCTATATAGATTGTCACATCATCGATATTTGATAAGAATAATGTTATGCAGTCTCACTGGGGTTACAACCTTAGTAGAAGTGGAGCCATATAATATGGTAAATGAAATGTGAAATAAAATGACTTATTTAATTCCACATGCGGCGTTAATATAACACTAAATGATATGTGAAATTAAATTATCATTAAAGTAATACTATTTAGCCTCATTGAAGTAACAATCCAGACTAATTGACGTTAATGTGATATTAAATGATATGTTAATTTTATCTTTTATTTACCCTATCGTCTGTAATCCTATTATGACTCCACAGCATTACTCTATTCAATACCAATTCCTATTCATCAACCAGTGGACCTTTAATTTGTTTTTAATTGGAATCTCATCATCTTCAATTTTAAGAATTTAAGAATATTCTGAAAGATTCTTAAAAAGTTGCTTTTTTTTTTTAATAAAGTTGAAAGTTAAATAAATCAAAATTGTTGAATATAAAAAGTTAATTAAAGTAATTTACATGTATCTAGGCTTCGCCAAACATTTACATTAAACTCCATGCCTTAAATGTAGTGCACAAAGTTCTTTCACGTGACTTTGGTTATTGTTGACCTCCAAAAAATGGTTCTAACTCGTGGCCAACAGAAAATAAGAAATTTGCATCTTGGTGAGTCGAATCGCAATATGCTCGAATCTAACAACTACTTATATTAATCCATCCATGAAGGGAATCATCCACAGAGTATTATATATTGTTGTTCTAATTGCTCTTCGCATGAAAATGGGGGGTCAGCTGTGAAGTGTAATAGAGAGAATCGAGTTTTTTTTTCTTTGGATGTCAAAACTTATCCTCTCTCCCACGTAGAGTGGGCTTTTATATATCTCATGTTGAGTGAATGGGGTCCGTCTGATGGTAAAGGATCTAATGGTTCTTCTTAGAGAGTCAATCAATCAAGCTATTAATGCTTAGATACCCTTATGTTCTCTCCTGACATAGGATTTGACTGCGTAGGTGTGTAAAAAGGGCATTGACGGGGTGTTGTCTTGTCAATCATTTCTTTGATTTTGTTGTCAGTTGACTTACTGCCTCTTCCAACAGGGATTGACATACACAGGGTTGTCCGTTTTCCATGTCACCTATGGGGCTCGTCCGTTTGCCACGTGGAATTTATTTTATGATTATTTATATGAATAGCATCAGTCTCCCAAGTTCAGGTATGATTATTTATATCTTGCGTGGACTTTGGAGCCCGAGAAACGACAGAATCGAGACGCGTACTCGCCTGACAGAGTTGACGAGGGGCTCCCTCGTTTTTTACTTGAACTTGGTAAGACAATTAGCTTGCATCAATAAAGGCGGTTCTCCGCAACCTCGCAGAGGTATCAAGGTGCGATCTCCACTGGGGCGAGCTATGCGAAGGTAGAAACCTTCTGGTGGCTGAACCGTGTGAGGGCAGAGCCCTTGTATGGATGGAACCGTGTGAGGGCAGAGACCTTCTGTAGATGAACCGTGTGAGGGCAGAGCCCTTGTGTGGGTGCTAATTTCTAATGAGCAATAGCTAGATATTCTTGGTCATTTCCAAGGCTCAAGCGATGTGCGCATTCAATGCGCAATGATGGTGACACTTCAGCTCTATCCAGGTGCACGTGAATTCTGGGCACGTGTGCTGCACGAGTTGATTTGGGCCTTTGATTCGAATTCGAATGGGCGCCTTTTGGTTTCTGCGTAAACGATGGGGTGACATGTGGATGGTTTAGATTAAATCGGGGCAACATCTAACGATGGGGGGTTCATTAGGTAAGCCTATAAAAGGCAGGGAAATCACACTTTTCGCATTTTACCACTTTTCGAAGGATTGAAATCTCCAGTGCAAGGATTTTTCTCTCCGAGCCCAGCAACTTTCTGTTATCGTCGATGATCGACAATTTACTTTGATTTCAAGGTTCTCCGAGGTTTCGATTCTTGTTAGGTTTTTGCGTAAGTATTTTCCCCTTACTGTACCAAGTTCCTCTCTTCTTTTCTTCTCCTTTATTTCAATGACTTTTGAATCTGAGAGGAGTGCGGAAGGGGGTTCTCCTGGGGTAAGCTTGGCATTGACCCGCACCGAGATGGGAATTCCTCCTGTGGTACCCACTAGGCAACTTGAGGAGGCGGAGGGGGGTCCCATAGATGATAGCATGAGGTGGGGGGCCTCTCTATGGCCAACAAATATTAAGGAAAACGAGCTTAATGGTTTTAGGGATAGGTTTATGATCCCTCACAATATCGAGTTGCTGGCGCCGACCCAGGAGGAAAGAGTATGCTTTCCTAGAGAGGGTTGTGTGGCGGTGAGCGAGACGATCTTGAGTAGGGGGATGAGGCTGCCATTACACCCTTTCTTTAGGATTATTCTTAGAGAGTACAATTTAGCTCCTACCAAATTAGTACCGAATGCTTGGAGTCAGTTGATGGGGGCCTTTCTCCTCTGGAAGGATGTAACACTTGGTGGGGATATTCCCCCACATGTCTTTCAAAGCCTCTTTCAACCTCGGGCTTCTAGTGGGTAGAGTGACTGTAAAAGGTGGTACTGTATGAATCCTTGGGGCCTACATTCACCCTTCATCCTGGAGACCCCTACCTCTATCAAAACTTGGAAGTCCTCTTAGTTTTGGGTTAGGGGTCGCTCGCAAATGATGGAAGGGGATGTGGTTCCAGAGATCGTCGTTCTGACCCAATATCACGAGTATAGTAAGTCGAGCTCTTTTATTATAGTATTTTGTCTTGTTCACTCATCATTTGTTCTCTTTTTCTGAAAGTGCGTTTTGTGCAGGTGCTGTTGACTGATTTGAGCTTGCACCTTCCAAGTAGGCACTGATTCGAGCCATATACGGGCTTCCTTTAGAAAAGAGGCACTTTAAGAACGTTATCAGCAAAAGGACCCTCTTCGTCATTCATCAACTGATGGCTACTAAGGGTAAGGCGAGATGATCTTCCATTTTACCATTCTGTTCTTGGTGTGATTATTCTAAAATCTCCATATACTTTGTAGGCTAACATGATAACAAAGAGCGGGTGAGGCCCACTCTGCTTCAGTTGAGGAGTCTTGGGGAGGCTCAAAGGAAGAAACCCATGGGTGCTGGCTCTTCCTCTTACAAGCACCAGTGAGATGAATTGGCTCATTTTTCTAAAACCAAACCACCCCTCTTATTGAGAAGGAGGGAGAAAAAAGAATGGAAAAGGAGGCGGAGTCCTCAGGAAACTAGTGATCACGAAAAACACTGGCCCCGACCCCACTCGTAAACGACAAAACACTATTGGGGAGTCCCTCGCCAGGTCCATCCTTATGGAGCCGATCTCCTCTTTGAAGGTCACCTAGGCGGAAGAGGCGATTGAGGAGGGGACCAGCTTTGTGAGAAAGAAGAAGGGAGGGGAGGCGAGAAATGCCCAATTCGGGGAAAAAGCTCAAATTTTTTGCATGGGCAGTCGGATGAGATAGCCCCAACCGTTATGGAGATGCTTCCGCAGAGGTCTAGGGGATAGCGAGGCTCAGCCATAAGTATTGGACCAATGCATATTCTTCTCATGCTGAGACCTGCGAATTAGTCGATCTGATGGAGGCCGGACTTACTGATAAGTGTGTTTTACACAAATAATTGTGACACAAAACAGATTGAATGTTGTTATAAAAAGCTCGAAAAGGACTTAATTAGTTATATATCATTTTTGTAGGGCGATTCTGATGGAATGAATAAAATGTAAACGAAAAGAGGCGAAAAGGACCGAAATGCAAGTCAACGAAAGTTCAGGGACTAATTTGCAATTACTCAGAAGTTAACCCGAATGACCAATCGAGCATAAATATCTATGGAAGACCTAATTGTCAACAACATGGATGACTAGAAGTGGTTAGAGAAGGGATCAGGACCAAGGATGGACGGAAGAAAACCTTGGAGACCAAAATGAACAAGAAGGAAGTTCCCTTCTTCCTTGCGATCGCATGGTAGAATACCTTACGATCGCCCAAGCTTCAACAGGGAGTTCAGAAGAGGAAAAAACTTGTGCCTTGCGATCGCAAGGGATCCTTCCCTGCGATCGCAAGGAAGGTTTTCTGCGCGAGAATTTTTAGTTTCCTTTTCCGAATCAAACACTTATGGAATGATATCTTAGCACACTATTTAAACTAAAACTCGTCCAGAATTAGGGTTTATGCATTCTTAGAGAGAAAAAGTCGAATTTAAAGAGCAAGGAGAAGAGTTTGAGCTAGGGTTTCACATCAAGATTCAAGATTCAAGCTCTAAACTTCTACTTTTTGGTGATGTTTTCTTTCTATCATTTTTATTGTTGTTTTAATTTCATTATGTTAGGCTAGACTTTTTATGTATTAGGTGAATGGTGAACCTCGTATTGTGAACTCTTTAATTCTATTTTGCAATTTGATAATTAAACACTTTGATGGTTTTGAATGATTTATATACGCTTATTGTCTCCGTGATTATAGTCGACGATAATTGTGTGAGTTTATGTGATTTATTTCATGCATTCGAAAGAAGGGAAATAAATTCAACAAAGTGTAAATCGTCGTTTTCTTCATAGAGGATAGAAATATACCGATATGCATTATGTGAATCTCTAAGTGTTTACAAAACTACATGCATCCTTATATATTGCATTTGTCATAGAAATATAGTCAAATGGTATACTAGGATATGTTCAATTATACTCGAAAAAGATTGTTGGATAGGTTAGAAACATTGATTCTTCAAATGATTCATCGTGTTGTCAAATTGTGAGATAGGGTTTAAGAGTGAATTTTGCTTAGTGATTCGGGATCCTAGTGCGCTTTTTCATATATTAATTTTCTCAAGCTTTGCATTCAATCATTGTTTTACAATTACATCGCAATTCTAGTTCAATTTGCATGTTATTTACAATTTCATATTAAAATCACAAAAACTACCAATTTGAGCTTTATAGTTTCGGTTAAGGTTACAATAATAGAAATTAGGTTAGATCAATCCTCGTGGGAACGATACTCGAAATTTTACAATTTCCCCTTTATTGCTTATCAACGAACCGTACACTTGCGGTGATTTAAATTCGAAACATATTTTCGTGAACACTTACCATGTAGGTTCACTCTTAAAATTTCTTTATCAATGCCCAGATGGAAGCAAGGCGTGTGCAAAGTCTTGTTCAAGATTACCACAACCGAGCACAAAATGCCGAATTTGGGGTACTCAAGGCCAATGATGTGGCCTCCACTGCAAATAAAGCCACTGAAGCCTCTAGATTGAAGTGCGATGAGGTTGAAAGTAAGGTGGAGGCTCTTTCCAAGGAAAACGAGGAGCTGAAAAAGGAGACCCATTTATGCGAATCTGAGGTGGCTGCCCTGACGAATTGGGTCAAAAATTATGATGCCCTTTAAAAGATTGCTTCTTCAGCCTTGGAGGCTACCAACATGAAAAAGGGTAAGCTGAGGGTTCGAGTTGATGAGCTCAACACTGAAGTCACCAGCCTCGGTGAGCAGTTGAAATGGGCCAGTGAGGCGGCGATGAATGAATATGTTGCCCATTTCCATGAAGCCGCGGAGTACGACGGGCTCGAGATCCACTTTAGGAGGGTTGCTTATAATGAGGTTTTTGATAGGCTCTTCGAGCTCCACCCTTAACTAGACCTGGCTACCTTGAAAGGGGAGTTCCTTCATGTCGAACCTTCTACTCCCGCCAATGAGGTTAGGGATTCAATCAAGGAGGTTGACCCTCTTGAAGGGGAAAGTTAGCCGGAGAAAGATTTTTCCTAGGATAGGATTTGTATTTACCTTAGCTTCTTTTCTTTTATATTTTGAAAGTTCTAACAATGCAAGTAACTCGTTCTAGTTGTCTTTTCTTTATGAGTTCTGCGAACCAGTGATTAATGAACTTATTTGCAAATCACAAAGCATAACTATCTTACTGATACCGACTTCTGAGCTCACCATAACTTTCAATAATTAACCTTGAAGGATGGGCTAACCACGTCACCGACATATGAACTCGTTATAATTAATCAATTTTGATGGAGATATATGCTCGCCATATTTTAACCATTGATGGAGATGTATGAGCTCGTCATACCTTAATAATTTATGAACTTGTCATAATTAATCAATTTGATGGAGATATGAGCTCACCATATTTTAAACGTTAATGTAGGTGTATGAGCTTGTCATACTTTAATAATTTATGAACTTGTCATAATTAATCAATTTGATGGAGATATGGACTCGCCATATTTTAACAGTTGATGGAAATGTATGAGCTCGTCATACTTTAATAATTTATGAACTTGTCATATTTAATCAATTTGATAAAGACATGGGCTCACCATATTTTAATCGTTGATGGAGATGTATGAGCTCGTCATACCTTAATAATTTATGAACTTGTCATATTTAATCAATTTGATAGAGATATGAGCTCATTTTAATCGTTGATGGAGATGTATGAGCTCGTCATACCTTAATAATTTATGAACTTGTCATAATTAATCAATTTGATGGAGATATGGGATCGCCATATTTTAACCATTGATGGAGAAATTTTTATTGATCATAAACGATACATACACAGTGGAACCTTAATGATAATACATTCGGTGGTGCTCTACATTCCATGGGTGGGGTTGCATCTTTCCGTCGAGGATCTTAATTAGAAAAGTCCCAAGCGTGACCTCACTCGCGATGCGATAGGAACCCTCCCAATTCGGGCCTAACATGCCTATCCTTGGTTCTTTTGACGACGAGAACACCCTTCTAAGCACTAGATCGCCTCTTTGGAAAGATTTGCGTTAACTTTGCTATTGTAGTATCGCACCATTTTCCTTTGGTAGACGGCTAATTTAACCTGTGAAGCCTCCCTTTTCTCGTCAAGGAAGTCGAGCTCACAATGCCTGATTTCTTCGTTTAAGATTTCGTTGAATTGCAGGCGTCAAGGAAATAGCATGCCTACTTCAACTGGGCTCATTGCTTCTGCTCCATAAGCCATGGAGAAGGGGGTCTCCCCAGTAGTTGTTCGGCTAGTAGTGCGTATCCCCATAGCACATGGGGGAGCTTGTCCACCCACGCCCCTTTTGATTCATCCAGCTTCTTTTTTAGAGGGTTCTTTATGGTTTTGTTGACTGCTTCAACTTGACCGTTAGCTTGGGGATGATGATGGGAAGAAAAGTGTTTCTTGATGCCTAGCTCTTCACAGAGATCTCGGACATTCTTGTTGTCGAACTGACGGCCATTATCCGTGACTATTGAGTGGGGAATTCCAAACCGCCAAATGATATTTTTCCATAGGAATTTTGATGTATGTGCCTCAGAGATTTTAGCCAACGGTTCGGCTTCGACCTACTTAGTGAAATAATTAATGGTGACGATTGCATAATTCGAGCTTCCTTTTCCTTTTGACATGGGTCCTATCAGATCGACCCTCCATTTTGTAAAGGGCCACGGGCTGGATACAACAGTCAATTCCTGGGATAGTTGCCTCTGGATGGAGGAGAAACGCTGGCATTTGTCACATTTTTTAACAAACTACAAGACGCCATTCTTCAAAGTTAGCCAGTAGTAGCCTTACCTCAGTACTTTGTGGGCCAATGCCATGCTTCTAGTATGATTGCCACATATACCCTCATGGAATTCCTTTAGCACATAATCCGCCTTGTCCCCTCCGGTGCACCTTAGGAGGGGTGATGAAAAAGCCCTTTTGTATAGGATCTCGTCCTTGAATATATAACGGGCGGCCCTGCGCCTGAGCTTGCTGGCCTCTGGCAATGCACTATCCTGGAGGTAGGCTATGATATGTCGCATCCAATGAGGGGTTTCTTCGACCCACTTTACTTCTTCTGTTTTTGTTGTGGAGGGTCTGGGGAGGTACTCCATAGGAAAGATCTTGAGAAATTCAGAGTCTTTACTGCTTCAGCCCTCGGGATTTGGGTTAGCTCGAACTTGTCAAAGCAAGGAATCAACTCCATCACCTTCTTTAGGTATGTAGCAATACCTTTATCCTTGGCTGCAAAATTGCCATTGATTTGACTAACGACAAGTTGTGAGTCGTTTCGAACTGCCAGATTCTTTACTTGCATTTCCCTAGCTAACATGAGACCTACTAAGAGTGCCTCGTATTTAGCAGCGTTGTTGGAGGTTTTGAAACTGAATCGTATTGTGCAGTTGAGTTTGTAGCCCTCCGGGCTTTCTAGTAGGACCCCTACTCCCGAACCAATTTCTCCAATGAACCCATCTACATATAATGTCCATGCTGGAGGGTGTGTTGGATACATTTCAACATTGAGTTCTGTCGTCCCTGTGAATTCGACGATGAAATCTGCCACTACTTGCCCCTTTATCGCGGCCATAGGTCAGTATATAATGTTGAACTCACTCAATTCTATAGCCCATTTCATAAGTTTCCCAGATGCCTCCGATTTCTAGAGCACTTATCTGAGGGGGAGGCTCATTAAAACTTGTATACTGTGTGCCTGGAAGTAAGGTCTTAACTTCCTAGATAGGACCAAGAGGGACTAGTTTTTCCATATCTGTATAACGAGTCTCCACCAGTAGGAGGGCCTTGCTAACGTAGTATATAGGCAGCTGGGCATTTTCCTTCTCTCGTACGAGTACTGAACTTGCGGCGTCAGCACTTACAGCCAAGTATAATAACAAAAATTCTCCTTCTCTTGGCTTGGAAAGAAGGGGGCTTCATAGGTGCTTCTTCAGCCCTTGGAACGCCTTTTCACATTCTTGACTCCAGCAAAATCTTTTTCCTCATTTCAAAGCTTCGAAGAAAGAGAGGCACCTATGAGTCGCCTTAGAGATGAAGCGATTCAATACCGTAAGGCACCCTGTTAAGCATTGTACTTCTTTTAGCTTACTAGGAGATTTCATGCTCAATAAGGCCTTAATCTTTTCGGGGTTCGTCTCAATGCCTCGTTGGTTCACAATGTAGCCCAGGAATTTCCCAGAAGCCACCCCAAGGCACATTTTAACGAGTTCAGCTTCATACGGTACTTCCTCAAGATGTCAAAAGTGGCTTGCAAATGATCAACATGATTGATTGACTTCAGAATTTTCACCAGCATGTCATCATTGTATACCTTTACTGTTTTTCCCAGTAGGTCAAAGAACATCTTGTTTACTAACTGCTGGTAAGTTGTATCGACGTTCTTCAAACCAAAGGGTATGACCTTGTAGCAATATAGACCTCGATCAGTGATGAAAGAGGTGTGCTCCTCATCAGTAGGATGTAGGAAGTTCTGGTTATATCCCGAATAGGCATCCATGAAACTCAACAGCTCGTGGCCAGCAGTGGAGTTGACCAATTGATCTGTCCTTGGGAGCGGAAAGCTATCTTTTGGACATGCTTAGTTAAGGTTGGAGAAGTTTATGCAGACCCTCCATTTGCCATTACTCTTTTTCACAAGCACCGGGTTCGATATCCATTTTGGGTAAGTTGCCTTCCTGATGAACCTATTTGATATGAGCCTCTAAACCTCATCTTTTAATGCGACATACAGTTCCGGATTTAAGGCTCTCTTCTTTTCCCTGTGAAGATTGAATTTAGGATCTACGTTGAGCTGGTGGTAACTAATTTTGGGATCAATCCCCACCATGTCTTTATGTTTCCAGGTAAAGATGTCCAAGTTGTTAAGCAAAAAGTTTTTAATCTTGCCCTTCGTTTCCAGCTTGAGGTCCTTCCCTCCCTATCTGTAACGACCTCGTGGGGTCGCTTGGGATTATGGGAAAAGACTCTAGTTCTTTCCTTAGGGTTGCCTGCGAATTAGACACTATAACACGTGGGTCCAAACTCACTTCGATGATCCCTTTTTCAGGGGTATCTATCATGTTGACGTCTCCCCCTTATTCAGGGGTTATGCCTTCTTCAGGCACATCAGCCATCTCGATATCTAATAGGATCATGTTCATATTTCTGGGCTCAGATTTTCTTAGGGAGCTAAGGTAGTATTTCCTTGAACTCATTTGGTCATCTTGTACCGTTGCGATCCCTTCTTTGGTAGGGAACTTCATGCATAGATGATGTATAGATGTCACTGCCACCAATTTTTTCGAAGCGGGTTGCCCTAGAACTCCATGGTCGGCGGATCGATGATCCACTAGCAAGCAAATGCCCATGAAACATTGGGCTCTGAATAGGTACTCTTCCAATTCTACTGCCAGTGTGATCCTTCCCCTGGGGACAATGCTATCTCCCATAAAACCGTATAAATTGGCAGTCATGGGGACGAGCTCATAGTCTACAGTCATCTTATCGAAGGTGGTTCCGAAGAGGATGTTAATAGAGCTCCCATTATCAACTAGCATGCGTTTTAGACCATTCTTGGTCACAACAGCTCGCACCACTAGCGCACGCAGTAGGGGTAGTGAACCTCTGTGGTGTCCTCTTGGGAGAATGTGATTAGCGGGCTGCTCCCGGCACTTCTACTGGCACTGTTGATGAGGTAATTTGTCAACGGGTAATCCTTTGCTTCCCTCGTATAGTTCCTCAGAACATTTTTGGAACTTCCTCCTATATGTAGACCGCCAATTATGGTGTCGATCTCCGTGATGGGTGCGCTGTCGATATTGGATGGGGGATCCTTTCTAGGTCTCCGATCCCTTGTCCTATTCCTATCATCTTGCTCCCTCCGTGGGGACTTACTCCCGCGATTCCTCATTTCTTCGTTGTATCGATGTTCTTGCCTAGACAAATGGGCATTTGCTTGCTTGCGATGGTTATTTCTACCCTCAGTGGAGGCTCTAGTTGGCTTTCCATGATATGGCCTGGATGAGCAATTTTTAGCGTTGTGGCCATATGTTCAGTGATACGTGCAATATGGCCTATTCGTAAGCTCTCTTCCTCTTCCTATGCCTCTGCCTCTTCCTCTGGATAGGTTTGGCTGCCTGTGGCTATCAGGTCCAACCTCTTCATATGCCAGAGAGGGCACGACATTCAACGTGGAAATAGCTAGCGCTTGCCCCAAGGTGGGAGCTATAGTGTGTCCTGCTTAGGTCCATTGCTGGTCTACCAGATGTGAAACGAGTCCCCTTCGCTGCTTCTGGGGTAATGGGAGCCCCATGGAGGTTCGATTTCGATGATCAATCAATTCATCATTGACGATTTCGCTCCTCATCATTTCCACCAAGGCATCGTAGGTGGTGGGATTCTTGTTCCGCACATCTCTCCAAAACAGGGTATTCATGTTGAGGCCTCCTCTTAATGCGGAAAGGGCTTCTCTATCAGTGACCTGCTCGTAGTAGGTCATTTCATCTGTAAAGCGAGCCAGGTAACTCTTTAGAGTTTTCCCTACTTGCTGTCTCATGTCTTGCAGCCTCTAGATAGGGGCCTCTCCCTCTTTGCTCGACAAGTACTGGTTCAGAAAGACCTTCTTTTGATCTGGCCAACTTCGAATATTTCCAAGATACGGTTGTACCAAATTTCAGCAGCCCCCATTAGCGTGAGGTGAAAAGCTTAACACTTTAGTGCGGGTGAGGCTCCTCGTAGAGACATTTGAGTCTTGTAGCTGTTGAGGTGTTTTACGGGGTCGCCTCTCCCTTCATATTTAGGTATTCTTGGTAGTACAAAGTAGTTGGGGACCGGGGCTCTTCTCAGTTCTTGGGAGAATGGTAAACTCTCATCATCATCATCCAGTTCGAACGATCTGCAAGGGTCGTCAGAATCATCCCCTCCGGCTAGATAATGGGGGTGCGATGTTCCCGTCTGATTTCTCGCGTTCGCTGCGTCCCTTCTTTTCCCGCCTATTCCTAGGTGGTGGCATCCCTTGAGGTTCATGGCCCGACGCTGTTCTCGTTCTTTGTGAGCAGGGAGAGGTTGTTGGGGCCTATTCCTAGGCCTCATGGGTCTAATCCTGTCAAAAACGCTGGCAGACCTTTTAGGCTTGTGCTCCTGAGGGTATTCTGGGGAAAAGTGCTCCTCCATGGGGACATGTTCACATTGGCTCACAACATAGTTAGTAGATGTCTCAACTACCACTAGGGATGTCCGTGTGTCAGTTCGATTCTCTTCAGAACCAAACCGAACCGACCCAAAACTTTTGGGTATTTAATAAATGGAGCCGTCGGGTCCAAATATAATTACGGAACCGTTCGGGTTCGGTTCGGTTCCGTACCATAATTAATTTTTTTTAATATTTACAGAAACACTACAGAAATACAACTAATGACATTTCGTTCGTAACTTTTACAAATTAACGTAGCCCAATTCAAAAACATATAAATAACTAGCCGTCCCATAATATTAATTCAATACATACAAAAACCAAAAAGTAGATATTAATATTATAACAACACTATATAAAGTATATTCATTTGATTCAAATTAAAATGGGCTAATGAGCTTTAAAAGTAATTTGAGTTTTAAAATTACAATTATGAAATAATCTGATTTATTTAATTAATTTGCTAATTTGTTTAGAAAAAATAAAATAATTTAATTAATTCAATATAAAAAAATAAAAAAATTTATTTAGTTTCGATTCTTATTCGATTCTTCGATTTTTGGTCTAGACCCGAGACCCAACCCAAACCCAAACCCATCAGTTCTCGATTCAGGTACCTGTTCAAATATTTAACTTATGAAGAACCGCTCGATTCGGTTTGGTTCGGTTCGAAACTTTTGGACACCCCTAACTCCCACTTCCCTTTCCATTAGGTCGTTCGTCCCGTACATTTGTGGATACGCTGCTGTGTCATTTTCTTCATCCTCCTGGCGAAAAGTCCTATGCTAAAGCGTCGGGGACCAAGCTTGTTGTTGCATCTGCATTAGTAGCTGCTGCATAGCAGCATTTTGTTGGGCCATACTTCTTATTTTTGAGGCCATTTCCCCAACTTCTCGTGTTAAGCGTAGTCATGCCAACTCTTCTATGGCTTCTATAGCGATGGTGGGGGTGATGAATGTTCACATTCGTGCGAAGAACCTCTTCTTCAGAGGCATCCTGCCGAATATTCCTTCCACGTGTTCCCTGATGACTCGAACTCATTGAGTTTCCTGGGTCACTTTCTCTGTGTTCAAGAACTAAAGTCTTTCTTCAAGGCTTTTCACCCATAGGTTTTACCACTAGGATGTGTGTGGTTATGGTATCAAATATTCCCATAGACGATGCCAATCTATTGACCCCAAAAAATGGTTCTAACTCGTGGCCAACAGAAAATAAGAAATCCGCATCTTGGTGAGTCGAATCGCAATATGCTCGAACCTAACAACTACTTACATTAATCCATCCATGAAGGGAATCATCCACAGCGTTTTATATGTTGTTGTTGTTGTTGTTATAATTGCTTTTCGCATAAAAATGGGGGTCGGCCGTGAAGTGTAATAGAGATAATCGAGTTTTTTTTTTCTTTGGATGTCAAAACTTGTCCTCTCTCCCACGTAGAGTGGGCTTTTATATATCTCATGTTGAGTGAATGGGGTCCGTCTGATGGTAAAAGATCTAATGGTTCTTCTTAGAGAGTCAATCAATCAAGCTATTAATGCTTAGATCCCCTTATCTTCTCTCCTGAAATAGGATTTGACTGTGTAAGTGTGTAGAGACGACATTGGCAGGGTGTTGTCTTGTCAATCATTTCTTTGAGTCTGCTGTCAGTTGACTTACCGCCTCTTCCAACAGAGATCGACATACACATGATCGTCTGTTTGCCATGTCACCTATGGGCTCATCCGCTTGCCACGTGGAATTTATTTTACAATTATTTATATGAATAACAGCTATATTTCAAGATATTGTGGGAACAATATGGATGTATATTTTAGTGTAAACTCTGACATTAATCAAGCAGAGTTCATCCATTTGACAAGTTTATACTATGCCCCTGTTTGGTTCCCCTATTTATTGCTTCTCAGACCCTTATATAGTGTATTGGGAGAAGTCGCATATGTTGACCACGAAATATCAGCTGCCATTGTTGCATTCATTCATTCTAAGAAATGTGAAATGACTTGTGTACCCTTTTAACATTGAATTTATTCTATTTGTAGAATGACATTTATGGTAATCCAATTATAAAAAAAAATATGTCTGCAGGGTTTTTTTGTCAACAATTGCAGCTTCTCCCATGCACTATGTAACGGTCTGAAAAGCGATCAAAATGGTAAGAGAAGTGTAGATATAAAAATAAAATAAAATAAAATAATAGATTGAGTCGATCTAAATAATTGGTCAAATTAAATTTATTAAATTAAAATCTATTAAGGCCCATAAAAAATTCAAAGGCCCATCCCACTTTATAAAAAAAAATATGATTACTCAATTTCATTTTAATTAAAGATAATTGAGTGATTATCAAATTTAGTTACGAATTTTCCCTATAAATAGGATCAAAGTCCATAAAATTTCACGAGTGAAAGTGCAAAACGAAAATTACAAGGTGCTAAAAAAATCATAAAGTCGGAGGACAAAAGAAATATCTAAAGCCTAAGTTTGACGAACACGCAAATCAAGCAAGCCCAAGCAGATCAAAGTCTTTTTCAAATCAAATCAAATTCAAGTCCAAATCCTGAAGTGCAAATCCAACTTTGAAATCTCTAAGTGCCGAACAAATCAAGTTCTCAACAAATCTCGAAATCAATGATTCAAACCACTTGACTCATTGTCTTCAAGCATCCAGATCATTAATAAGGGGATCTTGCAATTACAAGAAGATTAAAATCCACTTTTATATTTCAAAAATACAATTTGAAATAATTTTCATATTTTAATACACGAAACTTGTCGTACAAAAAGGACGACTAGATAGGGGCATATTTGTAACACATCTGTCACAAGTACGAGAGATTTATTTTTCTTAAAGTAATCATGTGAAATCTTGACAAATATGTAGAGCAAGGAGACTTAAAATTAAGATTTTTCCGCACCCTACTTTGAATAATCTATAAGCTACTAGATACTTCAAGATTGATATTATTGTGGTCTGGCTTCACCACTCGATATTCTCAAATCTTGGGTCCTATATATGACAGGACTTGGTTCTTTTGTTTTTTATTTGTTAACTAAGTCCTTTATATATGCTACTTCACTTTTTTCTTTCAAGAGGCGAGATGCAATTCAATCCAATAACAACTTGATGGCCAACCCAATATTACGACTAGCAATTTCAATTAGGTTACTAATTTATAATAATATGTACTCTTTAGTAGTATTTTAAAAACGTAAAGCGAGACTAAGTTTGAAAAATAAGATTCAAGCATTACAAGTTTAGGTGAGGAATAGATGTAAAAAAAAGTTATATATTTTTATTTTAAAAATTTAATTATTTTAATAATTAAAATAATACATAACGAACATCTAAAATTGTAAATGACAATATTTACTCAATAACTCCTATAATTAGTCAATTATACAATTTTCACATTTTCGAAATTTAAAAGCTAGACTATTTTCATAATTTCAAGTTGACAAGTCCTACTTAATCTATTTATAGGAACTTCATACATACTTTCGAAATTTTCGACAACTTGATAAGTTTCAAAATCATAATTACATAATATAGATAGCACTGTAACTAAAATCTTATCTAAATCTTTATATGATAAAGTCATTTTTTTTAAAACTTTTGTACGGATAAAATCATTTAAAAATTTGAAATTAAAATCAAATAAAAGCCTTTTGAAATAATAATAATAATAATAATAATAATAATAATAATAATAATAATAATAATAATAATAATAATAAACTAAAGTTAAATAAAATGTTTTTTTAAAAGGGAAAAAATAAAAATAATAACAAAGTACGTCTAGGCGAGCATTACTATCAAGGTAAATCATTTTATTACGATTACTGCCAAGGTAAAGCATTTTACCTAATTCGCGTTTACTGTCAAGGTAAAGCGTATTACCTGCATCTCGTGTGTAGTCGCGCTTTTTAGAATAGTGCTATTTAGTAACACCACTCAATATTGATAGTGAATCATGCTACATGTACTTCACGTTTTATGTCATGTGACAACACGCTACGAACGATTTAAAAAAATAAATAGTTTTTTGACAAATCAAATCATGCCAACTTGGTTGCTGTTAGGAATGTTAATATGGCTCGTCGGTTCGTGGCTCGGTGGGATCCAGCAGAGACTCGGGCCGAGACCCATTTCAGTGTGTTGGCTCGAGTTCGATCTTGTCCGTGGCTCATCATCGATCTGTGTCACGAGCTAGCTCGAGTCTTAAAAAAAATTTAAAAAAATATAGCAGACAGCTAAAATTAAAGTTGCCTGCAACGCAGACATCTGTGACTGATGACAATTGCCTGTAGGTAGCTGTCATCAGTCACAACGTAGGCGGCTTATTTATTTATTTTTTTAAAAGTTTTTTTAATTTTAGTTGTATTTTTTATATGTTAATATTTAGTTATTATTTATAATACGCATTCATTAATAAAAAAATTTAGATTTATAACGAATTAAAAAAAAAAATCGAGCCGAAAGCTCGGGTCAAGCTTAAATTTTTTGGTCGAGCATTTGTTCGGCTCGATTTGTACAAAAAAAATTTGAACCATTTTTACTTGAGTAGAGCCCGAGTTTCGAGTTGCAGCTCGTGGCTCGTTGACACCCATAGATACTATCGAAAGTAATGTATACTTTTGATGTGTAAATGACTTAACTCTTGATACGATTTTTTAATCATTTAACTGACTTTTCTTATATTACCTTCACGTGAGGGATGTCACAGAGTGTAGTGTTTGACCGAGCCCTCCCATGTATGGTGATCAACTTAGAATCCACATTTGATGACGGCTCTTAATTTGTTTTAAAATATATTTCATTTTCCTTAAAAGACAAAATAGAAAATAAATTTCAGTATTTGACCACGAGTTCTTGTCCAAAAAACAGAAGATTCCAAACAGTTTCGAGGACATGAGATTCTACAATAAAGAAGAATTCATAGATTTTTTAGGACAATATTCACGGTTCATTATTAATTTGATTGTCTCATGAGAGACCACGTCGTGGAGAGAGAAAAAAAAATCCAAATTCAAATTTTGGGGAAAATTTTATTTTGGAAGAATAATGTTACTTATATATAATGAAATTATATAATGATTTATATACAGACGATGTGTCGAAAGAGAGTGGAGATTTTTTTTTTTATTTGGTTGAAATTGTTTTTGACTCAGCTCCTGTTTGAGTCATATTATTTTTTCATTTTAATTTTTCTACTCATTTTTAACCACACATTTTTAATAAAATAACATTTTTCATCACATCAATAATTTTCTTTCTTTTCAACCACATATTCCCCATCATATCACTATTTAAAATACATTATTTCCTCGATAATATTCATCAAACACACCCTCCATTATATCCACTACATCATATGTATGAAACCATTATATATATTTAGCACAATCAATTTTGAAATAGTGATTTTTTTAAAAATGTGTGATTAAAAAAGGGAAAAGTTTTAAATTTACGTCTAATATTATTTTACTAAAAAATATGTGCTTGAAAAGAAAATAGAGAAAAATGTATTTTGATTAAAGTGAAGTCCAAATATAGGCTTAGTTTCTTCAAAGAATTAAGCTATTTGTACCCGGGCATGTACATGCCCGGGTACACTGGCCCACGGCCCCTCTCACAATGAGGGGGGCCCCGAGGTGAATTAAATAATGGCGGGCCCCCCTCATTGTGAAAGGGGGGGTGTGGGGTCGGGTACAAACGCCAGTGTACCTGTAGCAAGGTTCTTCTTCAAATTGAGGGATAAACGCCCGTGTACCTGTAGCAAGGTTCTTCTTCAAATTGAGGGATAAACGCCCGTATACCTGCAGCAAGGTTCTTCTTCAAATTGAGGGCCTACCCACTTCTTGGTCTTGTTATAATACTATTCGAAAACACAATTTTGAAACTATATAACAAAATGTTTGACGCTCATTCTCATTTTCATTTTTTTTTCTCTTTCTTCATTTCAACCACACATTCTTCAAATAAAATAATATTACACACAAATCTAAAACTTTGAATTACTTTTCAACCACACATTCTTCTATCAATCACTATTCTAAAATTCATTTTTTTTTCCCTAAAATGGGTGTCAATCTAGTACTAAAGATCATTCAATTTGGTTATCTATTTTCCGGCGTGGTAATTAATTTTCTTCTGTAAGTTAAACATAAAACAAAAATAAATAAATTTCTCTTATCACGAATACCTCAAGTTTGTATATATGGGATTATTTAACACATAATTATTGCTAGGTAAAGATATTTTATTTAAGTCTCTTACCATTGATTCGTCGTACAAATATTAAAAATCAAACCTTTCGACAGAACTTGAATTAAATCTCCCATTTTTTTTTCTTTTCTTTTTTCATCTATAGATTAATTTGTACAATTTATTTTGCAAGTATAAAATTTTGCAAATAGTAACTAGTAAGGGCTTCAAAAATTAACCAAGTTATGATCCATTTTATATATTTTTTAATAATGATATTTATAGTCATCGACTATAGAACGTCAGTCTACGTAATATTGTACGAGGCATAATTTTAATAATTTAAAAAAGAAATAACTTTTAATTATGTTATACCACATAAGATGTTACGTATGGCGATTACCGTAGTCGCTAACTATAATAACAGTATTTTTTCAATTGTGTGTATAGAATATTAGAGGGAGACGTGTGTGTATTCACGTGAATGTCTGCCTAAGAAACATTCACGCTGAGCCGCCACCCCTTGTGGGGTCAACTGGGGTTTTGAATGGTTTCACAAAATTTGGTTTTATTATTTATGTTTTACACTAATTAACAATCTTAAGTTTATTTATGCTATAGAAAATTAAAGAAAATAGTAGGGAAACAAAGCCCCAGTTTGGTACAAATTAAAATGTGATTTTATTCTCAAGTCAAAATCAACAATTAATTTTAAATACACATTTTATGTAATCCGCAACTTTTCAATCACATATTCCATCAATTTTTATCAAAATATACTAAAAATCTGATTTTAATCTACAACAAACTGGGGCAAAACTTGTAAGATGCCAACCAATCGCATTGATCTTTCAACTATTCGTCTATTATACAACAAATTTAGGGCTATTTGAGCCATGTTTTTTAATAACAAATTTTGTAAAGTGTGATTTTTTTGAAGAATGTATGTTTAAAATGTTCAGGAAATTTTTGATTTTACGAGTAAAATTATTTCATTGAAAAAATGTATGATTTGAAATGAATTCGAAAAAAAAAAATGAATTTTAAAGAATGAGGCTCAACCACGGACTTACAAATGTCTAAATGTAATGTGTACACACATTTATTCTTATATAGGTATGAAAGTATGATTATCTCTACAAACATGCATTTTGAGCTGTGAAAATGATAGATGGGATTTCACCACAATTTACAAATTTTCATTATTTTATTTTTCATTGAGAAAATAACAAGAATCAAATATGCTGAGTTTTGTTATTAATTGTCCTGACATAATAATTGAGACTTGGTTACTTAACTAACAAAGTGACATGCACACTCTTTTATGGCCAATTATTATTGTAGATATATACTGAATTGCACCTTTGTCTAGTGCTACTAAAAATGAATAATTATAGTGATTTAGTGCTGGGAATTTCATATCTATAACAATGGTAGCCTTAAAATTTGGCGGCTTACTTAAAAAGGCATCTAAAGACACTTTGAGGACAATAATTCTAGATAACTATTTGCCCCCTTTTCTCTAGAGCTACTAAAAATGGCATTTTATACTTAAAAGTGGGTGAATCCCGAACTTTAACGTCAGATCGAAAAAGTCATATACAGATACTTTACGATCAAGATTGACTCTTTATTCACAAAAACATCATTTCTAATTCAATAGATAAACAGCCTTACTCTAGAGCTTCTAAAAATGAATAATCATAGCGATCCAACGAAGGAGATTGCATTTTATAAGGAAACTAGTAATCTTTTCGGAGTACTAATTCAGTTTTGCTATACTTATATCATGGTTGATAACTTCATTTACACTCTTTAACATAATACACAATTTTACCATTAATTTTAACAATACTTATTCAAATCAATTGCCTCGATTTTGACACCTCAAAGGATGTCAATATACTTGTGTATTATCGGTGTACAATTAGCTTAATTCAATTATGTTTTGGTAAACTGTATAACGTTCATGAATCCCATCATCACGTGATTTCGAGCTGTTTATAAACTTAATAATAATTAACTAAAATGTGATCACCTAGATAGTTTTATTAAATTAATCGTGTCCAATTATTAATTTATTCATCTTACAGCACTTTTTAAATTTATTAAAAATTATTCCACACTTCTTGTTCACACCTATTATAAATACATATACTACCTGTTTCCATTCCGTATCCTAAAAACTTCTGTTCTACACAACTTTTAGCACATATATACAGAAAAATCTCTCTGTTCTCAAGTTTTACCTGAAAGACCTTTTGCAGGAAAAATGGGTGGAAATTCCCCCTGTGCTTCATGCAAGCTGCTTCGACGCCGATGTGCCAAGGAATGCATTTTTGCTCCTTATTTTCCATCTGATGATCCTCACAAATTTTCCATTGTTCACAAGATTTTTGGTGCCAGCAATGTCAGCAAAATGTTGCAGGTCGCTCTCTCTCTCTCTCTCTCTCTCTCTCTCTCTCATGCAACAAATACACATCCAAAATTTTCTGGATCGAACTCGTCGCACCTGGCTTGCCTAGTGCAGTTTACCTCTCCTGTGTGGTTTGCGGGCTACTGCACATGGAGCAGGGTTTACCTAGTGCGCATTCATAGTGGTCGGGGCTCCACTGACGAATAACGACTACGGGTTCCTACGTCAACAAGAAAAAAATAAAAATACACATCCAAAAGGGAGTACGATATGCATTTGATTCAACTTTCAAATTATAAACTTGCATTTCTTCTTTCGTTTGGTGGAGTTTGGTGGTTTTGGTGGAGTTGGGTTTGGGTGGGGGGTTAATTATGGAATTAAGGCTAACATATATTTATGTTTCTTATACGATATATAACATGTTGGTAAGTTGACTTGCAAGTGTTAGACAAAATTAAAGATTTGAAGAACAATAGGTTAAAATCTTGAGTGCATTTAATGTAACTAGCACTGTATGTCACGTCAAAAGTAGCTGTTACACTTACTATGTCTAGATGTATTTAGTACTGCGTATCTTCTAACTCAAGCATATATTTTTTCTCTATACGATCAGGAGCTCCCACTGCAACAAAGAGCGGACGCAGTGAGTAGTCTAGTATACGAGGCAAATGCACGAGTTAGGGATCCAGTTTACGGTTGCGTTGGTGCCATATCTTACTTGCAAAACCAGGTTTCTCAGCTTCAAATGCAGCTGGCTGTGGCTCAATCAGAAATACTTTGCTTTCAGATGCAACAAGAACTAGCTCCAATTACTACTAGTCCAGTACTATTGGAGGGAGATGACAAACCATCCCTTTTCCTTCATCAAAATAATCTTCCTCAGTTCCTTACCTATTCCTCTTCTAACAATGTAATTTTTGACTCTTTCAAGAAAGAGTCATTTTTGGGACAAGACATGATTTTTAGTTAAACAATGATATAATGGAAAACTAGCATTTTGTGTTTCAAAAATATTAATCTCATCTCTATGATCACGACTATTTGACTATGCTATCATCGATATTACATTATCGTTGTAAATTTGTATGTGTGAGAGGTTGTGACAAATCATAAAAAAATCGGTAGTTGCTAGTATGAAGTATGAATACAACACCTAATGCACTACAAAAAAGTTAGTGGGTTAGTCGATAAGTCAACCGTAGCACGTGGAACCGGAGAAAAATACAACCCTTACTTGACGATCATTATTTCAAAACTCTTTAACTCTCGTACTCATTTTTAATCACATTTACACAATAAAATATTTTGAATATAAACCTAAAACTTTTTCTTACCTTTTAACCACGCATTCTCCATCTATTCAAAACTCAATTTTTTCAAAATAATAGCCATCAAACAGGAGCTTAGGTTAAGTATATAAAACAAATTAATGAATCAAGTGCAAGGGTTAACGACACTGTCAAACATGAATTAAGTTATATGTACATTATTGTTTACATTATCGATTATAAGATACATAAATTTGACCTGCTAATATAGATACTGTAACTTAATTAGGTACAATTAAACGAACGATAAAACAAGTGGTTAATTCACTATGCGTACGTGACGCTATGCAAAATTAATTTACTTTTATTTTTAATACTATCCATAAATTGTTGCTCAAGTAAATATGGGGTTTTTCTTGCCATATGTGAATTTTAAATATTACTACGACTTGTTTCATATGTTAAATTTTGAACAAGACTCTTACAATTTAATTTTAATTTGGGAAAAAAAAACACGCCCACAGAAACTACAATGCTACGTGACAGAAATTAAAATGAAAAAAAAAAACACACACACACACACGCCCACAGAAACTATAATGCAAGGTGACAGCAATTCTTTCTGATTAACTTGTTCACGTGGAGGCTGTGCAAGAAAGTGCTTGGTTCATGAACGAGTTTACCTTGTAGACGAAATTCAATTATATAATACATATATTTGTATATACAATTATCTGTACGTCTAATCAACTGCACATAGAAAGATAATTGTGCTCATTGGATAAATTAAAGAAAACGAAATAGTAACAGCTGACTCAAAAAGATTCCTCTTTGAGTTGTTTTTAATGTACAAACGTTGTCTAAGTCAAACTATGGAACTTTCTCATTACTATCATAAATTCTTGTTTGGACGGTCTGAACTTTTATAGAAATAATTGATGGAATTCATGGTAGCTTATTTAATCTGTCATTTAAAATATATTTTAGTCACTCTTTTGGACTGCTTATTCTACCTTCCACACTGAGATCTGTAATTCTCTGATTATTGCGTTTTCAAACACACTTCTACAACTACGATTTGGCGTATTCTGATTCTTTTCATTGATCATGTCCTTGTACATTAATTAATTAATTTATTTTTTGATGAAAACTATAAACTTTCTTTACATTTAAAATTAACCCACAAGTTATGTTAAAATAGGCTTGTAAATCTCGTTAATTTTTTGCAGTTTATAAGTGCAAATTACACTATACATCCCTGTAAGTTTCAAAATTCCAAACTCACTACCTAAAGAATTTAGAATTAAGCTATTTGTACAGCCATTGTTGACAACTTCGGTGTTATCAAAATCTGGACAGTCGATTTAAAAAACAGTTTTTAAAAGTGGAAATTGCAAGAAATGTCCACTTTCTTCTAGCCACTTGCAAAAATGGCAACTTTCAAAAATTCTTGCAATAATGGCCATTTTGGTATATTTTAGACCAAAATATCCATGGTCAACAATTTATGATTCCATTCAAGGATAATAAAATGGACATTTTTGCAAAAAAAAAAAAAAAAAAGAGCTAATGAAATTATGACACATAACTTGCTCCATTCATTGCAAATGACAAGATGTCAAATCACAATTAATGCTATTTTTTGCATTAACACGAAAATGTCGAGAACGACATTTCAAGTGTAGAGAAATGTCATGTTTGAAATGAAATGTCCTTCTAGACATTTAATATGTTGAGAATGACGTTTTAAAATGTCGAGAACATTGATAGAATTGCTACTTAAGCAAATATCGATTATGGTAGGATAATTTCAAGTTTGGATGACTTCTAATGAAAGAAGTGAGAATCGATCACAGAAGGGAAAACATGGAAGAATTGTAAAGTTTGAGGATTAAGTTACAAATATCCAAAAGTTGATTCGCATAAAGAAATGATGATTGAAGATTACATGGATCAAATTGAATGAAATCAGAAGATAGAGGATTAAAATGGCACATGAAAAGGACTCAAGCCAAGACCAAAAGACGAAGTTAGGGACCAACTTGTATAGACGTAGAAAGGTGACCACTGCAATCACAATGACAGAAGCAGTGAGATCACACCTCTAGAAGTTCGAATTACAGTAAGGCTCCGTTTGATAGCCTTAGTTTTCCATGGAAAAGAAAACATTTACCTTTTCCACCCTTAAAAAGCTGTTTGATAGGTAAATTTTTCCATGAAAAACGTTTTTCACATTTTTCTAGGTATCATTTGATACACAAAAGCTTGATTTTGTTTTTCCACCTATTAGTTGGGAAAATATTTTCCACATTTTTTTTTTTTAGCAAAGGCAACCAATTCTATCAACTATTGTAAAAAGAATTTTCATTTTTATTGACAATTTCTATGTAAAATAAAGTCAAATGAATATATTGTTTAAATTTTTTTTTTTTTAACTTTTTGGTAATTAGAATAAATTCTAGACGTATTGGTAGAAAAATTATCACTTTAATGGACAATTTTTATAAAAAAACGAAGCCAAACGGACACCAAACTTTCAACATTTTTCAGGTAGAAAATTATACCAATCAAACATAATTAATTACAATTCCCAGGAAAACATTTTCTAGGAAAATCTTTTCCCTATAAAATATTTTCTTTCCACCCATTTTTCACCCTTACAATCAAACGGACCCTAAGCAAAAAGTCTCTACTATACAATCTCAAACTAGTAAAGGGTGTGATTGCATGTCATTAAATTCGATAGAAAATTTGTTTTCTTTCTTTAAATCAACCTCTTATTTGTAACAAATTCAATAAACGTTTTTAGCCTAATTTGGAGGCACAATTTTTGAGCTACCAAGTTTCAGAGAAGAAGAGGCAAGAAACGGGGAATTCACCATTGTAATTTGTAAAGTGAATACAAGTTCTGGGATTTTGGGCAAAAATAGGAATGTGCAACATGAAATTGTTCAAGAAAGCTTGAAGAGATTCAAGAATTCATGGTTTTTCCTCTGTATCTTCATATATCTAGAATTCAGGTGATGTTTCATGTAACAAATATGATTTCTTGTAATTTTGTAATACACGGCTAAATTTCTAGTCACTAGAACTTAGATGAATCCTTTATTGTGAAGTTTTAGTACAAAGTTCAAGACTTTGACATTTGATACCTCTTTGATTTGGATGATTGTAATAGAAAGTAATGCTTTTCAATTAGTCAGCTACTAATTAAATATTTTGTAATTGTTATTCTATTTGAGAGAAGTGATAATTAATATAACACTTATAACTATTGTTGTGAGGATAGGGGGATACATATGTACCGCTATGCCTCGCATGTTTTAAATTAGATGTTCTCGTATTTAATGCATTTTTCATGTTCTTATTTTTCATAGAGATATAGGAATGTCACATATGTATTTAATCACACTTATTATTTTTCATGTTCCTATATTTAATTCTACTCAAGATAGATTGTTGAACAAGATAAGTACATTAATCGGCAAGATTAAGTAAGTATTATTATGGTCTTAATTTGTGTTAAAGATGAAATAATAAAGGGGGATTTGAAGTCATCGTTTATATTTTTTTTATCGGCTTTACAAACGCTTCTTTGTTGCTCGCTGGATTAGTTTAGATAATTAATGTAAAATCAATCAATGAAAAATTGATTATGTGATTAAAGTTAATATTAATTAGAACTAAATTAAGTACATAGTATTTGAGGGAGCGATACTTATCCATAACTTGATGGAAATTTCCATTTCTACAGAAGAAAAACATTACAGAAACCTTACATCCTCTCACATGAAGGTGGGTCCCCCGCAATAAAAAAAATTACCCACGCACCCTGCCCTTGTGAGTATATGTAATGTTTCTGAATCTGTACATGTAGTCCAATTCTTAGTTTATTTCTTGGTTACGATACCATTCATTTGTGAGATTATATCCATTAGAAGGTATTTTGAAAATAAAGAAGATTTAAAAGTGTGTTTGAAATTAGTAAAAAAAAATCATTTTGTTTTGGAATTGTTCCCTTATTTTTATGTTGATAGGTCCCACCTTAAGTTCCCTTCCTAATGCTTCTTATGGCCTACTTAGGTATTTGTTTTACTAAACGGAAAAGAGACCATATCATATCTACTGATAGGTGGTCTCAATTAAAAAATTCTCATATTTGAATTCAAAAAATAAATAAAAACAATTTAACAACGGTCATATTACAAACGACTCGTAAAGATGCTATATTCATAAAGTAAATCAAATTCCAGTCTGTATTGTAGAATATATATTTTTCAAATTTAAAATCAAGATAGGAGCATTAATGTATTCACATTCTTCATTAACATGGGAACATATTTGTTTTTATCTTATGCAATTTTTCTTTTTATAATACTGAGTCCCACAATGAGAAAAGTCTAACCTTCAGCATACTAAAGCTTCCTCAAGGCTTGTGACCAACTAGACTTGTTGGTGGCGTGAAAGATTCAAACCAAATATATATTTTATCAAGAATTATAGTGGGGACATGCATGGAAAAAATTTCAAGAATAAAGTTGCATCTTTAAAGAAATATTTATAGGCAACGTGACTTAACTAGGTAAAATACATGAAGGAGAAGGTAACAAGTCAAATGAGAAGACTAAGAGCTTGTTTGGGAGGGATTTTTGGGGGAAGAATTGATTTTGAATAGTGATATGATGGGAAATGTGTAGTTTAAAAGAGTAATGTTATTCATCCCCAGTGGGGATGAAAACACAGTTTAGTTGGCTTTAAATGATAGGTTAAATGAAAGGTAAAATTAAATGACTTATTTTATTTCACCTATCATTTAATGCCACATTATCGCCACGTAGACTGTGTTTTCATCTCCAGTGGGGATGAATAGCATTACTCGGTTGAAAAAGAAGAAAAAATTATTGATATGATGGAAAATATTATTTTATTGAAGAATGTGTGGTTGAAAATGAGAATTAATTTACTGTAGCAAAATCTATATCCCTCCCAAACAGGGCCTAAGGAAAACAAGAAGACACTTTTTTTTAATCTATCAACTTCGAATTTCTTCCATGTTTTTGGAAGAGAAAATGAAGAGATTTGTGGAACCATTTTCTTTTTTGAGGGCTCAAGTGAAATGAATGGTTGGTTTTGTTCTTCTCTATTCGCCTTTGTTTTCATTTTATATTTGGAATTTTTTACGATCTGGCTGCTCAATTATTTTTGTCTTTATTGTCACAATTTCAAAATTTATCAAAACGAATACTTTTTTGTTTTTTTTAGAAAAATGGATTATTGAAAAAAATGGGCGATTTATGTGTAGATATTTATCAATTAATATGACAATTTGAATAATATAAACATATAGTTCAACATAAAATAAATATAAGATGAATTAACATAATAAATGTTATCCCCAAGTTTTGAGGTCTAAAAAAAGTTGGGCCACATGGTATCCCACGTGGCAGTACGCTCAACGATGAGTCAAGAGAAGGGCCAATAGGTTAGAAATCCAAGTGAGAAAATGGGTCGAAGTCCTTTGCTCCCACATTAACAAGCCTCGGACTTAGGCACTTCCTCAAAGACGACGTACAACTCAATTCGAGGTTTTCTCAGGTTCGTCCGAAACTCATAAAATCGACGCTGCCTCACACCAAATCCCAAAATCCTTTTGAATTGATTGATGTGACGTCTGTGGTAAAGCGTCGGTAAATTTAATCATTGTCTGTCTATCACTAGAACGGCCGACCTTTAGTCAAAGCATTAAATGTAATGAGTGGACAGTGATGTGAAGCTTCGGCTTAGGGGATGTTGCCACGTGCAATTGATCCAACAATCATCACGTCAGCTTCGGCTTAGGGGATGTCGCCACGTGAACTCGTTTACTGTAAGTTTTGCATATTGTCGTTTTGATAAAATAATTTTTTCAATTTTGAAAGGGAAAAAATTACATCATAATAAAACAAGGTAACATTTCTTGAAATGAAACAACTCCATCTCACTTTGACCCTCGCAACAATCAATGTGAACAAGAGGTTGAAAAAGTCATTCATTTACAAAAAGTTACAAATCAATTACTAGATGTATATGTTGACACAAGAAAAGTGACAAAATCATATATACTAGCAGAAAATATTGATGTTCCTACAAGACAATTTTCTGTATCAAATGATCTCAAATACGCTAGAAATGTGGTCGACCAATTGGTTCAAAAGATTCTGTACATTGAAAAAGAAAAGTATAAGAGAAAAACCAACAAAAAATTTCAGAAGAAGTAACATATTCTTGTATGGTTCACTTGAGGAAACATATTCTCTCGCATTTGATACATTTACTTTTAGATTCTTAATTAATTTGACTGTGTCACAAATACTCGACATGCACCTTATGAATGTAATGACTGCTTATTTATATGGTTCACTTGATAATAACATATATATGAAAATCCCTAAATGACTTAAAGTGCGAGAAACAAATGATACATGCCGTGAATCATGTTCTCAATTAACTTGCAAAAATTATTATATAAATTGAACAATCCGGACACATGTGGTATAATCGCCTTAGCAAATATTTGTGGACGGAAGGTTATAAAAATGACGATACCTGCCCATGTGTTTTCATAAAGAAAATAAATATTGGATCTGTAATTATGACAATTTATGTTAATAATTTAAATTTAATTGGAACTTCTGAATAGTTAAAAAAAGTTTGAAATTATTTGAAAAATGAATTTAAGATGAAAGATTTAGGAAAAATCAAAATTTGCCTCGGGGTGCAAATTGAATATTTTCTAGAAGGATTATTTGTTCAACAATCTATATATACAAAAAAGTCTTAATATTATATTGTAGTGCAATTGGAGCATTAATTTATTTTGCAAACTGTAAATCTCCTTGTAAGATATAGCTATACACCAATACAAAGACAACTAAATGATGTTAAACATATTTTTCGTTACGTAAAGGGAACTATTGATTATAGATTGTTTTATTCTCAAAAGTCGGGATATGCTTTAGTGGGATATGCAGATGCATGTTATCTCTTTGACCCACATAAAGTTGAATCGCAAACAGTCATGGAGATCTGTAAAGCAATCATTGATAGCAACAATCTCAAATTATTCTGAAATTATTGCAATTCATGAAGAAGGGTGAGAATGTGTATAGTTGAGAAACATGACCCATCATATCCAAGCATCATGTGGACTAACTTCAACAAAAGATAGTCCAACAATTTTGTATGAAGATAATGCTACTTGTATTGCACAACTCAAAGGAGGTTATATCAAAGGTGACAGGATAAAACATATTTCTCCAAAATTCTTTCACACGCACGAGCTTTAAAAAAATGGCGACATCGATATTCAACAAATTCGTTCAATTGACAATGTGGCTAATTTTTTTTTTTTTTTTTTACAACAGTACGCTAATATCTACATTCAAGAAAATGGTTCACAAGATTGGAATAAGTCGATTTAAAGATTTTTCAGTAATTAACATTAGGGGGAGTAGCTGTACTTTTTTTGTTTTTTTAAGGTTTTATCCACTGAGTTTTTCCAGCAATGTTTTAATAAGGCATCATTTATCTTTAATACTCCAAAATAACTATACTCTTTTTCTTTCGTTTGATTTTTTGTCCCATTGAGTTTTTATTAAATAAGGTTTTAACGAGACATATATTTTTTAATATGTCATTCAAGGGGAGTATTATAAATGGTAAATTTATTAGCAAATGACAATTATACCCCTACAACCCTAGAAATTATTACTATTATATTCATAATCATGCCCTATAAATATAAGGTTTTAATTCTCATTATAATACACACAAATCTATTGACTTTTATTTTCTCATATCTTTTTCTATCTTTTCACAGCAATTATGATGTTTTTAATTTGTGTTAAAACTAAAAATTAAATCAAAACATAAAATTAAATGGTTTTGACATTGAATGGTTAAAACTTTATTTTTATGTTACAACATGGATTAACCAATTTTTTTTTCGTGAGTCATTTTCAAGGATGAAAATTATTTGCAAAAAGATAATAGATTAATATCTTGACCAAATTATTCTTGACACATCCAAATAGATTAATCAACAAGATCAAGAGTAGAATCTCCTAGTTGGTTTAGATGTCGTTAGTCTTGCATTTCTTCGTATACATTCACTTCATGTTCATTTTAACTAGTTGTAACAAATCCGTTCCAAATCCACGATTAGATTAAAAAATGTTTCTTAGGTAAGGTACGCTCATAAGAGTTCAATTATTACCACTTCAATTATAATGAAGGCAAAGCCAAGCAACATCATATTGTCTATTTTAATGTAAAAATAATAAAACTTTATGGAGCACGCCAAGATACTCCTGATCAGCTCCTTCAAGACTTACAGACGAGGAGTTGTTGGAAAATAGTGCTTATATGAGATTGTTTTGACATAATTTTGAGTGAGACTGATTTCTTGGAAGATCAAAATAGTTTCATATTCATTTCTATGAGAGCATCGAGATCATATATTTATTTGTAAAGAACGATGCTCGGGTTAATAAGAAATTGTATCTCAAAGTTATCAAATGGAAGAAGTATAGTTATCGGATAAATCACCGGGTAAATCACCAGGTCAATGGTCCAACCATTTGATCATTGCTAAGCTGAATTTTAATCAAAAATAATTTTTAAAACAAAGAGATTATATATTATTTTGATAAACAATAATATATATATATTTCTTTCAGCACTATTGCCAAGCAAATGCAATTATCATAGTGGTGAAGATTCTTACATTCACATGCGCAGCAATAGGTTCGAATTTCCAGAGTTCAAATTTAGCTCTTGGTTGATTTTTATTTTTTTCAAAAAATATTTTTTTCTCTCTTCTTTTCAGCCACATATTTTTCAATAAAATAATATTATACGCAAACTCAAAATTTTTCCTTATTTTTCAACAACACATTTTCTATCAATCTAATATTCCAAAATGCATTCTTCAGAAAAAATGGAACTCAAACATATTCTTAAAGTAAATTTTTCTCTTGACCAAATTAGTAACTAACTAATTTAAATTGAACCGATTTTGGTTTTACGGTTTTTGAATCTGGGTTTAATAACTATATGAAAAAGTTTATGTGTTTGAATGAGTACAAACTATTGTCCCACCTAGCGGTGGCAACAAGCCGAGCCGAGCCGAGCCCGGGCCGGGAAAAAAAGCTCGGGCCGAGCCCGAGCTTTTTTGGACCGAGCTTTTTTTGGCCCGAGCCGGGCCCGGCCAAAAAAAAATGAGGCTCGGCCCGAACTTTTGGCCCGAGTCTTAGCTGGCCGAGCCGGCTCAGATTTTTTGGGTTTTTTTTTTTTTTTTTCTTGTTTCTTTAGCTGCCTTTGCAGGCAGCTATCCTGTAGAAGGCGACTTCTTGTCGTCTTGTAAGCGGCGCTTTCTTTCGCTGCGGCAAAGACACTTGCCGCCTTGCGGCGCAGCCGCGCTCGCACGGCTTGCTCGAGTCGACTCCCCAAAGTGGGGCTCGGCTCGGCTCGAGCCTGGGCTCGGTTCCACCAAGCCCGAGCCGGGCCTGGCTCGGGTTTTTTCGAGCCGAGTCGAGCCGAGCCCGGGCCGTCCGAGCCTCCGAGCTTTTTTGCCACTGCTAGTCCCACCTAAGAAAACGGACAAGCCAATGAATATTAATTTACATATGGTAGCACTTTCAAAACATATAATCATGTGTAGTGTAGAGACTTTCTCTATGTGCGGATTGAGAGAGTTGTGCAAACCACGAACCAAATTAGTAATTTGGGCAATTGAAAGGCAATTGAATTTGCGTCCGGGCAAGATCTGCATACAAGAATGTCAAACCGAAATTGGCCCCCTAAAAAAGTTGACGTTTGCTTATATTTTTTTCTACTACTACTACTACTTCTTCTTCTTCTCTCCATTTGACCTTCCAATTTTTGGAACTCATGAAATTTCAGTGGTTATAGCCATTTTAATAGGTGGTAAATGACTTGTTAATGAATGAATTTAACTCATCATACTAGGGGTGAGCATGGATTGAGTTGGGTCAATTTTTGTCTCAACCCAAACCCAACCCAACTTGATCGGGTTGATCAAAATTTAACCCAACACAACTCGTCTAAAGGTTGAAATCCAACATAACCAAATCAAGTATTGGTCGGGTCGGGTCGGGTTGGGTTGGGTTGGTCGGTTTGAAATGACTTGTCTACAAAAATTAAAGTCATCTAATTTTCTATTATATTAGCGCTCGTTTGATCTACATTATTATTTCATTAAAATGAAAAATATGACCGTTATTCATCACATCAATATTTAAATTCAAATTTTCTATCTCTTATATTGGCCCCAATAATGGCTATATTTTTCATTCTCATTCTACAATAATTTGGTTCAAACAGAGCCTTAAATTTGAATAGGCAAAATTAAATAGTAAGTAAATAAATAAAATTATCTATTATCTTATTCAATTCTCATTAATCGAGCCTACAAAGAATAAAGTATATTTAACATAACATGAAAAACTTATACTACATTTCTTGTGGGAAGAATAGTAAGCTCCTCCTCTAAAATACACTAAGGTAATTACAATTACATTATCTACTTATACTTTTTAGGTTTCTTTTACTTTTCTATGTATTTTTTTTTTTAAAGTGGCGAGTTGAGTTGGGCGGATTTATTCGATTTTATTGAGTTAACCCATAACTTGACCCAACCTACCCCTCCTACACAGCCACCCACCCAACCCATGTAAAAACAACAAAAAATCGGCCCTCCCAGTCGGGTTGTTTTGGTTTGGTTTGGGCGGGTTCGGTCGGGTTTTGCCCACCCCTAATTCATAGAGCAGAGCATGTAACAAAGCTCGATTTTTACTATGTTCTAAACACTAATTTCCTTCTCTATCTGCATATAATTTTAATAGTTTTTTGTATGTTCGATTTTTTTTTCCTTCAATTTCTATTAGGGTCTTGGTGGTCTTGTTCAAGATCAAATTTAGTTCACTGAAGAAGAAACTGAAGTGCTCTGATTCTACTAATTTTTTTTCATTGTTTACATCGATCTATATACTCAATAGAATATTTTTTTTTTTCAAAAAAGGTAACCTTCTAATTTAATCTAGTTGGGAACTAGATCTTGATTTAACCCTTAGATACCCTAAGAAACGCAAAGGGATTGTATGTACATGTTCCATCCGACACTACATCTAGCGGTGGCAACGAGCCGAGCCCGAGCCGGGAAAAAAAAACTCGGGCCGAGCCCGAGCTTTTTTGGACCGAGCCGAGCCGAGCCGGGCCCGGCAAAAAAAAATGAGGCTCGGCTCGACCTTTTGGCCCGAGCCTGGGCTGGGCCGAGTCGGCTCGGATTTTTTGATTTTTTTTTTTTTTTCTTTTTCTTCTTCTTTAGCAAAAATAGCTGCCTGCAGGCTTGCTGCCCAGCAGCTTGCTACTGCAGGCAGCTTGCTGCTTCAAAAAAAAAAAATTTTATTTTTTTTTTAATGGAGGCTCGCCCGGGCCACGGGCCGGCCCGGGCTCTAGCCGACTCCCCAAAGTGGGGCTCGGCCCGAGCCTGGGCTCGGTTCCACTGAGCCAAAGCCCGAGCCGGGCCCGGGCCGTCCGAGCCTTCGAGCTTTTTTGCCACCGCTAACTACATCTTATGGCCAAACTATAAATGACGAATTAGATAATTGTTACGATTTTTGCTTATTATTCTTTGTTGTAGCGGTTTTTAAAATACCCGTTTGCGCTTTTCAAAAATTTGGGACTATGACTACATTCAGTTTTTTATTTTATTTTATTTTCTGTTTGTTTATTTAAGGATTTATGGGGGAAAAATATGTATTTCACAAGGTCTGGTTCATCTGAGAAGTCTGGTTCATCTGAGAAGTATTGCTCCAAATAAAAGGTCATGGTTGTATTGCGCCAGTTATTCCATGTTTAAGCTGAAATTTATTATAATAATATTATTTAGACCCCATTTTTAGCCCCAATTTTCAGAAGAGATTGTGTAAAAATAATTGTTTTAGATAATGTACAGTTAAAAAAGTATGAAAAAAGTTTGGATTTTCGTTCTAAATTATTTTATCGAAAGAATGTATGTTTGAAAATGAATTCGAAAAAAGGTAAATTTTAAAGAATGAAAATAAAAAAAATGAACTTAATATGTAATACCATCCAAGCACAAAAAAATGGAGAAAGGTGCTCATGTTCCGTGATTCGTTTTTCAAATCATGTCCACAATAACAGAAATTACGCCTGCAAGCCTTTTGCTTAAGAATTTTCAGGATTGTAGGTACGCGAATTGTTATTTTTATCCAAACTTAGATGCAGGAGCAGAGTTTTTAGATTATATATTTATATTTTCGGGATTGTAGCTAAGCAATTAATCTAGTTGTACAAACTGTGTAAGTGTTGACAAAATTTAGACTATTGATTTCAATAACTGTTTTTGAAATGATTGACATAAATGTTACCAACGCATAATTTTTAAATCAAGTTTGGCAACTTAATTTGTAAACACAGCATGCTTCCTATCTAAGAGACATAGTTTTGAATCGGTCCATTTATTTCAATCTTATTTTTCCTTTTTATTTGAGAATTTCGTACATTTATTTCAACTTTTACGGCTTCTAGAAAAAGTTATTCCAACCTTTAAAATCAAACATCAATCCTCATCTTTAGTCCCAACCTTTAGGGCATCTAGAAAAATTCACCCAACATTTAAAATCAAACTTTTCAATCCCCATTCTTAAGTTTCATTTGCTTATTTCATCCTTTTTTACATAATTTATCAACATTAGCATTAAGTTTTCCTCATGTGGATGTACGGCCTAATTTTTGAATGTTTACAATTGGCAAGATATACACATAACATAATCTTTCAAATAAATATATAAATATTTTTCTTTGTTTTCAATTCTAATAGTTTTATTATTTACTTCAAACGTCATCCTTTATGCCAACTACCGCTACACTGTCGATCGCCGACTACTATATCTACCAACCATCTTTAGCCCACCAAACTAAAAATTCTAGCTCTGCATAGATGGGTCGATCTACTAGATTGCCTTATGATAAGTGTTAAATTTGCATTTATTTAAGCCACCAAAAGTGATTTTTATTGGTATTATTACAAATTTGGCACTTAATTATTTATGTTTTGGGGATTATGTAAAAGAAAAAGCAGATTGACGCAATTATTGATGAATAAGGATGAAAGTGAATGAAATCTACAAATTTGGGACCAAACTCCGCACTTTGAAAATTCAAAGGATTGATTTGCACGAATTAGAAGATATGAAGCTTTGATGCAATTACAATCGAAGTGGAGGGCAAAAAGAAATATGATTGAAGTCAAATTAAGCCCCGTTTGATGCACATTTTGAAGGTAAGAATTCATTTTTACTGTTGATGTGATGGAGAATATGTGGTTGCAAAATAAGGAAAAATTATTGATGTGGTGGAAAATATTATTTTATTGAAGAATGTGTGGTTGAAAATGAGTAGAAAAATGAGAATGAAAAAAATAATGTGAACCAAATAGGTCCTAAGTGTTGGAATGAAAACTGGAAAATGAATCAACTTAAAAAGGGAAATAGTGGATTGAGAAATCTAATGGGGGCTGAAAATAAGGAAAGAAAAAGAAGAGGATGAGAAGAAGGAAAGAAACAAGAAAAGGAAGGAAAAGAAAAGGGAAGCGAAGGGAAGCAAACACGGCAGAGGAAAAATAGAAAAAGAGAGAAAAAAGACAAGGGAAAGAAAAGGAAGACAGAGGAGCAGACGGCAGGAAGGAAAATTGGGAGGAAAAATCAGTATTCGAGACAATCAATCAAGAATTTGAGGAGAATTAATCACGTTCGTTATCTGGAAGATTTACACTGCGCGATGAAGGAGACAAAGAATATTGTTAGAATTCTTGTGGTGAAGATTAAATATAGTTCGGAGGATTTTTATCTTGTAGAGTATAATTGAACCCAGTAATTTTTTCAACTTTTATTTGTTTGATTTCAACGTTACGAGTGGCTAAAAACCATTTATGTTAGGATGGATGATGTAGTTTAAGATTTTTATTATATGTTTAATTCCTAAATTTTCATGTCATTTTAATATTTGTTAATTAATTATTATGTTTTTGATGCTTCTATTGTCGATCAAACTCCACACTTCGAAAATTCAAAGGATTGATTTGCACGAATTGGAAGATATGAGGCTTTGATGCAACTACAATCAAAGTGGAGGGCAAAATGAAATATGATTGAAGTCAAATTAAGTGTTGAAATGGAAATTGGAAAATGAATCAACTTAAAAGGGAAGTAGTGGATTGAGAAATGTAATGGGGGTTGAAAATAAGGAAAGAAAAAGAAGAGGACGACAAGAAGGAAAGAAACAAGAAAAGGAAGGATAAGAAAAAGAAAAAGAAAAAGAAAGGGAAGCAGACACAGCAGAGGAAAAAGAGAAAAAGGACAAGGGAAAGAAAAGAAAGAAAGAGAAGCGGACGACATGAAGGAAAACTGGGAGGAAAAATTAGTATTCGAGACAATTATTCAAGAATTTGAGGAGAATTAATCACTTTTGTTATCGTTACAGCTGGAAGATTTACACTATGCGAGGAAGGAGACGAAGGATATTGTTAGAATTCTTGTGGTGATGATTAACAATAGCTCGGAGGATTTTTATCTTGTTGAGTGTAATTGAACTCGGTAATGTTTTCCAACTTTTATTTGTTTTATTTCAACGTTATGAGTGGCTAAAAATCATTTATGTTACGATTGATAATGTAGCTTAAGATTTTTATTATATGTTTAGTTCCAAAATTTTCATGCTATTTTAATACTTGTTAATTAATTATTGTGTTTAATGCTTCAATTGTCTGCGCAACAATTGATTGATTTAGGAGTAATACCGAGACCGAGAGATTTTAGCTCGTGCAATAATTAACATAGATATTATAAGAGATCGAGAGATAATTATAGGCTGTGCGATCCATATTGAATTTTTATAAATTAATACGTTCATGTGTGTGTGAATTTATATAGAGATATAATAATTTCACACATATGAATATGATTAGTGTTGCTCGAGAGAGATCACTAACTACATCAAGCGAATTCGATCGTTGGCACGTATGAAAAATGGTTAAATGAATTGGAATTAAATGTAGGTTAAATAACTTAAGTGAAATCGGAAATCCAAACTACTTAATCGCATAATCTTATCTATCATGTTAACTTGATTTTGTTATTTAATTTATTAGAACTTTGTTTAGAAAACACAAGTTGATATAATAATTAGTGACCATTTTAATTTTAATTAAAGTTATGTTAGTTTAAAAATTTATAGTATATAGTAGTTTCCGTGAGATGATATTTGAACTTGATAAATCCACTTTATTACTTGTCACGATCCTTACACTTGCGGAATTTTCCGAACACCTTACATGAATAGACCATCCTAACGGATGAGCAGAAACATGCACTTAAACAAAACTTAAACCTACACCATTATCTTCATGATTTGTACAAATTGCCACTGGCTCCTCAACTCATTGTTATACTAAGATTGCATAATCATTTTCATCAATAGCTCCCTTTTTCAGCTTCTTCAGAAGTCGATACTCCCGCGCCAACTCGTCTGCACTTTCCGCAGATTGGACAGTACACCTCTGTTTAGTCGTTTTCTTTCTCATGAAAATGGGCATAGAGTTTGAGGCGGCTTTAGGCTGCTTCTTTTTTTCTTCTTGCTCTTTTGCAACTCTCTTTTCTTCCAAGTTTTTCTTTGTTTCTCGCGAGATTTATCCCTAGATAGAAAATAACTCTAAGAGTGTGTTTGGTAGGGATTTTTGGGGGAAGAATTGATTTTTGAATAGTGATATGATGGGAAATGTGTGGTTGAAAAAGAAGAAAAAAGTATTGATGTGACGGAAAATATTATTTTATTGAAGAATGTGTGGTTAAAAATAAGAATTGATTTACTATAGAAAATGAAAATCTATACCAAATAGGCCATAAATAAAGGACATATATGAAAATAAGAGATCCAAGATGACAATTGGCCGCCATGTTATCATGTTTGGCTAACCACAAAAAGTTTACTTGCAAATTTACTTATTTAAGTAATAAATGTTGACAATAACTCATCCAAATATGTTTAGAAATGAAATTTACTTCAAAATAATTTACTTATTTTTATGCTTTTGATAAAAGTTTTAATAAATTTTGGTAAAAGTTGATGAAATTTGTTAATGAAAAGTTGATAAAATTTGTGGGTCCTATAAAATATGTAGTTATAATTAATGTTTGACTTTGATCTCTAACTATTAGTAGCAAATTTTAAACTTTCATGAACAACATTTTGCATGCTTCTTCCCATTTCTCTTCTCTTTTGCATCGAGAATATCTAATGTAAGTTCTTCATCTTATTCCAAATCAATTGGAACACTAGGATGAACATCATCTAAATCAATTGGATGACTACCTTCACGAATGTCGAAATTTTGAATGTTTTTCGGAATTGGTAATTCATTGAGACCGGCGAATTCATTTCCAAATTGACTTTGAGCAGGTATTTCGCCTTTCATACCGAACAAGTTTTCAACAAACTCTCGTGGATCCATTTATGAATAATAGAAATTGAATGTTGAAGACTTGAAGTAGAATGTAAAAATGTAGAATTGAGAAGTGAAAGAAAAAAATGAATGAATTGTAAAATCAAGATAATAATGTAAAAAAAAAATGTAGAAGGGGAATATAGAATAAATGAATGATATTATGATATAGTTGATATTGATTTGTAAGTAAATTGTAGAGAGTATAGTAGAGAATGAGAGATTTATATTGAATTGATAGTAAGTTTGGTGGGAAAAAATGTTGTAATTGGTGGATATTTATAGGGGAAGAAAATTAGAAAAATGAAGAAAAAAAAAAACAAATTCAATGACTGGAAGTTTTTTTTTTCATATATATACAAGCCACGAGCCGAGCTGCTCGTGGCTGGTATTAACGACGAGCCCCTCGTCGAGCGACTCATCATTTAGACGAGTCGAGTCTAGCGAGCCAGCCTGCTCGGCTCGTGCTCGGGCTCATTTTTGACGAGCCGCTCGACTCGATTGCCACCTCTAAGGAAACTTCAATTGCAGAGGCGGAAATGAAACCTGGAAGAAGTCAGAGGGAAGATGACACGTTTATGAATTGGGCATTTTTTTATGTTTTAGGCTTCTTTATTAAAAAAAATTACCAAATTCATTTTCATGGAGTGTGATCGGTGGACCTTTGATTCAATTGATAAGCAATTACCGAATCCATTACCCACCATTCATGTTAACGACATGACATTTTCCAATTCCATGCAAACCCTTCCTCTCTCCTGGCTCCTGCTGCCCTGCAAACTCAGACCTCAGCCGCTGCAACTTGCTGCTGCTGCCAACGAGTTGTCGGCCTCTCTAGTCACAATGACTGTGGTGAGCCTCTTGCCTCTTTTGGTTTTTGTTCTTTGAATTCATTTTTTAATTTATCATTTATGAGTTATGATATATGTTTTATGAGTTATAAATGTGATTTGCGATAAATAATTCAAGAAAAAATCCCTACCTACTTGTTGGTATTTACAGTCCCAGATCACAAAAGAATAACCAAAATAAAACCACAACACAAAGAATTTTCGCCCTAAGGCCCGGATGTTCACCCTTAAAGGCTACTCACCCGTTGAGCATACACCGGAGTGATTATCGCTCTAATCCACTAGAATCCAACAAAGTTATCAAGTACAGATCAGAGACCCAAAAATCACTCGACTCAACCCCTCATTAAATCTCACTTTTTCTCCCTTTTCGTATTACAACACAAGTAACCCGGATCCGTGTGTTCACCAAGAACACAAGAATCACACCCCGGAATAATAGTAATCTACACAAAGATATCACCAAGATTATCTAACCTCAAGATTACAAGATGAAAACCAAAGGTTTTCATCGACAGAGAGAACAACACAAGAGAGAGGAACCGTCTAGAGAAAACCCTAGAATATTGGACTGATCTCTAAACAATGGAAGAGTCTCGAATATGTATAGTCACCATGCATCCAGCGGTCCAGCCACAGACACGTGTCACCATCTCAGCCCTTTGCTTTAACAACCAAAATCGCATAGCCAGAAAAACACGAGATTACACATGTGGGCCAAAACCGGGTCACACTCAAATAGTAACAGGCTGTGATAATTGGGCTTCATCATTGGGCCAAACACAATAGATGTTAAGCACAATTATAACAATCTCCACCTTGCTTGACATCTTCGGGTTTCATGTGGATTAGAGGTTAACTCCTCCTCCGGTTTCATTTGCTCTTGTACCTGCAAAACAGTTAGTTAGTAACAATATTTAGGAGATTTAAACAATCCCTAAATTTATATAAAGGAAGTATTTTGGTTCCCATATCTGCTGGATTACACTTAGTAGAAATCTTCTCAATTTTAATAATTTCCTTTTCAATAATATCTCTTATGAAATGAAATTTAACATCAATATGTTTAGTCCTATCATGAAAGTTGGATTTCTACTAAGATGTATTGCAGTTGACTATCGCAGAAAACAGAGCATCGTTACCGGAGAAGCCAATTTCATCCAATAAATTTTTTAACCAAATACCTTCCTTTACGCATCCGAGGCCGCAATGTATTCGGCCTCCGTCGTGGAAAAAGAGCTACAATTTTTTGCGAAATGGGATTTCCAGCTAACACAAGTATTGTTTACGGTAAAAACATATGCGTAGGTAGATTTTCTATTGTCACAATTACCAAGCAAAATCGAGAATCAACAAAACCTTTAAGTTGAATTTCAGCTTTCACCTTTGCGTAACATTAAACCGATCAGAAGTTCCTTTTAAATATTTAAGTGACCATTTTAATGCTTCCCAATGATATTCACCAGGATTGCTCATATATCTACTCAAAGTGCTAATGGCAAAAGCAAGATCGGTCTTGTGGAGACCATGACATACATAATGTAACCAATAGCATTTGCATAGGGAATTTTATCCATTCTACGTTTCTCAGATTCAGATTTAGGACATTGTTCCACAGAAAATTTAAAATGACTGGCAAGTGGTAAACTAACACCTTTAGCATCATTCATAGAAAATCTACTTAACATCTTTAGAATATAAGCATGTTGTGTGAGAAAAATCGTTTGATCAGATCTATTCCTTCTAATTTCCATACCTAAAATCCTCTTAGCAGGACCTAGATCCTTCATCTCAAATTCTTGTTTAAGTTTTTGCTTGATGTTATTAATTTCATCAACATCATAACCAGCCAACAACATGTCATCCACATAAAGTAAAAGATAATAAGAATTTGGACCTCCTTTTCCTTTATAGTAAAAACATGGGTCATATTCACTTCTATTAAAATCAAGGCTTTTGATAAATGTATCAAATCTAATATACCATTGTCGAGGTGCTTGTTTTAAACCATAGAGGGACTTTTTCAGAAAACACACCCAATTTTCTTTACCCCTTTTTTCAAAACCTTTTGGTTGACTCATAAAAATTTTTTCATCCAGATTACCATGCAGGAAAGCAGTTTTCACATCTAATTGTTCCAATTCAAAATCATATTGAGAGACAATAGATAACAGAATTCTGATAGAGGTATATTTGACTACCGGAGAAAAAATTTCATTGTAGTCAATTCCCTCCCTTTGGTTAAAACCCTTAGCAACCAGCCTAGCCTTGAATCTAATATTACCATCCTTAGGGTCTCCTTCTTTGACCTTAAAAATCCATTTGCAGTCAATGACTTTAATTCCTTTTGGCTTATTGACTAATACCCAGGTGTTATTCTTTTCTAGAGACAACATCTCATCCTTCATAGCTTCAAGCCACATGTTAGCATTTTTTCCTTCAACAGCCTCTTCATAAGAGGCAGGATCACCTTCTAAAGATCCTATAATACTAAGGGCAGTGATAAAGTCAGGTTCACTATATCTGACAGGTGGTCTAATCTCCCTTCTAGTTCTATCTCTGGCCAAAAGGTAATCTTCTAAAGGGTTAATATGGTGGTCAGGCTCAGTTTCAAAAATGGGTTCAGGAGTATCCCTCGGTGTTCATTCTCCACCCGGAACTGATCTTCATTTCAAAGTGTCAAAAACAAATGGAGAATATTCGGCTTTGAGTAATGCTTGTATTCTGATCGGTTTCGGTTGAGTGGACTCTTTTCTTTTAGTGGGCATGTCTAGTTCATTAAAGACAACATTTCTACTTATTGTGACTCTATAACCTCCCCGATCCCTTAGCGGACCACTATACCCTTTGACACCTTCACCATATCCCAAGAAAACACCTTTAGTGGACCTAGGCTCCAGTTTTTCCTTCATTTTGGTGAACATAAAGTAAACTTGACGAATGTTCGAGTTTAGAATAATCAGCAGGTTGTCCATTCCAAACTTGGTCAGGGGTTTCATAGTTCAGGGATTTGGTGGGGCATTTGTTTATGAGATATGAGGCAGTTTTGACTGCTTCTCCCCAGAATAATTTTGGAAGACCTGAACTGGTTAACATACACCTAACTCTTTCTAACAGAGTCCTATTCATCCTCTCAGCCAACCCATTTTGCTGTGGGGTATAGACTACAGTTCTATGCCTAAGGATCCCATTGTCTTTACAAAAATTATCAAACTCCTCATTGCAAAATTCAAGGCCATTGTCAGTTCTAAGGGCTCTAACCTTCTTATTTACTTGATTTTCAACAAGTGTTTTCCAAGTAACAAAATTTTGAAAAGTATCAGATTTATTTTTCAAAAGTAGGACCCAACTTTTCCTAGACAAATCATCAATAATCAGAAGGTAGTATTTAAAACCAGAATAGGTATTCACAGAAGCTGGTCCCCAAAGATCAGCATGAAGATAATCAAGTATGCATTCAGACTTATGAGTGCCTGCAGTAAAAGGTAATTTCTTTTGTTTACCATATATGCAATGTTCACAAAAAGATACCTTATCAACTCTTTCATTTCCTAAGTGTCCTTGTTTCTTAAGAATATGCAGATTCTTATCACTTATGTGGCCTAACCTTTTATGCCAAAGTTCAGATTTATCAGATAATGTGACTGCAGCTGCAATGGACTGATTTGTTTGTTGTAAAACTTTCAGAGTGTAAATCCCATTTGATTTAGAAACTTGAGCAATTTCAGTAGCATTTTTTTGAAGAATCAAGGTACCTTTATTTATGATTGTGTTAAAACCTTCATCATCAAGAGTGCCTAAAGAGATTAAGTTTCTCTTTAGGCTAGGGATGTATCTGATCTTATTCAAAATCAGATCATTCCCATTTTCAAGTTTCAAAACAGTTTTTCCAATTCCCTTAATCTTGCAAGAAAAATCATTTCCCATTATTACTTGTCCTCCTTTGGTTTCTAAGAATTCAGTGAAGTACTTCTTAGAAGGTGTCATATGAAAAGTACATCCTGAATCTAGAATCCATTCATCTTCAACAGATGAATGACAGGTCACATAGACTTGCCCATTAGTGGTCAGCAGTTTTCCTCATAGGCTACCGCAGCCTTCACCATCCACTTTGTTGCGCTTTTCGATTCATTAATTCTCTTGTGACAGTCTTTTATATAGTGACCCATTTTTCCACAGAAATAACATGTTTTTCCTTTAGCCTTATTGTCAAATTTATTGAACTTAGGTTTGCCTTTTGAAAAATTTCCAGTGTGCTCTTTTGATTTCCAAGAATTTTTATTTTGAAATTGGTTGTTGTTCCTTTTGAAAGAATAATTGCCCTTTATGTTGTACCCAACTCCAATATTGGAGGTTTTTGAATCAGTTTTGAACTCAAGTTCTTTATTTCTCAAAGAGGACACAACATCATTAACAGTGATAGAGGTTCTACCATATTCAAGAGCATTTTTAAATTCCTTATATTTTTCTGCAAAAAGATGACAATAGGGCTGGCGTATTTCTCGATTGTCAGGATAAGATCTCACCACTGTTGGTGAGATCTTGGTCAAACTCTATTAAATCTGGCCCAAATTGGTTTCAAGATCACAATTAGAATCAAATTTGAAACTGAAAAACTGTTTCCACAAGTAACATTTATTTGGAAGAGTTTTGGTTTTGTATAGAGATTCAAGTTGAGTCCAAATTTCAGCTGCAGTGGTAGTATCACCTACTTCTCTAATCACATTGTCTGACAAATGCAGGAATATAGTACTCCAAGCAATTTCAGTCTGTTCAATCCTTTTAGTTTCAGTGATTTCATCACCCCAAGTCTCATCTAAGGCTCTAGCACATTTTTGTTGTAACAATAAGGCTTTCATTTTTTTACTCCAGAGACTAAAATCACCCTTAGCATTCCAGATTTCTATGTCAATCTTAGAACTTGCCATATGAATTAACAGTATGATGCAAAAACAGTGATAAGCAGGTATCAAGATTGAATGAAATTATAGCAGAGTACACACCCAGTGTTGAAAACAGTTAATCTTCACAAGTAACACTTATGCACGTATACAGAGAGAGCAAAAATTATGTAACATAAAATCACTTCTCAGAATTTTATCAACTAACACAAAAACAGATGAATGATAATCTTGAAGGAGCCGTTAAACCTTGTCCCCTCAGATTCCAGGGTTCTCTTATGAAACCCTAGACAAAGGAAGATCAAAGTGGGTTCCAACCAAGATGACACAGTCAACTGAAGTTTCGAAAAATAACAAACAGAGTTAGGGTTCAGAAATTCGTTACCATACGCGTCTCAGTGCAATAGTGTAAAATAGTGAAAACCAGACTATTTTACTTTCCAGAAAAATGAAGATTTAGTTTCCTCTGAATAGATCCGTAAAGAATCAGCAACCAAATTTCCAGAAAAAGGAACCAAGGGTTTCAAAATCAGGGGTTACCACAAAAAGATCGAGCGCTCTGATACCACTGTTGGTATTTACAGTCCCAAATCACAAAAGAATAATCAAAACAAAACCACAACACAAAGAATTTTCGCCCTAAGGCCCGGATGTTCACCCTTAAAGGCTACTCACCCGTTGAGCATACACCGGAGTGATTATCGCTCTAATCCACTAGAATCCAACAAAGTTATCAAGTACAGATCAGAGACCCAAAAATCACTCGACTCAACCCTCAGCCCAAATCTCACTATTTCTCCCTTTTTCAGATTACAACACAGTAATCTGCATACTCGTGTTCACCAAGAACACAAGAATCACACCAGAATAGTAATCTATACAAAGATATCACCAAGATTATCTAACCTCAAGATTACAAGATGAAAACCAAAGGTTTTCATCGACAGAGAGAACAACACAAGAGAGAGGAACCGTCTAGAGAAAACCCTAGAATATTGGACTGACTGAAAACAATGGAAGAGTCTCGAATATGTATAGTCACCATGCATCCATGTCCACCTACGTACACGTGTCACAATCTCAGCCCTTTGCTTTAACAACCAAAATCGCATAGCCAGAAAAACACGAGATTACACATGTGGGCCAAAACCGGGTCACACTCAAATAGTAACAGGCTGTGATAATTGGGCTTCATCATTGGGCCAAACACAATAGATGTTAAGCACAATTATAACACTACTTGCTACCTCAGTGATTATTGGAAATTGACTAAACTCAACAATAAGTTTGTGGTTTCTGAAATGAGATTATGAACAAGCCAAATGCATGAATGCAACTCCTGTTTGAGTAATTTTCTTATTACTGTACTTCCCTATACACTTTGATCAAGGGGCATCTCTGCAATAGATATTGAGCAACAACTAAAGCTAGTTTAAAAGTTCTAGCAATCATGTGTGGTAATTACTTTTGCATAAAAAGGGCTAATGATTCTAGTCAGTTTTGAGTTTAGCACATCTATCGCCTATGGAGAGCAACAACACAAGTGTGGATTAATTTGAAAATAAGAAACCGGTTTGAATCAAAGTTAAAATTTCTAGCAAAAATATCATATAAATCGAAGTCAATATAATAGAAGTTGAATGCAAGTAAACAACCATACATATTTCAGTGGCTAATTGAGGGAAATGGTTTTGTAAATGTGAAAGAAATAAAAAAAATTTGACGAAGGAACTAACCCGGATTTTCCTAGACTGCTAGTCATCGTTCGCAACAATTTTTCTGACTGTTGGGTTGTACTCGACCCTATTGCAATTAATCGGTTCTTGGAAACACTTGTTGATGAGTGTATTTTTAATCATGAGTTTTATATAAATCTAATTTAATTGTTGGCCAAATCTTATGATTATAGTACGTTTTTGATGTGTTTGCTAGTGCTGTTTTAAAAGTATGGTGATGTGGTGTAAAATGGGTGTTGAAGTTTAGAAATAAGCCAAAATCAATATAAGCGCCCAAGCGCCGGATAAAAGGAAGTGATGTACTAAACAAGCGCCCATGCGCTATACCACAAGCACACAGGTACTGTACTAGCCCAGAAAGTAGAATTCTTCAATAGAGATGCAGCGCCTGTAGAGCCCAGGACCTGTTTGCAGTTTTATCATGACGCCTAGGCGCTGCAATCATAGCACTTAGGCGCTGCGCAGCAGATTTTAGGTTTATGCTGTTTGGGCCGCGAAATGCTCAAGAAAAATTCCAATTTTTTAAAAGCCGTATAAGGGAGTATAAATAGAGGAATGAAGACACTTTTATAGGGTTCCACACATTGAGAAAAAAAAAAGATACAACTAGAGATTAAGAGCACAATTCAAAGGAGGAAACCATCAAGAAATTCAAGCGTTGAAACATTGATTGGAAGAAGAAGAAGATCTTGGTGCAATATTTATTTCTTTTTCTACATCCATATTCAAAATCTAGTGATATATTCAATAACAACTTTTAGTTTTTCTTTTTCATTTAGTATGAATAGCTAAATTTTATATTAGGGCGAACGATATAATCTACTTGAAAACTTTTATGTCTTTTATTCAAGATTCTTGGTATTTTATTGTTCATGTGTTGATTTTATTATGAATTTAATGTATTAAATTACTTGATCATTAATTTGATGACTTTGTGAATCTTTTACGAATCGAGAGGTGAGTTTGAGATTTAGACTATATAGTAAAATTCGATATTTTAGTATAACGTGTAAAGATACATATACTAAATATTGCGATCATACATGAATTCTTAGAACTAATATTTCGTTTAACTAAGGTAGATTCACATAGAGATATGTGATTGAAATTGTTAAATATGCTCAATGAGAACTCGAGAGGGGTAAATTGAATACCATAGAAAATTCAATCGAACACTACATTAGACTCTTTAATCTTTAATTAGGACTTAAATGTGATCAATAAGTGAAATTTTTCATCCCTAATTTTCATCCATTATTTGAAATCTCAACCAATCTTTGCATGCATTTTTATTAAGTAAAAATGTTTAAATCAAAAATTCACATCAACACATAAATTTTTGTTTACTTTCATCAAATAGGAGTTAGAAAAATATAATTAAGTTCTAAAGTAAATCCTCGTGGGAGTGATAATTCTGATTTAAAGGTCAACTATATTACTTGTTACGATATTGTATACTTGCGATAGAAAAACACAACAAATTTTTGGCACCGCTGCCGATGACTATTTACTTTTATTCTCAGTTTATTTTATTTTTAACTATTATTTGATTTGTTTATTTTCTTTTATTTATAAAACATGGTGTTCGTTGTAAGCTCCGTACCCAAAGCGACAATCTTGAACCGTTTGATGCGGAAATAGAATGTACTTTTAGACGAAAATGTAAGGATCACAAACAAAAACAACGGTATCAAATGGGTGAAGATCAACACATTCCTATTCATATTCAGCCAATTTTACAAGTAGTAGCAAGAGTAGCGGCGCCACTGGATCAGCAACAGGAGCGCGGGGAAATAAATGAAGGAGACTTTCTAGTTTCAATGTTCTTGACGCCCATAGCCGCGCCTGCGCGTTCCAGTATTGTGTATCCAAATTTCGGAGTAAATAATTTTCAGATAAGGGCAAAGTTGATTAATTTGATGAGCAACACTCTCTAATTCTACGGGGTACGGGGTACCTAATGAAAACCTAAACACACATATCTCCAGATTTCTTCGATGTTGTCAGAACTTTCACGCTTCGGGAGTTAATGAAGATGTTATTAAGTTGCAACTATTTCCTTATACACTGAGATATTACAGGAAGCTAAATAATGCCACCAGAAAATATCATTTCCCATTGCCCTTCAGTGATCAGATTTTGGAAAGGTTAGCATGCCATTCTCATTATTGCTTTCTAGACGGATATTCAGGGTGCAATCAGATAGCCATTGCTCCATAAGACCAGGAGAAAACAACCTTCACGTGTCCCTACGATACTTTTGCCTTTAGAAGAATGCATTTTAGTCTGTGCAACGTACTTGCAACCTTTCAGCAATGCATCATGGCCATATTCTCTGACATAGTGGAAAAATACATCGAGGCATTCATGGATGAATTTTCAATATTTGGAGATTCATTTGATGACTACCTGCAACATTTATCACTCGTATTATGAAGGTGTGAAGAGAAGAATCTAGTGCTCAATTGGGAAAAGTGCCACTTTATGGTAAAATGGAGGATAGTGTTGGGACATCTAATTTTTTCACAGGGTATTGAGGTCGATAAAGTAAAGATACATGTGATTGAAAAATTGCAGCCACCTACCTCGTTCAAAGGGATTAGAAGCTTTTTTGAGCATGCGGGGTTTTACAGACGATTCATCCAGGAGTTCTCAAAAATTACAAAACCTCTGTGCAACCTACTGGAGAAGGATGTATCATTTATCTTTTCTGATGAGTGTTTAAATACACTTAACACTTTGAAGGAAAAGTTAACATTTGCACTTGTTATATTGGCACTAGATCGGAAACTACCTTTCGAGTTCATGTATGATAACAGTGGGAGCAGTGCTAGGTCAACGAAATGAAAAGGTCTTGCATATCATCTACTATACCAGTAAAACTTTAACAGATGCTCAGATCAACTACGTAACAACTGAAAAGAAATAGCTAGCAATAGTATTTGCCTTCGTCAAATTTTTTTATTATCTGATTGGTTCAAAGTGATAGTCTACACATACCATACAATTTTGAAATATTTGTTCAAGAAAAAGGACGCCAAACCCAAGCTAATTCGATGGGTTCTATTAATGCAAGAGATTGATATTGAAATTCGTGATAAAAAGGAACAGAAAACCAGGTAGCAGATCACTTATCGAGGCTAGAACAGTCAAATGAGGTAGATGTCAATGAGATATTTCCAGACGAACAGTTGTTGTAGGTAGAAAATACTCCATCGTATGCAGACATTGTCAACTATTTAGCAAGTTAATATGTTGATCCAGACTTTACCTATCAGTAGAAGAAGAAGTTTCTCCATGAAGTGAAATTCTATTACTGGGACGATCCAAACTTATACAGACGATGGGCAGACCAAATAATCAGAAGATGTGTGCCAGAGGATGAGATGAAGCCTATCCTATCATAGGTTCATGCTTCAGCTTATGGAGGACACTTTGGCCTTACTAAAACAGCAGTGAAGGTGCTTCAAAGCCGGTTCAACTTTATTTAAAGACTGCCACAGTTTCTGCAAATCCCATGATAAGTGTCAAAAGACAGGAAACATATTAGCTCGTCATGAAATGTCACTAAATAATATTCTAGAGGTGGAAATATTTGATATACGGGGAATTGATTTTATCGGACATTTTCTGTTGTCCTATAATAAACGATATATCTTAGTGGTACTGGACTACATCTCCAAATGGGTGGAAGCAAAGGCATTACCCACCAATGATGCAAGGGTAGTTGTAGATTTCATAAAGAAAAATATTTTCAACCGCTATAAAGCTCTAAGAGCTATCATAAGTGATGGTGGAACTCACTTCCGTAATCGGTTATTCTAGGCAATGCTTGCTAAATACAGGGTACAACATCGAATTGCTACTCCTCATCACCCTCAAATGAATGGATATGTGGAAGCATCCAATAGACAATTGAAAAGAATTTTGGAACTCGCCTTAAATGCATCTCCAAAGATTGATCTAAGAAATTGGATGATGTTTTGTGGGCTTATCGCACCACGTACAAGAAGCCAATTGGGATGTCGCCATACCAAATAGTGTTTGAAAAAGCTTGTTACTTACTAGTTGAGTTTGAACACAGAGCATACTGGGCATTGAAGCAACTGAATATAGATTTAGAGAAAGCGGGGGAAACACAGATGTTACAATTTCATGAATTTGAAGAATTCAGAAGAGAAGCGTATGAGAATGCATTCAATTACAAAGAGAGAACAAAGCAGTAGCATGACAAGAACATTAGACAACGGATTTTCAGAGTGGGAGATCAAGTGATTTTGTACAACTCCATACTTAAACTATTTCTAGGAAAATTGAAATCAAGATGGTATGAACCTTTCATGGTGTCCCAAGTGTTTCCTTAAGATACAATTGAATTACACTACCCAATGAAGGGAAATTTGAAGGTTAATGGACAACACATCAAACACTACGTCGAGGATTTTTCCACTGCTAAAGAATAATCGTTGCACAAAGTCTAACTAATGACTATAAAGAAGCGTTTCTTGTGAGGCAACTCAAGCCTTGTCCTTATCTTATTATATATATAACTTTTATTATTCTTCTATGTTTATTTTTAATTTTAAGGAAGATATATTTTATTTGTTGTAACAATCTCGTTGTGTTTTGTATGAACGATTACAAGTTTGGGGGGTGAATACAAGCTTGAAAGGTAAAGTGGAATCCAAAACATCAAGTTGGGGGAAGTATAAGTTAAGGATGGCAACGGAGTGGGTATGGGACAGGGCGGTCATTCCCACCCCCATCTCGTCGAGCCATCTCCATACCCGATTAAAGCAAGACGAGACAAGATCGAAGTGGGGCGAGATAGGTCCTCTGCCCCATTTATTTTTTCTTTTTAATTTTTATTTATTTTATTTTTTGATTTTTTTTATATCTTTAGTTAGTAAATATTATTACTTTTTCACTAATTTGTTTTAAAAAAAAACTTATATTCTCTTTAAAACTGATGATAATTTTTATTTTTATTTTTTTGTTTTCAATAAAAACCTTAAATTTGATTAATTTTAAATGTAGCGGGTAGCGGGGACTATATTTTAAATATTTAGTTAGTAACTTAAAGGGGACTGGTGATGTAGGTCTAAAGGTCGATGGAGGTAAATAATTTCCAATTTTATCGATCCTTCTCCTTTTGAATTATTACTAATGGGTAATAATTTTTCTTCATAGGTTTTTTGACACCAAGGTGGAGGTTTGTTAGGTAAATTATTGTGAAACGACATCTCGGGCGATGATGTTAAATCATTGTTTTTTTATTCAGTCAGCATTGACCAATGACTTAAGTAAAATATCAATATCACAAATGTAATGACCTAAATCTACAACATATTTGGGCAATTTGAAGTAGCCTAATTTAATTAGAGCTACTCATGTCCCGACTCATTTTTCTTTAGATAGCATTTGATATTTTGACCCACTTATTAACTGCCTATTATTCTGGGCCAAATTACTTTTTACCCTAAAAATTACCTACACTATATATGGGTTATTTCCATTGCTTATGTTGGTTGTAATGTTAATTGCTAAGCCTCCTTCTTCTTGATAGATACCGACTGCATCCTCTGCTTTGTGCTTTCCTTTGTAGTCTATTTTCACCTCTTTCTCTTTAGCCTTTGTAGTTGTTGTGTGGCTCTAATAACCCTTTACATGTGTCCTTAATAGGCAAGCCAAATAGCAACCGAATTGGGTGTAGGTTTTTGGTTTTGGGTTTGTGATTTTTGGTTTGTCAATCACGGTGTATGATAGACCGAGCCCGGAAAGCCTCAATGGTCAATCTTCCGCTCAACATGACTATTCGATTATAGTTAGTATTAATTAGAACTAGACTAAATGGTTGATCTTCGAATGAATGACGTCTTAGTCACATTTTATTATTTATCTATGATATTGTACATTCGTGAGATATTGGTGATCAATCATCTGGACAACAAATGTAGTCTGGGCTTGAAAAGCTAATTAATTTCAATCTATAACTTGGCTGAAAAACGTAAACCATGATAGACAAATCCTTCGAGAAGCTGTAGAGCTCATTTAACTACTTATCAATGAAACTGAATCAAATGAAGGCAATAATCGGGTCGGGTGAATATCAAATACTAACTACACCAATTTATAGAGTGATGGATTGGTTATGAGTTTCCCTTTACAGTAAAAATGGGCTTGTTAACATAATGAGTAGAGCAAGGTTTCAAATATTCCAAGTCAATACGGTGAAGAAGATCATGAATATACATAGATTGGGCGAGATTAATCCGGTGTCATAAGTAAACACCTCCGAACCAAGGACATATTGCAAAGACTAGATTTTTAATAGGAAACTTAAGAGTTGAGATCTTGAATGAAAGCCCGAATAAAAGAACAATCATTTCTTATAATTAAATGTCATCAACAATTACAAGAAAGTAAATAACTTTAGTACCTACTCTAAAATAAAAACAATGGTTGACTGACTTGGAATTACCGAATTCCCAATGTAGAAGTTGTTGTGGATTGACCCAAATTCTAGTGGGTATTAGAGTTTAAATTGAAGTGGTCTTGAAAAGATCAAAATTATGGATCGAAGGAAAAAATTACCTTATTTTCGTTAGCTTAGCGCTAGCTGAAAACTCGAGTGAGTCTAGTATCAAACAACCCAAGACTTGGTCACTCACTTAGCGCTGCCTTATCGCCCACCTCTTACCCGCCTGTCGTTCGAGAGACAGGCTTTTTCGGCCTAGGTCCCTTTTTTTTATTTTGATGTGGTTTTGGACTCCTATTCTTCTACAACTTGTTCTCTAGGGTTTGTGTGTGTGTGTGTGGGGCACGGCATGTATAGGAAAAACAATAATAGAATATAATAGAGAGATTCATACAACATCTTGAGAGTTTTAAACTTCAATTGAGTGCATTGAGATCTTGTAAATACAACTTCTATTGATTATAGTGGATTTTTCCTCATTTGCCCATGGTTTTTTTCTTATATTGGTTTTCATGTAAATCTTAGTGTATATTTTCTTATCTATTTCATTATCTTTATTATCTTGCGATTCAAATTCATAACAAGTAGTATCAGAGCGAGGTTGATTGTTCCGTATGGTGACAATGAACTATGATATCTCTTGTTGGATAGAAAAACGAGATTTACCTTATGGCAAGTGAATATGTGAGTGGTTCTAGCATAGATTAATTTGGAAGAAGCCTTGCTTGGCTTTGATAGGATGTCTGCTATTTGGATGCAGGATGAAAAGAAGCGTAGGGATCGAAAAGTCCAATCTCAAATCCATCTACATCTTTCAAATCAAATTCTTCAGGATGTTCTAAAGGAAATAAGTGTTGCCGCTTTGTCGTTGACGTTAGAGCAACTTTGCATAATAAAGAGTTTGACCAGTAAGTTATATTTGAAACAGTACTTGTATTCTCACCGAATGTGTGAATGTGCATCATTGGATGATCACTTAACTATGTTCAAAGAAATTGTGGCCGATTTGAAGACACTGAAAGTTAAGTATGACAAGGGGGACTTAGCGTTGATGTTGTTGTATTCTCTGCCACCATCATATGTGACTTTTAGAGATACTATTCTTTATAGTCGGGATACTCTCACTGTGAAAGAGGTCTATGATACTTTACTATCTAAGGAGAAGATGAGATATCTTACTGGAGGATATCTGAATCATGCTGAAGGCTTGATTGTGCGTGAGAGAAATCAAGATAGAAATCTTGGCAAAAATATGAAGGACAGATCAAAATTTAGACATACTTAGAAGATATGTCACTATTGTAAGAAGAAGTGGCATGTTAGACCTGATCACTATGCTTTGAAGAACGAAAATAAAGTTGTTAGTGCCACTAATAAATGGAAGCAACATGTTAATTCAGTGGAGGCTGATATTGTGGAAGATGGGTAAAGTGAAGGAAGACTTCTTGTGATTTCTGACATAGATTCCAAACCACATGAAACATGAGTCATTGACTCGACTTGTACTTTTCATATGTGTCTCAATAGGGACTGATATTTAATACATGAAAGAGTTTCGAGATGTGCAGTTATTATGGAAAACAATGTGACTTTGAGTGTTGGTACAATCAGAATCAAAATGCTGGATAGGGCTATCAGAACACTTACAGATGTAAGGCATGTTCCAAAACTGAAGCGGAATCTCATATCTTTGAGTTTACTTGACTAAAATGGTTATAGATGCACTGGTGAAGGTGGAGTTTTAAAGGTGAGTTAGGGTGCTCTTGTTATCATGATGGGACATAAAACTCTTCACAGTTAAACATTTTGCAAGGTTTCCCAATAATTGGGAATGCAGCAATTTCTACTTCTTTTTTTATAGATGATGAAATTACAAAACTTTAGCATATGTAACTCGGGCATATGAGTGAGAATAGCATGGCAGAACTGAGTAGAAGGGGACTTGTTGATGGGCAAAAAACCACAAAATAAATTTTTATGAGCATTGTATCTTTGGGAAACAGAAGAGAGTCAGATTTATGAAAGGAAGACACAACACGAAGGGAACACTTGTATCCATTCAGATCTTTGAGGATCGGCCAGGGCACCATCAAAAGGAGATCATTATTACTTGTTGACAGTGATTGATGATTTCTCTAGGAAAGTTTGGGTATTCTTCTTGAAGTAGAATAGTGATGTATTTGGGACCTTCAAAGTTTGGATAACATTGATAGAAAAATAGACTTGAAAGCAGGTGAAATGTCTACGTACAGATAATGGGTTGGAGTTTTGTCCAGATGAATTCAATAGCTTCTGCAAGGCTGAAGGCATATTGAGACACTTGACAATGCCTGGAACTTCTCAACAGAATGGTCTGGCAGAACGGATGAAAAAACTTTGATGGAAAATATTCGTTGTATGCTTTCAAATTCTGGATTGCCAAAGAAATTTTGGGCTGCATCTGCTACTACAGCTTGTTTTCTGAATAATTGGTCACCCTCAACTGCCATCAATGAAAAGATACCTAGAAGATATATGGTCTGGTAAACCTTCTTGTTATTCTAATTTGAAGATTTTTGGGTCTTCTGCTTATGCTTTGTAGATAATGGGAAGTTGGAGCATAGGTCTAGAAAGTGCACCTTTTTTGGGTATAAATCAGGAATGAATGGGTATAAATTGTGGTGTCCTGAGACAAGAAAGGTGGTTGTTAGTAGGGATATAGTATTTGATGAACTTCCTATGGTTCGTGGTTTACCTGTTGAGGATTCTGATAAAACTAAGGAGCAGAATCATTCAACTCGGGTAAAGTTGGAAATTAGTCCAGAGAAATAATCAGAAGTTGCAAAATAATCTACTAGAGATCAGTCCAATTTGAGGTTGACAAAAAGTAATATCTTGCCTACTTTGCCTACACCACTAGCATCACAGTATTCAATAGCTAAGGATAGACCTCGTAGACAAATTAGACCTCCACAGAAGTATGGGAAAGCATATTTGGTAGCTTATGCATTGAGTTCGGCTGAAGACATTGATTCCACTGAAGAGCCAACTACATATTCAGAGGTACTCAGTTGTAGTGATTCAAGTAGATGGATGATTTCTATGTAGGAGAAGATGGATTCATTAAGTAAAAATAACATTGGGACTTGGTGAAACTACCTAGAGGTAAAAAGTTTGTTCGCTGCAAATGGGTGTTCAAAAGAAAGGAAGGCACATCAGGGATTGAAGATGCTAGATACAAGGCTAGATTGGTGGCAAAATGCTACAGTCAAATTCCAGGTGTTCACTTTACAAATGTGTTCTCACTAGTTGTGAAGCATAGTTTCATCCATGCTTTACTTTGAATGGTGGCTAAGAATGGCTTAAAGGTTGAGCAGATGGATGTCAAGACAGCATTCTTACATGGAGAACTTCGGAGAGCATCTACATGCAACAACCAGAGGGGTTCATAATTTCTTGAAAAGAAGACCGTGTGTACTTGTTGAAGAAGTGGACTAAAGTAGTCATCGAGGCAGTATAAGAGGTTTGATTCATTCATAACTACTCATGATTTCTTCAAATGTAATTATGATATTTATGTGTACTTCAGAAATGAAGATAGTGGATCGATTGCATATTTGTTATTATATGTTGATGATGTGCTCATAGCAGCCAAAGATAAAGCAAATGTCAGAAAAGTGATATTTTAACTCAACAAGGAATTTGATATGAAAGACTTGGGAGCATCAAAGAAGATTCTTGGTATGAAAATCTTGAGGGATTGAAATGCTGGCAGATTATATTTGAGTCGAAAATGGTACATTGAGAAAGTGTTTGAAAGATTCAATATGCTGAATGCGAAGATTGTCGTACTCACTTTAAATTATAATCTAACTTGTATCTTCAGTCAGATGAAGACATTGATTACATGTCTCGGGTTCCTTATTTTAGTGCAGTTGGTTCGCTTATGTATACTATGGTTTGTACAATACCTGATTTGACACATGCAGTTAGTGCAGTTAGCTGATACATGACAAACCCTGACAAGGAATATTGAAAAGCAGTACAGTGGATCTTCAGATACTTGAGGGGCTCTTCTAATGCTTGTTTGCATTTTGATAGAAATTCAGATGGAGTCATTGGGCATATGGATTCAGATTATGCAAGGGATCTTGATAAGAGAATATCACTTACAAGGTATGTGTTTACCCTTGGAGACTGTGTTATCAGCTAGAAAACTACTTTGAAAAATATAATAGCTTTGTCTACAACAAAAGTAGAATACATAGCCATCACATAGGCATGTAAGGAGGCTATGTGGCTGAGATGGTTGATTGGTGAAATCAGTGAAGACTTGCAGATGTCTACAACATTCTGTGACAGTCGGACTATAATTTTCTTGACTAAGGATCAATTTTTTTACGAAAGGACTAAACACAGTGATGTGAGGTATCATTTTGTGTGTGATGTGATTTCCCGTGGTGATATTATAGTGAGCAAGATTGATATCAAGGATAATCCTACTAATATGATGACAAAATCACATCATATTGCTAAGTTTGAGCATTGCTTGAAATTAATGGGTGTTTTTCATTGATTTAGTCCATTGTGGCTTGTTTGGAAGATGATGAGTAGTGTTTATTGATGGAGTCGTGACTTGGAACTCCATGTGTTGAATTTGGTTCAAAGTGGAGATTTGTTTGACCCAAATTCTAGTAGGTATTGGAGTTTCGGATGAACGCGGTTCGGTTTGGACGGTTTGTCCCATATTTTCAACTCAAACTATTTCAGGTGGTTTGAAATTTTTTCATACCAAACCAAACCATTTTATTTTTCGAACCAAACCAAACCATTTGTGGGTCGGTTCGGTTTTAATCTGTGATTTACCTATCAACATTATAATAATATATTTAAAATAAGTTAACATATAAGTTTAAACGAGAACTAATAATGTTAAATATTAAATTACATTCATCTTTCCCACGAAACTCGTGAATAAATTATTTTCAAAATTGGTTGCTAAAAGACATTAATAGAACGAATATATATTTCTTCTTTTTTATTTACCTTTTTTTGTTTGCCTTTCATATTGTCATATAGTGGTTGGTAAAGACAGAGTCACATTCTACTATAATAGTTTTGTTAAACTCCTTTCATTCTACTAGTGAGATGAAAAATAAAGATGAAACATGATATGTTTAAATGTACAAAGAATGATAGAGTATAGATTTATTGGAAATTGACAAATTTTATTCTCTAACGACATTACGAAAATAGAATGTAGTAGTACTAATTACGGAACTTTAACATTTTAATGCAATCAATATGCTATATCCTTTGTTATTTCTAAATGACAAACAAGCTCATTAATCAACTAGGCACACAAATAATCATTTTTTTTTATCCAAATCACAACTCACAAGTGTATAAGTTAAAAAATGTCTAAATGAGAATCTATGACTTATCAAAAAAGAAGAGAGAAATGGTGATTCGGGTAGAAATTAGCAAACTAACAAGCAAAATGCGACTAATGATTTGCGATTGGGAATCCTATTTTGTTCAGCAGTGGCAAGCAAGCGTGAAGTGGGAATCCAAATATTTGAGAAATGAGAGTTTGGTAGCTTCTAAAGCTGTGGGTTTGATTTGTTGTCGTAGTATTGTTGTATTATGATTTGAATTGTTGAAAATAAATGTGTTTTTTTCATATGATTTGAGATTAATTTTAGTTTAGAATAGATATCGGGTCACGACGTGTATTGTGGACTTATAAAACTATCGACCAATAATGATGAACTTAATTTACTTTATATGATTATTTTATGAGGAAATTACACAAAACCAGAATCTTAAAGTTACAATTTCAAATTTCAAATATAAACTTTATTTATACAAAAATCAAATATTAATTTATCTATTTCATCTACCTTCTCTCTCTAACTCATAATTACCCAAACCTAACCCCAATTTTATCTTCTTCCCCTCATTTCTCTCTCTCTTCCCCCAAAAGAAATGGTCGTCACAGCTGTTTTCTTTGTCGGCAGATCTGTATTCCGGTCATCTTCCGTTCGTAGCACCGCCACTAGGTTTAGCTCCCAAGCGAAGGCTGATTGCTTCCCCTTCCGCCTTCCTTCCAGGAACCCCCTGGCTCACCGCATCTTCCGGTGTCCAGCTGAGATGAGTTCGTATGTGGGGTCAATGCTACCCTACCATAGCTCTACTACCTCAATTTTGATGACGTCGATGCTCACTGTCTCTTGCTGCTGTTACGGTTTGCTTCCTGAAGATATCTAGCAACACCTGTAGCGCGGTGATGGCGACGACGAAGTTAGTACCTAGCGACAGATTTGGAAATTTTTTTGGTGAGGGTTGTGGTTTTGGAGTGGTAAGTTGGTGGTGGTGGTGGTGGTGTTGGTGGTAGTGGTGGTGGTAGTTTTAGTGTTGAGATAATGGTTTTGCTATCGGTGGTGTCAATGTCAGTGGTGGTAGAAATTTTTTTGTTTGTTACGTTTGTTGTTGGTGGTGGTGTCGATGTTAGTGGTGGTTACTGGTTATGGTCATGGGATGGTAGTCGCAGTGTCTGTGGTGGTGCGGTTGTTGGTGTGGATTTGATTTGTTGATGTTTGTTGGGCGACGGTGGCAACGATATTATTGGATATTGTTGGTGGTGGTGGTGAGGTGGTAGTTGTGGTGGTGAGGTGATTGTGGTGATTTTGAAGTGGAAAATGGTAGTTGTTGGAAGTGGTGGTGCCTGGTGAATTGGGGTAGGGAATGAAATTAAGAGGGATTGTGATCGATTATTTGAGATTGTGACCATTAATTTGGGTATTCTGTAACAAAAAATAACATGTGACCAATAAATAATATGTAACCTAAAAATTTGAATAACTTATGAAATTTGTGATTTGTGACCGATAAATGAATTGTGATTTATAAAACTTTTGATTTGTGAACGAAAAATGAATTTGTAACTAAATTATGTAAAATTGCGATCAAGTTGTGACATATAAATTTTTTTTTATCTGTGATCGATGAACAAATTGTGACTTATAAAATTTCTGAATTGTAACCTACAAAAATCGCGGGTCCACTAGATCCGAACCAACGGTTTCAAACTTATAGTTTCGGTTAGGTTTGTGACTTCGCGATTTTTTTGTGCAGCCATAATTCGAGTGGTTTCGAAGGAGATCAAAATTACGGACCTCAAGAAATAGTAGCTACATTACGCTCGAGCAAGTCTCATAAAAAATAACCCAAGACTTGGTCGCTCGTCTACGCTGCCCTGTCGCCCGCCTCTCGTTCACCAACCCAATCCCGTTTTCGATTTTGACGTTATTTTGGATGTCTACTCTTCTACAACTTGTTCTCTAAGATTTATATATATATGACACGACTTTTATAGAAAATACAATAGAACATTATAGAGAGAGATTTATATAACATCTTGCGAGGTTTAAATTTCAATTGAGTGCATTGAGATCTTGTAAACATATTCGCTATTGATTATAGTGGATTTCTCATCCTTTGCCCATGGTTTTTTCCTGTATTGGGTTTCCACGTAAATCTTGGTGTATCTTTTTTTATTTATTTCAATATCGTCATTATCTTGCAATCCAAATTCACAACGAAAGTGTCACACAATTTATCAAACTAAGCTCATGGAGCTTGTTTGATGCCATATAAAGTTTTGTTAAGCTTGCAAACAAAAGTCGGTTGAAGGTGTTAGCAATTTTTATAGCTTTGTGGACCTGCAATGCGTGGAGATAACAGCAGAAATGTACCAGCAGCAAGAAGGGAAGAAGGACAGTAAAATCAGTGATGCAAGGGAAAAACAGAGGTGCTGGAGATGCGGAGGAAAAAATAGAGGTACTGGGAAGAAGAAGAAAACGTGTGAGACTACTGCAAATCTAATTTCTTCTGTCTTTTGTACAGCAGCATTTTTACATTATAAAATGTGAAATTTAAACCTACTACAATACATAAAATCAACCCTACCCTTGTCTATTTTACAGTCCTTGGATTAGACAAAATAAAGAAATATTTCTTTGACTTTCAAAACACATTACACATCAACATTCTCCCTCTTAATGTGTTTTTTTTGAACTCCAATTGCAGCTCTTAGTTTTTGAAACTTTGACGTCGGAAGTCCCTTTGTGAAGATATCATCCACTTGTTCTTCGGACCTGTAATAGTTTAGTTCAACTTCTCCATCTACAATTGTATCTCGAATGAAGTGATACTTGGTTGCAATGTGCCTTATTCTACTATGAAAATATGGATTTTTTGCCATTGCAATAGCTGATTTGTTGTCACAAAACAATGGTGTAGCTTCTCCTTCCTTCTCTCCAATATCTTCCAAAATTCTTCTTAACCATATAACTTGTGAAGTTGTAATAGAGGCGGACATATATTCCGCTTCAGCTGAGGTGTTCTTCATATCATCAACACAACCTCCCCAATTATTATCACAAAAGCCTCTTAACTTCACTTCCAAATTCTTCTCAAATTTGATCCAAAAGTTTAATGTCCCCATTATATACCTCAAAACTCTTTTTCCAACACCAAAATGTTTATGACTTGGAGTACTCATGAACCTTGAAAGCAAACTTGCGGCAAACATGATATCCAGTCTTGTTATGGTGAGATAAAGCAAGTTTCCAATCAAGCTTCTATAAAGAGTTTCATCAATCTTCTTTTCTCCATCATCCTTCATCAATTTCTCATTGCAAGCCAAAGGAGTTTCCTCACATTTACATCCAAACATTCTAAATTTTTTAAGCACTTTTTCGGCATACTTCATTTGAGAAATAAACACCCCATTTTCATCTTAATATACTTCCATACCAAGAAAATGATGCAACAAATCCAAATCACTCATTTCATATCTTTTCGTCATTTCAACTTTAAATTCTCCAATCATTTTTTCATTATTTCTCGTAAACACCAAATCATTAACATATAATGCAATAATAAGAACATCGGTGTTGTCTTGATGTTTTACGTACAAGGTTGGCTCACTTTTGCTCTTCAAAAATCCATGTCGTTGAAAATAGCCATCAATTTGACTATACCATGCTCTTAGTGCTTGTTTGAGCCCATACAAAGCCTTTCTTAGTTTATACACTTTGTCTTCTTCTCCTTTGATGATGAAGCCTTAAGGTTGTTCAATATATACCTCTTCTTTGAGTTATCCATTCAAAAAGGCTGACTTGACATCAAGTTGGTACAACAACCAACTTTTTTGGGCTACAAGAGCAATGAGTGCTTTAATGGTGTCTAGACGAGCAACCGGAGCAAAAGTTTCATCATAATCAGTGCCGGACTGTTGTGAATAGCCTTTCACCATCAATCTTGCTTTGTTTCTCTTGAATGAACCATCGGAATTATGCAACACCTTATAGACCCATTTCACACCAATGACTTCTTTCTCACTTGATCTTTCAACTAGCTCACAAGTGTTTTTTTTCTCAATAACTTCTATTTCGTCCTCCATTGCTTTTTTCCAACACTTCTCTTTCATTGCTTCTTCAAAGTTATCGGGCTTAATCACACAAAAGTTGCATCTTGCAAAAACATCATTTAAACCCCACATTTTCTTGGAGTTGAGCTTGATGATGATAAATTTGAGGTTGAGGGACATGAGGAGCTGCTTGGTGATGATAAATGTGAGCTTGAATGAACTCCATTTTCTTCATTTTGTACATCTTCAATGGCAGATTTTTGGGGCAGATTTATTGAAACTGGAATGCTTCTTTCAACTTCTTCTTTTTCCCAATTCCAAGTAGCATTTTCATCAAACAACACATCACGGCTAACGAATACTTTCTTGCTCTTCAAGTTGTACAACTCATAGCCCTTTGATTGTGAGCTATAACCAATGAAGATACATTTTTCACTTGCTTCATCGAGTTTGCACCGCTTCTCTTTTGGCACTTGAGCATAGCATAGACATCTTAACACTTTCAAGTGTGTCACCAAAGGTTTTCTCCCATTCCAAGCTTCAATAGGAGTCATGTTCCATACTGCCTTTGTTGGGCATCGATTTAGCAAATAAACGGCCGTATAAACCACTTCGGCCCAAAAAGCTTTTGGAAGCTTTTTTTTCATGCAACATTGATTTTGCCTTCTCCACACGGTTTGAGTTTTCCTCTCAAAAACACCATTTTGTTGTGGTGTATAGCCAACTGCCAATTGCCTTTCAACACCTTCAACTTCACAAAAATTGTCAAATTCATTCGAAATATACTCTTTACCATTGTCACTCCTTAAAACTTTTATAAAATGGCCACTTTGTTTCTCAATAAAAATCTTGAATTTTTTTAAGATTGTAAAAATTTCAGATTTTTGTCTCATAAAATAAACCTATCTCATTCTTGTAAAATCATAAATTACCTATTTTGTGAATGGGATGGTATATACATCGATCCACAAACATCCGTATGCACCCATTCAAGTGGCCTATTTGCTCTCCAAGCTACTCCTTTTGGGAATGGTTGACAGTTATACTTTTTTCAAATGCACATCCTTCACAAACTTCATACTTTTCTTCAATTTTTAGGAGCACATGAACCATATTTTTCTGCTCCAATAATTTCAGCCCTTGAAAGTTCAAGTGTCCAATCCGTTTGTGCCACAACCAAGAGTCATTAGCCACCATTCGAAAAGCTTTGTCATTTGAATACTTGAATTTAAGAGGAAAGCTTCTATTCTCCATTTTCACTTTGCTATGATTGAATTTCTAGCCTTTTTATCACGAATAATGCAATAACCATCATTGAAAAATAGAGAATAACTATTCTCTAAAAGCTATCCAGCACTTAGCAAATTTTGGTCTAAGTCTGGTACATGCATAACATCTCGAATAAGTCTAGAGCCCTTCTTCGTTTGAACTTCAATTCTTCCTTTTCCCTTCACATTTACTACATCTCCATTTCCCAATCTCACTTTTGAGTTTGAATCTTCCATATCAACAAAGATTCTTTCATTTGAAGTCTTGTGATTTGTGCATCCACTATGCAAGTACCATTGAGTTTCATTTGAGCAATTTGAACTTGAGAAACATGCTTCATTTGTTGATTCCGGTGCATTCAAAGAAGCATAAAACAAACTTGATTCATCCTCCTTCTCAGCTACACAATTGGCTTGTTGAATATTCTTTGCTCTACAATCATTTTGTACATGTCCAAATCCTTTACAATTGTAACATTGTGGCTTTCCTTTAAACCAACAATTATTTTCATCATGGCTATTTCTCTTGCAAATTTTGCACATTTGTGATTGATTTTCTCCACTAAAACTCCTTTCAAAAGTACTTGTACCTCTACCTCTTGGACTTCTTCCTCTTACTCTTCCCCTACTAGTTCTTCCACCTTTACTTGACATATCCATCCTCTTTTCATAATTTTGGCTGCCTTAAGTTGCTATTTGATCCAACATTTAGTTTAGATTGAAATGCACTCTCCATTGATTTTTCAGAATGTTAATTCAACATTTGTTCAAATAATTTCAATGAACCCATCAACTCCTCAACTTTTAACTCCTCTAGATTTTTTGTTTCTTCAATCACCGCCACAAGATGATCATATTTTTTCGGCAAGCTAATCAAAATTTTTTCCACCATTTTTGTATTTGTAACATCCTCACCATATGATTTCATTTGATTCATAAGCTCATTAAATCTATCTGAAAATTTTTTAACACATTCATTGTCTTTCGTTTTCATATTTTCAAAATCTCTTCTAAGAGATTGGAGTTTAATGGCTCTTACCTTCAAGTCTCCTTGGTATTCCTTCTTTAGAATCATCCATGCTTCATTTGCTTTGCTTGCCATCATGATTCTTGGAAAGACTGAATCAGCCACTGCCCTATGTAACATGAAAGTGCACTTGCATCCCTTTGCCTTGCTTTTTTAAGTTCCTTATTCTTGACTGCTGTTATAACTTTCACATTTTTAGGTTTTTCAAAGACATTCTCCACCATATCTCGTAGATCCACAGCCATGAATGAAATCTTCATCTTCACCCACCAAAAATCATAGTTTTGGCCATAAAAAATTGGAACAAAGGGCTGCTGTAAACTTCCACTTGAACAACTTGTGCTTGCCATTTTAATTTCAGTAAAAACCCTCCTTTTTTAACCCTTGATTCAAATTTTTTTGTTGTTGTTGCAGCAGAGAACGAACCAGACCTGGAGGAGCTCTGATACCAATAATGTTGGCTGTCTTTACAGCTTTGTGGACCTGCAATGTGTGGAGATAACAGTAGAAATGTACCAGCAAGAAAGGAAGAAGAAGGACAGTAAAATCAGTGATGCAGGGGTGCTGGAGCAGAGGTACTGGGAAGAAGAAGAAAACGTGTGAGACTATTGCAAATCTGATTTCTTCTGTCCTTTGTACAGCAGCATTTTTACATTATAAAATGTGAAATTTAAACCTACTACAATACATAAAATCAACCTTACACTTGTCTATTTTACGGCCCTTTGATTAGACAAAATAAAGAAATATTTCTTTGACTTTCAAAACACATTACACATCAACAGAAGGGTATGAACATAGGCTTTAGGCTGTTGCATATAAACAAACATCCTCTTTAAGAATCCCATTAAAAAAATATCATTAATGCCAAGCTGCTGAATATGCCATCTAAAGGTGATAGCAAGAGAGAAATTTTGAGGGTGTTTACAGCTTCGACAACTAGACTAAAGGTTTCTTAAAAATCAACACGGGAGTTTTATGAAACACTTTAGCAACAAGCATTTCCTTACGACAAAAAACAGTTCCATCAGCATGTAGATTGAGCTTCAACACATATTTATGGTCAACAATATTATCTGAAGGGGAAAAGGAACAAGGGATCGTGTTTTGTTACGTTTCAGGATACAAAACCCTCCATCAATTTCAATTTTCCATTCCTCAACTGTAAAGCAGCTTTCATAGAAGTAGGCTCAATAAAAGATGGATTTTGAGCACTAACAAGTGACTGAACTATAGCTGAATAGGATTTGGGTTTGAGTATACCACTCTTGCTTCTGGTAGTCATTATATGATGGTAAATTCTAGTAGATGGTGGTGGAACAAGTGCGGTTGATGAAGTTAATGAGTGATCAGGTTGCAAAAGTGGATTATAAGTATCACTAAAGGCTCAGTTTGTACCAGTTGGATTTGGTACACTAGTTTGTGCTGGACATTTGAGCTGGTGTTGTAGCGATGAATGAGGATCAATATTGACAGTATACTCTTAGTTGGCTATTGATAATCATGATTCTACACTTATTCGGCCATCAAAAGTGGATGTTTGAGAGTGCTTGCATGAGATCCGACTATACGAAACATTTTCATTTTGCTTTAGCGACAAGATATTTTATTATTTCTAATGGCTCATCAATTGTTTTATTTGCATCTTAAGATTTCCTTTGTGGCACTGCTGACTCCTTTTACTGGATGTATAAATCATGAATTCTTCATTTTGTTTCTCAGTTGATCAAAATGCATAAGAAAAAGGTTTTAACATACAAATAATATAGAAGTCTGAAAAATAATTGAAATTCAAAAAATTTCTTTTCAATCGCTCAGGAAGCAATACAACTTCGGGATTAACTATGGATTGCTCTGTGCTGTAAACATTACACATTCTTTTTCGACAAGGTTACATTTAACTCAGGAAACAAATACAACAAGAAAAATAAAATCTAACCCCCAATGTGGGGAAGTAACCATAAAATTCGTATGTCATGACCACACTAATATAGAATTCTTCTTCCATATCTTTAACTTTGTCTCACACACATATTTTTGATGCTATTAACAGAAGGGCAGATCAGCAGGAGGTGGCTCTAAGGTTTGCAGTTCTCCCACTCCATTTTCCACCAAGAAAGCCATTGCCAAACCCCAGGTGATGTGAACATCCAAGTGACAGTGCATTAGCCAGATTCCTGTTTATGTTCAATAAATATGTTTAGAACATCAATGGGGCCAATATGAGAACGTTGCATACTAAAATGAATATGCATATGGTTATTTATTTGTTAGTTCTCACCTGGATTATCAGCGACAAATCTAATTACAGTCCATCCACCAACAGGTACACTAGCTGTATTTCGCAGTGGTGGATTAATGAGATTAAATTTGGCTGTATCTCTTTTTGGTTTAAAGTTTCCAAATCCTTCAGCCAGGATATAGAAGTCATATCCATGAAGATGAATAGGATGGTTCTCAGCTGTGAAGATACTTGTTCCCTGTAAAACTATTTGTACTCGTGCTCCATACTTTAATCTGTACACCTTAGTCCCGCGAGCAGGTTGCCGTAGTGACCGACTTACATTACCAGTATAATCAAATTTCCGAGGTGGATTTGCTGGAAAATCAGTTGTAAAAACTCCTGGTATACGCTGTTGATGTGCTTGCAACAGGGAAAAATTGGATGGAAGCACAAACGATACGTTGTTCATACTAGCAGTGAACCGAGTCCCATTTGGTCCTTGACAATTTCTACGTCTTGCACCACGGGGGCAATTGTTGAGTCCTAAACCAACTGTGATGAAGAGATTCTCATCAATTTCTGTGGGTACTTCCACTTTTCTTGGGCTTCTCAACCTTTTTGTGAAGGCAGTTGCAGTGGCAGTGTCGTTAAATGCGGGTAGAGATGACATAATTGGCTTGGTCGTGGTGCATTTTGTTAGGCAAGGGGCAGATTTGTATTCAAAAATGGCTGTGGTGGTGGTATTATCAAATGGTGCACCTTGAGCACTAGCATAGGCACGTGCCGCGATGTAGTACTTGGCTGGTTTCTGATTGGCTGTGATCAGGACATCGGTCGTCTGGCCTGGTCCGAGCATGATAACAGAGGTGGTGAAGGGTTTAACATAAGAAGCATCGGCACCAACAACTGTGAGCTTGTGGTTGGCTATTTTGAAGAAAAGTTGTTGATTGAGTGCAGAGTTGATGACCCGTAGGAGATTTGTTTCTCCGGATTTTACTGGAACTATGATTGTATCTGCATTGTAATATTATCAGACATTATAGTTAGTCTCTTGATATTTTCTAGTTTTGTTTTCCCACCAAACAAAGAATAATTAGAAATAGAAAATATATGTTCAGTATTTGAAATAGAAGAATGAATGTACAACAAACCTTTTTTGGAGCAGTTGTAAAGATCACCAGGTTGACCATTGATAGTGTAAGCATTAGAAACATTTGGAGCAGCTCCTGTTCTTGTAGCTTGCCTAACAACATCAATGGGGTTTGCATCCCACCACTCACCTGATCACCACCAATCACGATTATCCCAAATTTGAAATAAATAAATAAATTTGATATATAACAAATTTTCATATAGATGTCTCTCTCCTAACATGTTTTATTGATATCGCTTATGCAAAACAAGCCCCAACCATTTGAACTGAGCTTCTTTTGTCACCTCGACTTGCTGACGTAATAAGATTACTTACCAAGAAGAAGAGGTGTTTCACGCTTTGGCTTAGGGAAGGGATAGGACTCTCCAGGTCGTGGGCGAATAATCAGGGCTCCATACACAGTGGCTCTAAGCCATGAACTATGGGCATGCCACCAAAGTGTTCCTTCTTGTCCTTGAATTGTAAATTTGTAAGTATAACTGTGTCCTGGTCTAATAGGGCATTGAGTCACAAATTCTGGTCCATCAGACCATGCTGTTCTCATTTGTCGCACCCCATGCCTATATATTGGTAAAAAAAATGCACAATGGGTTAGTGTGTCCCTATGAGTGTGCATGTATTTATATATATGCCACACTCCTTGTTACAGTACTTAATTACACGTTGGTTCAAACACACTAAAAGGTATATTATGTGAGAGACATATATGTAAATGAAGTTCAGCATTCTATCATTTCATCTAAAGACAACGTGTCTCTCTGGTGCTAATGAAATGATGTGATTTTTTTATAAATGAATGACAATGAAACTTACTTACATGATCTTTTGCCGAATTTGATTTCATGCATGTTAAATAAAATCATCTATAAGAATGGTTTGCATGCAATTTGATGTCATGCATGTTAACGGTTAGAGAAGAATCCAGTATATAGACATAAAATTGCGTGCATGCATTATACCAGTGAATGGTGACATTGTATCGAGCTCTATTAACGACTTTGACCACTAGAGTGTCACCATTGTTCACTTCTAGTGTTGGTCCAGGGTACATTCCGTTCACTGTAATAGTGTTGTGGGTTTTGCACAGCCTCTTCACTGGTGTAGCTTGAATCTGTAGTTCCACAATATAGTGATCACATTAATAACTAATAAGTTCAAGCAAGTTCCGGTTGAGCAAAATAAGAAGAAAAAAAGATTGAAAAGTGAGACAAAGAAAACATACAACAAAACCATGGTAATGAATTTTTGCACTTGTTTTCGGCATTGAGCTTGCAAAGTGCAGCAATATGCTTAAAAACAAGAAACTACAGAAGGGATTGATAATATTTCTCAAGGCCCCCATGTTCTCTTTAGAATATGAGGTAATAGTAAGAAGTGGGAATGGATGCTGGATTGGTTGTGGAAGAATAAGAGATAGAGGAATCCCTTTTATAATCAAGAATTGTAGAGAGAGAAAGAGGAGAGAGAGGGGGTGGTTCTTGATTAGGTTTGGAGGGAAACTTAGTTCAACACCGTATAAGTTGTTGCACCCACTGGCCTATCAACCAAACTGCACAATTTTGATTGACACTTGAATCACAAGTCTTCTTTCTGTTGTCGTATTTTTCAACTTTGACTTAGTTTTATTATGCTGTTATGATTAGTTTGTTAATAACTACACCATATATCTTCGAAAAATTGCTCCCATGCAGAGGCATACGTATATTCCTTCATTTGTCAACTTTTAAACCCATTATATTTACTTTCTTATTATCAGGAAAAAAAAACTGATGAACACAATTTATTTTTCCGTTACAAATCCCTTTTATGTTAATAATTTAGTTTTTGAAAAAACAAGGTGTTTTTCCAGTGACAAGAAGAAAATGATATATGTTAGCTAATCCTGTATAATAAAACTGGTAATAATAACTTTTGTTGGCACCTGAAATTTACCAAATTGATTAATAAATTCAAATTATACTGAATATTATATGTTAATATTAAAATATTTTAGATAAAATATTTGTTGGTTTCAAAATACAGTCTACATCATGGAACGAAGCACGGGAGATGATTTAGGTTAAATGTGGACTTCTCAGTTAGATGATGTCAGATGATCGGACATAATTAGATAGAGAAAGTCTTGTTTGTTTATGTAGTTAATTTTATTTTTATTTTTTGGAATTTTTGATTAGTGGTTTTACAGAAGCAATTCGGTTAGTAAAAACTACCAAGACAAGGACAAGTTACTTTCTTGATAACTGAATTTGGTGGGCTGCTGGGAGCAACATACCTTAACATTTTCAACACTTTTGCTCTCTCTAGAACTATTTCAAACTTCCATTATCTGGTATTTTTGTTTTATGTCATATGTTAAGAATAAGATTTATATAAATACATATCTTTTTTGTCAACTATCTAAGCTTTTAAACGAGATAATTAACATGTTGTAAGAGTAAAAAATTAAATTAAATTAAATTAAATTTAAAAAATTGTGTTATGATTCAAATCGCCTCCACAAATTTATTAATAATTATATACGTAAAAGATTTTGAAGGAAAAATGTTAATAAACTCAACTTAGACGCAAAAGGAGGCATAGGAGACAAGATTTATTAAATGAATGTTAAAATTTTATAAATAAATAAGTTCTAGCAAATATTCTTTTTATTGTCAATATTGAATCTAGAGTAAATTATTTATTTTGATCATAATATCTTTTTTATGGTCAAAATAAGTAATTTTTTAAAAAGTATGAATAAGTAATATATGAAAACATACGTAGAAATTAAAAAAAAATTAATTACTTTTAAATTTAGCAAAACATATAGTGTTTCTGACTACTAAAATAGGTAATTTACTTCTAGATCTAATTAATACAAATTATCTATAATAAAATTTAATTAATAATTATAAGTAAATTTAATCAAACATGCATTAAATAGAATATCTAATTTGGCAATAAAATATTCATGTTTCATAAATGTCATGAAAATAGTAATTAATGATCGTAGCATCTTTACAATTTGAATATTTGAGTATTGAACTTGAGTTGAGATTCAAACTAGACTTGGGCCAATGCTAATATTTGGACCAAAATTTACAATTTTTTCTTAAGGATTTTATATGAGCTGATTGGGGTGGGGGTAGGGGGCATTGCTGGGCCAATTTCTTCTTAAGGATTTTATATGGGAAAAATTACCTCAAAACCTGCATTTAAAGATAACATTTCAAAAAAAAAAAGGGATTAAGTTTTATTTTTACAAATCAGATGTTAAATAGAATTATTAATTGTAATTAATAAATCATTCATTCCCAAACCCGCTTCTTATTTTCACTCACTCTCTTCCTCACTCGTGTTTCTTATCTTTCACTCATCTTCAACGGCGACATCTTTTCACCGGCGAAGGCATCTGGTGCTTTTTCGTCATTTTCCTCTTCATCCAACCCCAAACCCTAATAATCTCCCCCAATCAAAATATACAAAAAATATTTCGTAAAGATTCCCGAAGTTGAAGCCAAGCGCGATAGCCGAGAGAAGGAAGATCAGTACTGGCGCAAAGTCGAAGGGGCTAAGTCGCGCAGTGTGAGGAGGAAGCCTAGAAGAAAGTTGAGCTCGCCACTAAAAAGGTCGAGGCACGCTGCTTGGCTAAACACGAATAGAAGGAGCTCGAAAAGAGCATGAAAAAGGTCGATAAGAAGGCGAATCGAGTTTCTGTCCAGAGGGAGTTGGATTAGGCCGCTCTGCTTAAGCGGATCGAAAAGGAGAAGCAGAAGTGGAGCCGGGACTGTGGAAGATGGTGGTGGTGAAGTGGCGGTGGTTGTTTAGTGGTGAAGGAGGTTATTGGTGGGTTGCAAAATGGTAGAGATGCATTTCTGTTGATTGTGGTGGTGGTTCGGCGGCCGAAAGTTCTAGTGCTAGATCGCGATTTGACTACCGGGTAGTTCGTTGTGACTGTTTGTGATCGAATGTGACTGTTTGTGCCGATTGTGCCCTTTTGTGATCGATTGTGACTTGTGTATTGTGACTCATGGTGACTAATTGTGACTGATTGTTGCAAAAAAAATTTGGAAAAATTTGGAAGTTAGCCGCTAGAACGGACGTCGGGGTGATCATTGGAATAGCCGCCAGAGTGATCGCCGGAGAGTCACCGGAGCGACCACAGGAGTAATAGTTGGAACAGTCGCCGGAACAGTCGTGGGACCATCGTCGGAGCGGTGCCGGAGATGGAGGGAAGATGGTGTAGTGAAGTGATGGGGGTAGGGGTGGGTGAGGTGTCATGGGGTGTAAATAATTAATATGTATTATATTATAATTTAATATTTAATAAATCTATTTATCACCTGATTTTTGAAATAATTAGACAAATTTGTTAGTTTTGAAAAGTAATTCTTATATATAGATTTTGTGTATTATTCCCTTTTATATGGGCTGGTAGGGGACAGTGTTGGGCTACAGCCTAGCATTGCCCCCCAAATCCTCTGCCCATGTTTACACTACTTGATAAAATTGTTAATATTTTACCTTTTCATTTTCATGCTATATTGTATGCACATATTAGTATTCAATATTGTATTTTTATATCCTTGCTTCTAGTTATGGGCAAGACTTTAATCAACTGTTGATGGAGTAGCTCATTGTGAAAGGAATTGGCGGTTTGAAAGGCATTAAGACGCCTAATCGATTAAGAGGAAGTGTATGATTAAAATTACATGGTCAAATATCAATTGAACTTGGGTGTAAATTTATGGTCCACGGAAGGACCAACTATTTATAAAAATAGTTGGTAGATGAGATTAGTCATTTAATAGAACTATTGATTCTACATCACGAGTTTATGTGGTACTAAGTAAAAAACTCAATTAAGGGTAAAATTAAGTGATTTATTTAATTATATCTCTTATGTAGCCCCTATTTGATAACCATTATTTGTAGAAAATAGAGTTTTAAATAGTGATTTTTAGAAAAATATGCAGTTACAAAGACAAAGAAAATTTTGGATTTTAGTGTAGAATATTTTATTTCGTGAATGTGTAGTTGAAAATAAGTATGTGATAAGTGCATTATTGTGCACTTATTTGGGCCATATTACTAGAATTTTGTGTCCTTTTTGTTGACATATGGTTGACGTCTCGTTTTGATTATCACAAACAAATTATGTTTATTACTAACAAATTGATTTTAAGTGTCCATAGTAATTATTGCACATGAATATATTTGATGGCACAAAGTTTGAGGTCAAGTAATTTGCATACAATGGCCAACGTGGAAACAAGATCAATCATTCAAGGCCATGAAGAATGATATTGCAAAACCCGCAAAAAATGCCTCAATGAAAATCGAGTCAAAAGTCGAAGTACCGTCAAGCAATGCACGTCAAAAATGTTCAAACCAAGTAGTTAGACTTTTCACGATTATATGTAAAGGTAAAACATTTTAATACTTGGTAATGAATCGTGATAAGCTCAAAGTTTTTAAATTTACGATCGAAAAATCACGACAAAAATGTTTTTACTCGAAAAATATGTTTTCAAAAGTAAAAATCGGAACATGTATGTTTAAAACATAACAACACTTTGAAAAACATTTTAAAACGTCCATCGAGTACATTTGATGAAAATAAGAAACAAAGACGTTCCGAGCCAAAAGTGGCGTACTAGACGTCCGGTACGCATACCCGACGTCCGGTATCCCAATTTTTAGCTCCAACGGTCAAATTTCCAAAGTTCTAATTTTCTGACAAAATTAACGGATATTTGATCGTCCGGTATTTACTGAACGTCCAGTACGATGCGTCCGATAAGGCAGATTTTTTGACCATTTAAGTGCTATAAAAACCTCATTCTTTCTACACTTACAATAACCAATCTTGAGCATAAAAGAGAGGCTTTTATTGATCACAACCACCTTATCTCCATCATTAAGAAGGTCAATATTATTAAATTCTTGAAAAACTTTTGAGCGATTAATTTTGTGAAAATCTTTGATTCTTCAAGAAGTTTTTCATTTCAACACTTTGAGCTATACACATTATCATCTATTGAAGTGTTTGTCTTTTCTCTTTTTATTATCAACCTTGAATCTATCATTCAATAAGAAGAGAAGATTTCACTTGTAAAATCATCTTGAAATTGTGGGTCGTGTTGAAGTCCCGGAAAGCTCAACATTGTAAAAGGATCGATGCTCCTTGATTGTAAGTCACCGGAAGCGTTGTAAGGGGTTGGATTGCACCATAAGTCAATCAACATAGTGAAAAAAGTCTTGTTCATGACGGAGAGCTTGGTAACGGGACGTATATCATTGTATTGGATCGAACCTCCATATCATATCATTTGCACTCTCTAACCCTTTTACTTATCGTCTTACTTTGTGCAAACCTGTATCATTTCATCTACGTACTTATTTGTGTTTAGATTATCTCTTTATCATTTGTGTGATCATTAGATTAAAATCTTGAGTAGTTAACGAAAAAGTTTCAAAAACCAATTCACCCCCCCCCCCCTCTTGGTTATCCTATCTTGGGCTTTCAATTGGTATCTGAGCCCGGTACTCACCTCTTTAAGATTTCACAATCTTGAGTTATGACTAACATTGGTTTTCAAAATCTCGAGTGGCATTCTACCAACCGACCTCCCTTCTTTGATGGCACACATTATAATTATTGGAAAGCTAGAATGATGATTTATGTTCAATCTATTGATTATAATATTTGGAAAATTATTGAATATGGTCCATATGTGCCTACAAAGACTATTAAAATTGATGGCAAACCCGATCAATGTATTCCCAAGTCAAGAGAGGAATACGATGAAGAAGATAGGAGAAAATTGTCATTACATGCTAAGGTGAAGAATTTGCTTTATTGTGCACTAGATAGAAACGAATTCAATAGAATTAGCACATGTGATTCGTCTCATGAAATTTGGCATGATCTAGAAGTCACTCATGTTGGAATGAATAAAGTTAAGGAAACTAAGATAAATATGTTAGTCAAAGAATTTGAAAATTTCTTTATGAAACAAGATGAGCCCATTGTTAATATGATTACTCGTTTCACCGACATTGTAAATGGCTTAAAAGGTTTTGATCGAAAATATACTAACGGTGAACTTGTGAGCAAAATGTTTAGGTCACTTTCGGAGGAATGGAGTTCCATACGGATGCTTATAGAAAATACAAAGGATGTAAACTTATATCCTTTAGAAGAATTGTATGGAACTTTGATGACATATGAGCTCAACAATGCTGAGATCAACGAAAAGACAAGGAAGAGCAAAGAAAAATCAAAAGAAGCTCCCAAACGACAAATTGCTCTAAAATCGGCGATTGATAAAGAAACATCAACAATCAACATGAGTGATGAAAAGCTCGATGATCTAATACCCCTTGTCAAAAAATGGAGAGGTTTTCGAAACAACAAGAAGTTTCAAAGAAAAGACGACAAAGGAAAAGAAAAGAGTAAAAAAATTATTTGCTATGAATGTGACAAACTTGGTCACAAAAGAACAAAGTACCCGAACAAAAGGAAAAGTTTCAAGAAAAAGGCACTTCAAGCTACTTGGGATGATAGTGACGATGAAGATCAAAATGAAAGAGATGATCAAGATGAAATCGCCAACATGTGCTTCATGGCTATCGAAGATGAGGTAAGTACAAAAGAAAAGTTCTCTTATGATGAATTGCTTGAAGATTTTGAGAAACTCGTCGTAAGTCATTTCATTTTCAAAAAGAAAAATTCTCTATTAAAAGATGAATTAAAGAAAGTTTTGGAAAAATCAAAAGAAAATCTTGATCATGAAATATTAGTTAAGAAAAATATTTCTCTAAAAGAAAAAATTGATGATTTAACAAAAATTGTTTATCAATTCACCGAGGGCAAGAAAAATTTTGATTTGATGCTCGGAAATCAAAAATGTGTATTTGAAAAAGGGGGAATCGGATTCAACCCTCATTGAAACAAAAATCTCTTTAAAATATGTTTGTCAATGCTTCAAATACCACTTGCACCTTTTGTAATAAAATTGGACATGTTTCTTTTGATTGCTTAGCTAAAAAGAAGCGGAAGGAATCCTCAAAAACTAACTACCAAGGACCCAAGTTCGTATGGGTACCAAAAGTCAAAAATTAAATTATTTTTGTAGATACCAAGGAAAATCAAAAGCAAATGGTTCTTGGATAGTGGATGTTCAAAGCACATGACCGGAGATCGATCATTACTTTCAAATTTCAAAAGAAATGATGGAGCTCATGTAACTTTTGGAGACAATGCAAAATGGAAAATAATTGGAATCGGCAACATTGGTAACCATTTATTCCCCTCAATTGAAAACGTTTTGTTAGTCGATAATATCAACCATAATTTACTAAATATTAGTCAATTGTGTGATAAAGGTTATAATATAAAATTCTATTATTCCAAATGCCTAATTAAAGATGCTACATCAAAAGAGGTAATTTTCATAGAAAGTTGAAATAAAGATGTTTATATTATAAACATTGAACATGAAAATAACGAACATTGCTTACTTGGTTTAAAATGAACCATGGCTTTGGTATAGAAGGCTTGGCACGTAAACATGGACCTCATTTCAAAAATTTTTAAAAATTATTTTGTGAAAGGATTGCCAAATTTGAAATTTGAACAAGACAAAATTTGTGAAACTTGTCAACTCGGAAAGCAAGTTACTTTTCTTCAACAACAAAACCATTGCAACTCCTCCACATGGATCTCTTGGACCATCCAGAACAGCTAGCTTAGATAGTAAGCACTACGCCTTTGTTATCGTTGATGATTTTTCAAGATTTACATGGGTTATAATTTTGAGTGCAAAAGATGAAGTCTTAAAGGCTTTCAAACATTTTTGTAAGAAAGTTGAAAATGAAAAGAGTCACACTATTGCCACTATTAGAAGTGACCATGTTGGAGAATTTGACAATTTTGCGTTTGATGATTTTTGTAACAATAATGGATATGAACATAATTTTTTAGCTCCTAGAACTTCTTAACAAAATGGTGTAGTAGAGAGGAAAAATCGTACAGTACTAGAAATGGCTCGAACTATGCTAAATGAAAATAATTTACCTAAATATTTTTGGGCTGAAGCCGTTAATACCTTATGCTACATCATAAATAGAGTTTTGGTAAGTCGTAAGAAAATTAAAACTCCTTACGAACTTTGGAAAAATAGAATTCCCAACATTAGTTATTTCAAAGTTTTCGGGTGCAAATATTTTGTCTTAAACACAAAAGACAATTTGGGAAAATTTGACTCAAAATTCGACATTGGAATTTTTCTTGGTTATTCATCGACTAGCAAAGTATATAGAGTTTTTAACAAAAGAACTCTAGTCGTTGAAGAATCTATGCATATTACTTTTGATGAACTAATCTACTTGATTAAGAGAAAGGTATTGATAATGATGTAGGTTTGGAGACTCCTTTTGAATAAATGAATATCCAAGACAAAGGAGTACCAAATGAAGAACAATCAAACGAAACCCAACGATCATGAAAGAGAAGAAACGCCAACCGAAGCTCAAGGCGACTCTACATTGCCAAAAGAATGGAAGTTTGTCTCATCTCACCCAAAGGAGTTAATAATCGATGATCCATCAAAAGGTATCATTACTAGAACCTCTTTTAGAAATCATCTTGGTAGTTGTGCATTCATTTCACAAATCGAACCCAAAAACTTTAAAGAAGCGGAATTTTATGAGTTTTGGATTCTAGCGATACAAGATGAACTTAATCAATTTGAAAGAAACCATATTTGGGACTTAGTAGCTAGACCAACAAATCAAACCGTTATTGGCACCAAATGGGTTTTTCGAAACAAAAAGGATGAAAATGGAATCATTGTGTGTAACAAGGCTAGATTAGTTGCCCAAGGTTACAATCAAGAAGAAAGTATTGATTATGAAGAAACTTTTGCACCGGTGGCTCGGTTAGAATCCATTCGCACGCTTCTTGCATTTGTATGTCACAAAAACTTTACTCTTTATCAAATGGATGTTAAAAGTTCATTTTTAAATGGGTTCATTCAAGAAGAAGTTTATATTGAACAACCACCCGACTTTGCAAATCATAAGTTTCCAAATCATGTTTTCAAACTTCAAAAAGCTCTTTATGGACTAAAGCAAGCTCCTAGAGTTTGGTATGAACGATTGAGCAAATTTCTACTTTCAAATGGTTTTTCTATTGAAAAAGGAGACACTACTCTTTTTATCAAAACTCATAAACAAAACATGCTTATTGTACAAATCTATGTTGATGACATCATTTTTGGGAGAACAAATATCCAACTTTGTGAAGAATTTTCAAAAAATATGAGCATGGAATTCGACATGAGCATATGGGTGAACTCAAATATTTTCTCGGACTACAAATTAAACAATCGTGTAAGGGCATTTTCATAAATCAAAGTAAATACATATTAGACATGTTAAAGAGGTTTGAAATGAATGATCTAAAGCCGATGAACACTCCGATGAGCACTTCCATAAAGCTTGACAAAGATGAACAAGGCATTTCCGTTGACATCACTAAATATCGAGGCATGATCGGATCCCTTCTTTATTTAACTGCAAGTAGACCCGATATTATGTTTAGTATATGCTTATGTGCTTGTTTTCAATCCAATTCTAAGGAATCCCATCTTAAAGGCATGAAAAGAATCTTTAGATAACTTAGTGGGACTCAAAACTTAGGACTTTGGTATCCAAAACGAACTCACTTTGACTTACTTAGTTACTCGGATGTCGATTGGGCAGGTTGTCAAGTTGATCGGAAAAGCACTAGCGGGGCTTGTTACTTTCTTGGTTTCACCCTAGTTTCATGGTTTAGTAAGAAACAAAAATCCGTGGCCAAATTTGAAAACCCATTTCCTCTATTTCCTCTCTCCACTCACCAAATTTGAAAACCCATTTCAAATTCTCACTAAAATCCTTTCAAATCTCACCTTCTAGAGTGATTCTCAACAAATTGGTTCTCAAATCTCAGATTTTTTTTGGAGAAATCATATTTCTCCCCATTTCAAACCCTAGAAGATTACCTCCAACTTTTCTATCCAATCTCCACTCTAAGAAAAGGATCTACAAATTTGTAAGTTTTTCATCCCTCTCTACATGATTCTCGCTCATTTCTTTTTCTCAAATCCCAATCTTTGCCCCAACACGTACTGTGCTCTACAAAGTTCAAACCCTAACTATTTTTCTAAAAACTTTTGGTCGAACCTTACTCTAGCATTCATTCTCAAGTATGACATCTACTATTTTGTAAGAATTGATCTCCATAACTCTTACTCTTACACTTGGTGTTCAGATTCCCCTTTCAATTCAAAAATTCCCAAATCACTTTGGCAAAACTGGCAACCTCCTGAGGCAAAGGCAAGAGGCTCAAGCAAACCGTTCAGCATCAACCACCATCTCCATCATCCGAGGACGAAGACTTTGATCTCGAACCCGAAACGCCGACAAATCCCCTTGCGAAGGCACCCATTCTCTTAGGTAAAAATGTCGATCTTGCCTCTTTCACTTTTGATACCCCTACATTTAGAATAGAGGAATTCATTATGAATATCAGTTGGACTTCAATTTACACAATTCATGAAAATACATATCCGGACTTGATTCGCACGTTCTACAAAAATATGACCGTTAATCCTCCTTCGGGAGATATTTCTTGTTTTATCAAAAATGTTCATATCACGGTTTCACAACCACTCATTCGCATTATCCTTGAGCTTGACCCTTGCGATATTCAAAAATTTGTGCATAAAACTCACCCTACGATGGAGGGTATAACCCGACCGACGCTTGTCGTCGTGTAACGTGTAAGGATTTTGAAAACATCACCAAAATTACAACAAACCAACTTACTCTCCCGTGCAAGGTTTTACAAAATATTATTCCAAATGTCATTTTACCAAGGAAGTGGCATCGGGACGAAGTAAATTGTTTTGATCGCTTTCTCCTCGACTTTTTCCTTGTTGGTCGGCGAGTTGATTTCCCGACTATTGCTTTGGGCCTTATGAAACTCATTCATTCCTCACGCATATCCAAGGCACTTCTCTATGGCATGCTACTCACTAAGATTTTTCGACACTTCAATGTTCCTCTTCATGATGAAACCTTCATTAAACCACGACCCACCGACACCATTAGTTCCAACATACTTAAACAAATGAAAATTGTTAGAAAGGACGGACAATGTGATGCGAACCCCGTAGCAACTGTGACTACGAAACCCACAACTAGATTGATACGGAACCTAAGAACGCCAATTAAACCCGATTTTGGACTTCCATCCCCAACATGTTACTTGACCATTGGCTTGTTGTCTTCAATAGTATGGACTCCGTTGCTCGAACATGTAAATGACCAGTTTTATCAACTCTTTGAAGTCTCGAACTCGGCTCTACTCTCTCTCCAACAATCATCAAAATCTTGATAAATTGTGGCGCACCCCGGATCATATCATACTCTCCCTCTTCAAGAGGATTCGTCCTCGAATCCGTACCTTCAATGCCCAGATTATAACCATTACCGCCAATCAATGCAAGAACATGAAACGGTCCATCACCTCTAGGATGCAATTTAGACCTCCTTTGAAATCGAACCCGCCGCCTTCGATTATAAACCCAATCACCTTTACCTGGATCAAAGTGTGCTCGCCTCGACTGCTTGAACTTGCAAGTTTGGGATGCTCCCATAGCAACTCCATCTGATGAATATCCATGCATTTTCCTTACTTTACTTGGTCCATACACTTGTAACAATATCACTTCTAACGTACCAATGTTGTCTCTTTGATCATCTTCTTCACTCGGTCCTCTGCATAAGAAATTCCTCCAGTACCTTTGATACTCCGTCGTCTCCTCAAGAATCACAAAGTCAATTTTTGGCAAATAAGAGAAATTCAATTGAAGCTCAATCCCTAGGTCGGGTGGTACTCCAATGGGGTAGTGTGCTCGAATAAAATCTTCGGTAACCTGTAAAAAAAATTCAAACAAAATTCAAAAGTTGTTTTTATGCTCAATTTGAGTCCAAATCAACTTCCGTCTGTTTCGTTGTTATTGTAGTTGATTCTTGAGTCCAAAAAAAAAAAAAAAAAAAAAAAATATATATATATATATATATATATATATATATATATATATATATATTGTTCATCTGTACGACACTGTTCATCCGTATAGTCCGAAAAAATTGATTTCTTGTAAATTGTTCAATATCCTAATATCAAATCCAATTCCAAAAATCTGTTTCTTTCATTCCAATCCAAATTCAAGGACCACTCTCTTGAATTCATAAAAGCCCAACCAAAGTTGTCGTGTTCAAATTTCTTTTGAGTCTTGAATCCCAATTCTCACACATCCCAATTAGAGTTTAAGTCAATATGAATGAAGGGGTGATTCGGCGATTGGAGAGGTTGTTGGTGGATATGGAGGATATGGGAAATAGAATGGATAGACTTGAAAGGCGGAGTAGAAATTTTATTGGGGACGGTGTTGATAGGAGTTTGAGAAATATGAAGTTGACAATTCCACAATTTAAGGGAATGAACGATCTCGAGGCATTCTTGGTATGGGAAGAAAAGGTAGAAGTAGTGTTTAAATGTCATGATTACTCCATGGGGATAAAATTGAAGTTGGTTGTGAACACATTTGTGGATTATGCAATTGTTTGGTGGGATCAGTTCATAAAATCTAGGCGGAGGAATGGTGAAAGGTGTATTGAAACTTGGGCTGAGTTAAAGAATATTATGAGGAAGCGATATGCGCATAATTATTTTTATAGGAGGGATCGACATGAACGAGAGCTTAGAGAGAAGCCTAGGAGATGTGATGGAGATGTGTATCCAGTGGAAAGTTGAACATCAATTGCGAAGCATGTTGGGGGTAAATTGGATTATAAGCGTAAGTTATCAAAAAATCGTGATCAATCTCAAATTAATCACGTGGAGGAACAAAAGAGCAAGAGAGAAAATAGTGAGGTTTTTGATTTTGAGGAAAAATGGGAAATGCCACAAGAGAGTAAAAAAGAAATTGAACATGAAATTTTAAAAGGGGAAGTAGAGCTACAAAAAGAAGTTGAAGGAGAGTCTTCGAAGGAGACGAAAAAGTTGGAAGTAAACCAAAAGGAGGAGGATGAGTGTAAAGAAGATGAGGCTTTGGTGAAAACTAACAATTCCCTCCCTAGTTTGGCTATTTCTGTTTTCCAGGTTACCGAAGATTTTATTCCAGCACACCACCCCATTGGAGTACCACCCGACCCAGGGACTGAGCTTCAGTTGAATTTCTCTTATTTGCCGAAAATGACTTTGTGATTCTCGAGGAGACGACAGAGTATCAAAGGTACTGGAGGAATTTCTTATGCAGAAGACTGAGTAAAGATGATGATCAAAGAGACAACACTGGTACATTAGAAGTGATATTGTTACAAGTGCATGGACCAAGTAAAGCAAGAAGAATGCATGGATATTCATCAAATGGAGTTGTTATGGGAGCATCCCAAACTTGCAAGTTCAAGCAGTCGAGGCGAGCACACTTTGATCTAGGTAAAGGTGATTGGGTTTACAATCGAAGGCAGCGGGTTCGATTTCAAATGAGGTCCAAATTGCATCCTAGAGGTGATGGACCGTTTCATGTTCTTGCATTGATTGGCGGCAAGGGTTATAATCTGGGCATTGAAGGTACGGATTCGATGACGAATCCTCTTGAAGAGGGAAAGTATGATATGATCCGGGGTGCGCCACAAGTTATCAAGATTTTGATGATTGTTGGAGAGAGAGTAGAGCCAAGTTCGAGGCTTCAAAGAGTTGATAAAGCTGGTCATTTACATGTTCGAGCAACAGAGTCCATAATATTGAAGACAACAAGCCAATGGTCAAGTAACATGTTGGGAACGGAAGCCGGAACGGGTTGAAAAGCACTCGAATTTTCAGTCTCAGTTTGAGACCTATTGTTGGCATACAATACGCTCGAACTTGAAGATTTGTATTTCTAGAGGATTTGTAGCGCTTGAAGTAAGCTTTCCAACGTATTTTTAATCACCTTAATCGGATATCGGGAGAGGAAGATATGACCGAAATACTGAAAGATGAACTTGGAAGCCAAAGTTTAACCCGCTGTGCCCAACTGAAGTCGCATATTACATGGGATATTGGCGCCCCGCACCATTCCAAGGCGCCCCCACGCCCAACATCCGGGTAGAAATTTTATTTTTTTCGCGAAGTTCCTTATTTTACTAGAATTCTAGTTTAGGTAAGATCCTTGTAATCTTTATCAATTATCCACATTTTTCCTATATTTCCTAGGGTTAGTATAAATAGGAATTTTATTATTTCATTGGATACGAAGTTTGACATGAATTAAATTAAAGAGAATTTTCTCTCAAAGCTTTGCTTCAAAAATTGCGTTCTTCCATGGATATACCGAACTTATCAAGATCTAAATTACTCTTGTGGAATTCACACATTAGATCATGGGTTCTTCATTGTGTAATCAAGGGGTTCAACGCATCGCCGTTATCGTTGGATTTTTTGGTTCACCTTGTTGGGTTCAAGTCCAAAACCAGGTTTAATTGGCGCTCTTGGGTTCCGCATCAATCTAGTGGGCGCGGGGGTGCCTTGGAATGGCACGGGGATGCCAATACCCCCTGTAATAAGCAGCTTCAATTGGGAGCGGGGGCGCCTAGGAATAGCGGGGGGGCCACTACCGCGGGTTAAACATTGGCTTCCGGGTTCAGCTTTTAGTATTTCGGTCATATTTTTCTCTTCCGATATCCGATTGAGGTGATTCAAAATATGTTGGAAAGCTTACTTCAAGGTCTACAAATCTTCTAGAAGTAAAAATCTTCAAATTCGAACGTATTCTATACCAAAAATGGATCTCAAACTAAAACTAAAAATTCGATTGCTTTCCAACCCGTTCCGGCTTCCGTCCCCAACATGTTACTTGACCATTGGCTTGTTGTCTTCAATATCATGGACTCTATTGCTCAAACATGTAAATGACCATATTTATCAACTCTTTGAAGTCTCCGTAAGGCACTGTTCATCCGTACAGTCCGAATTTTTTTTTTATTTCTTGGAAATTGTGGCGCACCCCGGATCATATCACAATGGGTGTCTGAAACAAAGGGTTTCGATCCGACTTCGGGGGCCTTCTACCCTACCATTTGACAAAGAGGACGTTGATGACGACGACGAAGACGATGCACCTCCTTCTAGTACCTCCAGATCGAGAGCTTCCCAACCCACTGGACGAGGACATGACGAGGATCGAATTTCACTCCTACATGGACGGATGGACTCTCTCGCCATGACTGTCGACACAGCAGGACACGATCCTAGCAGGACAGGCCACTATGCAGGATCAGATGACTGTCTTCTTTGCCGATATGCTTGCTCGGTTTCCGCATCCTCCTCCGGCTCCATAGTTTTTCATTTATGTCTTCAAATTGTCTTAAAACTATGGTTGAACGTTTTGATTATGTACGAAACTTTGCCATAATTATGAAATATTTATTCATTACTTCATTTGTGTTCTCTATTATTGCTTCCTCTTACATGTTTTCGTACTTTTTGCTTATGCCAAAAGGGGGGAAGAGATGGAAAGGATTAAGATTTGCATAATTATATTTAAAAATGGGGAATTGTAGTGAAATTAATAGGGGGAATACATGTATGCAAATTTCTATTCCTATTCCTTATCAATTTGTTCGAATTATATCTTGAAAATCATATTGTGTTTTTCATAATAAAAAAGGTGGAAATTGTTGACTTATGGTTGACGTCTCGTTTTGATTATCACAAACAAATTATGTTTATTACTAACAAATTGATTTTAAGTGTCCATAGTGATTATTGCACATGAATATATTTGATGGCACAAAGTTCGAGGTCAAGTAATTTGCATGCAGTGGCCAACGTGGAAACAAGATCAATCATTTGAGGCCATGAAGAATGATATTGAAAAACCCGCAAAAGATGCATCAACGAAATCGAGTCAAAAGTCGAAGTACCGTCAAGCAATGCATGTCAAAAATGTTCAAACGAAGTACTTAGACTTTTCGCAATTATATGCAAAGATAAAACATTTTAATACTTGGTATTCAATCGTGATAAGCTCAAAGTTTTTAAATTTACGATCGAAAAATCACAACAAAAATATTTTTACTTGAAAAATATGTTTTCAAAGGTAAAAATCGGAACATATATGTTTAAAATATAACAACACTTTGAAAAACATTTTATGTCCCTCGAGTACCTACATTTGTTGAAAATAAGAAACGAGGACGTTCCGAGCTAAAAGTGGCGTACCGGACGTCCGGTATCCCAGTTTTTGGCTCCAAAGGTCAAATTTTCAACGTTCTAATTTTCTGACAAAATTAACGAATATTTGATCATCCGGTATTTACTGGACGTCCGGTCCGGTAAGGCAGATTTTTTGATCATTTGAGTGCTATAAAAACCTCATTCTTTCTCCACTTGCAATAACCATTCTTGAGCATAAAAGATAGACTTTTATTAATGACAACCACCTTATTCTCCGTCATTAAGAAGATCAACAGCATTAAATTTTTGAAAAACTTTTGAGCAATTAACTTTGCGAAAATCCTTGATTCTTCAAGAAGTTTTTCATTTCAACACTTTGAGATATACTCATTACCATCTATTTAAGTGTTTACCTCTTCTCTTCTTGTTATCAACCTTGAATCTATCATTCAATAAGAAGAGAAGATTTCACTTGTAAAATCATCTTGAATTGTAGGTCGTGTTGAGGTCCCGGAAAGCTCAACATTGTAAAAGGATCGGTGCTCATTGATTGTAAGTCACCGGAAGCGTTGTAAAGGGTTGGATTGCACTACAAGTCAATCAATATAGTGAAAAAAGCATTGCTCGTGACGGAAAGCTTGGTAACGGAGGACGTAGATCATTGCGTTGGATCGAATCTCCATATCATATCGTTTGCAGTCTCTAACCCTTTTACTTATCGTCTTACTTTGTGCAAACCTATATCATTTCATCTACGTGCTTATTTGTCATTAGTTTATCTCTTTATCATTTGTATGATCATTAGATTAAAATCTTGAGTAGTTAACGAAAAAGTTTTAAAAACCAATTCACCCCCCTCTTGGTTAGCCTATCTTGGGCTTTCAATTGGTATAAGAACCCAGTCCTAACCTCTTTACGATTTGACAATCTTGAGTTACGACTAATATCGGTTTTCAAAATCTCGAAGGGCATTCTACCAACCGGTTCAGTCGGCCCTTAACCTGGAGGACCAAGATACAAAAAAGAAGAATGAAGATCGAAAAAAAGTAATTTAACTTGGAGGACCAAGATAGAAAAAAGAATGAAGAAAAGAGCTAAAAGGAAAATTCTAGAAGTTTTTATAATTGGGCACCGGTCCAGTCGGCCCTTAACATCAATTACAAGGATGGTGTGTTGTCGCAAGCACCCAAAAATAGTCCTTAAACCTCTAAAACTAATGTAGTAGTGGAAGTAAGGGTCGATCCCACGAAGAGTGTGTATTTCAATATTTTATGTTTCGTACAATGATTGGGGGGTTTTTGTATGCACCAATTGTAAATAACATAATCAATAACAATGAAAATTAAATTAACGAAAATAATCAAATGACTAACCTTGGTCTAAGTCCATATCCACCGTCGGAAATCCACAATTGATCATAGATGCAATGATAATTCAATTCATATCTTGAATATTCATCGTTGGAATTGATTCCTATTTCTCCTTAATTTTAGTTAGTTAGAAACCAACGTTCTAATTAACCCTAATTATTAAATAACCCCAGACCAGCGCTCAAGATTCAATTTAATAACAACTTTACACAATAGAGAAATCGATGAATTAGATAACACAAACACCGACGGATGCATTCAATCTATTTAAACATTCTTCTTAAGATTCAATAACCTCTATCGCAGAAAATTATCAAATCTTACTGTTTCACAAGTTAAAGGGATCAAACAATTATGGATTTGATATTTAACTTAGCGGTAGGTTGTTACAATCAATAAACTAGTGGGCCCTCTAGCAATTAAACGCAACAAATAATAGAAATAAATGCAGAAGAACATTCAGTACGCAAAATATAAATCAAACAATAAGAAAACTATTTAGATCTCACAATATGTAGTTCCGAGGCTTCAATTTCCTTCGACCAAACATAAAAGTTTAGTTACACATGATAAATCTAAGAAAAATAGAGAGAAAAATAGGTTGGAGGCGTTCTGGTACGTTCTAGGATTTTAAAATATGTATTTATAGTTGTTTCCATAGGTAGTTGACTTAAATTAGGAAACCAGAATTTTCGTATCGGAAATGAACCATGCGGCCGCATGGAACAAATGAACTAGGCCTGCAAACTCTCAGTAATGGTCTATGCGGCCGCATGGAATTAAAGGCTTGCGACCGCATGATTTTACGAAATTTCATCCGCATAGTCTTTAGTGTTTTGTTCATATCTTCTTTTCCTGATATCCAATTGAAGCGATTCAAGGTGCGTTGGAAAGATAACTCAAAGGGCTACAACTTTTATTCAGATATGATCTTCCAATTCGATTGTTTTCCATGTCGAAAATGAGTCTCAATATGTGGCTGAAAATCGGTGTATAACTTTTCGATTGGAAATTGATGTGTGATCATACTTTGACGATATTTCATCCATTTGACGTCTTCTTTCAAGCAATTGACTCTCAAATCTTCATTTTTTGGTTTGACACAACTTTTTTGTATTTGCACGCTAGTCCTTGAACTTTCATTTCCTTTCACTTTGGTCCATTTTCACATATTTCTTCCAAATTACGCTATATCCATCAACTTGCCACCTAAACCAAAATATGATAATACTAAGTACATTTAGGCATAAAATAGTCATATGAGCGCATTAAATAAAGATGCAAAATGTGTATTTTATATTCCTATCAAATCCCCCCACACTTAGCTTTTGCTCGTCCTCGTGCAAAACTTAAATTTAATTCTCCAAAGACACCAAGTTGCAATGCCAAGAACATAGAACCATCAAACTTTTTCAAAACACATAAAATTTCATGGATAAACTTTCCACACAACTCATAATCAATTAGCAAGCATTTTCATATAAAGATGGAGTAAACTGAACATGTAAACCCTCACGGATATAAGTACTCAACTCTCATGTCTTTAAAAGGGTAAATATTTCGCTCAAATTCATTCCAATGGAGATGTTCTACCATATGCTTGTATATCTTCTCATTCGCCACCACTTAGATCATATGCTTTACAAGAATCATAAGGATTTTTCAAAGGTTGTAATGTGGCTTATGGTCAAGGTGGGAAATATTTGGGTATGTGACTCAAGAGCTATCGAAACTAGTGGAGTAAAGATAAATAGACTTAACTCAAACATATATATAAGACATGTAAACCAACCACTCCACATAATAGCTTCATCATTTTTTTGCATCTATCCCACACAAATCGAACTCTTTTTTGAGTTGTTGGAAGAGTTATGAATATAGATCCTTTTCACATTAAAATCACTCTCCTTCATCACTTATTTTCTTTTTCTTTCTTTTCTTTTCTTTTTCTTCAATCATTCATTTTTTTTTCTTCATCTTGTGTTTTTCTTGCACAATGTAAATTTCAAATTATACACCAATAATGGAACTCCCTGAATTGACATAGAAAATTTGTTCCAATTCACCAATAATAGCACTACTAAAAATTTTGATACCCCCACACTTATTTTCTTGCATACCTACACTTCTCATGACATTTAACAATACTCCACTAGCTCTAAAACTTGGGTAAATATATTTTTTTTCCAGTTTAAATCTTGTAATGTGAGTTTATACAAAGAAAAGGTAATGAAGCTCAAAGGGGCTCACAATGGAAAATTCAATTACAGGATCGGCTATTTGGCTAATGAAGCTTATTTATGTGACAAAGATGGCCTTAATCATGTTCGTGCATGCATGTGTCAATATGATCTTAAAGAGAATCAAGGCAAGTTCTAGAGAAACAAAATTATAGAAGAATATCACACATGAAAGAAAATTATGAGACTGTTATGGATGTGTCAATCTAAAAGCTCAAAAATCCCACTGACTTTTGTCTACAGAATTTAGTTACTACCATCCTCAAAAAAAATAACTGACTAATCAACTCTAAGTTGGAAGATTATTCATTCAATCATGTTATGAGTTCTTTAATAGCCTAATTAATTCAGCAAATAGCATACATAACCCAAAACAATCATTTAACTCTCAATTCATTTTCTTAAAAAATCATGCAAAAATTTTTAAAATTTTTGAAATCTAAACTCAATCTAAATCCCTTCCCCCACACTTAAAACTTACATTGTCCCCAATGTAAGGTGAAATGCAAAGAAAATACAAAGATAACTAAAATATGAATGCGAAAAACAAAAAAATAAAAATAAAAAGATAAAGGAACGAACTCCCCTTGGGTTGCCTCCCAAGCATCGCCTTTGTTTATTGTCTTTGGCTCGACTCAACGTTTTCTTATTTAGCCTGGGTCTATCATGGTTGGTTTCGATCTTGCTTGCGGTGCACCAAGTCCATTGGGAATGATAACTGACCGTGTGCCTCCACCTCCATGGAATGTATACTTGTAGTGACTGAGGTGGGGCTTCAAATCTGAAATAGAAGTCTGCAAAATAGAAAGTAGGGGACTCTCATTACAAACTGGTAAAATAAAATAAGAACTGTTACCTGAATACTGTAGCTTTGGAAGATTATTCAGTATTGCAACAGTTTCTTGTAACTCGGTGTTCAAAGCCAGCGTCTGATTTTCCTTTCCAAGATGCTCATAATTGACAGCTTTCCATTCTTTTTTAGCATCATATTCAAAAACATCATGTGCTAATTGATCAACCACATCAATAAAATGAACATGGTTATTATTACACGGATATTTCATAGAATCATAGATATTAAGTGTAATGATATTATCATCAAATTCCATGGTCAATGTGTCATTATTAAAATCCATTTTAGTTTTGGATGTCCTTAATAACGGTCTTCCTAACAAGATAGGGGTAGTATGATTATTATTACCCATGTCAAGCACATGAAAATCGGCAAGAAAAACCAACTCATCAATTTTCACAAGAATATCTTCAACCACCCCCTTAGGATATGCATTAGATTTATCAGCTAGTTGAATTATTACACCAGTGTTATTTAAGGGTCTAAGTTTCAAGGAATTGTATACAGATTATGGCATGACATTAATAGATGCTCCTGAATCTAGCATGGCCTTTTCAAACTTAGTGTCGCCTATCATGCAAGTGATAGTGAACATACCTGGATCCGTGCACTTTGCTGGAAGTTTCTCTTGAATAGTTGCAGATACATGTTCTCCAACTTTTACATTTTCAATTCTCCTCAGTTTCTGTTTCCTCTTACTTGTGCACAATTGTTTTAAAAATTTAGCATAACGAGGCACTTGTTTAATAATATCTAAAAGTGGAATGCTTACCTCGTATTTACTAAAAATTTCATGCAACTCATCATGATCTCGTTCATGTTTTCTACATCCTACTAGAGTTTGAGGAAAAGGAGGTACGAGTTTATAATTCGAAAGAAGTGGAAACTTACGCTCAATTACCTCATTATCGTTGGGAACAATCTTGTTTGCAACAACGTTTTCTTCCTCTTTTTGCTCAGATGATGTAGGGGATGTCTTTACTGGAACATCAACCTCTGTGCCACTCCTCAATGTGATTGCACTTACATTTGCCCGTGGATTTTGCACCGTTTGAGAGGGTAGTTTTCCTGCATTCTGTGACTCCAATCGACTGACCGCATTAGCCATTTGATTTATCTGATTCTCCAAACATTGAATCTAGCCCTTCTCTCCTGTTGAAAGTGTAAAGTGTTAGTGGCCAGAGATCTAACAATATCTTCTAAAGACATATCAGAGTTAGAAGTTTGGCCCTGTTGTTGTCTAGGAGGGTATGGCTGATTATATTGCTGGGAATTCTGCCAATTTTGATTCATAGGTTGATTCACTTGTCGATTCTCATAACTAAGATTTGGATGATCCCTCCATCCTTGGTTGTACGTCTTTGAATAGGGATCCTAATTCCTTTGTGATTGTCCAGGAAAGCTACCGGCTACATTTATGTGTTCAATGGATTCGTCTTGAAGTGTTGGACACATATCAGTTGGATGGCTTACCAATGAACAAATTCCACATGCTTTTGCTGTTTGCATAGTACCTGCAGCCATTTGGCGAACAAGAGTAGTTAGACTCGCTATTTGTTGTTCAATGGATGAGACATTTACATCGTTAACTTGTCTAGAAGGGGGGTCAAATCTAGCGCCAAATTGTTGAGAATTGACTGCCATGTTTGCAATTATATTCCTCGCTCCTTCGGGAGTTTTATCAACCAAAGCTCCTCTACTTGCGGCATCAATCATGCTCCTTTCTGTGAGTTGAAGACCTTCATAGAAGTATTGGATGAGAAGTTGCTCATTGATTTGATGATGGGGACAACTTGCACACAATTTCTTGAACCGCTCCCAATACTCATGTAGAGATTCTCTGTTGTCCTACCTTATGCCACTGATTTCCTTTCGGATGTTAGCTGCCCTTGAAGCTGGAAAATATTTCTCCAAAAATAATCTTCTCATCTCATCCCATGTAGTAATGCTTCCTGATGGTAAATAATAGAGTCAATCCTTAGCCGAATCCTTCAGAGAAAATGGAAAGGCTCTCAACTTAATCTATTCTTCAGTAATTTCCGTGGGTTTCATACTCGTGCAGACCATATGAAACTCCTTCAGATGTTTATGAAGATCTTCACCTATAAGACCATGAAAAGTTGGCAAAAAATGTATTAACCCAGATTTAAGCTCGAATGTAGTAGCAGCATCTAAATTATGAAAAGTTATGCATAGAGATTGTTGATTCAATGTAGGGGTTGCAAGCTCCTTCAAAGTTCGATTGTCCTCAGTCATGACTTCCTCTTCCTTTGATTCAAAATCACAAGGGAATAAGGTCTCGGATTCAAAATTATTCACTATGAAATTCCACTGATTGCTACTCTTGAACTTGCGTAAAGTTTTTTTTCTAGATCCGGATCGTACTGCAATTCACCTTGATTAGAAGATCGAGTTACGGGCATAATCAAATAGAACAAATTAAAGAGAAGCTAGGGTAAGAGAAAAAAAAATCTATGCTAAAACTCCTAAAAATAATAAATTGCCTAAAAATTTAGAAAATTATGATTTTTTTTTTCAAAAATAAAATAAAATAACTAAAGAAGCTCAAAAATAAATTAGCACCACTCCCCGGTAACGGAGCCAAAATTTGGTGTACTGTCGCAAGCACCCAAAAATAGTCCTTAAACTTCTAAAACTAATGTAGTAGTGGAAGTAAGGGTCGATCCCACGAAGAGTGTGTATTTCAATATTTTATGTTTCGTACAATGATTGGGGGGTTTTTGTATGCACCAATTGTAAATAACATAATCAATAACAATGAAAATTAAATTAACGAAAATAATCAAATGACTAACCTTGGTCTAAGTCCATATCCACCGTCGGAAATCCACAATTGATCATAGATGCAATGATAATTCAATTCATATCTTGAATATTCATCGTTGGAATTGATTCCTATTTCTCCTTAATTTTAGTTAGTTAGAAACCAACATTCTAATTAAACCTAATTATTAAATAACCCCAGACCAGCGCTCAAGATTCAATTTAATAACAACTTTACACAATAGAGAAATCGATGAATTAGATAACACAAACAGCGGCGGTTGCATTCAATCTATTTAAACATTCTTCTTAAGATTCAATAACATCTATCGCAGAAAATTATCAAATCTTACTGTTTCACAAGTTAAAGGGATCAAACAATTACGGATTTGATATTTAACTTAGCGGTAGGTTGTTACAATCAATAAACTAGCGGGCCCTCTAGCAATTAAACGCAACAAATAATAGAAATAAATGCAGAAAAACATTCAGTACGCAAAATATAAATTAAACAATAAGAAAACAATTTAGATCTCACAATATGTGGTTCCGAGGCTTCAATTTCCTTCGACCAAACATAGAAGGTTAGTTACACATGATAAATCTAAGAAAAATAGAGAGAAAAATAGGTTGGAGGCGTTCTTGTGCGTTCTGGTGTATTTATAGTTGTTTCCATAGGTAGTTGACTTAAATTAGGAAATCAGAATTTTCGTATCGGAAATGAACCATGCGGCTGCATGGTTTAGAGGCTCGCGGCCGCAGGGAACAAATGAACTCAGCCTTCAAACTCTCGGTAATGGTCTATGCGGCCGCATGGAATTAAAGGCTTGCGGCCGCATGGTTTTACGAAATCTCCTCCGAATAGCCTTTAGTGTTTTGGTCATATCTTCTTTTTCCGATATCCAATTAAAGCGATTCAAGGTGAGTTGGAAAGATAACTCAAAGGGCTACAACTTTTATTCAGATATAATCTTTCAATTCGATCGTTTTCCATGTCGAAAATGGGTCTCAATATGAGGCTGAAAATCGGTATATAACTTTTCGATTGGAAATTGATGTGTGATCATACTTTGACGATATTTCATCCATTTGACGTCTTCTTTCAAGCAATTGACTCTCAAATCTTCATTTTTTGGTTTGACGCAACTTTTGTGTATTTGCACGCTAGTTCTTGAACTTTCATTTCATTTCATTTTGGTCTATTTTCACATATTTCTTCCAAATTACGCTATATCCATCAACTTGCCACCTAAACCAAAATATGAGAATACTAAGTACATTTAGGCATAAAATAGTCATATGAGCGCATTAAATAAAGATGTAAAAAGTGTATTTTATATTCCTATCAAAGGACTACTTAGCCGCCCCGTTTACTACTGGGCGTCTGCCAAGGCCAATTCTGTCAGAAATTTCTATTTCCTTCATAATTCAATTCTAACAAGGAAACTTCAGTTTGGGCTACAATATGCACGATTTTTAGAGACCTTTTGGGACTCTTTAGATGGATTATAAATACCAACTCTCAAAATTTATTTTACTACTTGTTAACGATTGGTATACTTGCGCTGGTTTTAATTCGAAAGATATTTAAATGTATTTATCAAACACCCCCAAGCTAAAACCTTTATTCGTCCTCGAACGAAACAAAACAAAACTTAGGAATAAACCATATCACTAACCTAAGAAAATCACCAATAACAAACTCAATGTTGAATTGGTTACCATATGTCTCGAGTTCGAATTAAAGCCACACTTTAGAAAGATCCAAACAATATCAAAAATAAATTTATACTTGTCCACTGCTCAACTTAATGTGCTTGTGATTAGCCAATATTGAACTCACACCCATACTAAAACACAACCAATCAAGTGTTGTTGATTAACTCATAATCTCAATCATCTTGTGGTTAGTTTTTCCTCACACCTCATGCAAAATCAAAATCCCGAGATATTTCTAGCACACGTTGGTTCCTAAAAATCGTTATGATGCATTTTTCCCCACAAAGTGGTCAGAATTAAATACTTGTAAATTTAGAAGGGAGATGGTACGTATTTCTCAAAGTCACATCTCAAATCTCTAGAGTACAAATCTCAAAATCTTTACCAGGCACCTCTCACTTTTGATAATCCAAATCCCTCTTTCTTTCTTTCGCTATGAATATATTTTGATATTTGCTCTTTTTTTTTTTTTTTTTTTTTGACATCTTATGTATAAGACTTCTCTCCATTAAGTTTTTTAAATGACCTATATAGCGAGCTTTATGCTAATGACTCCCAAATCAAATAATCATATGACACCAGGTTTTAAATCCTACTACATTAAAAGAGGGGATGAGTCCAACACTGTTCATTTGTGCACTCTCCTTTTCACACTTGTAACTGGCCCAACACTGTTCACGAACTGGTTTCACTACAGTTCATCAATAAATATCTATATTTTATTAAAAAAAAATCATCTGCAACCGACTTACTCACACTGTATGTATTTTGCCACTTTCTACTAAATTCTTCAAGCTTCTGGCGGTGAAATTTGCCGCCTTAATTAATTTTAAAAAGTTATCTACAACCGACTTACTCACACTATATGTATTTTGCCACTTTGTACACTATATATATAACATGCAAATGCAATTCCAATCACACACTGTGAAGTGACAAAACAATTTCTTGAAGGTAAAATTTCTATTCATTGTTGTTATATTTTTGCTTTTTTATTTCATTTTTTTTTTTGCATCATGGTTTAGGTTTTTTCGTTTTTGTTTAGTTTTGTATTTTCGTTGTTCCCTGCCTTCCGAGAAGATTTGGTCGATGTTTTGGTCGAGAGTGTTGAAATCATTTTTTTTGTTAGTACTTCCGATTTTGTCATTTTTGTTTAGTATTATTTGTCGTCCTTCTCACAAACTTCTTTATTCTCCAGTACAATTTCTCTTTCGTATTAGATATTAAAACTTTAGTTTATAACCGCGCTGCACGGCATCTACCACTACAAGTTCGAGTAAAGTTAAAGAAAACTTACAGCTTCATCCTGTTAGGTAAATGAGTTTTTTGCTTCACTTGAATTTGTTGACTCTTGGATATTGGTATTAAATAGGTCCATGAATGTTCAGTATATTTTCGTGAATGAATGATGGAGTTGAAAATAGTAATAAATCAGAGCAAAACGTACAGGGGAGAACCGTGCGCGCACGGGGACACAGGATCTCCCCGTGTGTGCACGGGGAGATTTGAACTCCTCGTGCGCGTACGGGGAGACAGCATCTCCCCGTACGCGCACGGGGAGAAGCAACTCCCCGTGTGCGCAGGGGGAGATCATGTCTCCTTTTTTTTTTAAATCTTTCAGCTTCCAATGAAAAAAAAATTCCAAAAGTCGACATACCCACATTTATTATTTACATTTTAATCACTCAAAATTGATATATTATTTATCCAGACTCCCAACATTTATAAATAATATGTACCTGCGTTGATTTTAAGCTTCACATTTCGTGTCTTTTTAAGTAGTTTTTTTTTATTATGTTACTGTCTCCCTTATTACTATATATTTATATTTATATTCCATTTCGTCTAATATTATTTTTCACGATTCGATTTTTTTATAGTAAGATTATGTTAAAAAAATGTGTATATGATTATTAATTACTAAGAAAATATTTTTTAAATTGAAAAAAAAAAAAAATCTCCCCGTGAAATTATATTTACAATTTTTGTAAAATCTAAATCAGTAGAATTTTTGACAAATAAAATAAGAAATTAAAAAAAAAAAACTTAGCAGAAACTCCCCGTGCGCGCACGAGGAGAAACAAACTCCCCGTGCGTGCACGGGGAGTTCGAAACTCCCCGTGCGCGCACGGGGAGAACACTTCTCCCCGTGCCTGGCAACCCTCTCCTGTTCAACCCTCTTCTGTTTATCCCTAATTTTTCTCGCTCTCTCATTCTCTCTCAACAATCAACAGATTTCCGCCCTTCCCCCAAATCAACCCTACTTCATCAGGCGGTGGAATTGGCTCCAGACACAACTTATATATCCTAATCCTTCCACCGCCTCCATCTCTTACCAAAATCAATCCATTTCGAGCAAAAAGAAAAACACAGACCCGTTGCCTCCATCTCTCGCCCTCTCTTGGCTTCGACTCAGGGCATCCGCTTCGGCATCGCGGAACGGCTCGGCTTGGAAGGTGCCTTTGTTGTTGTCTCCTCCCGCAGACAAGTATGCTCCAATTTCTGATTTGCTTAATTTTGGATAATTTATCGTCTAGCTCTAGGGTTTCTTACCCAACACCAATTCTTATTTAATGGGTCTTTCATAGATCTTGATGCTTGTATATATTTGTGAAGATATCAGAGATTAATTAACCTGAATTTCTTGAATTTTGCTTCAACTCGATTTTTTTTTAAAATATGAATATTGTATTCATGTGTTGGTGTATATTTTTTAACTTTAATTTTTATTCTTTTGTTTTTTTTCCGACTGAAGTGCTCAGTAGTGATTTTGCAGGTGATGTTTTGGGAACTGAGGCTTTAGCAAGTTCGAAGATGTATGTAAGCCATAGACAGAGCTTACAGGATCAGGAAATATTGACAATGGCCGAGTATCTGGCTCTTTTGTCCCCTGTCAAGCTGCATTCTCATGGAAACATTCTGGATGGACGATCCTTTGTGCCTAAAACATTTCATGTCTCTACACCAAGGTTTCATTTCATTCTCCCACTCCATTACCTATGGTTTAATTAAGACCTGGGTTGTTTTTCTAGGTTTAGGTACTCTCTTTGATATGCTTTTTTCCCTTTTATCATTTTATTATTCTTCATTTTTCTTGCTTTTAATTGATGAAATCAAATTTCATAAAGTTTTTCTATGTCATATTTGTTTCAATTTTGAGAAAAATTCTCAAATCTTTAATCATACTTTCAACATTCATCTATTTTTGCACTGTTTCTTACCCTCTTTTATTTTGCAAGTGTCATATGTGGAAGTTATGATCCGTGGCTTGCAGAATAGGTACCTTCGACTAAATGCAGTAATTCGATCAATTTAAGGAGAGGCCTATCCCAATGAATATGGGAGAAGTGGTAACTTTTCTTGGACCAGTTTTCATTCATTGACAATTTCTAAATTTTATTTCTTTGTATATGTCTTTCTTCTGTTTTCTGTGCATATGGATTTAATAAAAAGGATACTAATTTGTTTAGAAACCGTTCACTTTTTACATTTGTAATCCGAGATTTCAGCCCCCTTTTCAATTGTTGTATGTTTTCCGTTTAACATCTCAATATGTTGTTCTTTTTTTTAGTTCAATTGTTTCAATAGAATTGCATTATATAAAATATTGTTCTACTTCTTTAAGAAGGAATAATGTTTATGCATTTTAATGTATATGCATCAGCCAGGTCCCCCCCACCCCCCACCAAAAAAAATAATAATAATAAAATTGGGGTTTTGTAAAGATAAAGATGAATTTGGGAATTAACTTTGATTGTCATATGTTTTCTCTTTTAAAAATCCATTATGTTGCCTTTTTGAGTTCAATTGCTTAGTTAAGGATGGCTACAAGAGCTTAGAATCTTCTTTTCAGCAGAATGTATTGTACTAATTATTTTTGGTTTAATGCATTTGTTTGTATATAATCGTTACTACAAAATACTGCTGAAAGAAATTATTGATGTCATACTTCTTCTGAGATTTATCTTGATTTCCTGTTTATCCTTCGAGTATATTATGGGCATTAGTCAACTTTATTTTAATGTGTTATGGATTATATTTTTCATACACTCCCATGGTTTATACAGGAAATGGAGAGCCATGGTTTGATCTGGACTCGGTTCTTGATTCTGATGGTGAAGACAAATTTTATAGCTTTCAAGATGACAAGTAGTTTGAATATTTTGCTGCTTTTTGCTTCTGTATATTGTAATGTTAAATATTGAGTTCCTTGTTTTATTCTATTTGCAGATGTTTCTCAAGCTGGATCCATATCACATGACCAATTTTTTTCATATAATGTTCAAAAAGTCAAGCTATTCTTGTCACTAATTCAATTTTCACATAGATTAAGCTGAAGCTCAAACTTTTGTGTTTCATCTCCAGAAGTCTTGTCTTCTTCTTGGTCAAAAAATGAGTTGCTCTAATCTAATCTATGCTGGAGCATTGTTGGATATTTTGCACTATCTACTTTCCTTGAACTCTTCTATTGTTTTAATTCATTTCATACATGCCTCTTTGCCAAAATTCATCAAAAGAGGACCTTTTCCTCCGTATGAGTCGTTCTTTTTCCATTTCAATTCCTTTCCATTCCTTCCAAGGAAAATAAAAAAAATGATCGTAAATTGGCGGGTCAGTGTGATCTTTCTTTGTAAACTGCAGTTGCTGACTCTTTAAAGTTCTGTTTCTTTGTGCTTTTCACATTGTCAGTTGTATGCTGATGTATCGTTCTTTCTTAGAAACCTCGTCCGGGGGATGGAGGCGATTCTAAGACTATAGGGTGAGAAGAGAGAAATTATCAAGAATTTCATCCAGCAGAAACATAATGATGGTGTTCTACAAAGCAACGTTCATGAAAAGAAGCAAAGGAAAAGTAAAAAAGGCAAGTGATCTTCAGTTTGAAACAGAAGAGCAGATGGAAGTTGCTGGTTCCAAAAGAAAAGAGAGTAAAAAACAGTAAGCACCTAAATATATCTTATTTTATTAATCTTCTCCATTTTTGTGAAATTTACACAAGCGAAATAAGTTAAAGTTTGAGGAATTTGTTTTAAGGACTAAGTTGAGTATTTTTCCTACAATGGCCTTTTCCAGTTGATATTCCAAAATCGCTTCTTTAACCTCTTAACCTTCCTGGTGTAATTTCCTCCCACTCTCCCCTCCTAACGCCGCAGCTATCTAGGTACTTAGTCCACCATAAATTGCTATGTGGGAAGGGGTATCAACTACACTGTTATTACAAGTTAAAGACCTTTCTTGATTATTTAATTGAAATAGTGATCGTAATTCTGTTCCTTACCTCCCACCACCCTAAAAAGAAAAAAAAAATGGTCTTTTTTCAACAAAGGAAATATTTAAATTCCTGAACGTACCACAAAGCTTGAGAACAATTTAAGGTATATTGTATTAGCTTCTTTTATTCTTTAAGATTCGATGTTACTTTTAATTGCTTGTGAAACTAATACCATTCTCTTCAGAATGTCTACTACCCGTGGTACTCAACCTATTAAATCAACAGCAACAAATACCACCAACCATTCCGAGTATGACTCACAATAGATTATTCTTATGCTTCTTTTACAGCCAATTCTGCAATGAAGAGTTCTTAATGCTGTAATAAATAGTTTGAAAAGCTATATTTCTTGCATGTCGCTAATTAGAGTCACGAAACGGTAGGAAAAAAACATTGGGATCAATGATTAATTTATCAAGCACATACTGTTACTGCATGTTAGAATAAATCAAGCAACTATCAACTCTTTATTCTAAGCGTAGTGCTTTATGTATCGTTTCTCATTCTCGTGTTTTTTATTTTGTTCGTTGTATATAAAGGAATACTCTGAGGTATTTTCAGCAAGTAGACAACTTCCATTTTTTCCAGAATCTTCCCGATTGCATTTCCTCTCATCTTAGAAACGCCGAATCCCCCTTCCCTTAGAACAGATTGCAGTTAGTATGCACAACAAAATGGTTGAGATGATGTGGTGGTTACAATGTGGCCATATTATTCATGGGTCAGAATCTTTATTGAAATTTTTTTGGAACGCTAACATTACCTTCGAAATTACATTGCCCGTGCATTGCACGGGCAATAAACTAGTACCCTAAAAAGCTTAATCACTCGAGTAAAAAAGGTTACGAAGAGAAGTATAAGATGTATCACATTTTCTTTTGATATGGGATTTGAATTTTAACATTGGATAGTGTTCGTTCTAGACTCATTAACTCAAACTCTTTCAACCAAAGATTTGATCAAAGAACTTCAAACAATTGAACTTTTATGAACACAAGCACTAACATTTCCACCCTCAAACTGTTTTTTAGCAATTTGGTTTCTATATAAAGGATTTTGGGATTTTATTTAAACTTAAGTCAACAACATCAACAATTAAATCCATATAATCAAGTCATGTCCCAATATAAGTGATAAGTCAATGATGGTTATGTACTCAAGTAAACAAGTCTAACATGAATAAGTACTCAAATAAAAGCATAAGATGTGATATTGTCTAGTTCTAACTAAAGTTATACTCAATTCAAACAAATAAATTCCATCATAGGCGGCAAGTAGTTTAACACTAACTAGACACTTTTTTTTTTTTTCAAATTCTTTTCAATTTAAAAAAAAAAAAAATTATACAAATCCGATATATTCTAAGTATCATAATATTTACCCACTCCCAAACAAAAAATATTACATTGTCCCTAATGTAAAATAAACAATAATCAAAATAAAGGAGTAATGATCAAAAACTCTCGAGGTTAGATGCGGATAGGTAGAAAGATCGGGTTGGTCCGGCTAGTAGATGTCATAACAACCACCACTTTTCTTTGTTACTATTGTCGTGTCTTCCTCACACCATCTCTAGCCTTACTTGCCGTCGAATTTTTGTTCACATTAAGGATGACATTTACTTTGTGTCAAAAGAAAGGACGTTGAGAAAATCAAAAGCTATAACGAGTGTCATGTGAAAGGATGTTAAAGTTAATATAAAAACAATATACACGTAGCATGTTTCATATAATACATGTTGTTGCCTGTCCACGTTCACCGCAAATAATTTTTCCTACTGTCAGGCGCACTAGCATGTTTTGCTAACTATGAAGTTGAGTTAAATTTATTTCCTACTTTTAAAATATGTAAGTTAAACCTTAAGATTTTCTTTAAATTTTCTAATTACCGAACTATCACTCAACGACAGTCAATAGATCTAAATAAGAATCTCACTAATTCTACTGACCTTAACATTTATAACAATACACGAATTAACGATATCAAGAATGATTTCGTAGAGTCATTCCAACTGGAAAAATTGAACTTTACTGGATGTCGATCTTGAAGAGGCCTTTGAAATTGCCTGCCTTCAAGAATCAACCATCCTGGCCATTAAAGATTCCGAAAACCAAAAATATTCCCACCAAACCATAACAAATAGAATTCTCACCCTTTAAAACCTCATGATGAAACAAAACCAAAGTCGATAAATTATAATCATTGTTAAAATCATAAGTTCGATTCTAGTTCAAATAATAAACAACATAAACTCAAAAAAAAAAAGTATTGACTTCTTACACCAATCCTAGGTTTGGGTAACATAGATTGTACTCGAATGCACAAATTGAAAAATGATGTTAACTACATAAAAATTTATCATTTTCCAGAAAAATTATTTGCTAATGCTCGGAAGTTTTTGGGCCTGGCATTATACCTATCCCATAAAGTTGGCTCATCCGACAGGATCTCAATGTAACTTCGGGAGGTGTAAAGCTCGCTCCTTTTCGTTGTTTTTTACTTGATTTGAGCTCACAATTTTCGTGCATTCTTGCTACTTCAGAAACCAATTAACGCACAAAAGTTAATTAAAGTAGAAACAAAAAAAAAATGGCCACAAGAAGCTACCCTGGGTACACGTATATGCAATTAAAAAAATTTGAATTAGCGTAGAGAAAACACATGTGTTTGTGCATGAATTTGAACGAGAAGTGGAGAATGTTAGCTTGTGAATGGTGCAGTGAGGCAGCTTGCTGACACACAAAATCCTACATGCAATGGGAGGAAGGGAACTTGATATTCAACTTATTTTCGCTGTACTAATTCAAATTTTCCCTGCTTTATCTAGTTTAAGGTTTAATCAGGTGACGGTGGTGGTGCTGATGGGAGTGGTGAGATGGTGTCATGGTGGTCACAAGTGTTGGTTGTGGTCACAGAGTGTACTGTCTTTTCTCTTCTCACTCCCAAAAACTTGAGAGAAACAAGGTGTCAAAATATTTTTGATGGAAAACTTATTGCGACAAACTTTTATTTCTTGCGACAAAGTGTTTCGATGCAATAGGGTTTACCCAAAAGAGTTCACATTCCGTTAAGTCGAACCCAAAGGTTCACTAAACTCTTTTAGGACAATTATGGTATTTGTCACACATTTTGATCTTCAGCTATGTCAAATGATTTACAAATTAAAAAATCCATCTACGGGCTTCAGTTGGTTTCCCGTAATATTTCATCACATGAACCCTAGGTTTCTTAGAAGGTTGCGCCTCATCATCTGAAATAGGTGGAGGCACATCTTCACGAATGTACATCTCATGCAGTAATATTGGTATGGTTAAAGTTATTTTTTGGACTTAAAACGAAGAAGTTTTGAAGTTTGGATCATTTTCCATGAGGATATCTTTCCCTACAAAGAGGTTCATGATTCCAGCCCTCCCATTCCTATACCTGTGTTTGATATGCCCTCTGAAGATGATCCATCAGTTACTACTCATCCTGATAACCAATGTGATGCTCAACCACCTCCTGCTAGTAAGCGTTGTACATTTAATTGTTGATTCATCAACATATCAAGGGATTCAGATTAAATACACGGTGATAAAGTGAAATTTAATTCTCAACAAGGTCATATTATAGAATTAAACTCGACAGTGGTGGTGATAGTAATTGGACTTTTCTAGCATCTTCTAGGCATGGATGCACTCTATACTTATTCTCTTATGTTGGCAGCTATTATGTTCAAATTCCAGCAGCTTCCAGAATATTAATGTTAAATTGATACTCCAATTTTATAATAGTTTTCCAGAATATGGGTAAGATGTGATAAACTTCATTTGAACCTACAAATAAAAAAATTTAGTTATGAGAAATTAAAATTTTAGTCATTTAATATCAAATCAAAGGATGTAAAAGATACGAGCACTATAAGAGAATTTCACTTCAATGACAATTTTATTAATTTTCATGGTTTTCCAGGTACCTTATGCCAATGGAAAGATGAATGATTATCCACAATCAGGTACATCTTTGATCAATTAATGATTCTCCTTATTCAGGTTTTACTAGCTCCTTAATATTTACGCGGCTGACTCCATCACTTTCGGAGGAGGCTATATGTGGCTAATGGTTTGTCCAAATATACAAGAATTCAGCTTGTGTGGACTGGTAAAGCTTCTTGTTATTCTGATTTCACGGATCAAGTGACAGTCAAGCTCTATATGCTTGGTTCGCTCATGAAAAATCAGATTGACTGCTATATGAAGGGCTGCCTGGTTGTCACAGTGGAGAATGGCATCTTGTGGATGAGAAATGCCAAAATTCGTAATTTGCATTTAGTTTATTCTTTCATCTAAATTTACATTCGTAGCATAATTTTAACTGATTTTAGACAGCAAATATTTCATCGCATAATTAATAGATATTGTTAAAGTGAACAATTTGTATCTGATGTCCCCACTGAACTTGAGATTACACAACAAGTTTTAGGAAAATCTAGAGGTTACATTAGAGGATTTGGACATGGTCCAAAACTTGCCTCAAACCACTCTGTTCATTTGATATCGGTTGATAGTGAATCAATAGCCCTTCAAGACTTTAATTTTCTATTTTAAGATTTCAAAATAAATATTAGTGATAGCAAATAAGATTTAAATATTTGTAAAAAATTCACACCAAGAAGAATTCTAATTTTCTAACATTTAGAAAAACTATCTAACAAAGCGTGCATCCATCTAAAAATCCTATAGTTAGGAAAAGATAGGTCTTTCAAATTGGCTTGAAGAGTGAAATTTAGATGCAACCTTAAGAATGCATATCACATCAAGGTCAACTCAATATAATCATAGGATGTTAATGATGAGCCTAAATAAAGTGAAATCATTAAGTAAACATGCCTAAATTACTAATACAAGTCTTAAAATACTACTAAAATGTGTTAAAAATATTTAAACTACCTAAATGCTGAGTTTCTAGATATGACCCTAAAATACTAATGCAATTCCTATAACTAAGTGTAATGCTATAGTTAATCAAAATAAGTGAAAAAGAATAGAAAAATGAGTTGCCTCCCATTAAACGCTTAATTTAAAGTTTCAAGCCCGTCTTTTGTACAATTCTTTCATGGCACTTTGAATATGCTTTGGAGGGCATGCTTAACTTGCTCAATTTGACTTTGTTTCGTATTTCAACTTTCCTCCAAATTTTAACCTTTCCCTGCTCCAAATAGTATGATTTCTCCTCATCACCCGTTTCAAACTCAACAATATACACCTCAATCTTCTCATAAGGTATAATCATAAACTCAATTTTTGAGAAACGATAAAGTCGAGGGGTTGCATGCTAATTTCCTCTTCTTTGATTGCTACTAATTCTTTTTTGCTCGTTATGATTATCGTCTCGATCTTTTCATGCTCCTCTTCTTAAATTGAAATTTTCTCGAGTTCAACGTTTGTATCCAAAACTTTTGGCAAAAAAAAATAATAACATGTTCATGGAAAGTCTCATCCTCTTATTGTATTTGTTGGAAGTCTGATGGATCTAATTCCCTTAATTAATGTTTATTAATAATCGGTGGAAGAAATAATGTCACAGGCAAATCATCCATGTCAAATTTTGGTAAGAGAAATAATACAATAGGCAAGTCACCCAAGACAGTTTCATCAAGTTCACATTTCACTTTTATGTCTCCTAATTATTGTCCTATAATGAAATCTCCCACAAACATATTTTCTTTATCAATTTCTTGAGTTATCAATTTTGTCTTTTGATGAAGTCACATACGAGCATTTTGTTGAAATCAATACAATCATCTTTTATCCTGTTATTTTTTATATTTTTATATCCTCAAAAGGAGAAAAAAAACAAAAAGGAATTAAAATTAAAATAGAAAAAATAAATAAATAAAAGTACAAGAATACAAGTAGAAGTTCGAATTAGTGCTAAAATAAATCGAACTCAATCTAAAGTAACAATCTCCGACAACGGCGCCAAAAACTTGTTTACGAAAATATATTTTGAATTTAAACTAGTACAATTTTCGTGGGAACAATACTTGAACTCAATATCCATTTTACTAATTGTTAACGATCCGTACACTTGTGATGATTTTAATTCGAATGATATTTTCGCGAACACTGGGTAGAAAAAAGAGTTTAAGAATAATGATTTTCAAACACGGGCTTAATGTCACATTAGTGTCAACTAAATTAACGTTTTAATATTAGTGTCACTAAATAACATTACTCTAAAATAAAAATGGAGAGAATTGTAGACTGTTATAGACAAGAAAATCTAATATGTGAAAAGCTATTAAGATAATATAAAATTTCTCACTCAACCAAACCTTCAAGTAACCTAGGAAAAGTAACCTAAATTTTATCATGATCACAAGTTTTCTACTCTGATAAATTACAAAGAGAACAAGAAAAATTGTAGGGTACTAGACTGATAATTTTTCATGCAAGTCAAGTACTAAATACAAGAGGAAACCATAAGATGAACGATTGTAATATTTTGCCAAATTTTCAGTACTTTAATAATCAATTTTTAGATCTTTTAGCATCTTTTCGTTACTACAAAAGATAATGTTTTATTTTGGCATTTTTTTCCAACAATCTATGTGACACAATTTAATCCCTTTGTGACAATAAATTTAACTTTATTCCCAATAAAGTTGAAATCGACGATACAAAACCTCTTCGTTTTTCAGCTATTTGATATTTTATAATTTCTAACTCATCAATTGTTTTATTTCCTCGTTAAGCTTATCCTTAATTTATAATATTTCTGACTTCTTTAAGTGGATGTATAATGAAGGAATTGCTCTTATTTGTTTCTGTGTTACTCAAAATGCATTAAAAAAAAAATTTTAACGGTTACTATAGTCCTGTGGAACCGTGGATGCAACTATTGTAGGAAGTCTCGAAATAAATGAAATCCAAAAAATTACGTTTAATGGTTCAAGAAAGCAACTACAATCAAGGAACATGTCGGGATCAACATTAGATTGTGCTGTAGGTGTTGAAGATTCAATCGTGAAGATGAGCTACTGGAAGCTACTGGAAGCTGCTGGCAACTACTGGAATGAAGGAGTGCTGGCACCAAGTTTGCGGGAATAAAGGAGTGCTAGCACTAATCTGGAAAATGTTAAAATAGATTCCATTTATTGGTTGTAATTGGTTGTAACAGATTTGTTATTGCCACATGAGCAAGTTTGTTGTAATTTTTTTTTTTTTGTCTATATATACCTTTGTATTTTGTCCATTCAATTAATCGAAAATAGATTCACACTTAGCAGACAAATTACTGCTGCATTGATTATTTATATTTCTTGTTTCATTTGTTTTATGGTATCAGAGAATGGCTGATAATGAAACAACCAGTGTTACTGATACAAACCAAAACCAAGTTCCACAGCAAAACACAAATCCCATTCAAAATGTCCATGATCCATCTCTTCCAAATAGCCCCTACTTCATTGGAGCCAACGAAAACTCTGGAGCACTTCTGGTAACTCAGATGCTTGACTCTAGCAATTATCACTCCTGGGCAAGGTCGATGAAAAGGGCACTTCGAATCAAAAACAAGCTCAGCTTCATTGATGGAACCATCTGTGAACCTGCTGATGTTGATAGCCCACTGCTAGAACACTGGCTCCGTTGCAATGACATAGTCATCACTTGGCTACAAAATACTATGGCAGTGGACATTAAGGCTAGCACACTCTATGCAGAGACGGCTCATCAACTCTGGCTGGAACTAGAGCAACGCCTGGCTCAACAAAATGCTCCCAGAATTTTTGAAGTTAAACAGGAAATAACAACATTAATGCAGGGGCAAGACTCTGTCAGTACTTATTTTTCGAAACTCAAAACCTTACTTGATGAACTCATGAACTATGAGGCAATTCCTAATTGTAGCTGTGGGGGTCTACAGACTGTTATCAGCAACCAAGAAAGAGATTGGGTGATGAAATTTCTAATGGGGCTGAATGATTCTTACAAGAGCATTAAGGCTCAAATTCTGTTGATAAAACCTTTTTCCCAAGTTAAATGAGGTATATTCCATCATACAGCAGGAGGAGAAGAGAAGAGATATCTCTTCTGATGCTCCAATTTCTGAAGGAATGGGAATGATGGTAAGAAGAAATAACTTGAAGGAAGCAGAGAAGAGAGATTATGTGGCTCAAAGAAAGTACTTCTGCACGTTCTGTAAGATTTCTGGTCATTCACTTGAAAGGTGTTTCAAGGCCAACAAAGATAAACCAATGCGCACGCCAACATACGAGCATTTTGTTGAAATCAATACAATCATCTTTTATCCTGTTATTTTTTATATTTTTATATCCTCAAAAGGAGAAAAAAAAAAGGAATTAAAATTAAAATAGAAAAATTAAATAAATAAAAGTACAAGAATACAAGTAGAACTTCGAATTAGTGCTAAAATAAATCGAACTCAATCTAAAGTAACAATCTCCGACAACGGCGCCAAAAACTTGTTTACGAAAATATATTTTGAATTTAAACTAGTACAATTTTCGTGGGAACGATACTTGAACTCAATATCCATTTTACTAATTGTTAACGATCCGTACACTTGTGATGATTTTAATTCGAATGATATTTTCGCGAACACTATGTAGAAAAAAGAGTTTTAAGAATAATGATTTTCAAACACGGGCTTAATGTCACATTAGTGTCAACTAAATTAACGTTTTAATATTAGTGTCACTAAATAACATTACTCTAAAATAAAAATGGAGAGAATTGTAGACTGTTATAGACAAGAAAATCTAATATGTGAAAAGCTGTTAAGATAATATAAAATTTCTCACTCAACCAAACCTTCAAGTAACCTAGGAAAAGTAACCTAAATTTTATCATGATCACAAGTTTTCTACTCTGATAAATTACAAAGAGAGCAAGAAAAATTTTAGGGTACTAGACTGATAATTTTTCATGCAAGTCAAGTACTAAATACAAGAGGAAACCATAAGATGAACGATTGTAATATTTTGCCAAATTTTCAGTACTTTAATAATCAATTTTTAGATCTTTTAGCATCTTTTCGTTACTACAAAAGATAATGTTTTATTTTGGCATTTTTTTCCAACAATCTATGTGACACAATTTAATCCCTTTGTGACAATAAATTTAACTTTATTCCCAATAAAGTTGAAATCGACGATACAAAACCTCTTCGTTTTTCAGCTATTTGATATTTTATAATTTCTAACTCATCAATTGTTTTATTTCCTCGTTAAGCTTATCCTTAATTTATAATATTTCTGACTTCTTTAAGTGGATGTATAATGAAGGAATTGCTCTTATTTGTTTCTGTGTTACTCAAAATGCATTAAAAAAAAAATTTTAACGGTTACTATAGTCCTGTGGAACCGTGGATGCAACTATTGTAGGAAGTCTCGAAATAAATGAAATCCAAAAAATTACGTTTAATGGTTCAAGAAAGCAACTACAATCAAGGAACATGTCGGGATCAACATTAGATTGTGCTGTAGGTGTTGAAGATTCAATCGTGAAGATGAGCTACTGGAAGCTGCTGGTAACTACTAGAATGAAGGAGTGCTGGCACCAAGTTTGCGGGAATAAAGGAGTGCTAGCACTAATCTGGAAAATGTTAAAATAGATTCCATTTATTGGTTGTAATTGGTTGTAACAGATTTGTTATTGCCACATGAGTAAGTTTGTTGTAATTTTTGTCTATATATACTTTTGTATTTTGTCCATTCAATCAATCGAATAGAGATTCACACTTAGCAGACAAATTACTGCTGCATTGATTATTTACATTTCTTGTTTCATTTGTTTTATGGTATCAGAGCATGGCTGATAATGAAACAACCAGTGTTACTGATACAAACCAAAACCAAGTTCCACAGCAAAACACAAATCCCATTCAAAATGCCCATGATCCATCTCTTCCAAATAGCCCCTACTTCATTGGAGCCAACGAAAACTCTGGAGCACTTCTAGTAACTCAGATGCTTGACTCCAGCAATTATCACTCCTGGGCAAGGTCGATGAAAAGGGCACTTCGAATCAAAAACAAGCTCAGCTTCATTGATGGAAACATCTGTGAACCTACTGATGTTGATAGCCCACTGCTAGAACACTGGCTCCGTTGCAATGACATAGTCATCACTTGGCTACAAAATACTATGGCAGTGGACATTGAGGCTAGCACACTCTATGCAGAGACGGCTCATCAACTCTGGCTGGAACTAGAGCAACGCCTGGCTCAACAAAATGCTCCCAGAATTTTTGAAGTTAAACAGGGAATAACAACATTAATGCAGGGGCAAGACTCTGTCAGTACTTATTTTTCGAAACTCAAAACCTTACTTGATGAACTCATGAACTATGAGGCAATTCCTAATTGCACCTGTGGGGGTCTACAGACTGTTATCAGCAACCAAGAAAGAGATTGGGTGATGAAATTTCTAATGGGGCTGAATGATTCTTACAAGAGCATTAAGGCTCAAATTCTGTTGATAAAACCTTTTCCCAAGTTAAATGAGGTATATTCCATCATACAGCATGAGGAGAAGAGAAGAGATATCTCTTCTGATGCTCCAATTTCTGAAGGAATGGGAATGATGGTAAGAAGAAATAACTTGAAGGAAGCAGAGAAGAGAGATTATGTGGCTCAAAGAAAGTACTTCTGCACGTTCTGTAAGATTTCTGGTCATTCACTTGAAAGGTGTTTCAAGGCCAACAAAGATAAACCAATGCGCACGCCAACATACGAGCATTTTGTTGAAATCAATACAATCATCTTTTATCCTGTTATTTTTTATATTTTTATATCCTCAAAAGGAGAAAAAAACAAAAAGGAATTAAAATTAAAATAGAAAAATTAAATAAATAAAAGTACAAGAATACAAGTAGAAGTTCGAATTAGTGCTAAAATAAATCGAACTCAATCTAAAGTAACAATCTCCGACAACGGCGCCAAAAACTTGTTTACGAAAATATATTTTGAATTTAAACTAGTACAATTTTCGTGGGAACGATACTTGAACTCAATATCCATTTTACTAATTGTTAACGATCCGTACACTTGTGATGATTTTAATTCGAATGATATTTTCGCGAACACTATGTAGAAAAAAGAGTTTAAGAATAATGATTTTCAAACACGGGCTTAATGTCACATTAGTGTCAACTAAATTAACGTTTTAATATTAGTGTCACTAAATAACATTACTCTAAAATAAAAATGGAGAGAATTGTAGACTGTTATAGACAAGAAAATCTAATATGTGAAAAGCTATTAAGATAATATAAAATTTCTCACTCAACCAAACCTTCAAGTAACCTAGGAAAAGTAACCTAAATTTTATCATGATCACAAGTTTTCTACTCTGATAAATTACAAAGAGAGCAAGAAAAATTTTAGGGTACTAGACTTATAATTTTTCATGCAAGTCAAGTACTAAATACAAGAGGAAACCATAAGATGAACGATTGTAATATTTTGCCAAATTTTCAGTACTTTAATAATCAATTTTTAGATCTTTTAGCATCTTTTCCTTACTACAAAAGATAATGTTTTATTTTGGCATTTTTTTTCCAACAATCTATGTGACACAATTTAATCCCTTTGTGACAATAAATTTAACTTTATTCCCAATAAAGTTGAAATCGACGATACAAAACCTCTTCATTTTTCAGCTATTTGATATTTTATAATTTCTAACTCATCAATTGTTTTATTTCCTCGTTAAGCTTATCCTTAATTTATAATATTTCTGACTTCTTTAAGTGGATGTATAATGAAGGAATTGCTCTTATTTGTTTCTGTGTTACTCAAAATGCATTAAAAAAAAATTTTTAACGGTTACTATAGTCCTGTGGAACCGTGGATGCAACTATTGTAGGAAGTCTCGAAATAAATGAACTCCAAAAAATTACGTTTAATGGTTCAAGAAAGCAACTACAATCAAGGAACATGTCGGGATCAACATTAGATTGTGCTGTAGGTACTAAACTTTACACAATCTTTTGTGAACCGCTCGAATATAACCAAGAAAACGAATACAATAAAAACTTAAAACATTTTGCCCCTAATTAATATAAAACTCAGACTAATACTGAATCTTCTTAGCTATTAACAGAGGGGCAGATCTGCAGGAGGTGCCTCCAACGTTTGCAATTCTCCCACTCCATTTTCCACCAAGAAAGCCATTGCCAAGCCCCAAGTGATGTGAACGTCCAAGTGACAGTGCATTATCCATACTCCTGTTTAACACATCAATTTGAAATATATGAGAAAAAAATGACATATTAAAAAAATGAATGTGCATATGATTCTTCAGGATAGTTGTCACCTGGATTATCTGCGACAAATCTAATCACGGTCCATCCACCAACAGGTACACTAGCTGTATTTCGTTGTGGCGGATCAACGAGATTGAATTTGGCAGTATCTCTATTTGGATTGAAATTTCCAAATCCTTCAGCAAGGATATAGAAGTCATATCCATGAAGATGAATAGGATGGTTTTCAGTTGTGAAGATATTTGTTCCCTGCAACACTATTTGTACTCGTGCTCCATACTTTAATCTGTACACCTTAGTCCCGCGAGCAGGTTGCCATAGTGATCGGCTTACATTACCAGTGTAATCAAATTTCTGAGGTGGATTTGCTGGAAAATCAGTTGTGAAAACTCCAGGTATACGCTGTTGATGTGCTTGCAGCAGGGAAAAATTGGATGGAAGCACAAACGATACATTGTTCATACCGGCAGTGAATCGAGTCCCATTTGGTCCTTGACAATTACTACGCCTGGCACCACGGGGGCATTTGTTGAGTCCTAGACCAACTGTAATGAAGAGATTCTCATCAATTTCTGTGGGTACTTCTACTTTTCTTGGGCTTCTCAAGCTTTTTGTGAAGGCAGTTGCAGTGGCAGTGTCGTTAAATGCAGGTAGAGAAGGCATAACTGGCTTGGTCGAGGTGCATTTAGCTAGGCAAGGGGCAGTCTCGTATTCAAGAATGGCTGTGGTGGTGGTATTATCGAATGGTGCAGCTTGAGCACTAGCGTAGGCACGTGCTGCAATGTAGTACTTGGCTGGTGGTTGATCGGCAGTGATTAGGACATCGGTTGTCTGGCCGGGTCCGAGCATAAGAACTGAAGTGGTGAAGGGTTTGAGATATAAAGCATCAGCACCAACAACCGTGAGTTTGTGGTTGGCTATTGTAAAGAAGAGTTGTTGATTCAGTGCAGAGTTAATGATTCGAAGGAGATTTGTTTCACCAGAATTCACCGGAACTAGGATTGTATCTGCATCAGAATATAGTGTCAGACATTATAGTCAATTTGTGATTGTCTTTAGTCCATAAGTGACTATTTCAAAGACTAAGTAGGATGAGAAGATATTTATTTTCAGGAAATGTTATAGGAGAATAAATGTATAAACAAACCTTTTTGGGAGCAGTTGTAAAGATCACCAGGTTGACCATTGATAGTGTAAGCATTGGAAACATTTGGAGCAGCTCCTGTTCTTGTAGCTTGCCTCACAACATCAATGGGGTTTGCATCCCACCACTCACCTGATCGTCGTCACAATCAGTGTCAACCCAAATTTCAAAAGTAATAGAAATACATATATACTGATCACTTAAGTCGTGCTTCCATGGTGACTTCGACTTGTTGGCATAGGCACCAACCTCAAGTAATAAGATATTTAACATACCAAGAAGAAGAGGTGTTTCGCGCTTTGGCTCGGGGAAGGGATAAGAATCTCCTGGTCGTGGCCGAATAATCAAGGCTCCATAGACCGTGGCTCTGAGCCATGAGCTATGGGCATGCCACCAAAGTGTGCCTTCTTGTCCTTGAATTGTAAATTTGTAAGTATAACTGTGTCCTGGTCTAATTGGACATTGAGTTACAAATTCTGGTCCATCAGCCCATGCAGTTCTCATTTGTCGCACCCCATGCCTATATATATTGGTCAAACAAATATGCACAATTGGTTAGTATCAATTGTTCTACCAAGCTTAAATTGTAGAAAAAAGAAATATGTTCTGTGTTGTAATTGAAGTCGCTTTTTTTTTATAAGATGTCGTGCACGAGTAATTTTCGTAAAACCTTTCTCACCCTCCGACTACTATGTTAACTACGTGTGATATTTTTAAAGTTTAAACTCTTAGAGAATGAACATTCTTTTTGTTTCTATTTAAATCACTCTGGGTGGCGTATTTTGTTAATGAATATTATAAAATATCATACATTTGACGTACCAATGAATGGTGACATTGTATCGAGCTTTGTTGATGACTTTGACAACTAGAGTATCACCATTGTTCACTTCCAATGTTGGTCCAGGATACATTCCATTCACTGTAATAGTGTTGTGGGTTTTGCACAGCCTCTTCACTGGTGTTGCTTGAACCTGCATTTCCATGTATATATCAATGTTTAATTTCAAAGTAAACCTGGACGAAGATAAAATTTGGAAAAAAGTGAGATAAAACATACAACAAAATCATGGTAATGAGTTTTTGCATTTGTTCTTGGCATTGAGCTTGCAAAGTGCAAGAATATGCCTAAAAACAAGAAAGTGCACAAGGAATTGACAATATTTCTGAAGGACTCCATTTCTCTTTAGAATGTGATGTAAATGGAAATGGATGCTTTTCTGTGGAGGAATAACACAGAGAGGAATCCCTTTTATACAAAAGATTTATAGAGAGAGAAAGAGGAGAGAGAGGATGGTTCTTTATTCGGTATAGAGGGAAACTTAGTTCAATCCTAAATGAGTGGGTGCACCCGCTGGCATATCAATCAGTACTGAACAACTTTGATTTACACTTGCTTTTCAAGTCTTCTTTCTGATGTGGGATTTTTAAACTTTGACTTGGTTTTTTAAGCAATTTTTGAAGTCATAATCATTTTCAAACAATAATTAAACTTTAATTAGTTGAAATAGTTTAACTTAGTGCCTAAAAGATAATCATACTTTAAGCAAAACAAATTGAATTAGCCATCTCCATGCTTACTTGAATTTGGAATACTAAGTCATAATCACATAATAACCCTAATTATAATCTGTTTTTTGTTACTTTGAAATGAAAAAAAATAATAATAATTATGTGAAACTGTTGGGACTTTTGTAGAAAATTATTATCTTACTAATAATAAAGATTTTTTTTTTGTATTGATTATGGCCTTCAAATATTGCTAATAATCATTTTTTTTTTTCATGAATTAATTGGATTGAATAACTGCAGCCATACGCATACAAGTTTTTCACGTTTTCATGCACGAATGGAATATAATATCAAAAGGACAAACCTGCCAATACGTAATTAGGTTTGTAGGAAGTCAAAATTCAGTCTTCAAACGACACTTGCATGGGAAGTATGATTAGGTCCGATAAGACATTTAGATAGAGAATGTCTTGTTTGATTTTTCGTTAGTTAATTAGGTGAAAAAATGTAATAAATTATTCACAAATTTTTGATTTGGTCGTACATAGCAATTCAGTTAGAGAAAACCTACGTGGACAAGTAAATTTGTTGATAACTGAATTAGGTGGCCTGTCTATGAGAAAACGATGCCAACCTTTAAAAAGTGTATGTGTTTTTTTAACCTTAAAAAGGTACTTCAAACATTTTTTTTCGACGGTATGTGAGGTAATCAATGAAACACGAACAACCGCATTTTTGTTAGTATTCAAAAGAAAAGGGAAGGTAAGAGTTTTTAAGAATACCAATTTTGATATTCGACTACTCGTTGGATAGAATTGTTCACTTTTTGGACTTTGATATTATATTGAAAATTAAAATTAGGTCCCTTTTTAAAGATCCTTAGAAGAAATAACTCAAATCCTATTATATTTATTAATTATTGTTTTCACGTATAAATCATGTAAGTTTACCTTTAACGATTGAACTAATGTTAAACAAAGGTTACGACGGTCGATGACGATATGAACATTAGCATAATTGAAAATTGTTTCGTGTACTAACAAATGGTATGCTTATAGGCATTAATTTGATTCTTTAACTTTACTAGAAAGTTGAGTAGTTAGAGGACGTCGATTTTTCCTTATGTATCATTATCAATTTACAAACTTTTTATAATTAAAGAAAAGTTAGCTTGTCTTCTATGAAATGATTAACTTGTTTATTTAATCAAACTTGAGCGTAACATTTAAATTTGAGCTCGATTTTTTAACATCTCTAAATTTTATACTTCGAGAAGAAAGTGAATATTAAAGGCCCGTTTGGCGTGGCTTTTACTTCTATTTTTGCTTCATGTAGAAGAAATTTTGGAAGAAGTTACTTTAAATTTTATTTGGAAATTAATTTTTAAAAGTACTTCTTGAATAGGAAGTACTTTTAGAGAAAACTACATTATACCAATTTTCTCTAAAACTCTTCTAATTAAAATAAGCATTTTCATAAAATTAGTCAAACGGGTCCAAAAACAACTTTGGGTCTCAAAAACTCTTTTTGACTTTTCAAAAGTCATGTCAACGAATATGAAGAAATTAACAATACTTCTTTATCTTTTGAGTTGTTGAGCGGGATCGGTTGCTCAAGATCTTTGATCTGTACCCGGTTATAAGTGCATTTTTGTGCACTTATTAAGGCCATATTACTATACTTTTGTGTCGTTTTATTGTTGTATTTTACTTAATTTAGATTAATTTTATCTTATTTCAGTTTTGGACCCATTTCTGAGCAATTGGAAAAAAAAGAATGATAAATTGGCCAATTGATGGAATTTTAGGGACTAATATGCATTTGAGTAAAAGTTGAAACACTAAAATTGAAGTAATTTGATATGGAGGACCAAAATGGAAGAAAGAATGAAGAAAATGGCTGAAAAGAAACTTTGCGAAAGTTTTATAACTGGGCAGCCGCCCAGTTATATTGGTCGGGCGGTCGCCCAGACATCAACATCATCAACATGAGCCATTTTTTAAGCTTGGGCGGTCACCCCATTTTTTACTGGGCGTCGCCCATGCCAAATCGCGAAAAAAAATTTGATTTCCTTATTTCAATAGAACTCGTATGGAAACAAATCTTGGGTTGCATATTTAAACCATAGAGTCGTCCAGAACGTGGGACATGGGGGAAGATATTCATAAGAGTTTTGAGAGGAGAAAATAGGCAAAAACAAGAAGAGCAACACCACGAAGCGAAGATTAAACTCAAGAATTGAATTGGTGATATCGTTCTTTATTTATTTTTCTGATTTTCTTCTTTCCATCATGCTAGACTAGATTAATTATGTATTAGGGTTATATAAACTATGTAATATGATTCTTAATTTTTAGTGTTACATCTTTGACATTGCGATGCTTGAATGATTTATATGAATTTCCTTTCTCCATAATTATTGCATACGTATTTGTGTGAGTGTGGTGGCTTATTTCATGCATTCGAAAGAAGGGGAATACGTTCGATGCGGTATAAATCATCATAGGGTCCGATAGGGGATAGAAATATACCGTTATGCCATATGTGAATCTTTAAGTGCTCACAAAAACTCATGCATTTTTGTATGTTCGCATCTGTCATAGAGATATAGTGGGGTCACATATTAGAATATGTTTGATTTTACTCGAGAGAGACTATTAAATAATATAGGAACATTGATTCTTCAATATTTCAATCGTGTGTCAAAGTGTAGAACTGAGTTTAAAAATATTATTACGTAAGGATTCGTGATCCTTGTACATTCATCATATATTAGAAAAAACTTCAACTTGCATTCGACATAAATCTCATTCAGTTTAGTTAAAACATTCACCATTGCATTCACATAATTAATTTAGTTATAAATTCATCAAAATAAACATTCACATTCGTATTGTTTCAATTAAGGTCAAAGTAATTAGAATTAGAACTAATCAATCCTTGTGGGACGATACTCAGATTCAAAATCCGTTTTATTACTTGTTAACGAACTGTATATTTGCGGTGATTTTAATCCAAAATATGTTTTCGTGAGTACCCGGACCCGAGCCCTAACTATGGTTGAAAAAGTAAGGGAGAATGTGGATCAAAGTTGGTATTTAGGTTTGTTAGTGACTTGAAAACAGCTTATAAGTAGCTATTAAGCTGTTAAGTATGGTAGAAAAGGGGATGAATGATTGACAGGATAGAGAATGTCTTGTTTGATTTTCTGTTAGTTAATTAGGTGAAAAAATGTAATAAATTTTTTATTTGGTCTTACATAGCAATTCATTTATGGAAAATCTATATGGACAAATTAATTTGTTGATAACTGAATTAGGTGGCATGTCTATGAGAAAACTATGTCAACATTTTCTTCTTGCTCTACAACTATTTTCCACGTTCATTTAGAATGTGTTTTGTTAACCTTAAAAAAGTACTTAAAACATTTTTTTTCGACAGTATGTGAGGTAATCTATGAAACACGAACAACTGCATAATCAAAGAAAAGGTAAGGTAAGAGTTTTTAAGAATACCAATATTCGACTACTCATTGAATAGAATTGTTCACTTTTTGAACTTTGATATTATATTGAAAATTAAGATTAGGTTCCTTTTTAAAGATCCTTAGAAGAATAACTCAAATCCTTCAATATTTATTAATTATTATTTTTACATATAAATCATGTAATTTGACCTTTAACGATTGAACTAATATTAAACAAAGGTTACGACGGTCGATGACGATATTAACATAACAATGGTGGTATGTTTCAAAAGTTGTTAGCATAATTCAAAATTGTTTCGTGTACTAACAAATGGTATGCTTATAGAATTGTTGGCATTAATTTGATTCTTATGTGCCATTATCAATTTACAAACGATTTTTTCTTATGTATCATTATCAATTTACACACTTTTTTATTAAGGAAAAATTAGCACGTCTTCTATGAAAGGATTAAGATTAACTTGTTTATTTAATCAAACTTGAGTGTAATTGAGCTCGATTTTTTAACATCTCTAAATTTTATACTTCGAGAAGAAAGAGACCTTAAAGGGATTAAAGGCCCGTTTGGCGTAGCTTTTACTTCTAGTTTTGCTTTCTATAGAAGAGTTTTTGAAGGAAGTTACCTTAAATTTTGTTTGGAAACTAATTTTTAAAAGTACTTCTTGAATAGGAAGTATTTTTAGATAAAATCACATTGGATCAGTTTCCTTTAAAAGTTCTTCCAATTAAAAGAAACATTTTTATAAAATTAGTCAAACGGTTGCAAAAATAACTTCTGAGTCTCAAAAGCTCATTTTAACTTTTCAAAAGTCATGTCACCGAGCATGAAGAAATTAACGATACGTCTTTATCTTTTGAATTGTTCTGTTGGATCGTTGCTCAAGATCTTTGGTCTCTATTTGAACCCGGGCCCTAACTATGGTTGAAAAAGCAAGAGATAAGTAGCTATTAAGCCGTTAAGTATGGTGGGAAAAGGCGATGAATATTGACAGGAGAAGTGGGAGGAAAAGGGGATGAGTAATTGACAGGACACGTGGGAAAAGGGGATGAGTAATTGACAGGACACGTGGGAAAAGGGGATGAGTAATTGACAGGAGAACTACAAGTTTCAAATCAAACGTACATTTTTGTTTAGTAAGTTATTCTCTAACATGTTCAAGTGGGCTTACACATATCAAGTTGCCGGTGCCACATTATGATATGGCCAGGCACGGATCAATTAGCCACAAAGTTAGGTCAACTCACATGACTAGGGACATAAAAATACATCGAAAACTTAGATGGGAGGCGGGTGGCTTTAAGGGTACAAAATAAAATTTTACTGAACTAATACATAGAAAGTTTTTTTTCACTTGAAAAAAACTCGATGGACTTGCGACAAGCCTAGGCTCCCTCTGCTCCTGATTGGAGATTGTTGGCTTTTAAAAATTGCAGCATCAATTATTAATAAATATCAATCGTCTCGTCGTCCATTTATGAGATATCTATTGATAAGTGTATTTTGAACACTTATTTAGGTCATTAAATTATAGAATTTGTTAGTGATTTTGATGAATTATAGCTTAATTTTGTGTTAATTATATTTGTTAGGTTGAACTCAATGAAAATTGGTGGGACTGAAAGAAAGAAATGACAAAAGCGCAAAAACGAAGGAAATCAAAAGTTTGGGGACCAAAGTCTAAACATTCAATAGTCGATTCGGATCACAACACGCTAATTGAAGATCATATAAGATCAATTGGAGGTCAACGGAGTGAAATATAGTTGAAATATTTTCAAAAATCAATTTTCAGCTGAAAAAGATATACTCCGAATTTTTAGTCTTAACTCGAAACACATTTTTTAGATAAAAAAACATTCGAATTAAAAAATTTGTATTTTAAGAAGAATTTTAGTTCTTTGAGTTAGATTTTCAAAGCACTTTGAATCACCTCAATCGGATATTATAAGAGAAAGTTATAATCAAAAATATCGAAAGTTGCTCAGCGAGGAAGCGAACAGAACCATCACGCACGCGCGGAATAATTCTGGCACGCGTGCAAGACACCAAAATTTTGAATAGAGAGCCATTTGGATAAGTGGAGCATGCGCGGTGGTGCACGTGTTGGTCATTTTCGCAGATGAATCAGCAGTTTTCTTTCGTGATTCAAACTCTTTGGAACCCAAATTGGACATGATTTTGATCTATTTTCTGACTCTTATAAATACAAAACGAGGGTAACACATTTTTAAAAAATCCTAACTTGCATCTTCATACATAATAATATCATCAAATTCATTAAAAAAAATGGGCAAATTGCTATATTTTCATAGAAGAGATCAAATCCTAACAAGGAATTGAAGATCAATTACATCAAGATTTTGAAAAATTCAACATTGAACTTGAAAATCAACATCTTTTGAATTATTTTATGATTCGAGTGATATTTTTCTTACAGTTTATATATTAGCATGCTAGTTTAAATCTTTTTTTGTATTGGATGAAAATGAACCATATTTGTTATTTGTTTTAATTCAAAACTAGTAGTTTAGTTTATTTTTTACGTTTCTTGATTAATTTTGCATACACATTGCATTATTTAATTAATTGATCACCAATTAGGTAATTAGTTGCTTATTATAGTGTTGGGAAACTCATAATAAGTTTAAAATACGACAAAATTTAACACATGTACAATAAATGTTAGGAATAATATTTATCACATATGCAATCATATTGATAATCTAAATTTTAATGCATTCTAATCATTCGAATTTGGATTAGGAATAAATTCAAGTCGTGGTTACGATATATTTAATTTGTTTTGGAAAAGGAAATTATATATCATAACTTTATCGATTGTTAAGAACGCATGAACGGAACTAGACTATAAATCAATAATTAAAATAGATAGTAATATGTGGATTTGAAATCTAATACAAACATCCATAATTTAATATAAAACACTTTTTACCGCTTTCTCAGATTATTTAACATCAAATAAAATCAAAATCTCTCTTTTATTTACCCACCATCATTATCAATTTACAAACTCTTTTATTAAGGAAAAATTAATACGTCTTCTATAAAATGATTAACTTGTTTATTTAATCAAACTTGAGCGTAATTGAGCTCAATTTTTTAACATCTCTAAATTTTATACTTCGAGAAGAAAGAGACCTTAAAGGGATTAAAGGCCCGTTTGGCGTAGCTTTTACTTCTAGTTTTGCTTTCTATAAAAGAGTTTTTGAAGGAAGTTACCTTAAATTTTGTTTGGAAACTAATTTTTAAAATTACTTCTTGATTAGGAAGTATTTTTAGATAAAACCATATTGGATCAGTTTCCTTTAAAAGTTCTTCCAACTAAAAGAAACATTTTTATAAAATTAGTTAAACGGTTGCAAAAATAACTTTTAAGTCTCAAAAGCTCATTTTAATTTTTCAAAAGGCATGTCACCTAGTATGAAGAAATTAACGATACGTCTTTATCTTTTGAATTGTTCTGTTGGATCGTTGCTCAAGATCTTTGGTCTCTATCTGAACCCAGGCCCTAACTATGGTTGAAAAAGCAAGAGATAAGTAGCTATTAAGCCGTTAAGTATGGTGGGAAAAGGCGATGAATATTGACAGGAGAAGTGGGAGGAAAAGGGGATGAGTAATTGACAGGACAGGTGGGAAAAGGGTATGAGTAATTGACAGGACAGGTGGGAAAAGGGTATGAGTAATTGACAGGAGAACTACAAGTTTCAAATCAAACGTACATTTTTGTTTAGTAAGTTATTCTCTAGAGTAAAGCCATTTGTACCCTGGCGTTTACACGCCAGGGTACCTGGTCCCACAGCCCCCCTCACAATGAGGGGGGCCCGAGGTGTATTAAAAAAATGGCTGGGCCCCCCCCTTGTGAGGGGGGGCGTGGGGTCGGGTACACGGGCATGTAAATGCCCGTGTACCCATAGCACGGTTCTATTCTCTAACATGTTCAAGTGGGCTTACACATATCAAGTTGCCGGTGCCACATTATGATATGGCCAGGCACGGATCAATTAGCCGGCGGCTTTAAGGGTACAAAATAAAATTTTACCGAACTAATACATAGAAAGTTTTTCCACTTGAAAAAAACTCAATGGGCTTGCGACAAGCCTAGGCTCCCTCTGCTCCTAATTGGAGATTGTTGGCTTTAAAATATTGCAGCTTCAATTATTAATAAATATCAATCGTCTCGTCGCCCATTTATGAGATATCTTTTGATAAGTATATTTTGAACATTTATTTAGGTCATTAAATTAGAGTATTTGTTAGTGATTTTGATGAATTATAACTTAATTTTGTGTTAATTATGTTTGTTGGGTGGAACTCAATACAAATTGGTGGAATTGAAAGAAAGAAATGACAAGAGGGCAAAAACGAAGAAAAACAAAAGTTTGGGGACCAAAGTCTAAATATTCAATAGTCAATTCAGACCACAACACGCTGATTGAAGATCAATTGGAGGTCAACGGAGTGAAATATAATTGAAATATTTTCAAAAATCAATTTTCAGTTGAAAAAGTTATACTCCAAATTTTTAGTCTCAACTTGAAACACATTTTTTGGATAAAAAACGTTCGAATTAAAAAAAAAAATTATTTTAAGAAGAATTTTAGTTCTTTGAGTTAGATTTTCAAAACACTTTGAATCACCTCAATCGAATATTATAAAAGAAAGTTATAACCAAAATACCGAAAGTTGATCAGCGACGAAGCGAACAGTGGTTCGCACGCGCGGAACAATTCTTTGCACACGCGCACGACACCAAAATTTTGACCAAATAGCCATTTGGATCAGTAGAGCATGCACGGTGGTTTTTCCTGTGCGCATGTGGGTCATTTTCGCAGATGAATATGCAGTTTCCTTTCGCGATTCAAACTCTTTTGAACCTCAAATTGGACACGATTTTGACCTATTTTTTGACTCTTATAAATACAAAATGAGGGTTACACATTTAAAAAAACCATATATTGCCTCTTCATACACAATAATATCATCAAATTCATAAAAAATGGGCAAATTGCTATAATTTCATAGAAGATATCAAACCCTAATAAGGAATTGAAGGTCAATTAAATCAAAATTTTGAAAAAATCAACCTTGAACTTGAATATCAACATCTTTTGAATTATTTTATGATCCCGATGATGTTTTTCTATTATTCTTCTTATAATTTATATATTAACATGCTAGGTTAAATCCATTTTTGTATTGGATGAAGATGAACTCTATTTGTTATTTGTTTTAATTCAAGACTAGTAGTTTAGTTTATTTTTTTCATTTCTTGATTAATTTTGCATATACATTGCATTATTTAATTAATTGACTACCAATTAAATAATTAATTGCTTATTGTTGTTATGAGACTTATAATAAGTTTAGAATACGACAAAAATTTAACATATTTGCAATAAATGTTAAGAATAATATTTATCATATATGCAATCATATTAATAATCTAAACTTTAATGAATTCTAATCATTCGAATTTGAATTAGGAATATATTCGAGTCGTGGTTACGATATATTTAATTTGTCTTGGAAAATGAAATTATATATCATAACTTTATCGATTTTTAAGAATGCATGAACGGAACTAAATTATAAATCAATAATTAAAATAGATAGTAATATGCAGATTCGAAATCTAATACAAGCATCCATAATTTAATACAAAACACTTTTTACCGCTTTCTTAGATAATTTAACAAAAAATAAAATCAAAATCTCTTTTTTATTTACACAATCTAAATTCCATACATAATTAGTAAACTTAAATTAAATTTATTTTCTGTGAGACGATAACTCTATACTTAATTTTTATTACTTGTCAACGATCTTGTACGCTTGCAGATTTCGCACAAACATCGCTGTAATGCAAGGCCAAGTTACCGAAGAGGTTTGATGACTATTTGCAGTCTTAACACAAATCATATCAAAAGTAGGTGTGGGAGAACAAATAACAGTTGTACAAATCCTGGAGTATATATGGAAGAGTTTCAAGTACTCTATCGATTAATCACGAACCTTATCACAATCACATGATTCGACGCCTTTTATAGCGTTTTCCTCTTTCTGAAATTCTCCAATGTTCATTCAATATGGCATCGACGAGGGGACTCTTAAAAAAAATGGTCTTAGAAATGTCAAACTATTGCTAAATTTTTTTGAATAATTCTTGTTGTACATAATTATTGTACATAGAGCATAACATAACACTCACATGTGGTGGACCCCACCAAAATGGTGGACCCCACCCCATGTGAGTGTTATGTCATCCTCTATGTGAATAATTATATACCCCAAGCAAGACCCAATTTTTTTTCCTCGTGAAAAACTGTTTGCTGTATAATGCGAGTGTCGACAGATCTTTTCCAAAGTCATCACCGTCAATTCCGTGTTAAATCCTAAATGTGAGCCGTGCTAAACCAGTAAAATCCAATTTATCGTCAAATTAAAGAGTAATTATTTTATCGACTTAATTTCTAAACGTTGTAATTTGATAAACGAAGAAGAAAATATCGTGGACAATTGTAATCAAGTACTATATTTATTTTTACAATTATGCATCTTGACAGCAGTTTTAACAGTTCGCCTATGTGTAGAAGTCCAGACGATTGATTGAAAAAGATATTGTGAAATGAATATATAAAAATCTAATGACTCACATAATGTCAAACAATATGTAAAATTTGATGTACATGTAATATGATTGTTGTTTTATAATATTCCCAATTCATGATTCTGATTTGTAACGATATTTAAATTTAGCAATAAAGCTAATCGCGGACCCCACCCCCATGTGAGGGGCTGTGAAAAAAACTGTCAACCAAAACTGTAACTCCAGCATGGTTAAATTTAGTCCATTTGGTTCAATCCTCAAAAACATGATTCTTCTTTAATTCAATCAAAAGATTCATGAATGTAGCTCACACTTTTTTTTTTCGTGTCTGTGAGCAAAAGAACAATAAATTCTTCAGTTTCCAGAAGAGATTATTTAATTGCAAACCAAATATAGATCCATGTTCAAATGAGTAACAACTAACTCCTCAGACAAGGAAGTTCCAATTACCTCACAAGCTTTTTAAAAACGTTCTTGCGAGCTCTCTTACGAAGACTACTTCATGCTTGTTCGTGATTGCTTATAAGTTGTAGGTGAAGATTATAATTGGGTAGTAAATTATAGTCCTACAAAATGAGTACATAAAAAAGTTAAGCTTAGCCAAACACGCGTGCAACAGAGAAGTTTTGGGTGTGATCTGGTTATATGTACTTTCTGCAAGGAAAACATTGAGTGGAGGTCTGAAATTGCCGAAGAGAGCATTTTTTATACATAAGAAACAGTACAATAAATAAAACTTTAAAAATGTATTGTTGAGTGAATAGCTGTTGCTCAAAAACCACGAGGCTACGATTTGAGAAAGGGAACAGGGATTGGGGGGGTGGGGGGGGTGAAGGTTCGTTAGTGTCTCTTACAAAACGGAATTCAAAATTGACTATTTCTAAAGAATCAATAACATTGAAATGTACCAAGATTTTGTGTCCTTTTCACCCTTGTTGGTTAAACAAGACAAGAACAGGCAACTGTACACAATCAAATGTGAACATCTGACTAGTGCTGGAAGATTTTCAAATCAGGCAGATGAGCTTCCTTAACCACTAGTTGACATTGGAACCATCCACGAGCTACTTTACAATGCATTGCCATGTAAGAATGTAGCTAGTTCACAAACATATAGGAGCAAGACCTGTATTTAGACACTGAAAGCCAATCTTGAAATTAAAGCACTACTTATCATGAAAATCAAGTCCACCGGATACACTAGTGATTGCTGAACCACGTCATTTAAGAGCTTAAGTTGTATAATAGAAGATACATTTTTTTTATTTGAACTTAGTTTTCAATGTGCCTCATCACGACACGACTGCTGGATTGATTTTTAAACTGATTTTTCATAAATTGGGGGAAATGAGGTTGGTTGAACATGGAATCTGAGCAAGCTGAGGCATCAATAGTCATAGATTTTCCAGTCATTTCCCATCTAAGTTTTATCTAGTAGGTGGAACTTTGTACTTTCTGAGCTACTTATCACTTTCTCGTGCATATAAAAGCTCCTAGCATAATCTTTCTAGTCAGCCTTTTCATTTTCATTTTCATTATGTCATATTTGTGCACACGATAACTTCCATCTTGGGACTCTTATCTTGTATAAGAGTGAATGAATGAGCACACTAAAGCTCCTAGCCTTTCCACTTTCATCTATCTCCCCTATTTGTGGTACTCTTATCTTGTATAAGAGAGTGGGTGAACCAAAGGACAGCAAAAACAAATGATCATTTGTTAGAATTACCTTGCATACTTGAATATAAATTCGCTTCTCATTAATGTACCACATTCCATACCAAATGATTATATGCTCTTGAAAGATGGTCCTCGTTACATCTATATGCAACCATATGGACTATGGTCCACATCCAGGTATAATGCTCAGCATAGTGCAGCAATATAAATTCGCCTTAGGTCTCCGATATAATCATCCAATACATTCACTCCTATTATGGAGGCCAGTTTCCTTAATTATAAAAATCCAGCAGGCGGACAGAGTCCTACAATTTTGAACAATTTTGACAAAACCTTGTCCGATCCTATGCTTCTTCTAACTCAAAATCTCTTGATAATTATATTCTAGTGCAAAGAATTATCTCGACAACTTCGTGATATAAAAACTAAACACTTCGCATAAGCTGCAAAACCATTCTAAGCAAGAGGCCAGGCAAAATCCAGGTAATACTGTCCTGAAGTTTGATCCCACGAACAAAGTTCACATGGGCGGTAATGGTACACAGATATCGAACAATTTTTGTAGAACCTTGTTCAATCCTATGCTTCTTCTAACTCAAAATCTCTAGAGAATTATGGTCTAGTGCCAAGAATTATCTCGAAAACTTAGTGATAACTGTAGTGGTACACAGATTCCACATATGGTCCATTACTTTCACCAAGACCTGATGGTTTAAATTGATTCAATGTTTTAATGAAGAATAACTTATGTACAAACTGCAGATTTCTCCAACCACAACAAATCCATTATAAACTTTGTAGTTTTTGTTCTAGGAAACCCAACTATAGGCAATATTCTTGTGAGAACTCAAGTAAACCAAAACATAGATAAAATAGCAACAAAGATTCAGAGGGGGGGATAAAAGGATATAAAACTGAAACATGACATTCAATTCTTAAAACATGATAAATGGACAAAATGTCTGCTAAATAATTATTGATCAGCCAAAATAATTAATATCTAAGTCTACAAGAAACGTGAAGACAAATATTAAGCAAAGCATCCAAAACACAGATTTTAGATAGCAGGTGATATATAGATCCATTCTAGGTACAAAAATCCCCAGCTAAATTTCCCCTAACGACGAGGCAGTTCCTCATATATTCTTCTACCAAGAAATATTACAATTCCGCTGTATAATAACCATCAAATAGGATTACCTTTATCCTCAATCCCATTACATCCGACCTATTTGATCGAATCTAATTACACACGCGTAGCGACGGATGGGGCAGCTGCAGCCGCGGCGGAAGCTGCACCGCCTAGAAAGGAAAGAAACCCAGCATTAGCCGGCTCTGAATCGTCCAGGAACAAATCCTCAGGCACGCGGAATGCACCATGTGTACAAACAACAGCTAGGCCTACAAGCAAAGCTGAGATGAGCAGCGATCCAACGCTGGTGAGGAACACCACAACTATGGTAGACACCACCAAAATCCCCAAAATCTCACGAGGCGAAAAAGTGCGTCCGGCGATAACAAGTGGCTGATCCGAAGGACGGAACAAGTAAAGGAAAAGCCACGCACCAAGTAGGGCTAAGAGAACAAGTAACGAAAAGGGGTGGGAAATAAGGGAGAGCGCGAGTGAAAGCGCGATCAGGGAAATGTAATTGATACGAAAGTACGAGAAGTTCTTCCGGACGCGGGAGGCAGCTTCAGATAAGGAGTCTGGGCGGGCGAAGGAAGAGCGATCGAGGAGTTCGTACCAGGGGCGGCGCTGGGAGAAACCGTGGCGGATGTTTGCGGAGAGGTTGGAGAGGAAGGAGCGGAAGGCGGGGGTGGAGATCGACGGCGCCGCCATGTCAGATTGGGAGGTCGAGATCGGGAGCGTCGGTGGAGAGGCCATACGTGATTTTCAGAGAGGAAAAAATTTAGACGCGTTTCAATTCAACGTCCAATGAAGTCTTCTTCACGGGATTTTTTGGTCCTTACATTTTTTTACAGGTTAAAAAGGTAAATTTTTATTAGCCCTTACATTTTTGGTATTGTCGAAATTGACCCCTACTAAAATTGTATCCGTTATTTGCTCTTCAATAATCTGAACTGTTTGACTCTTGTAAAAACTATTTTGCCCTTTTTTTTAATAAAATAAAAGAGAGAGAGAGAGAGTGTGTACAGAAATATAGCTGAATTTTTATGGGAAAAAATTGAAATCTAATTTAAGAGTATTAAATAGAGCGAGCCGAGCAACCATATTTTATGAGAAAAGATTGCATCTAACTTAGGAGTATTAAAATAGACGAACCAGACTGCTCAGTTCGCATACCATCGTATTCTACTTAATTCTTTAGATAAAATAGTTGTTCATTAGGAGCCTGTCTGGTGAAAATTTTCCTGGCCACAAAAATCAATTCTCCTACCGTTAGAGATCATGTCGCCGCAACATTTGACCCACCTTCTCACAGGCGGGTCCCACTTACCACTACAAACGGTCAAAATATCAATTAGAATTGGGCAAAAATTCCTACCAGACATGCTCTAGATAAACTAGCTCACTCAACAAGTACGGTCCAACCCGTGAGCTATTGGGATCATACACGAGCCAACGTGCAACTCGAATGGTCTGATCACGACTCCACAAGCGAGCCAAGCCGACAAGCATCTCCTCCTACTTAGGCCCCGTTCGGGAGTGATTAAAATCCAATTAAAATTGAAAATATGGCCGTTATTGGGTCTCACCCGTTTAATAAAAGTCAACAATAACGGCTATATTTTCAATTTTAATCCGATTTTAATCCTTCCCATACAAGGCCTTAATATTCCTAATCTAACTCCAGATTTCGAACACTTCGTTTTTTCAGTGTTAATACCATTAGCATCACAAAATCGAGGGTCAAGTTCCTGTTTTCAATTATTGTGCTCACCCTCTATGGAGAATCTAACTAGAAAATTTGGAAAAAGCCAGTCCCATACCCTCACAGATGGAAAGAGAATCTAACTAGAATGGTGGCGATTTTGTGGTGATGGCTATGGTGGTGTATAATGGGTGGTGTGTGGTGTTGTTTTGGCGATGGTGGCGGTGATGACTAGTGGTATGTGTGGTTGTGTTGCTGGTGCAGTGCAGTGCTGCGTGGCGTGGCGTGGCGATAGCGGTGTTGCAAAAATGGTGGCGATGATAGCGATGGTATGGTACTGGTAGTGGTTGTGATATTTTTGTTGGCAGTGGTGTTGAGCATGTAATTAATTTAAAGTACAAAAATCATATAAGTATTTATTAATTACATATTGAATGTTTCTACAAAAATATAAAAATATATATGTCGGATAGAAGAATAGAACATATTATAAATTTTCACATGCAACTAAATTTAATCTTTCTAGTCTTCTATCATCTAATTCATCGTACCTTAAGATTAACATTGGGCAATATTCCAAGTAATAATATAAGTGAAATGAAATTGAAAAAACTCGACTGGTTTGAATCTTCTGTAACTATAGTAGCCGGCTTATTTTAGTACAAAACGTCCATACGTTTGCCTTTTAGTGTGCAAAACGTTCATACGTTTCAATTTTTTACATTTCACCCATATTACCACGTTTCATTGCAAAAAACATCATTTTCCTTAATTTTCATCAATCTTCTCTATAAAAATCTGTGAAATGACAAATATACCCTCTTATTTAAACTAAATAAAAAGAAAACAATAAAGAACTAATTGCAACCATAGGTCCAAATTTGTCAAAAAAATACAAATGAGTCTCAAACAAATAATTAAAAATCAAAACCCAAAACAAGTTTACTTCATTCTAATTTCCATCTCCAATGGCTTAATCAAATTCATTTACATCTGCCTTTTTGGCATTACCCTTTTCAATAGAAACTTCATCATCCAACTTTCTTCTTTTTGCACTTGATTCACTGTTTTCTGATGCAACCTGCATTGAATTAATCAAATGTGTTACTACTTTGATTTCCAAAAACAGGGATTCCAAATCCTCAAATGCTTGAAGAGAAATTAGCTTACATTGGCATCTATGGCGGGGATTTCTTTAGCATTTCCCCTTCGAACTAATTTCCTCTTTCTTGAATTTGAAATATTTTGTGTTTTAGTGCCATTTCTCCCTACTGGGATCTTCTTAGAAACTGAAGAATTTTCACAGGAATCCCCAAGCTCTGTTTTATCAGGGGTTGAAGATCTCGAAAACCTGTCAAATCTTCTATCAAAGGCTGAAATTCCTTCCTGAAGTGGGGCATTCTTGTTTTATTGAATCCGGAATGGGTGGTCCACCACTGTGAAAACCACTGCCGCCGCTGAAATTGATGGAGAAAGGTAGTGCGTGTTCGCGCGACCATCTGTATTTTTGGCTAATTTTGGCCGTATAAATATGTTGTTTGTTCAATTGATTTATGGGAAAGTGTTTGGGGGTTGGTGGCTGCTTGTGGGGTGTGTTCCAACACTTTAGGTGGCAGTTGGCTAGATGGAGGCTGGCGGTTCCATTTGTTCCGTTTTATTTATTTATTTGGTTGGGGTGGGATGGCATGGGATGGAGGAAGATGATGAAGTTATTTTTATTTTTGGTTTTCTTTTAATTATTTATTTGGAAAATTCATTTGTAATTTTTGAAAATTTTGGATCTATGATTGCAATTAGCTCTTTATTGTTTTCTTTTTTTCTTATTGTTTTATTTAAATAAGAAATTATATTTATCATTTCACAGATTTTTATAAAGAAAATTGATGAAAATTGAGGAAAATGATGTTTTCCGCAATGAACCGTCGAAATATGGGTGAAAATGCAAAAAAAAAAAAAAAAATTGAAATAGACGTTTTGCACACGAAAGATCAAATGTAGGGACATTTTGTGTTAATAAGTCATATTAGCCTTCACAAACTACCGAACAAAAGACAATGATTTTTGGTTATTAGAGTTCATGTAATGAATTCTCATCTAAAAGTTGACATTTAGATGATATTTTGCATCATAACTTATATGGATACATTTTGTTCTTAAATACTGAAAAGGTCAAAAAAAAAAAAAAAAAAAGGTCGTTTTGGTGGGGATTATTTTACCATACAAAATCAGTTCTCTCTCTAAATCCAAATCAACTGACAAACAATGCAAGTTCACATCAGCTACAAAAGGGCCCTAGATTACTGGGCAATAGCTCAAGAAGATGTAGAGAAAATTAAGAAGAAAAGAATGCACTTAGCAAGCTTAATAATCTCCAGAAATTCTAATGAAAACCACTGCTCCAGGTGATTTTATTCGATACCGTGAAATGATGGCAAGACAGCAACCAGGGGATCTCCATAACCAACAGCTTCTGTAAATCAAGTAAATTTAAGCAATAAGCAGATACATGCAGTCAACTTGAAAGCCCACACAAATAAGCAAAAAGCAGATTACTCATTCAAGTCATGCCTTTCCCTTCACTATTTTAATAAACCATATCAAGGTGAAAGATGACAATTTTGGTCTGCTATGATACACTGATAAAAGATTTAATCGCACAACATAACTATTGGTGTAAATCAGGGCTGGTCCACCCAATCCCCGAGCGGTCGGCACAGGTAAAAATTTTAATCGTAGCGAGCAGGGAAGAGAAACATGAATTGATTCGAATGTTCATAAGATCAGATGGGATTCAAGACAAAAGGCAGAAGATATTAGAGATTTAAGGAGAAGAATTTTGGACACACAAGACAAACCTAGAAAGATTTTTTTCTGCAAGTCAACTCGAGGTATTAGAAACCATACGTATTACAACCCAATGAAAAGTGAAAACATAATGTGTAAGATGATGGTGTACATAAGTTCAAACAGATGTTAGTTGTAAGCATTTAAACAAACGGGATGAGAAACAAAGAGGAAAGCAAATCAAATACAGAGAGAAATCTAAAACTTAATAAGCGTTTGCATTTCATGGTTCCAACTTTTTCTAATTATGAAGTCATTTTGAATCAAAATTATTTATCCACTGGCATATATTCTGATTTCTGACATTACACTAGAAAAAAATGGAGTTTACAATATATTTGAAAACCACCATGAAGAAATTGCTTGAAATGCTATAAAAATCGAAGCCCCGGAAGTAACAAATAACATTTTCTCAGCAGGGTCCTTGATAATTCCTTGTTGAAAGGAAATTATAAAATATTTTGTCTAAACATTAAACGTTCTTCCTAGTAGATTAATTTTTTTACCAGATAACAAGCGTAAAGAAATATATATTTAGCACATAGGGAACTGTATCTAGCTTGCATTAATTTAATAGATAAGCATTGTAGTCCAGTAAATCTCCTATAATCCTAGTATTCATACATGTACATGGAGTCTCCTAAATTTAACCACTCCCATTTCTCTTAGCCAAGCGCATTTGAAAGTAAATCTAGAGAATTTCCAATCCAATTCTGAAGATTAAATAGCACATAAATAACAAAAATTTAAATAAATGATTTATTTACCTAGAATTCAAAAAAACTACATTAACTTCTTAAGTAGAGGAATGTTTTGTGCAAACTCATGATTGTTTCAAAAACATGAATCAAGGGACAAATTTATGGAGGCAATTATTTGTCTTGTAATGACCCGTATTTTCTTGTTTTTAGTGAAATATAAAATGAAGTATATGTTTGATCCTATTCTCGTCAAATTTTTCAACAATGGGGTCCGTGAAAAAGAATGCCCAAAATCTCACATGATAGCACATATATTAAAAATCAAAAGTATCCATGACATCATACCTCCATCATCATAAAGGAGCTTCAGGACTTCTCCAGCCACATCTGACTTCTCAGAGATAATTTCGGGGACCAATATAAAGGAGCAGAAATCATAACCAGGTCATCATGAAAGCAGAGTTATATTAGAAGAAAACTAGAGCAGAGGCTCACTCTGACTGGAAGTTCAGTGCCAAACTGATCCAAAAAGCCTACTATTTGTCCTTCTTTGATAACATCACCCTGTGCATAATAAAAGGTCCTTCAAATCACTACACTAATTTGAGTACCATAACTTAGAGATGTATTATAATATTAATTGGAAGCATTTTACAGTACAGCCAGACTATACCGCTGTAGTAAATAGTCAATGGAAAACTGATTCATGAAGAAGCACCATCTACCTTATTGCTGAAAGATGAAAGTACAGAGGTGAATCATGATCAACTCGAAAAGAACGGGTATTCTCTTTTTTCTTTTTCCTTTAGGGTTGTGGGCGGGAAGGGGGTTGAGGTGCGATTGGGCGAAAAATGTCAGGAATTTTCACAACTAGAGTAACAAGAGCCAGAAAATTACTAAACAAAAAAATCACTTTTTGAGAAAATGCTTCTAACATTTGGCTGCTTCAAGTGCTTGCACATGCATGAATGTTTGAAATAAAGAATGCAGTAATTGGAGCAGGCATCTATAATTTAAAGGCAAAAGTTGGTCCAAGAAGTTTTATATGCCTTCGTCCAAAAAATAGAACAAAGAAGACAGATAAATGATAATGGAAATAGAGAAGAGAAAGGAAATCTATTGTAAGGCAGTACCTCTTTACAAGCAGGAGGTTGCTTCTTTCCTTTCAAAGTCCTGGCCCTTCGGAATGAACCAACCTAAAAAAGGGAATTTGCAGAGAGTTACTAAAAGCATATTACATGCATACATATAGCCATAAGAGGTCATCAATGCATACCTGTGGAGATGATAAGATAACATAGCCACTTGATCCTGAAGCCTCCAGTGCCGCCAACTTCGCTGCCTTATCTGCAGAAACATTTGTAAATGGGCTGATCTTTTCTTCAGAAGATTTTGATGGCGATGGTGGAGCAGCAGCAGGAGCTGATTCATTCATTGGCTCACTTGGAACAGGTGGAGCAGATGTGGGAGAAACAATTGGTGCCGGAGTTGGTGCAGGTTCAATTTTCCTCTTCACATGCATTTGAAAGTCTCCAAACTGTTACAAAGTAGGAAACATCCATGTAAACATGAATTTCCAAACAATACAGTGGGATAGTCAGAACATGTTTGTGATGTCATCTTGCAATTTCAGAACCATTAATACAATCAAGGTTAACAACCCAAGCTGGACATCAAGTGTGAGTAATTTAATGATACAAAGCAACAAGCGTGTGGAACAATGACCATAACCTTGTCAATTCTTGAGGATCACCCCAAACAAACTAATGTACTGTACTTTGATTCTTCTTTTCTATGTCAAATAAAGCAGTGATACAGATGAACATACTTGGCAACCATCAATAATTGCAAGGTGCTGATCATCGGCATTGACATTATTGCAAAGTGATGCTCACCAATATGTAATCAATAAACATTTTTTTGCCAAATCGTGCATACTGTTTTGTTGCTTCATTTCTGATTAGACTCACTTGACTAACCTTTAGAAAGTCTTCCAGATATGCAGTTCACTGACGAAAAATTTATTTCTCTTTACTTCATGGTAAGTTCACCAGCATAATTCTGGAATTCTTTATGATGCAGGTAAGACAAGCTCCATGAATTACGACATTAATAAAAACAAAGCGCTTATTCCCAATAATTTAGGGCTGGTTTCATGAAACCTCTTCGCTATTCCATTCAGTTTATCACCATATCTGCTAGAAGATCCAATTCAACTTAATCCTTCAAGACCATAACAGTCTATATTTGGTCAATATCTCTATTGCACACACATCTCAATTAGGGTGACGTATCCATGTCCATGTACGATGCGTGTCGGATACCGACACTCACAGGACACTCTATCATGGTTATTTTTCTTTCTTCATAAATTTTTATATATTTTCAACTTATTAAGCCCATGTTTGACAACCATTATTTGAACTCTTTCTTCTACATACACATTTTCAACCACACATTCAAGCCATAAAATATTATGCACGTAAACCCACTTATACCTACTTTTTAACCACATATTATCCTAAAAATCACTATTCAAAACATTGTTTTTCCCAAATAACGGCAATCAAACTGGGGCTAAATAACAAATAGGTAAGTTTAAAAAAGTTCAACAAGAAAAACTAATAACAAGTATAAAATTAAATTTATACTATATAATTTGAAAGAATTTAATTAACGTATTGTGTTAGTACTTTTTTGAAAAATTGCGTGTTAGTGTGTCGAATCCGACACGTATCCGTGTCAGTGCATCATAGGTCAATATCTACCACTTCTATCATGTTCCACTTAAATCGTATCCCTCAAGTTTCTTCAGCACAAGACATTCCCCAACCTAAATTGTTTTTCTCTTAGTTTATCCTCAATCATGTCAAATCAAAATTGTTGGCATATATTCTAAAATTCAACATTTCCTGAGTGACCAAACAATTCACATCCACATAAATGTAAACAAATTACAAAGCTATTGATGGAAAAGTAGATTCACCTTAATTTTCAGCTCCGCGACTTTTGTCTCCTCACATACTTCTGTGAGCAGTGTCTGACATAAATCAAATAAGTGTGCTTGTCATGTTTCAATAAACAATAAAAGAAGATATCACCCTTATTACTAGTACTAGTACGTGTAAAATTAGAACGCAAGGAAGTCCCCCAAGCAAATGTTTTTTCTTGCAGGCATAAGTTCTGGCATAATGACAACTACGTAACACGAGAGATCTAGAAAGAAACGCATTGTTGTGGAGTCATATTACCAAAAATTACTGAACTTATCAATAATGAAGTTTAAACAAAATAGACATGGAACAGAATCAACAGGTTTGGCTTCTTTTCAAATAAACATACTCTTACTTGTTACCCAAAAAAAATAAATAATAAATAAATCATCCTCATATGATTATCATAGAAACATCAGAACTGAAAGGCAAAAGCTTAAATTATTAGAATAAAATCACTTCTAGTAATTCTCTGCCTGAGTAAATTGTGTGCTTTACCTTGTTGTCTTCAAAAACACTTAAAATTCAATCAATATAAAATTCCTAGGACAAGGCTATATTCTTGGCCAGAAATATTTATTTGATTGTTCATGTGAGGAGAATCATCTAGTTTCCAACCGAAAATTCATATTAACCCTTCCATACTTCAACTCCAAATTATATCAAATAAAACAAAAAATATCTCGTCTGAACCCTATCAATTTGGCTAGCCGAATTGGGTGGCCTGAGGCTAGACTCGGGAAAAGCCGAGTCAGCCCGGCTTGCGGCTCGGGCCGAACCTCGTTTTGGGGCATCGGCCTAAGCCTAAGTTGGCCCGTGTATAGGGGTGTCCAAAAGTCCCGGACCGGACCTAACCGAACTCGAACCGAATCGAGCGGTTCTTCATAAGTTAAATACCCGAACGGGTACCCGAATCGAGAACCGATGGGTTTGGGTCGGGTCTCGGTTCTAGACCAAGAACCGAAGAACCGAATAAGACCCGAAACTAAATAAATTTTTTTATTTTTTATATTGAATTAATTAAATTAAATTATTTTTTTCTAAACAAATTAGCAAATTAATTAAATAAATCAGATCATTTCATTTCATAATTTTAATTTTAAAACCCAATACCCAAATCATTTTAAAGTCCAAATCATTTTAAAACCCATTTTAAAGACAAGAAACAATGGAGTTTGGGATCCATTTGCAGTTTTTGATATGGATCACCGATATTTTAATATTAACATCTACTTTTGCTATTTGTATGCATTGAATTAATTTTATTGGATAGCTAGTTATTTATATGTTTTTGAATTGGGCTACGTTAATTTATAAAAATTACGAATGAAATGTCATTAATTGTATTTATGTAGTGTTGCTGTAAATGTTAAAAAATTTAATTATGGTATGGAACCGAACGGAACCGAACCCCAACGGTTCCATAATTATATTTGGACCCGACGGGTCCATTTATTAAATACCCGAAAGTTTTGGGTCAGTTCTAAACTTCATAACCGAACCAACCCACGGACAGCCTTACCCGTATAACTCGTCGAACCATACGTGCTAGCCCGTGACGAGCCAACCCAAACCCGAGCATTTAAAAGAATAGTCTGAAAAAAATGCTAGTTTGCAACGGACAGCAAGCTATCTGCATGTTGCAAGTAGCTGTAGCTGTTACTTTAACACAAAATATATGGCAGCTATGATTGCCTTCTATCTTTTTAACAGGCAGAAATTACATCAAATTCAAATTTTGTAGAAACGGACATATTTTTTTGCTATAAATACGAGATAAAAAATTTTGTTTCATATCAATTTACTTCAACAATATTGAAAGTATTTGTGTATAATTTTAACTCTGTCCACGTTGATTGTAGCCGGTCCCAAACCCCAAAAAAGGAGGAGGGTTGTAACTTTTATTTATGGCGTGTCTGGGCGGAATTAAAATCGCTTTTTGTACCGTTGCTACAATGAAAAGCCCACAATTTTTGACTTTGTTGAGTCACGGGGGGCCCCACCATTTGAAAATAAACGGTCAAAAAATCACAATTCTGCTGATTTTCAATGCTCCCAGACAGGCCCTTAAACTAAAATTTGTATAAATAGCAAATATTTTAAATTGTTTAAAAAAATTTAGAATGTGATGAATTTGAAAAAAAAAATCGAGTCAGCTCGGCTAGGCCCAAACCGAGCTTCAATTTTTCGGCCAAGTTTTGGCTCGGCTCGGCTCAGCTCTCTGGCCAAAAAAAACCCGAGTCATTTTTACTCGAGCCCGAGCTTTGAGTTTCGGCTCACGAGCTGGCTCGACAAAGCTCGTTGAAATCCCTAGTCTGAACTATTTTTCAAAAATCTTGGAAGATAGAAATTTATGCCCACTTAATGTTTTCCTTATTAGTACTTTGAAAGCCAAGTTTTGAGCCTCAAAAGAAAATACCAGCGTTTCAACCATATCTATTCGAGCAACATCTACAATAGTTCAACCCACAACTATATATCTACTTTGAAGAACAGTGTTGGAGGTTCGAAAAAATTATCAAGAGGCTAGTTGCTTTTTATTTTTAAGTCTATACCGATGATGCAAGTCAAAACAAACAAATCAGGCTGAAAAAAGATAAATGGAACATATATATCTAAAGACACCTCAAAACCATTGGGGAACGTTGCCGGCAACGATTTCTTCTCCACTGATCCATTTTGATGATTATTTGGGTCACCTGAATTTGCATCAAATAAGAAAAGCTAAACTTTTGTTTCAAGTTGCATAACAACAATAACAGCTAGATCATTAAGGCAGCTTTTTCGTATTCCTAGGTTTAGACACAGAAAATCAACAACTCACCACTGGATTTTGCTGTCCCAGTACTTTCAGAGGCCTTCACAAATGGTACAAGTATTGCTCCCCGCTTATTTGTAAGTGACATGTTCTTTCCACCATAGAAAGGCAATTTTTTTAGGTTTGAAAGGGATGCATTGTTCATAGTAATTGTGCCAGGTTGTTCAAGTACAGACTTCAAATGAGAACTCGTGCCGACAGAATCTGAATGGCCATGGTAATAGTCAAGCTTCTGCTTCATGTAAAGTATAGCAGTTTGTATACAAGGATAACGAGCGTTTATGCGAGATCAGAACAGATAAATTTTTTATTTCGATCCATTTATATAATCATATTATATAATGGATATCATTATATTGGGTAATTTGGTCAAACGGGGTGTTTACCATCCTTGTTACATGATACTAATTCATTCATATCAACATTTTTGTAATTTGATACATAATCCGGTAGAATGCTAATTACGAAATAAGGTATGTCTTCTCTTAAAGTCAACATAAATTCCGTTAAAATTTACCACTTCTATGAGAAATATGGGTAAAATATGTTTGGAGCATAATAAAACAAGTTAATTGTTGCTCTGATTGATGTGTCCCCATACTGATGAGACCTAAGTACACACTTTTTGACAGAATCCTATAACCTAAATTTTAGCAACTTCCATGTCCCACCTAAATCCGTAAGTGTCCAATATCAAAGGATTGTGTAATTTGCTATGATTCACCGACACGTCATTTTTAAAAAAAGTAATGACACGTCACGTCATTAACGCGTTAATTAAATTCTTTGAAATTCTCCATTTTTATAGTATAAATTTAGTTTTATACTTGTTATTAATTTTTCTTGTTAAAATCTTTTAAATAAGAGTACATATTTGTTATTTACGAATAAATATGAGTAAAAAATATATAATATTTCTAATAAAAAAGAAAAATAATCATGGTAGAGTATCCGACGAGTGTCGGTATCCGATATGTCAGATACGGACACACTACCCTAGTTGAAGTATATGTACAACAGAGGTAATTCCACATCATTAAGGTACTTTGTGACTGGTTTAAAAGGACTTGGGTAACTGATACTTGTCAACATGAGCTAAAGTATTTTGGGTCAGTCGGTTAGTGCCAACTACTAAGGGTCTGACTTGGTCCCCACCTGTAGTACCTGACACCTTCATGGAGCAACCCACTTAGAGAGGAAGGACTTGTGAAAAGGGCCATAAACTGTATACTGGATGCAACTAGTATGTCACATAATTGAGTGAAGAAGTTCATAACATTCAGTTATATATCAATCATGGAGGATAGGGTGAATAATATATAGATTTTAGTGGAGAAGTTCATAACATTCAGTTCCATGTCAATTGAGGAGGATAGTGTAAATAATATATAGATTTGGGTATCCACTACTTGCTAACGTGAATTTAAAATTTTTTGACCAATTCAGTCGTGACAACAATGTTGGTAGAGCCATGGATCTAATCAAGATACTTTCAAGTAAAATTAACTAGACAACTTACAATTGAAGAAATACGAGAACTTCAAGACCAATTAAATGGATATCAAGGAAAACGTTGATGAAAAAGATCTCAAAATATCTAGCTACTTGATCAGATAATGAATACGCTAGCGTTAATTGTTGTTTCTTTTCTTCAAGAAAAACAACTAAACAACTATTAAAAAAACGTGTATGTTAGCATGGATTTGCAAGGCATAAACTGATTTTTAGGCCATTAAATAGAAGAAAATTCCAAAAATGGTATGACTTAAATATGCAGTTAAGGGTCTAAGCATTGGGTTCATCAAACTTTCAAATTCTTAATTTGTGGACATGACAACGTAAAGATTATTTTTTCTTTAATTATTTTCATGATTAAATGAAGTCTATTTTAATATTAAAGGTTCAAAATCATCCTCAAAACTATTTGAAATAGTTATTCAACAAATTGAACATCCTATAAGATTTACAATCTTCTTGCTGTTGGATAATTATAGAACAAATTATACGTATTCGATGCATGTCTTAAACTTATCATCATTTTAAAATATTAGATAAGTGCCTCGTATTCTTATTCGAGTGTCAAATGTTCTACACAGGTGCACACAGGTGCTTCATGTATTCAGAAGAGTTGGAGTAACAATCTACAAATTAACCTAAAAGTGAATTTGAAGTTACTTGTAGAAATATTTAAAACCAAAATATGGTGGATAGCAGGCAGTATGGCAAACTTTAAATTAACACTTATGCAGTAAGAACATGGACTATGGTACAATTGTTGAGATGTTTACATTATTCCACTTGGAGCAGAGGGGATTACTTATCTTGAATAGTTCACAAAATTAGAACATGAATGACTAATTTTTCTGAACTTAACAGTTCACACTGACTGATTTGTGTATTATTAATTAGTTAGCATATATTAGTTCACCTGAATCACCTCGCTCAGCAGATCAAAATCCCAAAGTTACCAAGGCAAATTAATTAAGGAATTTAAAACCATTTACAACTAATTACCATTTTCAGATTTATTTCCTTCCGTTTACAACTAAAATAGTGCAGAATAAAAATAAAAGGGCCAAAAGAAATTTCAAACGGCTGGCATAAGCTACTTGATCAAATCAGAACTATATAGCCCACTCCGTTGTTATTTTTTCAATTTCCAGAACATTATGTAGCCAATAATTATCATCTAAATAAAACGACATGCATAGCAGAACAAAAAATAAAATGCAAAGCTGCGTAAAGACATATATCATAAATGCAAGCTGAAATTCGGAAGCAATATGTACGCGTTTAATTAAAATATGTAAAGAGAGGACTGACAATGAAAGGAGCGGAGAACGGCGGCGGACTCCATCGGTGATATAAATTCCGATTGTATCGAGGAGATAAAATGAATTGGAGATCTAATAGAAATCAGAGTTTTTGAAAAGAAATAGAAACAACAACAAATAAATGGGACTGAGTTGGATGTGTTTGTACATTGATATGTCCGCCCCTTCCCTTAGTTTCTTCACCCACCACTTACCATTTTCTTTTCACAATTTTTTATTAAAAATATAAAAAATGATTATTTCTTTACCTAATTAAATATTTTTGAGTTGACTTCACAAATTGTCACTAAACTTGAAATAAAATTTTGAATTGGTCATTAAAGTATTTTTTAACTCATATAGTCGCTCCATTATTAGCTCCATTCCGTATCCAATATCGACTTATTAAACATTAACATCGACTAACAATCATTGTGTCTCTGTCTTGAATTACAGATTTTCAAAGTAAAAAAACAGTTCTTAAGGGGGGAAAAAAACCTCATATTCGATAGATAAACCCCAATTGTTATCTTTAACTTTAACTTGATTCTTCATTATTAATAAAGAGTGGGAAATTTGCGACGAAGCTAAAAATAGGAGGTCGGAAGGAATCACTTCGATAGCCTTTTGTTGATATAAATGCAAAACAGCTGCTACACCAAATGTGACATTAGTCCATCGAATGGAATGATACTGAATATGACATTATAATTGAAAATTAAATATTTATTTAATCAATGTTGTCGAATTACAAATTTTAATTAGGTACAATATCGATAGAAGCGCAGGTTTTCCAAACAATTCAAATGAAATTCTTGATACAGAGTCGAAACCGCAAGCTCGGAAGAAGCGATTCCATTATATTCACGACCAAAGATCTTGAAAGATGGATCCAATCAGCTAAACCAGGGTAAGATAGACTATTTCCCTAAATTCCAGCCTCCTAGTTTCAGTATAAAGTGTCCTATGTTTATTAGGCCAATAAGTTAACCAAATCCAACCCTTAATCTGCCACTCCATACTTTCCCCCATGCAAGCTTTATCCACCTTCCAACTCACACTCTCCCCATACTCATCACCAGCAAAAACCACTCCTCCTTGCCTTGTAAAAGGCCTATAAGCATTTGAATATCTATGCTTAAACCATGCCTTGGGTTGAAGCAAAGCAAATTTCGACGGTCTTGAAGAAAATACCTCTCTTCCATTCACACTATCATGCAGAAACCAGTTCAAAATTGCAGTGTTTCCATGAACAGACTGCTCAAATTTCCATGGTTTTAGGCTTATTGTCATGGTTTCTCCTGCAGAGAAGTTTATTCCCATGTGTGGATTTGGAGGCTCAAATGATGCTTCGATCGACTTTTCAACGCCGATTTCTCGTGCTGGATTCTCTGATGATTTGCTAACTGATATGCTTATGATGTTTGCCTGCATAGTTGGAGTAATTTGCAATGCAATTCTTGAAGGAAAGTGTTTTTCACTTGTTCCTGCACCCCGCTCCTTCATGAGTTTATCTGTCACCAGCTTCATAACATCACACCTGGTTCAAATGAATAGGACAAGAATTTATTTTTCAAAAAAATAATCTGTAGCAATATTTTGTATCAACGAGTTTGTAGCTCTTTGTTTCCTAGTATTCGTGCAGGAATCAACGAGATAATCAAACCTTCATAAAGTCATTGTTCATGCACGCGACGAGTTAATAATTCAAGAAACAGAGTAAATGTACCTGATGTTATCTATGTTTACTCTGACTTCAATCCACTTTTCTTGAATGATCGCCCTATGATTAAGCTGAATCACCCCCTCTAGTTGGTGATAGTTGAGAGAGAAAAGCAAATGTTCATCTGGCGAAGGACTACTTGACTTCTCGACTTCCATAGATATGACTGGACAATACAATTGAACTTTCCACAACCCGTATGTGGAAAACGAGTACGAAAACAAAGGCGAAGGAGTTCTACAGTTACTACTTGTACAGTCAGTATTTTCACCTTGTAGTTCTTTAATCCAATTAGTAATTGCAAGATTTATGGAACGCATCCAATGTTCTTCTATATTAGACCCCAAACTCCTCATCAAAATCTTGGAAACTTCCCTTGATTTTGGGCATGCAAATTGATCTTTCAGGGTTGAAAGACATGAAGATCTAATATCAGTAGGAGCTTCATATATGCAAATAATAAAAGTAAGGCTAAGAAATGAGAAATTAAACAGATCTTTAAAATTATTTTCCGAGTAAGTACTTCTTGGAAGTCTAAGCGAATAGGAAGAAATACTTCTGTTTGGACTGTACATAAGAATATTTTCAATGATATCAAGGAAGAGACCTGAAACTGTTTCATGATCATCCAGAAGTTTGTTTGATATGGGATTTGGTGAAAAGGTTTTAGAGTTCCAGAGAGAGAGAGGGAGGTTATAATCTGCATATATAGAGAGAGAGAATGATGAGTTATAGTTTTTGACTGAGAGTTTTAAGGAAGGGATTGATGAAAATGGGCATATATTCATGGACCTGGAATCTGTTTTCCATTGTGGGATTGGTGGAAGGTTTTCAAGCCAGGCATATACATCAGGAAAAGAAGAAGAAGAAGAAGAAGAAGCCATGAAAATTTTGTTTAGAATTTCTCAGTTTCTTGTTTATGATATTGAACTCTATGGTGTTATTTAAAGACCATAAAAATCTGAAGCAATATTCTCTGTGGGAAAAAAGGTCATAAGATGATAAAGAATATAATGAAAATTAACAAGATTTTGATTTTTTTTTTTTCTTTTTTTTTTTATCATGATTTGTGTAGTCAACCGTAAATATATTAAGATTATAATGACGGTCATGTTTGGTACGAAGTACTTTACATTACAGTTGACGAAATCCTAACTTCTTCTCTTGTCGAGATCAACACGCCAAACATGTTAGAAATTCATAATTAAAGCACATAGAGTTAGTAACAAAGTAATCGAAAGATATCCATCTATGATCTAACCAACCCTTAAAGCACGTTGAGTTAAGCTTAAATTTCCTCAAGTAAGAAAAAAACAAAAAAGAAATGAATTTCTTATTTTGACATTGAGGTACAAGTTAGTTTCAATATAAGCAACTTTCTCTAATCCAAACATGAGTTGGAATAAAGATAATTTTTAACTTTTTGTTGAGCTTAGGTGGCCAAACATGTACTTAATTCGTTGTTTTTGAAGTGTACAAGTAAAGATTTTTTGGATATTGAGGAATAAGAATAATTCTTGGTGTACAGAAATTAGTTTCACAGGGACCTTACGGGGCCCTCACTGTAGCGCTGGCCCCACCCAAGGCAGGACTTGGCCCATGTAATGCAAGTAGAGTTCAAGGAATAAAGTTTTTATGATGCAATTGCACTTTATCGTAGACTAGCCAGCCGTGTGGGGTTCCGATTTCTTACAATGAATTTTCATTAATCACTATTAATCATATTATTAAAGTGAACAGATGATTATTGATATAAATCATATCACATATTCAAATTTTACTGTAAGTAAAGCTTATTGGCTAAATCAAGAATCAAATAATGTAGACAAGATTTGGTTATTCCTTAATAATAGGCATGTTTCTTGAAACACTTGGGACTACTATGCATCCTACGTCGGCTACAAGCTATGTAATATTTTGTCTTGAATATTTTAACTATTAAAGAAAAATTAAACGGTGTTCATTCTACGTTGAATAAATCGTAAGACCTTTCTATAGTGATATTCTATATAAGAATAACTCTAGATAGTCATAAAAATTTACATCCCATTCTCAACACTACATAGTTACATGTACTAGTTTTTTGAAATTATGTCCATCTCTTTTATCAATGCCTATACATTTAGCCCATGTTTGAACCTCATTTTGATAATAAAAAAAATGTATTTTGAAATAATGATTTTTTATAGAATGTGTAGTTTATAAAGAAGGAAAAGTTTTCGATCTACGTATAAAATTATTTTTTATGGAAGAATGCATAGTTGAAAAACGAATTTTGAAAACATGAGTTTTTGAAAAATGGGAAGCCAGACATAGGCTTAATTTGACCTGCTCCATTAATTTCATAAGTACACATCTTTTAAGTTATAACATTCCCAAATTATCAAAGAGACTCTTTATTTTTAAATAGTGTTTTGTCGTATTATAAACCATCTTTAAATGTAAAGAGTAATATTTTTTTTTATATCTTTTTTTTTTTTTTTTGGCTTTTTATCTTACTTTTCTTCTGATTCATTTAGCCCATGTTTGTCCATCATTCTCCAAAAACTCTTTTTAAGAAAAGAAAAAAAAATTTATTTTCAACCACACATTCTCCCGATAAAATATTTTGCACGTCAACTCAAAATTTTTCCCTACTTTTTAACTATATTCTCAAAAAAAAAAAAAAAAATCAATATTCCAAAATTCATTTTCCCGAAGAAATTATTTTTAATAGGCATCAAACAATGGCTTATTGTTTTCTCCTCATTTTCAGTTAATATAACTTTTTTTATATGTCAATGATCAATAAAATTAAATATGATTTGAATAATCTAAAAATTCGAGCATCAAAATTTGTAATTTATTAAGAAATCATTATAAAGTACAAATAGAAATGGAGTTTTAACTCTCTAATTTAAAAGGTCAAACTCAATCTCTATTTTACAAAATTAACAGAGAGTTTTCAGTGATTGACTCTCTAAGATAGAGAGTATCTTACATTTAAAGAGTCTTTTGAAAACACTCTCATAGTAATAATTTTTTTATGGCAAAATTTAACGTGGTATTTCAACAAGAAAAAGAAAGTCTTAATGTCGTCAAGTTTTATGTTCAAGAATGACATTATGAATCTTAATGTACCAAGGTTCATAGAAAAATTATTTAAAAGCAAGCAAACATTCAGAGAAAGAGACCTATATCTAGAGTCAAACAAGAGGTCCAAAATTGATTTGGTGTAGCAAATTACCTCTCATAATTTTGGGGTTAATTTATAAATTGAATCTCGAATTTTTGGAGACATTTAATTTATTAAGGATAAATTATGAGGCCGCCAAATTCATGTCCCATTTTCACGAGCTATTAAACTAGGTCGTTGATCTTTCTATTTGGTGGCCTAACTTTAATTGAAATTGAAATTGAAATTGATCTCTTACAACACCAGTAGATATGATAAAAACTTCTCATTATTAATGTGACGAGAGAACCTTAAGGCACCGTTTGGTAACCATTATTCTAGAAAAAAAATGTATTCTTTGTGTCAAATCACACCTTTTTTGTGGTTGAAAATGAAGGAAAAGTTATTGATGTGATGAAAAATATTATTTTATTGATGAATGTGTGGTTGAAAATTAGTAGAAGAATGAGAATGAAAAAAAGAATGGTTACCAAACGGTGCCTAAATAAGTTTTTCTGAATGTATGACTGTTGAAAAGAACCGTAAGTAAGGTTCTCTTGATAGAAAGTTTTTATCTTGCCCATTGTGGGCAGGAGATCAGATTTGTTACTTTACTTTTAATTTATTTATCATACTTATTTTCAATTACACATTAACATAGTAAAACATTTTACACGTCAATTAAAAGAAATTATCTACTTTTTAATCACACATTCTTAAAAAAGTACTATTCAAAACGTAGGTTTTTTTTTAAAAAAAAAAAAAATCTAAAGGCCACCAAAGGGCTCTACCATTTTGTTTCAATCAATCAGATGTATTTATGCCATGTTAGAATTTATTTTATTTATATTTTGTTGGGCAAGCTAATAGAATTAGATTGAGTAACTTGATCAAAATATAAGATAAATGAACATTAATTCAACTTTAAATAAATAAAGTTCAATGAATATCTAATGTATCTTGTTTTTACAGTTGAATACTCTTTGAAAGGAGAATATTGAAGAGTTACATGTTTTTAGATAACATTAAAAAAATATTTAAAAAAAGGTATGAAAAAAAGAAAAAATAAAAAACCCACACTAACACATACATAGAAATAGATGTCCTAAAAAATGTTCACCTTGACTCGTTCAAAAAATGCATATTAAGCTTGTTTTGAGTTTGATTTAGTTAAAAATAAGATTAATAGTATATTTTCATAAAAAATGATTTTTAAAAAAAATGTGGTCGAAAAGTTATTAAAAGTTTTGGGTTTCATAAAATGTGCTTTTAAAATTAATTATTGATTTCGACTTAAATATTTATCAACTTTTTAGTTAAACCAAACAGAAACTTTAAGAATTCTAAAAATTATATATGGAATATGTTCTTTTTTCCTAGTTTGGGATTCAAAGATTAGGATAAGTCTTGAGTTCAAAGGGATCAATGAAAAGTATAGAACCAAACCATGCATGCAGTGAATCGGGTATCTTTTTATGTTAAAAAAACTAGGAATATTAATTCTTGAGCCTAACTATAGTTGAAAAAATAGACACAAATTCTTGTCAGATGGTAAAAGTAGAAGGAATACTATTCTCCCTTTACTATCAAGGCATTATATAGAATCACATTCTTCTCTAGAATAGACCACGTGGGCTGCAAAACTAAGAAATTTGTATTTTTGTTGGAGTCGAGGAGTGCTCGTTACGAAAGTTAAGGAACATGTGTGTGGTGCACGAAGTTGAATGGCTGAGCCTTTTAAATTTCATTCCTCCCGCACATCAATCATCCTACATTGATAGAATATTTTGCCCACTTGAGGGAACGCCACATGGCATTCTGCCATTGAACTATTTAAAAAAAACTTTGCACACAATCATGTGCTGCCAATACTGCATCTGTCAAATAGGTGAGCAAAATCATCTGACAAAATGGCTAACTTTGTGTAGATACGGGATACGAGATATTTGCTGACACCGAGGAGGGTGTAGCACTGACCGTCACAAGGGTTATTCTGGCCGGAGATTTGGCCTCCAAAGTTGAAAGAAGGGAACGAAAGGGCACATACGTGTATATTGTAACAATTTCATATAAATGCACTGATCATTAGTTACAAACTACACCAATTGTTAGTATATTAGAATTTTGTTAAAAATGAATTGTATAGGGCCTGATTGTGGAATCTCTTTGATTTTTGGTGCCCCTCCACAGATAGCAAAGGATGTATGGGAAGTGTATATAGTCTTCTATAGCAAATCCCAGAGCTGCTAAACTTCTTCAACCTACAAGAAGAAATTCAATACCACACCATCCTTCTAAAAGTGCTAAACCCAAAGATCATGTTTGGCACGCGGTATTAACACCCCGTTTGATCCACATTCTTACAAAAACTCATTTTTTCAAAACTCATTTTCAACCACATTTTTCAATAAAATAATATTACACGCAAATCCAAATTTTTTCCTTATTTTTTAACCACATATTTTTCATCAAATCACTATTTAAAATGCATTCTCCACTAAATAATGTGCATCAAACAGAATATAAATGACTTAGATAGTTTAGTGGAAAAAGTTAACTCTTTCTTTCTTAATACTACTGTACAATCTACCTCAACATTAGGATCTACCAGGTTAAGAATGTAAAAAAGATTATAACTATACTCCATGTAATTCATACATTTAAGGAAACAAACCTGAGGGAGGTTCATTAGTTCATAAACTGCTTTTGCAGGAGTAAGTTCGTTGTCGATAATTCGTGCAACGGCTGTCAAGACTGGCATTTTAACCTTGTATTTCTGGGCTAATGTTATCACAGCACCAGCAGTGGATACACCTTCAGCCACCTAAATTCAGAAAATATCAAGAGTCAACAGGGCTACTTGATTAAACATATTGGACATATTTGGTTATCAGTACTATACTAGACTAGATTGGTTTTGATTGTGTAATAGACAATTTTAGTTCTTTTTCTTCTTAAATATTATCCAGTACTCTAGTGTCCATCAAACCATATGAGCTAATATAAGAAAATACTTCAAGTCACCTGATTCATAGAATTAAGTATATCATCGAGTTTTTCCCCAGATCCAAGACGAACACCAACAGTTCTGTTTCTTGAAAGATTTACAAAACAAGTGAGCATGATGTCTCCAGTTCCAGATAAACCAGTCAATGTTGTTGATTTGGCACCCATCTGAAATGGAAATACAGCAGCATTAAATAATATGCACAATACAACGAAAGTAAGTGGGAAAAAAGAGAGAACGGAGACTAAAAATAAAATTATTAAAAGATGAAAGAACACTTTTTTGCTTGGACGTGTGTGCAGGATCCAAGTATCCAAAGTGAATTGTCCACATTGAAGACGAAGGTATTTGGTCAACAGTATCAAAATATCTCAACTTTGGACATGCAAGCTAATATTATGATGCTCCAGTCTCCAAAAATGTTCTAACAAAAGAAGGCACAATTAAAGATCTAAGGGTCCATTTGATTGCAAGGGTGGAAAATATGTGGAAAGAAAATGTTTTACAGGGAAAAAATTTTCCTAGAATTTGTTTTACTGAGAATTGTAATTAATTGTGTTTGATAGATATAATTTTCCAACTAGAAAATGTTGAAAATTTGGTATCCGTTTGACTTTGTTTTTCATGAAAATTATCCATTAAAGTAATAATTTTTTTTATCATCGAGTCTAGAATTTGTTCCACTTACCAAAAAAAAAAAAAAAAAAAAAAATTAAAATTTTTTTTTAAAAAAAATTACCATACCGAATATCATTCGTTTGACTTTGTTTTGCTTGAAAATTGTCAATAAAAGTGATAAATTTTTTTACCATTGTATCTAGAATTTTTATTCAATTGCAAAAAAAAAAAAAATAGACCAAGAACCCGGAAAATGAATTCTCACCAAATCAAAAGGAAAATCAATTCCTTCAAAAGTAAGAAATTGGGCGCGTGAGGGTGGGAGGTTGAAAACTTTTTCCTTGGAAAATCTTGCTAATCAAACACCCATAAAGTTAGAAAATGGAAAATATTTTCCATTTTCCATAGAAAAGTTTGCATATCAAACACACCCTAACAGAAAAGAAGGCATACCATCTTCAAGACCTACTAAAATGGCCATAAGCAAATAAATTCAATTGGGAATCCTCCGCTACTTAGCAAAAGAACGCCTTCTAAAGGTGTAGTCTGGATCAAATTAGAATTGGAAAAGATTGTATGGGATGAGGAGAAATTGACCAACCTTTGTTGCCAACCATCTTATCTCAGAGCAACCTTGTGCAACAAGAGCTGCCATGGAGTTGTTACCAAGATTTAGCCCTTCCACAATTCCAGCTGCTATGGCAAGTACATTTTTTAGCGCACCTGCAATTTCAACCCCTGTAACATCCCTGTAGCATCAGGGGTTACAGGCTGAGCCTTAAAGTAATATATCTACACATCTTTTTGTTCATGATCGCATGTGTTTCTGTGTGTGTGTGAGAGAGAGAGAAGAGAGAGTCATGCACTATGAAGTTCAGTTAATATGAATGACAGAGACAAAATTGCAGGAGACTCGCTACCTTGAAGTATTGATTCTCAGGTTTCTAGAAGCTAGAAGCTGCTGGACTGAATTTGCCATTTTTTTGTCTTTTGATGCCACAACCATAGCTAAATAAACACACACAAAAAAAAATGTTTCAGACACTTCAAAACAAAAAAAAAAACATGGTATCTAAGAAGCATCAAATTCTGAACAGGGCCAAGTGACCTGTTGGCAATTTGTTCATCAACTCTAGAGCAAATGAAGGCCCAGATAGAACAACATAGGGCTGACGAGAATTCTTCATTGCTCGGGGAATTATTTGAGACATCATTCTTAACGTATTGAGTTCTAGACCTTTGCTCAGGGATATAAAAGGCAAGTCTGGATCAACATAATCTGCAATGCCCTCAAGGAATGATGAACTGAACTGCAAAAAAGTATATAATTCGTAATGAAGTACTACATCAACCAAAAAAGTAAAGAGCATAAATAGGATCAATACATGAATGATCAGCAAAGGACTAGATACATTTTCAAGTCAACTGGAAAACTGGAAGCATGTTAAATTCAAAAAAATGTCTAGCATACTGCAGTTACAAGATAAAGCACTACCAGAAGACAGAAAGTCAAAAGACCTGCACAGGCACAGCATGGAAGCAAAAATCAGCATGGAGTAGAGCAGCTTTAGCGTTTGTTGTCGCAACCACGTTTTTAGGTAGCTTGTGCTCTGGAAAATACTTACTGAAACCGAAGACAAGAAATTTCAGGAACTATTTAATGGCAAAATTAAAAAGGTCATAATTAAGTGATTCTCACCAATTACAATGACTCTCATTAATAGATTGACAAACTTCAGGATCTCGTACGAGCATATTTATTTCTAGTTCAGCTTTTCTATGAGCAACATGGGCAGCCATTGCAGTTCCAAAAGATCCACCTCCAAGAACTACCACCTAAGTGCAAAATATTTTAAATTCAAATGAGATCAGTATCTTCACGCAGCTCTGCCTTATGTATCAAAACCACAATGAAGACAAACAATTGCAGTAATGCTAACGAGAACCACTAACGAAAGAAGATTCATTGCAAAATCATGGTATAAATACTTAAACTTCCTTATTGAGATCGTAAGCTTCAGAGAGAAAATAAGTTTAGATTCAGAAACCTACTCCATGATTTTTCTTCTTCATATAACCTTCCGCCGGATAATCTTATATCAGAATTGCAATATCTACTTTCAACCTAGTGGTGGCGACTGGAGCCTAATTGTACCAAAAAAGCAACTAGCAAGAGTGGTTTTCTTATTCTTATCCTATACATGTAAAGGGAAAATGTGCAAGTTTTGGTGTTTTTCTATTTCTCTCTTTTATGCTTCTTCCCATCTACATTCCTGAATAGGAATGAAATAATTCCAAATTGACAAATTGCTATCTAAATGATACCTAAAATAACAATGCATCAAATAGAAATAAAAAAAAAATGAACAAAAATTTTTTTTGATAGGTAAAAATGAAAAATAAACAAAATATAAACCGTCTATGACTTCGGAAAGAAAACCAAAGCATGTAAAAGAAAAAAGGCGATTCGTTTTTTCCTAAAAAGCCTTGTCAAGCATATGCTCGTTAAAAATATTTCCTCCATCGGAGTTCTATTTTACATAGGTTTTCCATCGGCAATCAAGTTGTAATGATTTCTCCATCTATTTTCCAAGTCTCTCCAAAGTATAATTTTTTCTTTTGACTCAACCCTATTGAGTTAACATAAAAGGGTTGAGTTTAGGGTCATCTTGACCCTGTTCTTCTAAGTATCTAAATCACAAGGTAAGTTAGGTGTCTGCTTCTCTCCCTTTGATTGTTCTTCAATGTTTCCAAATACACAAAAAAACTCATAAATCTAACTCCAAAAATCCATTTCTCACCATCAATCCCATTCCAAATTTGCGACATTAGAATTCAATTGTCGACTCGTGAAGCTAGAGATTTTCTTAAGAAAGTTACCCTTTTCATTCGGTCTTAACCTATATTCCCCTTGCTAGATAATGAATTCCTTCAAAAACATTAAAAACAATATTGGTAAAGTGTTCAACATTTTAAAAAACATGAAACATGAAAGCTTTAACCAACCCATGTAAATGCTTAAGCTAATAGAGAGAGAGTCACATCTATTCATATAAATCTGATTTCAACATCACCGAATGTTAATAAAAAAAAGAACAATTAGCCACCTTTTTAGTGCGTTCAAGAACGTCAGTCTTGGCCTTGGAGCGCCAATACCGTGACCACCGAACCAGCTTCTCCCATGCTAGTTTCACCACTTTGCGTCGGTCCTTGCTTCTTTCAAGCGAAACCCTGTTATCTTGAACACTATCCTCCGCCACCGCCTTCGCTGGAGGCGGTAGTTCTGACGATTCGGCGTTTTCACCAGCGGCACAAAGGCGGAGGGGGCAGGCGGAAGAAGAGCGAGAAAAAGGAACATAATAGTAAATGGGTATTGGCTTTTGAGGTTGAAAAGAGTGGTGGGTTGTGGAGAAGAGTTGGTGGTTAGATAAAAATGGCGGCTCTAACAGTGATGCTGCCATTGTTTCTCTCACATACGCTGCTACGGTGCTACCCACACAAGAGAGAGGGAAAATCTTCGAGTTATATCTAAATCCAGTATTTGGCTTCCACGTGATTGTGGTGGCGCAACTTTCTGAGACTTCCCTTTCTTTTGGATGACTTCACTCTACACGACGTCGTATAAGTTTTGAATTTCCCCCCACCGACAACTCACATACAAGGATGGGTAATTTTTTTTTCAACCATGCTATACGCATACTGTTCTTGTGAAGCTTTTTACGTTCGTCTATGTGTCGCACATGATTATCGATTTGAAAATAAAAAACAGTTTCCCGTCCATTCACTTTTAAATTTGTAAAGGCATGTCAACCATCATGTACAAAATCAATGTACAAATGGTTTAATCCATTTTTTTTAGGGATAATTGCAGTAGCGGTCCCAAATCTTTCACTTTTTTGCAGACTTTACCTTAATCTACACTTTGTGTCATCCACAGTCTCAAATCTTTTAAAAAGTAGCACCTAGGATCCAAATGGATGATTTCTGTTAGTTGACCCAATAAAATAACTTTGACCAATTTTAGAAGGGGTATAAATAATGGTAACTTTGAACTTTCCTTAAATAATTAAACAAAAAAATCATAAAAAAAAAAGATAGAAAAGAAATAAAATCAGGTTATATTCCCCTTTCCCTACCCTTAAGCTCACTTATCCCACAACCAAATCAACTGAAAATCCAACCCATCTCCACAACGCTAACAACCGCCACTCACCATCCCATTCACACCCATCGATTCAAAATAATCATCTACAAGGTCCGAGAGTTCTTTATTTTTTCAAGGTTCGCTAGTATGGTGGTGCAAGCAACGTGGGAGAAATCCATCTTGATTTTTCTATAACTCCTTGATTTTGGTCGTAGTGGTGATGGTGTGCTAGGACGTTGTAATGTGGTGGTGCTTAGGATATGGTTGTAGGGGGACAATTATTTTGAATGATCTGCTTTTTGGGTCATTCAAGCTAGTAGATTAAATGGTGGTGGGTTTCAGAGGTTGCCGTTTTGCTTAGTTCTATTGTTGATTTGACTACCAATTTTCAAGAATTTTTGTGATCATTTGGGCGTATATGGCTTTGATTTGTGTGGCATGTAGGAGGAAATTGACGGAGTGTGACAAATAGAAGGGCCCTGCGATGGGGTTGGTAGCAATTGTTGGCTTGATGTGTGAGTAGGTGTGTGACAGTCGCCAATGTCGTGGTGGAGAATCTGGAGATGGGTTGGAATTTGGTTGGGCGTGGTAGCCGGTAGGTGACGATGGTCGACGCGACATGGTGATTTGGTGTGGTGGGTGGTGATCGGTGGCACGGGGTGGTATGGATGGCGATCGGTGGATGTCGACAGCAGGGACGATGGACTGTAGTGGTGGGTTTCTTGGTTGGATTTACGAGGAGGTGGTGGGTGTGTGTGTGGGGGAAGGAGGAGATGAACAGTGAATTGATTTTTTTGTTATTTTTATTTTTTAATTTTTTAATTTTAATTCAAAGTTATCATTATACCATTTTAAAATTGGTCAAAGTTAATTTATTATGTCAACTAACGGTCAAACTAACTGAAATCATCCATTTGGATTCCGTGTGTTAATTTTTAAAAGATTTGAGACTGTGGGTGACACAAAATAAAGGTTAAGATAAAGTCTGCAAAAAAGCGAAAGGTTTGGAATCGCTTCTACAATTATCACTTTTTTTTTACTTTCTTATTGAGGTGGGTCCCACCCACCTCACGTGAGAGGGTGTAGGGGAACCCCTACTCCTGTAGGGATGGCTTAATTCTTTTTCTATACTAGTCAATGTATTGTATTGTAAAAATGAAATTTGAATATGCGTGAATATTAATTAATTTATAATTAATATCAGGGAATATAAACATGAAAAAGAATGTTAAATTGTTTATTTAATTTTCAATTAAGTAAAATTAAATGTTAATGAGCATAGACATATGTGAATAATAAAATGTGTTTTGAGCCCCCCGGGGCACATCCAAGTTGGCAAAGGATGGGCACTGCTGGGCTTGCAACCTCAGGGTGGGGAGTTCGATTCCTGGATGGAGCAGCTGAGTGTTGTAATACTCAATTTTGGTGGAGCAGCTTGGTGATGTAATATCCATGGAGGAAGGCTCCCTTGGGGCCACGAGTATAAAGGGTGCACAGACCCTGGTCAATTTGGGCATATCCCGCGATTAACCTCCACCCATCACTGAGGGGCCGGGGATGGGTGGTCTAGGACATAGTCTAGTGTAAATTAGGATACGTGGATATCAAAAAAATAATAATAATAAAATGTGTTTTGAACGTAAAATTCTAATTAACTTATAATTAAAATTAGTAACACTTAAATGTATAAATGAATAGGAATGTGAAAGTTAATTAATTGAAAATTAATGACAGAGAATTCATATATTAATGAAAGCACTGAAATGAATATATCAAATATACATATACATTGATGGTAATTAAATACATGTTGAAAAACGAAAAGTAGGGTATTACTAAAATAATTAAATTATAGTAGTTTAAAATCGTCCAAAAATGATTCTAATGTTGAATATGTGCTGCATGTTACTATGAAATGATTTATAAATACTGTAAACATGATATTTGAATCAATAATGCTACATGTATATCTTTTTAACATCATTTTTGATATTGTGCCACGTGACGACACATGATTGGACAATTAAAAAAAAAAAAAAGGCTTTCTCGCCCAAAACTTTTTAAAATTCAATAGAGTACACACAAATATGTAAACAAAATGATGTATATTTAGTATTATTCTATTTTAAATATGCGTGAATGTTAATTAATTTAGAATTAATATGAGGGAATATAAACGTGACAATTAATATTAAATCATTTATCTAATTTTCAATTAAGTAAATTGAATGTTAATTAGCATACATCGATTTGAATAATGAAATGTATTTTGAATGTGAAATTCTAATTAACTTATGAATAATGCTAAGTGTACACAATCTTTTACACCTCTCTCACATGGAAGGGGGCCCACACATAATAAAATAATCGTGGACCCCCCTCCATGTGAGAGAGGTGTAAAAGATTGTGTAAAAGTGTGTGTGTACATGTAGCATTACCCTTAACTTATAATTAGAATTAATAACATTGAAATGTATAAATGAAGATGAATATTAATTAAATGAATGTGAATGTTAATGTTAATTAATTGAGAATTTATGATAAAATTCGTACATTAATAAAAGCACACAGATGAAATGAATATGTCAAATATACATGTATATTGATGGCAACTAAATGATTAACTAAATTAAGTATGTTGACGTCGAAAATTTCATTAACAACATTCAAGCCAACTTAAAGGAAAATGAAAACCTTTGTTGATAACCACACATGAATTACAAGTATAGTTACAAATGTGTTACTCTTGTCTTTTTCAAGGAAATATTTAAAATATGATATGTAAGACCATTTTTTTAGTGGAAGCCCCTGTGTCGTTCTGTTTCTTCTCCTCCTCCCTTTTATAGGGATAAATCTGCATATGTATTTAAATCTGCATATGTATTTAAAGTACGATATGTAAGACCATTTTTTTAGTGGAAGCCCATGTTTCGTTCTGTTTCTTCTCCTCCTCCCTTTTATAGGGATAAATCTGCATATGTATTGCTCTCCCCATCTTGTCAACTACAGTGCCGAACTGGGGAGGTACATCACTGGCATGCTTGGATTGGTTAATGAACTCGATTTGTCATGTCATCATGAGTTTAACATCACTGGTGGTCCCCAACAATTAATGAATTACTTAGGGGAGGAAGCTAAAGCATATGATTGGTAAATTTAGTGGACACTGATGTAAGATCACACACACTAATTGACTATTTGTATAATGTGCCAGAAACCAATAATCATTATGTCCCTTGAAGCCTCAATAAATATCTCAATTCGAGCTGACCTCACATATCCCGAACTGACATTAGCACTAGCTCATTGAATATAGGAAACTGCAGTTATTGACCTCGGAGTTCGGATACCAACAAAGTATATATTGAAACGAAAAGAAGTGTATTATTGAAATAATTGAATTATAGTATTGTTAAAATCGTCCAAAAAATAATTACCACTTGAAATGATATTTAATATATTATATATTATGAAACCATCTTGAACTGAAAAATATGCAAGCATTCTTGGTAAATTGGCAAGAAAAGGTTCTCATCCAAATATTAAGGGCTTGTGTGAAAGTGATTTTTTAAAAATATGTTTTTAAAAATTAGAAAAATATGAAAATTAATTTTTTAAGAATATATGATTGAAAATGAGTGACAAAAAAGTGATTTTCAAATAATCACTTTTAAATGAGGGCTAAAATTCAATCAAATTAAACATGATTAAAGAAGTAAAACACATTGACGGGAGTCGGAGATGACTAGAAATATTGATGAAACTCGAACCTACGTTACTAACTCGGTAAGATTTCGCTCTTACTACTTATATTGATTTTAATGATAAAAAAGTTTTAATATGGTTAAATTCAAAATTTCTTTCAAACCAAAAATTAAAAATGAATATTTTTAGTTTTGTCCATCAATAAAGGGATAATTAAGATTGGACCAAAATGTATTGTCTTTTAATTACATATGACATATGCAAGTTGCAATCTACTAATGCCTCACTCAAATAACTTGGCATCAAATGTGTATATAGTCATAGTTACTCGACTAGCCATTCCAATACATCTCTACAAGTTTCTTGAGAAGGAGTTACTCATAGTTAATAAACTCAATACAATGATCCATGGACACGAGACCAAAAAAAAAGGGAAAAAGAAATCCTTTCAATAAAATAGAAGACTCTTTAATCTTTTGATGCCCCAAGTTTAAAGCACAAAATTGCAATTACAAAAGAAAACAACATTTGATCTCATACAAATGTGCTGATGTAAATGCTGAGCTCAAAAATTGCCTGCTATACCCAAACATGACTTAGAACATACGGCTGTACATCCCCTTGTAATGTGTGGCCCTGTACGTATAGCTTTTGTCTATATTCTGTGTTAAATGTACTCATTTTAATTCCAACCCTGCTACATGCAGGTTTTTTTACAAGAGAGACACATGTCGTTATTTCATTGGACGGTTAGAAAAAAAGACACATACATGTGTTGCCACCTGTCAAAGCCCTAGTCAGTTAACCCTGTACAAGAAGCATTATCGTTTTAATTCAGAAGGTGCATGTTATGCCAAAACTTCTGAAGAATATGCTTTTTAACTTCTCCATTGCATTAGTTGACATCTCCACATCTTCACACCTCAGTATTTTAGAGGCTTTAGGATGAACATCCGAGCCTCCTTCCTCCAACCAATTAGTAATTTAAATTTTGTTACAAGTGTAAATCGTAAGAGAAAGACACAGAACGACAACTTTGTGTACAAAAGTTTAAGGTTTTAAAGAGCATAGCATGTATGATAACTCCAACATATAAGGAATTTATGTGGGAGGTCGACGATTCGAATCACATTCCATCAAAATATTAAAAAGTCTTAAGATTGGGGGTCACTTGGTGATTTGTTAAAATCATAAAATCCAAAAAAAATAGTATTTCGAGAGTTACATGATGATTTATTGAATTTATAGAAATCATATCGTGGTGGAAGTTATAATTTTTTTGGGGCTAAATAAATACAGCTATTTCTCCTTGAAAAAACATAACAAATTTCGCTTTCATATTCTGCTCCTTTGGGAAAACTGTCAATGTAAACATTAGAATTCCATTCTCTCTCTTTCTTATGTAGTGTCAATAATCAGAATCAAAATGTTCCCACTCCCGCCATGAGATCCTATATCCACCTCATTGATTGCATCTTTGGGTTAGCCTACAGAATTTACTTATAATTATTTTGTTGCTCAAAGTAAAGAAAGGTAAACTGCGACATCCTTTTTACTGTCAAAACAACTAACTTTGGAAATCTTTTTTTCTCGTAAGTTCAGTTTGTATCTTTTTAAAACAAATTTTTTTAATTCTCATACTTATTTTCAACCACATATTCACATAATAAAATATTTTGCATGTAAACCTATAACTTTTTCTACTTTTTAATCACATATTCTCCAAAAAATCACTATTCAAAACGTCATTTTATCAAAATAATGACCATCAAACAGGAACTTAGTACGTCAACATAGTATTTGTTGCAAATATAGAGCTCTTATGTATTATATACGATATTTAGATAAGACTAAGAAAGAGAGATTTGAAAATGGTTGTATATTATTTATTTTATTCAATATTTTTCAGTTCAACGTGTCTCAAGTATAGTCCATGAATAAATAGCTAATACCGTTATTCTGCAATCAAGCTCCAAGAATATAACTTAGTTTGTACTTTGCATGATTTACATCTTCCAGGGTTCAGGAATTTGCTGTACTCAAATTCATGTCCCTCTTAAGTTCAAGACAAATATGTCGTGTAGCACACTGAATTGAAAAATGTGAAGTATTTGTGTGTTGTCATGTCAATCTAAAATTTCAAGAACAATTAGAGCTCATTAAATTGATCAAACAAAGCATCAACATTCAAAAACCACAGAGTGTTGTGAAGATTGGGGGGCTTAAATTGATCAGAAAATAGGATTTTGTTTGTACAATTTCTGTGAGGTAAATAGAGTTCATGCGGCGCCGAGGTAAACAATGAAACTGCATAATCTCACAGAAACTTAATGTAGTGCATGCTAGTTGTCTGAATAAGACTTCATTAAAAATCATCCCTTTGATCACTTGATACTGGCATTGGGAATGGTTGAAGCGCACGGTCCAGATGAAGTCATGAACGGGATACCTTTGAACGTCGCGACTCCAGTGCCATCAGTGGAAAGATGCTGCAACATCAGGAACATTGTATTAAGACACGAAGTGCATGATTAATATGAAATCCTCCCTGTCGAACATGTCATAGGAGTACTCTAATTACATTTACAACAAACAATTTTATAGCAAAGTAGCCAGGAAGATGGTAGTTCATTGACACAATTGCAATGCAACCAATCATGATGTAAGGACAAGGCAAGAAGAATCTTCCTACGACAGACTTCTAAATCTTTGAAAGTCTATAGCTACGCCATTGAGGCTAGAACAGTAATTAGCCAGTGCACATGACGATTACCATTCAAAACATACTAAATCTATGAGCAAAGAAATAAGGCATTTCTTATGACCAAAACTATCAAACTTTGAACGGCTTGTGTCAATTTGTATTTTATAATGTCATTAGGAAAACACAATGCAGAGACTCAAATCCCAGAACCGTTCATGAATTTGAAGTAAGCAGTCAATAGTTAATAAGCCATCGAGGGCTAGAATAGTAATTAGCCGATGAACCCGAAATTTGCCATTCAGAACCTAATAATGATCTAAGGATAAGGCAACTTCTTATGACAGAACTTTTCAATCTTTGAAATTCTACGGCTAAACTATCGATGTCTATAGTAGTAATTAGCCAACAGAAATGACATTTACCATTCAGAACACATTAATGATCCAGGGACAAGGCTATTCTTATGAGATAACTCCTCAATCTTTGAAAGTACAGCTAAGTTGTTGAGACATTTACCATTCAGAACATACTAAGGACCATGAACACGAGTGATGTGACAACGGGGAACAACATATCTATGGGACTTGGATCATTGAATTACAACGTATTAACTGATTTACAAACTATTATCGTGAAGGACGTAATGTAAAGAATCAAAAGTCAATACCGGAGTTATCTTATCCAATTGTTTCTTTTTGGGATTAAGAACATCTTCTGGCTTTCCGTCGTGTCTGGAAAATCAAATCAAGTAGTGTGTACATCAGAAATGGAGTGCCTCAAAATAGGATTTTATCCAAATTAACAGTAAGCTAATAATTCAATGCCAAGCCCATGTTTGAGCCACATTATTTTTTTCATTCTCATTCTTCTACTCATTTTGGTTACACATTCTACAATAAAATAATATTTTACATCACATCAATAACTTTTTCTTCTTTTTCAACCATATATTCCTCATCACATCATTTCAAAAAAATGCATTCTCTTATTTTAATGCGCATCAAACAGGCTGCAAATATTAAATGGTACTTTTACAAGACTGAAACGTCCATGCAAGTTGAATACTCAGAACCCACAGATCATCTTTTCCTATTGCCCAATACCAATTTTAAGGTTGACAAATTCGTCTTTTGCATAACACTGCACTTCTCTTTTAGGAAAAGACAACACAAATTATCAAATGAAAAGAGTTGGCGTGACATATTGTGTTCTACAAAATTAATAGATTGCATAGGTCCCAGATTACTACTGACTAAAAAGATAGGCTGAACAAATAACCACAAAAACAAGTCCATAAAGATATTGCAAGTTATTAAATTAACCTAAAGAAAGAAAGAAACTTGATGTCTTCTCCCTTTCATAAATTATTAACTAGTCCTCAATCTATGCATTGCACATAGTATTCATTTACAGAAGTACATGCTTGAGAGAGAAAATGTTAACATGTAACCTTAATTGAGTTTCTTTCAATAAGCTCAGGAAATGCAACAGCGCCAAGAAACCATATTCACATAAAACAAGGGAACACGTTTCGTATGTATTAACGGTTAAAAAAGGCTTAAACAGCCAAAAAAAGTTAAAGTTACACATTCCAGGTAATGGCCTAAATAGATTTATTAGCAAGGAATTACCCAGAAAATTTAACACATTCCCCAATTTTAGCCCCTTTTGGAGCGATTAGAGGCTCAACAACAGTGTGATCTTGATTAGAAGCACATAAAACCTGCAAATTAAGAGAGACAGAAAAAGTTGATAGAAACAACGAAAACATCAAACAAAAATATATATGTCCAAAATCTATTGGCTCCAATATAGGAGACAACACATGCAGCGATCACACGTTCACATTCACACTCAAAAGTCTATTTCTAATAAATATTTATCTGATCTCATAAGCAATACTTGCAATCAATACTACATGTTTGTTACACTTTGTAACTAATGGTTATTGTGGGTGATCAATTCTCTTGGATTTAGATGTAAAACTAAAGGTTAGATCAAGATAGGACAGATAAGAATGGTATTAGAAGGGAATCTCCTTTTTCCTTTAGCCATATAATCATAATGCCCTTTTCCCGGCTAGCAAAAGCAGTAGTTGACTCGTACTGAAGAAGAATAGGCCTATGGTGAAACTTGAGTTGCTTCACTTTGAGACAGAGAGCTCTCACTGGTTGAGTCACTACCAAGTAGGCTTATCAGATGGCAAGCAAACCACTTGCGTGCTACTAATGAAGAAAAAATAAAGCACATGGAGATTTTGTGTTGACTACAGGGATAAGAACCTGACTATTAAAGATTCTTTAATAATCAACCTTATACCTATTATTGAAGAATTGGTGGATGAGTTAAGTGGGGCAAACGTGTTCTGTTCTACATGATAAATCGGAGCTCTTCTTATCACCAGATTAGGATGTTTGACAATAATATTTAAAAGACAGTTTTCAAGACTCACTTGGGGCATTATGAATTAGTTGTGACGTCTTACATCTTTAATAATATAATATAATATAATATAATGAAACCTGTACTTTTCAGCCCTAAAAAAATGAGGTTTTCAATAAATGTTTTGAAGAATTGTAAATATCATTTTTATGATGTTTTTATATTAAATTAATTGTTGTGTGGAGAAGCACTAGAAAAACTTAAAGGCAGTGTTTACTAGAAACATATATAAATTAGGGGTCACTTCTGTCAACTTTTCTCCATAATACTTAAGAGCAGCAATAGGTTTTACTTGCATAATTGTAAATCAAAAACCAGAGGAACAAAAGTAATTATGTAACAATATCAATCTCAATATCTCAAGTTGTTAAAATTTTGTGGAAGTAGTGCCCCAAAAGTAATTCAAGTTGACCAAAAAATGAACAGACTCTACCAGATTTGGACTAGTGAGTAACTAACAATAAATAAATAATTAAGGCATGTTCTCGTATAGATCATCGTAATTTGCATAGTAAGAATAACACAGGTTTCTTAGAGGCAAATTTTGCCTATTTATGCCAAATGGCATACACAATGCTAATTATCAGTTGTGCAAGAAAATAAAGGAATTAGATGTTGACAGTACAAAGATGGTGGGGGAAGCATACCAGTCCTTCTGACATCACATCTCGTAATTTTCCAGGTTTCACATTTGTTATAAGTACCACACTGCGATTCTGTAAGATACATGTAGCAAATAAAGAAAAAAAAAAGATCATATTAATCAGGAGCCATCCAAGAGTTCAAAAATATAAAAATGGGAACCAGGACCAGTCTTGTATATATATAGTTACATGGCATTCATACCGTTAGCTGGTCTGGAGTACAATATTTTGCTAGGCCACTGACCACTTGTCTACATTTTGCTTCTCCAATATCTATTTCCTCAACCAACAAACTGCATCACATTATGAGAAATGCAGAGATCAATTGAAATCTTGGGCCAGTATGTGTAGTGATTCTTGCAACATAAACAACCATTTGTAATTGAATTATATATTTTTGATATTTTGTGGGTTGAAACAAGAAGCAGCAAAGATAACCCAGTGAAAATGAGAAGTGCAATAGACCTTTTAAAAGAACAGAATCTTATTAATAAGAGCACACTACATAAGAAGAGAACAAGGTTTATACAGACTATATACGAAAATAAAATGAACTTTGAATCGAGGATCACAAGCACACGTTTTGGACTGTTGGAACATAAATAAAAAAACAACTCAATCTGACAGCTAATAGATTGAAGTGATTCTAACCATTTGAAACCATAACTCAAGGCATACAGTTGCTCAAGTCAAAATCAATCATGATCCCTGATTATGGCTATACACGGACTAGTAACAACAACATCCCTTCATCAGATGCCCCTCTCTCAAAGATTAATATTTAATGATGCCTTCAATGGTTTCTAAACAATTTTCTCAGCTTTTATTTATTTATTTGTAGTTGTGCAAATAAGCAACTTAATAATATTATCTGTAGCGCAACTTTCCACATCAATTAGCACAATATATTATCTTCTCTGTATTAATATAATAGATTTCTTTTCTATTCAAACGAAAGAAGTATAATAGCATATTTACCTGTCAGCTGACGGATGTTTCCATGCTTTACGAATCAAACCAATCTGTATTTTGAGCAGACTAACACTAAGTTCTTCTTCTTTCTTGTCTACCTCCTTTTCAGGTAGTTTTTTCTTGTCTACAGCAGCTTGACTAACTTCTTCAGATTTTTTCTTCTGTTATTTGGTGGATCAAAACAGCACTGTCAATGCAGAATAATTTTTGGCCAAGATAACATTATTAAGTCAAAGATTTTGTGGGACTCATGAATCTCAACTACCGTTTATGATATATCACACATGTAATAATCCATCCACAAAGAAGTGGATAATCACGATATGTGATCATTGACAACTGTTAACTACAGTGTAAGTCATAATTTTTTTTCAGAAAATAAAGACAAAAAAATAACGAATAGAAACAGAATGCCTAAGCTGGATTACAACAAGACGCAAAATTCCATATTTTTAGGGGATTCTAATGTACAAATAAAGTGGTGTCCTCTTCTTTCTCATAAAATACTAAATATATATGCAAAATAATTACTATTTCAAGATCTAGCTGTGACTCTTATTTCCACTGCCCTAACAGTTTAAAATAGAAAAAAATGAGGATATTCCAGAGAAATTAGACACTCCATAGATAAGAACTAGTGGTGAAGATCACACTTTGGATCCTTTTGGGTAAGGCAGAGAGAAGAGCTTATTGGTAATATCCTTGTGCATATCATGGCCTAAGTAGACAGACAAAAGGCGTTGAGTAGAAGAAAGGAGCTAAAAGTAACTAATGAAATTAAACTGTTTCTTTCTTAGTTCTTTTGGACATTATAATACTTATTGTGCTTCCCAACAAGAAATCAGCACATATCATGTCTAAAATAACATGCGTCTAGATTTTTTTTTTCTAACTACAAAATTATAGCAGTTATTTCTTCTGGTAAAACAACATAGTTTTCAAAACCGCCCCGGACATTAGTCAATTGGTAATGTGCCACGCAACACTAAGCACTGGTGCTCTCTCTCTCTCTCTCTCTCTCTCTCTCTCTCTCTCTCTCTCTCTCTCTCTCTCTATATATATATATATATATATATATATATATATAATCATAATATCTAATTTACTTTCCTTCCAATTTATTTATTAATAATATTTGCACCAGCTCATTTCGTTTTAATGTTTCTATAGGTACAACAGAGCATACTTAAATTTTTATTAGGCAACATATTGGTAAAGATGGTGTGGTGGCTCACTGGTTTGAGCCATGGTATGAAAAAACCCTGCTGAGGCCCGCCTTGATGCCCGAGGCACAAAAAATGAGGCGCACGCCTCTACATCTGAGGCAAAAAAAATGAGACATGCGCCTCATTTGAAGTATGTTTTTTTCAAGTTTTTGAAAAGGAATTAAAAAAGGCACATTTTGGACCAAACAAAATATTAAAATATCTAGAATACTAAAAGCCAGCCAGAAATCCTTCTACACGACAGACAGAAATCTTCCTAGATGGCCAGAACTACACTGCAGTCAGAAATCTTCCCAGAACTAAACGGCAACCAGAAAACTTATCTTCAATCATTCGCTTAAAAGAAGTCCTCAAGTGATGCTTCTATGTCTCTTTTCTCCTTTGCTTTTGCCTTCTTCTAGTGACTTACAATTTAAAATTGTTTCCCTAAACTTTGCTTGACTTTTTTTTTGTTCAGTGCATCGTCGCCAGATTGCACCTATTTTGTTCGGCAGATTGCACCTGTTTTGTTTGTGGTGAGGCTTACACCTCAAAACGTTTTGAGGCTTACGCCTCGCCTTATAACAAAAAAACGCTTCGGTACCCGTTTACGTTTTTTCAAACTATAGTTTGAGCTGTTGCTTTCTACTTGCAAGGTTGCAGGTTTAAATCTTTTGGAAGGCAGAATGCTTTTGAATTTCTCTTGGCAGTTTTTAAATAAAATCAGGAGGGTTTAACTGGTTCAAGTCATTTGCAAACCGATCCATTGAGCAACCCAAACCAACTTGCGCGCTGGGTCACCGGTCCACCAGCTGCTCGAGTCCGGTTTTAAACTATGAGAAACGCAAAATTAAGTATCCTAACAACATATAGGTTAAGGAGTTACCAAATCAGCAGGCTTTTCTTTTAAGTCCACCTTTTCTGAATTACTAGAATCTTTTGTCTCTGGGACAGTTTTCTTTGCATTGGAGTCTTCAACCTTCTTTACAGTTTTTACTGCCTGGAAAGAAATTATCGACAAACAATTATATTAAAGTTCAAGCTTGGGCTTGTTCTCAGGGCAGTTAATCAAGTTGCAGATGGGACTAAACAGAAACATGATCAGCAGAACTAACATTTGTAAAAAACCCATACAATTCTCTGCCTCCAATTCATTTTAACATGATATAGTAGCTAAAAACTTCGTCTATACTGCCTCTAGTAAATGCAGACTTGAAATCTACACAAATATAACATTTAGTCATGAATTCGACTTTGCTACATCATAACTATTATCGCATGTTGTGTCCTTTCATATAAGCAGTAGCCGAAGAAGTTATTAATATTATTAGGGTGCGTTTGATAGGCTGGAAAATGCATGGAAAAGGAAAATATTTTCCAATTTCAGCCAATTGTGGGTGTTTGAATGACAAATAATTCCATGGCAAATGAGGAAATTATTTTCCCCTCACGCGCCCATTTCTAGGCGTGAGGGGAAAAGATTTTCCCACCTTTTAGGTGGGAAAATCAATTCTGACTTTTGATTTTTTATTTTTTGGCAATGCAAACAAATTTCATAACCAATTGTAAGAAAAAATTTCACTTTCATGGACAATTTTGATGCAAACGAAGATCAAACGAACACTAAACTTTGATTAAAAAAATGATTTTTTAGGAAACATTTTATTTTTTTTACTTTTTGACAATGGAAACAAATTTTATAACCAAGTGTGGAAAAAAAATTCACTTTAATGGACAATTTTGATGCAAATGAAGGCCAAACGAACAAAAAATTTAAAAATTTTCCGAATGGAAAATTATACCAATCAAACACACTTAATTAACAATTCCCTGGAAAACAATTTTTAGGCAATTACTTTCCCTGGAATTCATTTTCTTTCCACCCACTTTCCACCCTTACAATCAAACGGACCCTTAGATATTAAAAATCATAAAACAAACAGCAAAGCAAACAAACTGCCAGCAAACTACAAGCATATCCAACCTGAGGAACAAATTGGGTCTTCTCAATCAAAACTGTTTCAAATTGTTTTGCAAATGCCTCCTTGTTCTGTACCAGAAAAGGACTTGTGAGTACCTATTATATCATATTGGTGTCTCAAAAGATAGATATATTTTAACCTTCATTTGCTACGAGTTGAAGCAGCACCAACTTTGACCAAACAAACTTTTTCTCACCTGTATGTAATCCATCCATCTCAACAAGTGTGGCAACTTTGCTCTGTCAGAACTTGAAAGACTAATCTGTCAATTGTGAAAAACTCGAGAATAGTTAAAAAACACTGAGAGAAAAATATATCTAAAACAACACTCTCTCACAGCTTGCCTATAATCCTCAATCTACTCAAACATCTGTCCTTGAGGGTGAAGATGGGCAGGAATGCATAGACAGATATTGGCCAGTAGAATGCTGAGTAAAGCTTATGGGCACCAACTGTTTCATTCCAAATAACTACAAAACAAGATAGTTGTACAATCAATAAGAAACACGTACCACATTCGAATGTATTGCTGAGAAGACAATAGCATCAGCTGCGGATGGTTTCAATCCATTGCCCAGAAGAACAGACTTTGTAATCAATTCTTCATTCAACTCACTAAGAGCCTTAAAGGGCGTCTCAGAGTTCGCAACAAACTTGTCAACAAATCCGGCCCATTTCATAAACTGCCGCCAAATTTTTCAGTTTTTTACATCAAAATCCGTAATTTGCCATCTTAACTCAACATAAGCACGTATACAGACAAAGTAAAACAAATCTATATAATTACCTCACTATCATTTTCAAGCGCAGCCGAATATTTTGATTCCTGCGTGAATCAATGGCAATTGAATGAACATATCACCAAATTTGAACGCAATTTCCAACACTCTAATTAGTTAGAAAAAACCAATTAAAAATAAAAAATAAAATTGAATCCCATTTTCAAAAATAATAATTTGTTACAGACAACCCAAATTAGAAAGATTTTAAAAACTTAAAATCCCATTTCCAAAAACTTTAATTAGTTAACCCAATATCAGCAAAAAAAAAAGATAAATAAATAAATAAGTAGGAAGCTTACGGGATCCAAAGAGAGGCGTTTCCAGAGAGCAGAAATAATACTTTGCTGAACATTCACAGACGCCATAGCTTAATCTTTACTCTTCACTTTCTATTTTACAACAAAATTTCAACTTTTCACTTCAAACCACGAGAAAAGATTGTAGGGTTTTTTTTTTTTCATTTTCTATTTCTTGCCATGGGCTAGAAACAAATTGGGCCGGGCATCTATTGTTTATGGGGGATATTTTTCAAACTAGTCGGGTATATTAAATCCATTTGGGTTTTTGTGAAAAAGTCTATTTTACCCTTAATGATATATAATTTATTTATTGTAAAGTATATCCTTTCTTTTTAAATGGTTTTGACAATTGTTGTATTATATTTCTATATTTTCAATTCTATCCATCAACTCTATCATTTGATCTACTAGATTAGCATAATTTTTAATCTTTTGTTCATATTCTTTTATAAGTTTTTTATATTCCTCATATGGTCTATTTCTATTTTCTAGTTGGGATCTAATATTTTTTATCTTTTCTAATATCCTTTCACATAAGTTGTCTAATCCTTTTGCTGTATATCCTGGCATATCAGATAATATAATGATATAATAATTCAATCATCATGAATAAACATTCAAATTTAAACATTATGAATATGATCATTAAAATAATTGATCCCTACGATTCTTTAAGATCTAAGAAGAATTATTTCCAAATTTAACAAAAAACAATAGTTTTACCTTAATTTTGATCTATAAGTTCCTCTCCTTAGAGTCGAGTAACCTTCAGGTTCTGAATATGCAAACTGTTCCCTCAAGCGGCCATCTGCCTTAACAGGGTTTTTTGCTCTTCTTGCCTTCACTGTGTCGGTTCTTAGAATCAAAACTATAAATCTTAACTGAAGAAAACTCTCTTTTTGTTAAAGTAAGAAATAAATTTCTTCTTCAACCTTTCAAAAATCTGCGGGAGCAGTAGTTTAGAATCTCATATTTGTTTAAAATGATTGGAATGTGAATGATAATATCTAAATAGTATTGATATTGAAAAATTGGTATTTCAAACAGAGGATTTGGCTTTTTCACAAGTTGAGTGCTCAAATTTTTCTCTCCCAATTCATTCTGTTTTTCATCTAGCCTGAAGGCCTCTATTTATACAAGTAGTTGATGCAATATTATCGCCTTCTTACATCATTCATTACATCATACTCCAATTATGGAACTTTATCAAAAGTTTCAACCACTAAGACTATAGTGGTTCTATTATTACATAAAACAAATAACTTTATGTTGCATCTTCTATTTTCTGGACTAATTGAGTAAAATTTTAAGTATACTCTTCGTCCTCTAGCAAATTTTGATACTTCTTGCTTTAGCATATCATCAAATTTTTCTAATTCAATAAGGTTTTTTCCTAAATATATCAAATCCAAGAATCCATAATCTGCCCACATTTTTATGACTGTAGGATTACTTCCTTCCATGGCTATTACTCTGGGATAAACATTTTGTCCCGGAGAGATGAAGTATGAATCACATATTTTTATTGCATAGACTGCTTGGACTATATTGACATATTTTTCTTCGTTTTTGTCTAAAGGGATTTTATCTTCTGGGTCCATGATACTGATTGTTTTGGAATCTCCTCTATTTGCATCTGCTCTTATTGTCACCTTTTTATTTATTATGACTGGAAAAGCATCTCCTGCTCGTATGTTATCCCTTCTGGGTCCACTGCTGCTTCCAGCTGTACCTGTTTGGTATGAATTGGTATTTGTTTGGTATGTATTTGGAAGACCCATTTCTGGGCTGTTTGGTATTTCTGTCTCAGACAGTATATTTTTCAGTTGTGCTGCAATAGCATCAACCTGATTTTTAAGTTCTATGGAATTTTTATGCTGTTCAGAAGTTATTTCCAACAATGTTTTCATATTTGCATTGTATTCTTCTTTCATTGTTGTAACTCCGATATCTATGTCTTCAGCTTCTTCTTTGAGATAATCAGTCCTTTTTTGTATATGAAGGACAGATTGATATAATTCCATGATCCTATTTTTATCCATCAGTAAATTCTATGTTCCTGCTGAGAAAATCTGCAAGATAATTGTTAATACCTTTAATATGGATAATCTCAAAGTTATAAAATGATAAATATGCTTGCCATCTGTGCATCTCCTATATTGGGGTTCCATTGGTAATTTATTCCTGACTAATCCTGCAACTTGAAAATTATCAGTTTCAACAATAAATTTTTTAGATAATAAGAATAATGAAAACTTTTTTATTCCTCTAATAATTCTTTTTCATGTGTAGTGTAATTTATTTCAGCTTGATTAAAAGTTCCACTAGAATATCTGCAAATTTCATTTAAGTCTGTTTTTAATATGGCTGCCCAATATTTATCTGAGGCATCTGTATTGACAATTAGATTATCCTTTTCATCTGGTAATCTTAATTTTGGTAAATTCTTGCATTCTTCTTTTAATGATTTAACTATTTCTGTATGTTCATTATTTCATCCCTTAGTATTCATTTTTCTAAATAAAATTTGTATTTTATGTCTCTTTTTTGAAAGATTTTCAATAAATCTTTCAGCATAATTTAGATATTCTAAGAATTTTTGTATTTGTTCTTTGGATTATAATTTATTTGGAAAACTACTTATCTTTTTAGATATATGAGTTTGTAATTTAATCCCTCTATTGTCTATTGTTAATCCAAGGAAATCAATTTCTTGTTTTTCTATAATAGCTTTCTTTTTAGAAAGGACAATTCCTTCCTTTTTACATTCATTTATGAATTGTATTAAATGATTTCTATGTTCTTCTTTATTATTGGAACATATCAATATATCATCTACATATACTATTAGAAATTTATTAAATTTTCTAAATATATCATCCATTCTTCTTTGATATATTTGAGGTGCATTTTTCAATCCAAAAGACATAACTAACCATTCATGTTTGCCTTGGGGTGTACTAAAGGCTGTATATTGTATACTATCTTCTTCCTTTTTATATGCCAAAATCCTGATTTGCAATCAAATTTAGAATAATATTGTTTTCCTTTTGCAAGGTTTATTAGGACTTCTTTATTTGGTAAAAAATATCGATCAAATTTAGTATATTTATTTAATTCCTTATAGTTTATGACCATTCTGACTTTTCCTCCAACCCGCTCAGAATGTTTCATTACCATAAAGGCTGGACTACTATGGGGTCCATTACTGGGTCTAATAAGCTTTTGTTCTAATAATTTTTTTATTTGAACATTAAATTCTTGGGTATCTTGTATAGTATATCTCATAAGTCTAACTCTTATGATCACATTTTCTGTTAATTCTATTTTTGCTTTAGGATGATAAGGTTTCCAAAATATCAATGGGTTTTCACCATAAACTTTTTCTAATTGTTCTATAATTTTTTCTATACTTATTTCTACTCCTGTTTTTAGGACTTTTTTATATATTATTCTTTTATTTCTTATTTCATTTTGTATAATTAGTTTTTTCTCCCATTTATCACCACGCTGGGCTGGCTGAACTCTATATGATCTAAATTCTCTCTGTATTTTTAATAAATATCCACAAGGAGTTTGTAACATAATCATATTATTATTTTGTTTATAATATTGGAACTACTGTATAAAGTCATTTCCTAATAAGATATCGCATTCTAACTTATCATAACTATATATCTTATTAATTATTATTTGCTTACTTCCAAGTATTATACTAATCTTATCAGCACTATTTATTATCTGAGTTTTTTCTCCTGTAACTCCTGTTATTTTTATTTTACTTTCATTTTCCCATGTCTTAATTAAGAAACTTTTAAATATAGTTATATCACTTCTTGTGTCTATTAAAGCACAAGTTGTTATATCTGTTTCTATAATAGTAACTTGTATATATACTGCTAATGAAAAATTTATTTGATTATTCATCTTTGTTACATAATATATTTTGTCCATTATGAAATATATACAATCATTCTCTTTTTATACTGTAATCTTCAAATCCATTTAAGAAACTCATTCCTAATAATATATGAGGATTTATATTCATACTTTCATCTATATAACATGGCACTATCAAGTCAATTCCTCCTATTTTAATAGGCACTTTAATTTCTAATTCTGTAGTATGTATTTGTCCATCAAAATTTACATATCTATATGGTTCTGTTTTATAAGGAACTAAGCCCTTATTTCTTATTGAAGCTATATGGCATTCACTAGCTCCTGTATCTATTAATATATTTGGTCCTGATATTCTTTCTCTTCCATTAAAATATTCTCCATTTATTTTCATATTTCCTGTATTCCTATGTAGTTTCATCTCTTTGTATGACTATTTTATCCTTGTCGATCTTCTAATTAATTTTCCATCTTTAAATATATATTTTTATCAGGGTATTCTTCTTCCCTAAATTCTATTATATCAAGTTTATCTATTGATATCCTAAATTCATATTCCTTTGGAATTAAATTTATTTGTTTGTTTGGCTCTATAATTTTACTAATATCTTTACATTCCTTATAAACTTCTATATATGATTTTTTAGAATAAATGTTCCCATAATTAGAATTAGTGAATGCATATAAAGCTCTATATTCAATAGTCATAATTTGGTCTCCTGGTTGTATTATATCATTCCTATGTAATTTAAAATGCAATCCTAAAACCTCTTTAAAGTTCTTATCTTTTAAAGAAATGCAATATTTTGGGTAACAAATAAATATTAATTTCTTATATGCTAAATTTCCTTCTATGGTTCCTAAATGACTATCTCTTAAATTTATTATTCTTCCATCATGTAAACTTACTGTTAAGGGTAAATCTATTCCTTCCCTAAATAAGGATTTAAACATTATTTGTAGTCCAGCTAAATAAACATATTGAATCTTTTCACTTTGTCTTTTATTGATTTTTGATAATAATTCATCAACTGTATTTTTTGTTAAAAGATTTAATTTATGTGTTCCTTGAGTTGTTCTAACATCTATAGTTTTTTTTATCTTATGATATTCATTTATAACTATTTTTCTCTTTTCCAAATTCTATCAAAGATTTCCCATTTTCCTACTTTTAAGTCTAAAGATAGTTTCTGTAATTTTTTAAATTCATTATTATCAAAAGTTACTTTTAATCCATATCCTTCTATTCTTTCGTATTCTTGTGTTTCTATATTATCTTTTTCTATTTTTTCAATTTCTTTATTCGAATTCTGATTCATTTTCTTCTGATTCTGTTTCACTTACATATACTTCTTGACCATAGTATTGTTCAATATCAGATATTTCATTTAATTCATCTTCTATTCTCAAATATTGTATTTGTAATATTCTAACTTTCTTTTTATTACAATCTGGACTTATATGACCTATTTCTCCACAATTCCAACATTTGCATTGACTTTTATCATTTTTATTATATGGTTTATTCTTTTATTGTTTATTTGGATTAAATCTTCTCTTGTAGTATCTTCTCCTAGGTTTTATATATTTCTTCCTTAAATTTTTGAATTTTGTAAATCTTCTATTTTTATATTTTCTTTTAATATTTTTTCTTTTAGGATAACATCCCCATTATGTAGGTTTTTCCATATCCTCACAACATATCCTTGTTAATTTTTCTGATCTTTTTAATAATTGTCTTTGTTGACATATATATGCAAGTCTATCAAATAAAAATTTTATTCTTGCTCCTAAAGATCTTGGTATTCCTATATTATCTTTTACATATTTTTCAAATTCTATTTTAAAATATATTCCCCATGTTCCAGGTAATTTAGTATAATACATATCTAAATATACTTCCTGATTTTCATTACTATAAAATTGTATATAGTAGTAATTTTTAAATTCACAAGTGTATTCTTTTATTTTACACATATCACAAATTGTTAAATTTATTAATTTTATTCTAGCATCGTCTTTTTCTCTTTTTGCTTCATCTTCAAAATTTTTAATCCATTCTTCTCCTAAGAATTCATTTGCAATATATGCTACTAATCTTTCTATTCCTTCTTTATCTAATTTTATTATTTCTGTTTGTATATTTCTTTTCATTAGTAATCTAGTATCATCATTAACTCCTTCCCACCAATTTCTTACATTTCCTTCGAATGATGCTATTAAGTAGTCTATTCTTCTATCCGTATTTTCCCGAGTATCATCTTTGTTATATAAAAAGAATAGTATCATTGAATCTGCCCAAATCAATAAGGCTTTCTTAGTATCTATTTTACAATCTAAATCTAGTTTTGTTCCTCCATGGTTAATCGGTTTGTCATAATTATCATTTAGTTCAAATCTATCTCTATATTTATTTCCTTTAGGTGGTTGCCTATTTATTGTTTTATCATAAAATTGTTTATAATGTTTATTATATATAGGTGCATAACTTTCATTTGGATCAATCTTTTGATTAGATGCTTCTGCTGGGGTAGGTCCTCCTCCAGTATTCATTAGAACTTCGTATTCATCTATATTTTCTACACTTAGTTGGTCAAAATTTTCTATTAGTAAATCTAATTCTTCATTCATCTTTATTTTCTTCCTGAATTTCTTCTATAATTTTTCTAATGATTTTTTGTAATTTTCCTCTTCTTCTATTATTTTTGGTAAAATATCTTTTCTGAAATAATCATCCATACTACCTGCTTCTATTACTGGATTTTCTTATTTTATATGCTTCTTTTCTATCCTAGACATTTCTTTTTCTATAAGTTTTTTATCTATTTTCTTATCTCTGCATTTATTATCTTCTTTTAATTCCCTAATTTCCATTTTTAATATATTTAGTTTTTCTTTTATTCCACTCCTTAAATTTTGTACATCAATTATTAACATTTTTATTAATGTTTTTAAGTTTTCCATCTAATTATCTTTTTTTTGATTGATTGAAATAATATACTCTGCATTCAGTATCTTTACAATTTTTTATAATTTTATCATACTTTTGTTTTTTATTTTCATCAGTTGTTAGTCTTTTTAATTCTTCAAAATAATTTGCTCTTTCCTTATATTTTTCTTGTTTTAATTTCAATATTTGGTTTTCTTGATATTTTGTTAAATCTCCAGGGGTTAATAATTCGTCTAATATTAGATGATTAATTATTTTTATTCTTTTTAAATTTTTAGTCAAATTATTTTCCATTTTAAGAATTAATTAATGATAGTTCTTGTATTTTTTTCTTTACAATGTAGCATAATTTCTTCTTTTTCTAATTCTTTACCAATTTTTTCATTTATATATTCATCAATTATAGTTCCTATTATTAGTTTGTCTAATATTTGTTCTCTTATTTCTCTAAGTAATTCTTTAATTATACATAATGTTATCATTTTTAATTCTTTAGAAAATGGTTCTATTATATAATTTCCTTGATTATCTTCTAACATATAATACCAGTCTGTTTTTGTAATTGTAACATCCATAACTTTTTTATTTTTAGTCATATCTATTTATTTCTTCAACAATTAAATCATACATATGTTTTTCATACGTTTCTAATATTATTTCATAAGTGTACATGTCTCTGACAATATCTAGTCTTATTTTTTCAATTATGAATTGTTTTATTTCCATAGGTAATTTTTCAAGTATTTTTAGTGTAATCGTTACATTTTTATTATTTAATATTGATTTTATAATTATTATATTAAAATTTTCTCTTATTATATGGTACTTATTACCTAAATCTTCAATTTTCATTATTATTTTTCTTTTAATTGTAGTGTATGTTATTAAACACTTCTATTATTATATATGTATGTCTAAATTTTTCAATCAATATATTTTTAACTATTTTTTCTCTTAATTCTTAAGGTAATGACCTAATTAATCTTAATATTTCTAATATTTCTCTTATATCCTTGCTATAGGTTCCTATAATATTATCTTCTTCAAAATAACCACAAATATCAATACTATATATCACCTTATATCTTAATCTATTTTTTCTTATTCCTGTAATTTCTAATTTCATAAATGGCTCTTTTGGCTCTGATACCAATACATGGGTGCTACTAAGAGGGAACAAAATTCTAAAAATCTAATAATCTAAGAATCGGTTAAAAATGGTTTTTATAATGTTTCTAATAATTTTCAAAATCTAATAATATCTAAGAATTTATAATTTCAAGATCTGTTATTATATCTATATTTGGATTAAAATGTATCTCGTATTTAGAAATATTCTTTTTCCTTTTTTCCAATTTATCTATAATATCTTGTATATCTTTTGTTATTATAGATCTTACTATTCCTTTAGCAAAAATTTCCATCATATTTTCTTTAAAACATCTTAATATTTTTTGAGATGCATTTAATTGTTCTTGATATCCAATCTTATCAAATTCATTTTCAAATTCAATTTCCTTTTTATCTTTAGCTATCTTTTTAATTTTATATGGTCCTCTTTTAGTTCTTGGTTTTTTATTAGTCATTTTAGGACTTGATTGTATTCTTTTCTTATATTGATAGCTTAAGTTGCAAATATTGTAATTAGGGGTATTTTAGGTAGTTTAAATGGTTGAATAGTGAAAAGGGATATTTTGGAAAGGCTATTGTTGAATTTTGGGTATTTTAACAATTTCCCTGTTTATGGGAAAAAATTCAGTTTTCCTATTTTAACTTTACCCTCTTTCAAAAATAATAAAACAACTTTTACATTTGAAAAATCATATATATTTATATATATATATATATATACAGAAATGATCTAATGAGCACCGGTGCTCATCTTATCCTAAACACCAATGAGTTGGCACATTAATTCATTGGTGGATAAAGATTTTGTGAGTTCCAATCCACCAATGAATTAATGTGCCAACTCATTGGTGCTTAGGATAAGATGAGCACCGGTGCTCATTAGATCATTTCTGTATATATATATATGTATATATAAAATTAACCCACCGCCACCTCCACCACCCCTATTGCTCCGACGACCGCTCCGGCTCTGGGGACTACTTCGGCGACCATTCCAGCGACTACTCCTGCGACCGTTCCGACGACTGCTTATCTGTTGTATGGTCACAGTCCAGGTCACAAGTTATAAGTCACAAGTCACAGCTCAGGTCACAGGTCACAACTCAGGTCACAATGCATGTTTGTTTGTTTATAATGTTTGATAACATTTTTTTAAATATTCACAGGTTATTTTCAAATGGTCACATCACATGTCACATAATATATTGCACACGACTCACGATTTTGTTCATAGTCCTATGTTATTTTCAAATGACTCAAATTCTGGTTGATGGTCACATGTTTATTTCAAATGGCCACAGCACAGGTCACAAAATATTTGTGTGCATGGCTCAGGTTTTAATTGATAGTCACAGCATCGATCACAACACATGGCTCAGGTCACAGCATAGGTCACAAAGACTATACAGCACCATCTGACCACCACCACCACCTTCTTACATGCCCTAACGCCAACCACCACCGTTTACATAACACCAACCACCACCGTTTACATAACACCAACCACCACCAATAAAAACAACCTAAAAATTCCAGATACATCGAACTCCATTGACCCGCCGAACTGCCTTTGGAAGACAACCCAACGCCACCACCAAACCCAACAATGCCTTTAGAAGACCACCCAACGCCACCAGCAAATCCAAATCCAAATCCAAAAACACTCAACGCCTTTCAGAAGACAACCCAACGCCACCAGCAAACCTACCAACGCAACACCACTAAACCGCCGCCACTGCCACCACTAAATCTAATAAACCCTCTCCATCGCACCACCACAGTAAAGAACACAAACCACAACTGCGAATTGAGCAGCGTCACACACCGCCGCTGAATAGTAGCTGCTATTGCGATTCGCTGTTGCAAATTAGCAGCAGCGTCGAATCGCAATAGCTGCTGCGATTATTCTTGTAAATTAGCGGCGGCGTCAATCGCAGCGACCCATTGCGCGACGCCTTAATTCGTAGCAGCGTCGAGCGACGCTGCTGCGAATTAGGGCAGCATCGCATGACGTGAATCAAGGTAGAGATGGGAGGGAGGGGGATGAGAGGAGGAGGAGGAGGAGAGAGAAGGTCAGCACCACCGGCGCCGCTACGGAGAGACAGAAATGAGAGACGGGCAGAGAGAGAGCGGCGTGGAGAGAGCGGCGTGAGAGAATTAGGTTTGATAATTTTAGGGGTGGGTGGGGTATATAATTTAATTTTCATAATATTTAATTAAATATAAAAAATCTGTATCTATACATTTAAATATCTGATTTTTGAACCTTAAAACACTAAATCTGATTTTAGAATTTGAATATCCAAATGTAGGGGAGGGTGTAATTTCCACTTGTTTATTTGGGAGAATTTTCAAACTAGTCGGGTCAAACGATCATTTGGATTTTTTTATATAAAAATCTAGTTTGCCCTTAATGAAATAGGTTTTTATTGCAAATCATGTCCTCAAGTTTTATAGTGTGTTTGGGACACATTCTTTTGAAAGAATGTATTATTGAATAGTAGATTGATGGAGAATGTGTGGTTAAAAATGAAGGAAAAGTTATCGATATGATGGAAAATATTATTTTATTGAAAAATGTGTAGTTGAAAATGAGTAGAAAAATGAGAATGAAAAAAATAATGTGTACCAAACATGGCCTATTTTTTATTCGTCCTTACTAGATATATCTTCTAAATCTGATTTTTCTTAAAAAATCTCTTCATTAATTTTTATCTATTAAATATTAACTTCTTCACATTCATCTCTAATTTGTTCAAAATCTGTAATTAATATCCTAACTTTCTTTTTTAAACATTCAGTACTTATATGTCCTTTTTATTACAATTTCAACATTTACATCTTTTTTTATCTAATGGTTTTTTATTATAAGATTTATATTTTCTTCTAAAATATTTCTTTTTTAAACTTATCATATTTTTTATATTTTTTGGGTTTTATTTTTCTTTTTCGTCTATAATCATAGCATCCTCAATTCCCTATTATTTCAGTATCTCCACAACAAATCCTATCTTGTATAAATCCTTATTATTTATAGATCATTTGATTACTACACATAGTACTTATTTCATCTTTTATAGTTCTTATTATAAATCCTAATTTATAACATTCTTCATTTCTTCCAAATTGTTTTTCTTTAATCTTATTTTGAAAATAATTATTTCATGGTGGTGGTAATTTTCTAATAAAAATTTCCTTATAATAATTATTATCAACTCCATTTCCAAATATCATATAATAATATTTACTATATTTACAACAATATTCATTAAGGTAGCACATATTACAAATTTGTAGATGTTCCATTTCATTTTTAACATCTTCTATTTCTTCTATTCTAGTTTTAGTACTTTCATTTATCTAATCTTCTCCGGCAAATTCTCTATAAATCTTTGTAGCAACTCTATTTATTCCTTCTATTATACTAATTCCAAATCCCGCTTCAATATTATCTTTCCAAACACCTTTTGTTGTTTATTCTAATCCTCTATACCAATTAACTACATTTCCTTTAAAAGTTGTTAATAAATATTCAGTTCTATTTTTATTATCGATATACTACGATTATAATTAAAGTGTGCTATCATATTAGTACTCCATTCATTTATAGACAGGGGCGGACCCACAAAGGGCCCAGCGGGGGCGGCCGCCCCCACTGAAAAAAAAAACCCAATAAAAAAAAAAATCTTTTTTAATTTTTTTTAACAGTTTTTTTAGCTTATTTTCTATCTCGAATGCAGTCAGGATCTGGTGAAACTCATGTTTTGTATGTAATCTTTTTCTCTTTAATTTTGTTACATATTCTTCAATCTTATAGAGTTGGATGGTTAAATTTCCTTCCCACTTGAATATAGCTTGCCAGAAGGGTTTGGATATAATTTGACATTTGAAGTCCACGATTCGAAAGGAAAGTATTTTGTCCACGTAGTAGTTCAAGTGGCTAATATTGCTGAAGAATTGGTATGTTATGTAAATCTCATTTTGACCACCTGTGATTGCAAAAACTATTGCATGGTCAGAGTGAATATATTTGTGGGTTTGATGCAGGGTGAGGGGCTTCATTCATGACCTATATGGCATGAACTAGTTGGGAAAATGTAGCTAAATCTAAACTATTCAACAACTCCGAAAAAAAAATTTTCGAGGGCGCTGCCCCCGAACCCCCGTAAGCCCCCACCCCTTCAAATTTGAACCCCCCTACTTCGACGAGCTGGCTTCGCCCCCACTCAAAATTTTTTCTGGGTCCGCCCCTGTTTATAGATTTTCTAACACCTATTTCACAATCTAAATTTAAATATGGTCCTGCAATTTTCATCGGGTTTGATTATCTTAATACTGGTTTAAATTAGTCTCTATACATTTTTTCTTTTTTAGTTTTCAAATCAACTTTTGTATTAACATATCTTCTGGGATCTATTTTTACTTCATATCTAGTTGTACTAGTTTCTCCATATTCTTCTTGTTTAGCTACTCTTGGTCCTCCTTTTCTTCCAACCATATAATTTTTAGTTATTTTTTCACTAATCTTTAAATCTTTTAAGTCAAATATTAAATTTTTCATTTTTTCGTTCATTATTCTTCTATAGCTAATTTTCCTTCTCTTTTTCTTTTTCTTCTTCTTCTTTTCTATAAGATTTTCTTCTTATTTTCTAAGATCAATTAATAATCTTTCTATATCTTCTTTTAATCATCCATTAAGTTTTATTAATCTTCATATTTTTTAATTTTCTTTCTAACTTCTTTAAGTTTTTTGGCATAATCTGGTTTAAATGGTTTTTCTTTGTTCAAATTTTCTATTATTCTATTTAAAAGATTTTCTATTCTTAAAAAATTATTTTGTAGTTTTTCTTTTTCTTCTTCATAGCTTATTTCGACTCTAGTTATTTTTTCATCAATTGTTTTTATACTTTTTTCAATTAAATTGATTTTATCATTCATACTCATACTTTAGGTTTTTTATAAGGTGGTTTGTTAATTTCAAATCCTAATTTATTTAATAGAATATCAATTTTATAATTAATAATATCTATCTTTTCTTCTAGGTTGGTATTTTATTAATACTATTTTTCTGTGCAATTTTTGATATTTGATTTTGGATTTCTTCAAGTTTAGTTTCATCAAACATTTCTAAATTATTAATTTATTTTTTTATTTTATTAAATTGTTTAGACATATTTTTACTAAAAACTTCTAATCTTTCTTTAGCTATTTCATCTTTGGATCTATATTATTTATTCCATCTATAGTCTCTATGTCTTAGGGTTTTAATTGTCCTGATTGTTGCCATAAAAATGTATTAGTCCAATTTGTAGTCATATTTAACCATCCATATGTATTTCCCCATGAACTTAAAGATTAAAACAGAGTTGTATTCCATCATTTAGTTTGATAACTTCCTACTGGTAATCTAATGTTTTCTATTTCTTATTTATCAAATCTTATTTTTGTTGGTAAACTCATATTAATCTGGTAAGTTTAAGGGATTTATTATTAAGTTATTTATCATTTGTCTTATTTCTCTCCTTAATTATTCCTCTTATCTTAATTGTCTTCTAATTTCATTTTCTATTAGTTCTCTTCTAATTTTATACCAACTAATAATTTCTTTTTCGATTTCTCTACTATTACCACTAGTTATTGTTCTTCTAAAACTTTTATTTTATTATCACAAAATTTTTTAGTTATTCCAGGCATATTTTTATTCCCTATCATCAAAATTAAGATCAAAATTGTATAGTTCAGCAACTTCATTATAATTAATATGCTCTTCTATAGTTTCAAAAGTTCTTTCACTATCTAACCAGAAAAATATAATCATTTTTATTATTTTGTAGGCAATCTTTCTTTTAATCCAAATGATGCAATTATAAGACATTTTTCATAATATCTAATATCTATTTTTATGAAATTTATTCGTCTAGTATAACTATCATAAGTTTTTGGAATTTCTATCATGTGACTATAATCAATACTATTAGTATATCTAAAAGGTACAATTCTATAATAAAATTCGTAACTTTCCATAACAAAAGTTTTTCAAAGTATACAATCTTATAAAAATTCTTATATAATAATTTTTATGCAAATTTTTAGACAATAAATTTCTCTGTAACTTGGTCAACTTCGTCACAAGAGTTGGCCAAAGTCCGACAGCATCACAGCAAAATGGACACAAGGGCGCTCAAAACTCTCAAACAGACTCACTGTGTAGAACAACACTAAAAGCGTAAAAAAGATTTATTTCAAACTCAAAGATTTTATTGATCTGATGATAGCTTAAAAGTTATTATACAAAATTTTTTACAAAGATTGATACTCGGAAGAGTGGTTTCTACTCTCTAACTAGAATGATTACAAATATCATTTTTCAAGATGGTATTCAGGATGAGATTTCGGATGGCTAATTTCGGATTGATTTTTTGATGATCTTCTCCTTCAGTAGAGACTCAATTTATAGAAGACACTCACTTCACCGAGAAGCTTCTAGCCAATCAAATTTTTACAACACAAAAGTTAAAGTACAATTATTTCTTCAAAGTGGTTGAAATAATTAAAACACTTGTCGGCTACTTATTCCAACTTTTGAGCTGTCTTCTTTTACTTTAAAGCTCACATGGTGCTGTATGTGATGTTGCAGTCTTTTATCGTCTTTTACTTGTGGACATGTCCCATAAGTCGACAAGTCTCTTTAATGCATTCTTCACTTCCATAGAATTGATCGTTGATAATTCCACAAATTTTTTCTTCAAGAATCTTTGATTCTTTATCTCTTCTACATATAAGGATCCAATTATTGCTCATACCATAGATCATGTATCTTTCTCCATTAAAGAACCGCGTTGTTGAGCAGACTGATTTTATTCCAAGAGCTCTCCTGTAAATCATCTATTTTTTATTAATAGTAGGTAACTCTTTAAAAATCTGAATCTTCATGAGTGGATTTCCATTATTCCTTCGAATAGTGATGAAATGGTATTTTTCATACCATTCTGGTTCTTTATATTCCTGGCTAATTGTGTAAAATCTCAGTTCAACTGGCTGTTTATCACTGAATTTTTTAACACGATTAATGAATTCTTTATCAAATTGTTCGATCTCTTTTAGATCTATTCCTGGGAAGAGTCGATCTAAAAATCCGAATGTTGTCCATTTTCGAACAATATTGGGATCTGCTCCTTGAACTGCACTGATCCTTGGATAAATCGCCATTGGAATGGCTGTCAAATATAGAGAATTTCCTCCTCTGAAATTATATACCCATTCTGAAAAATTCATAATACTCATTCTCCATAGGATGTAGATTGGTTCGGATTTGATGAGTAGTAATTATTCTCTTTGGTGATTTGAGATCACCAACCGGTACTTTTTTATTCTTGGAATTCACTGATAATAGTATGTTGTTCTAATGGACATTTTGATAAGGATGTTTGAGTACTGGACTCATCAGCTCCTTTTCCACTTGTAAATTTTTCCAACAATTTGTCAATACTGACGGGTAATTAAGAACCACAATTGAATTAAGAAATGCATTATTCTTCGAGAATATTTTTTTCATGTAAAGACAAGGAAAGTGAAAGTTCAAATAAAAAAACTTATGAAACTACAAATGACACTTCAAATGAAGAAGGACTAAGAAGTAGTAAAAAGGCTAGAACATCTACTTCATTTGCCTAGATTTTCTAACATTTGGTAGAAAATGATCCAAAGACTTTCGAAGAAGCAATGTCTACACCGGAAGCACCACATTGGAAAGAATCTATCAATAGTGAGATAGATTCTATAATACAAAACCATACTTGGGAGTTAGGTTGATTTACCTCTCGTAAATAAGCCTTTAGGGTGTAAACGAATTTTCAAAAAGAAGCTAAAATGGGATGGGTCCATTGACAAATATAAAGTTAGATTGGTTGTCAAGTGATATAGATAAAAGGAAGGACTTGACTTCTTTGTTACATACTCAACCGTGAATAGAATCACTTCGATAAGGTTGTTAATTGCAATTGCGATATTACGTAATCTTAAGACTCATCAAATGGATATAAAAACAACATTCTTAAATAGTGAGTTAGAAGATGAGATGTACATGGAACAACCCGAAAGGGTTCGTCTCTCCTAATCACAAAAAAAATGATTGTAAACTCGTTAATTCCTTATATAGATTGAAACAAGCTCCTAAACAATTACATCAAAAGCATAACAAAATGATGTTGTCTAATGAATTTAAGATAAACGAATATGACAAGTGTGTATACATAAAAAATACATCGAAAGTCTATATGATTGTATGTATTTATGTAGACGACATGTTGATAATGGGCAATAATCACGAAATAATACTAAACACCAAAAGAATGTTAACGAAACATTTTGATATGGAAGAATTGGGTATGGCTGATGTGATACTAGCGATTAAGATCTCTATAACATCGAAAGAAATTATACTTTCTCAATCTCACTACATTGAAAGTGTACTTAAAATGTATAATATACTTGAGGAAAGTCTTGAGAAAACCCTTATTGACACAAGTTTACACTTAGTCAAAAATACGGGTGAATGTGTGTCATAACTAAAGTATTCACAATTTATAGGCATTCTAATATATATTACAAACTGTACTTGACCAGACATAGCATTTGTTGTGAATGAATTTAATAGATTCACAAGTAATCCAAACCATGATCATTGGAAAGCTTTGACAAGGTTTCTTAGGTATTTGAAGTATGCCTTAACCTATGGATTACACTTCACAAAATATCTCGCGATATTGGAAGGATATTGTGATGCAAATTGGATATCTGACATGAAGGATTCCAAACCTACTAGTGGTTATGTATTTACCATTTGTGAAGCTACTGTGTCGTGGAAATTGACAAAGCAAACGCGTATAGCTTAACCAACGATGAAATCTGAGTTAATTGATTTGGACAAAGTTGGAGAAGAAGCATAATGGCTTCGTAACTTCTTGGAAGATATTTCATATTGGCCTAAACCGATACCTACAATAGGTATTCATTGTGATAGTCAATCGATTATTAGAAGGGCTCTGATATGAATATAAAATACACATTTTACATCTTTATTTAGTAAGCTCATATGATTATTGTATGCTTAAATGTACTTAGTAATATCATATTTTGGTTTAGATGGAAATTCGATGGGTATGGCGTAATTTGGAAGAAATAAGTGAAAAAGGACCAAAATTGAGGAGAGTGAAAGTTCAGGGACTAAAGTGTAAATACTATAAACTCGGTTCCAACCTTGTGATGAAGATTCGAGAGTGTTAGATGCCAATTGGATGAAGAAAGGAGTCAAAGGAATGAAATATAGTCAAGACATTATCACATATCAACTTTCAAGCTGAAAAGTTTTGCATCGATTTTCAACCCCATATTGAGACCTGTTTTTGATATGGAAAATGATATAATTAGAAGATGGCATTTGAATTAAAGTTTTAGCTCTTTGAGTTATCTTTCTAACTCATCTTAAATCACCTCCATCGAACATTGAGAGAGAAAGTTATGGCTAAAACACTGAACACTATTCGGAGGAAGTTTTGTAAAGCCCTGTGATCGCATTGTTTTAATTCCGCGCGATTGCACAGACCATCACGGAGAGTTTGAGGGTTGAATTCATTTGTTCCTTGCGATAGCATGACTTAATACTTTGCGATCGCATGGTTGTTCCCTGATGCCGAATCTCAGGTTTCCTAAATTGACTTAAACTTCTTTGGCAACACATCTTGCACGATTTTTCAACTCTAAAAACACCCCAAAACACATCCAAACGCCTCCAACCTATTTTCTCTCTATTTTTCTTAGATCCATCATGTGTAACTAACTCTTGATACTTGATTGAAGGAAACCGAAGCCTTGGAACATATTATAACTGTGAGATCCACCTATTTTCATTGTTTAATTTATATTTTCAGTAGGGGTGGGTGCGGGTCGGTTCGGTTCGATTTTTTTCGGTTCCAGAAATTTTCGGTTCTTTGGTAAATGGAACCGTCGGTTCCAAATATAATTTTGGAACCGTTCGGGTTCGGTTCGGTTCCATTCCGTTCGATTCCGTACTATAATTAAATTTTTTAATATTTAAAATAATATTACATAAATACACCTGAAAGTAGATACTAATATTAGCCCCTGTTTGGAGGGCATTTTTTTCCCATTTCTAGAAATTTTCTTACCGTTAGACATGGGGCCAGCCGAAATATTTGACCAACTTGTGAGAGGGAGGGGCCCACTAATTTGAAAAAAATGGTCCAATTCTTCATTTTTTCTTCACAAGAATGCTGGCCAAACAGGGGCTTAATAACAAGAAGTAGATACAAATACGAAGTTCGATCTTAGCAACTAAACCCTAAACCCAACCATGAATGGCTAAAATATCAACTAAAGCCTAGCCCAAGACTGAAATCAAACCCAATCTAAACTAAGTCCAATAGGAAATAAAAACAAAACTACAAACTATCCCAAAATTAAACCCGTGTTAGGTTAAGAAATATATATATATATATATATATATATATATATATATATCAAATAGTTAAAACAAAAAAATTGTTAATTTGTTTAGAAAAAATAAAATAAATTGATTTACCAAAAAAAATTCGGTTCTTATTCGGTTCTAGGCCTAGAACCAAGAATCGAACCAAAATTTTTCGGTTCTTCGATTCTCGGTTCTTCGGGTTTTTAAGTTAAGAAAACCCGCTCGGTTCGGTTCGGTTCGGTTCTAGTTCGGTTCGGACATTTTGTCCAACCCTAATTTTCAGTATTGAATATTCTTCTATACATAATTTTATGATTGTCATGTTTGATTGCTAAGAGATCTATGAGTTTTTCATATATTACAATCTATAGCTAAGTTAAATCTCAAATCTGTAATTGTTTGAATCATTTAACTTGTGAAACACTAGGATTTGATAATTTTCTGTGATAGATATTGTTGAATTTTAAGAAGAATGTTTAAATATATTAAATGCAATCGCCGGTGCTTGTATTATCTAGTTCATCGATTTTCTCTATTATTTAAAACTGTTATTAAATTGAATCTTTAGCGTTGGTTTGAGATTATTTGATAATTAGGGTTAATTAGAACGCTGGTTTCTGATTAACTAAAATTAATGAGAAATATGAATTTATTCCAACGATAAATATTGTGAATGTGGATTGATTATTTTTTGTGGATTGATGAATGGTTATATATCTCCAATGGTGGAAGTTGATTTTGATCAAGACTCGTTTCATTAATTTAATACAATTAGTTAATTTACATTGTTATTTGTTATAAGATTGATTTCGTTATAAACAAAACCCCATAATCGTTATACGAAGCATAAATTATTGAATTGCACACTTTTCGTGGGATCGACCCTTACTTCCATTACTATATTAGTTTTAGAGGTTTAAGGATTATTTTTGGGTGCCAACGACAGCATACCAGATTTTGGTGCCGTTGCCTGGGAGTTGTGCTAATTTATTTTTGTACTTCTTTAATTATTTGTTTTGTTTTTTAAAAAAAAAATCGTAATTTTCTAGAATTTTTAAACTTTTATTATTTTAAGGAATTTTAACATAGAAATTTATTTTGTCTTTCTTAATCCAGCTTCCTCTTAATTTATTTTTTATTTGTTCTTTTTGTTTATGTCCACAACTCGTTCTCCTAATCAAAGTGATTTGCAGAACGATCCAAAAATTGAGAGAACTTTGCACAAGTTAAGGAGTGACATTCGACAGAATCTTGAAGAAAGCAACTCAATCCCGATATCCCATTTGCAAGTGATTTTGAGTTTGAAGGAGAAGGAACCATGACCGAAAATAGGACTTTGAAGGAGCATGTAGCACCTACATTGAATCAACAACCTTTATGCATAACTTTTCCTATTTTAGATGCTACTGCTACATTTGAGTTTAAATCGGGACTAATACACCTTTTGCCCACTTTTCATGGTCTTGTCGGTGAAGATCCTCATAAACATCTGAAAGAGTTTCATGTGGTCTGCATGAGTATGAAACCTACTGGAATTACTGAAGAACAGATTAAGCTGAGAGTCTTTCCATTTTCTCTGAAGGATTCGGTTAATGATTGGCTCTATTATCTACCATCGGGAAGCATTACCACATGGGATGGAATGAAGAGGTTGTTCTTGGAGAAATACTTTCCAGCTTCGAGAGCAGCAAATATTAGGAAAGAAATTTGTGGTGTTAGACAAGATCACAGGGAATCTCTACATGAGTATTGGGAGCGGGTTCAAGAAATTATGTGCAAGTTGTCCCCATCATCAGATCAGTGAGCAACTTCTCATCCAATACTTCTATGAAGGTCTTCAACCCACAGAAAGGAGCATGATTGACGTCGCAAATGGAGGAGCTTTGGTTGATAAAACTCCCGAAGGAGCGAGGAATTTAATTGCAAACATGGCAGCCAAGTCTCAACAATTTGGCGCTAGATTTGATCCCCATTCTAGAAAAGTTAACGAGGTAAATACCTCATCCATTGAATAACAAATAGCGAATCTAACTACTCTTGTTCGTCAAATGGCCACAGGAAATGTGCAAAGAGCGAAGGTTTGCGGAATGTGTTCAGTAATGGGACATCTAACGGATGCATGTCCAACTCTTCAAGAAGAACCCAGAGAACAAGTTAATGCAGCGGGTGACTTTCCTGGACAACCACAAATGAATTATGATCCTTTTTCAAAGACATACAACCCAGGATAGAGGGATCATCCCAATCTTAGCTATGGAAGTTCACGATCAAATCAACATGTTGCTTAAAATCGCCCAAACTTTCAACAATATAGGCAGCCATACCCACCTAGACAACAACATGGCCAATTTTCTAACTCTAGAATATCTTTAGAAGATAATATTAAATCTCTTGCAACTAACACTTTACAATTTCAACATGAGACCAAGGCTAGCTGATAGGAATGTAAAATACACATTTTACATCTTTATTTAATGCGCTCATATGACTATTTTATGCCTAAATGTACTTAGTATTCTCATATTTTGGTTTAGGTGACAATTCGATGGATATATCGTAATTTGGAAGAAATAGCTGAAAATGGATCAAAGTGAAAGGAAATGAAAGTTCAAAGACTAGCGTGCAAATACATAAAAGTTGTGTCAAACCAAACGATGAAGATTTGAGAGTCAATTGGTTGAAAGAAGATGTCAAATGGATGAAATATCGTCAAAGTATGATCACACATCAATTTCTAATCGAAAAACTATACACCGATTTCAGTCTTATATTAAAACTCATTTTAGACATGGAAAACAATCGAATTGGAAGATTATATCTTAAGAAAAGTTGTATCCCTTTGAGTTATCTTTCCAACACATCTTAAATCACCTTAATCGGATATCGGAATAAGAAGATATAATCAAAATACTGAAAGTTGTGCAGAAGAAGTTTCATAAAACCACGGGGCCGCAAGCCTTTAATTCCATGCGGCCGCATAGACCATTACCGAAAGTTTGAAGGTTGAGTTCATTTGTTCCATGCGGTCGCACGCTTCTAAACCATGCTGTCGCATGGTTCATTTCTGACACGAAAATTCTGATTTTCTAATTTAAGTCAACTACCTATGGAAATAACTATAAATACATATTTTAAAACCCTAAAATAGGACCAGAACGTACAGAATGCCTCCAAACTCCATTCTTCATTATTTCTGTCTTAGATTCATGAATTATAACTAAACTTTTACACTTGATTGAAGGAAATTGAAGATTCGGAACCACATATTGTGAGATCTAAATAATTTTTCTTATTGTTTAATTCTTATTTTGCGTATTGAATATTCTTTTACACTTATTTTTATGATTGTTATGTTTAATTGCTAGGAGGTCTACTAGTTTGTTATTCATTACAATCTACCGCTAAATTAAATATCAAATTCGTAATTGTTTGATCCCTTTAACTTGTGAAGTACTAGGATTTGACGATTTTCTGTGATAGAAGTGATTGAATCTTAAGAAGAATGTTTAAATAGATTGAATGCAACCGCTGGTGTTTGTGTTATCTAGTTCATCGATTTCTCTATTGTGTAAAGCTGTTATTAAATTGAATCTTAAGCGCTGGTTTGGGGTAATTTAATAATTAGGGTTAATTAGAACGCTGGTTTCTAACTAATTAAAATTAAGGATAGATAGGAAAATAATTCCAACATGGAATATTCAAAATATGAATTGAATTTTCCTTGCATCTGTGATCAATTGTGGATTTTCGACGGTAGATGTGGACTTAGACCTTGTTATTGATTACTTTATTTACAATTGTTTGCATACAAAAACCCTCCAATCATTGTACGAAACATAAAATATTGAATTACACACTCTTCTTGGGATTGACCCTTACTTCCACAACTACATTAGTTTTAGAAGTTTAAGAACTATTTTTGGGTGCCTACGGCAGTACACCACTAGCATTCAATGTTTGGAGAATCAAATGGGTCAAATAGCTAGCGCGGTCAATCGGCTGGAATCACAAAGTTCGGAAAAGCTACCTTCTCAAACCGTGGTAAATCCAAGGGAGAATGCAAGTGCAATTATATTGAGGAATGGCAAGGAAGTGGAAACCCCAGTAAATGAAGTTCCTACATCATCAGAACAAGACAAGGAGAAGGACGTGGACATCACTGTGGAAAAGAGTAACCCAACTGAGGGTGATGCACCAAAACGTAAGTTTCCTCCACTATCCGAATATAAACCAGTAGCCCCATTCCCTTAGGCTTTGATAGAATCTAGGAAAATGATCCAAATAGGGAGCTTTATGAAACTTTTCGAAAATGTGAAGTGAACATTCCCTTGTTGGATGCTATTAAATAAATACCCTGTTATGCTAAATTTTTAAAAGAATTATATACTATTAAGAGAAAGCAGAAACTGAAGGGGTGTGAAAGTTGGAGAAAATGTATCTGCAGTCATTCAAAAGAAACTTCCTACAAAATGCAAAGACCTAGGTATGTTTACTATCCCTTGCATGATAGGTAACACCGGATTTGAGAAAGTCATGTTAGACTTACGAGCCTCTATAAATGTCATGTCATATTCCATTTATAGTTCTTTGAAACTTGCTCCCTTAATTAAAACTGGTGTAGTAATTCAATTAGATGATAGATCAAATGCCTACCCAAAGGGTGTGATTGAGGATGTCCTTGTACAAGTTAATGACTTGATTTTTCCTGCTGACTTTTATGCGCTTGATATGGAAAATAGTGATCAAACTAGCCCTATCTTGTTAGGAAGATCATTCTTAAAAACATTCAAAACTAAAATTGATGTTCATAGTGGTACATTGACCATGGAATTTGATGGTGAGGTAATTATATTTAATATTTATGATGCCATGAAATTTCCTGTTGATGATAATGTTGTGTATTCTATCGATGTAATTGATGATCTAGCATATGATTTTTTTGAACTTGATGGGAATGATGAATTGGAGGTTACTATTTGTAAGAGAATAAAGAAAGAGAATGATGAATTAACATTGAATCCCAGCTTGCGAGAAACTGTTAATATGTTGAACACTCCTCCAAAGTCACAACGAGCAGGTAGGGGTTTATATGTTGATTTGCCTGTTTCTAATGAAAAGAATCTACCTTACATTTGTGCAGCCCTGATTCCGGATTTGAAACCTCTCCCTACTCACCTTAAATATGTATTCCTTGGAGATGACAAAACATTGCCAGTGATTATTTCCAACGAACTGACTACATTGCGAGAAGAAAAATTGGTGGAGGTCCTCATGGAGCATCGAACAGCCATTGGTTGGACAATTGAAGACATCAAGGGAATTAGTCCATCCACCTGCATGCATCGTATTTTGCTTGAAGAATGAGAAAAGCCTTCCCGTCAACCTGAACGAAGATTGAATCCAACCATGATGGATGTAGTGAAGAAAGAGGTCCTCAAACTTTTAGAAGTTGGCATGATTTATCATATCTCTGATAGCAGTTGGGTCGGTCCAATTCAAATAGTTCCTAAGAAGACGGGGATAACTGTGGTGAAGAATCATAACGATGAATTGGTTACCACCCGTGTTCAAAATGGGTGGAGGGTTTGTATAGACTATAGGAAATTAAATGCCGTGACCCGAAAAGATCACTTTCCTTTACCGTTTATTGTTCAAATGCTTGAAAGGTTAGTAGGTCATGCTTACTATAGTTTTCTTGATGGCTATTCAGATTATTTTCAGATTATAATTGCCCTAGAAGATCAAGAAAAGACAACATTCACATGTCCATTTGGAACATTTGTATACCATCGCATGCCCTTTGGTCTTTGTAATGCTCTAGCTACTTTTCAACAGTGTAGGTAAGCATATTTTCAGATTACGTTGAGCATATCATAGAGGTCTTTATGGATGATTTCACAGTGTATGGGGATTCATTTGATAACTGTTTGCATAACCTTGAATTAATCTTTAAAAGATGCATGGAAACTAATCTTGTTTTTAATTCTGAAAAGTGTCACTTTATGGTAGAACAAGGTATAGTTCTAGGGCATGTTATCTCATCCAAAGGCATTGAAGTAGATAAAGCTAAAATTAACATTATTCAGTCTCTACCTTACCCCGCTAGTGTGCAGGGGGTTCGCTCTTTTCTTGGACATGCATATTTTTATCACAGGTTTATCAAGGACTTCTCCAAAATTGCTTTACCCCTATGCAAATTGTTACAAAAGGGCGTGGCTTTTGAATTTGACGAGGCATGCAAAATGGCATTTGATAAGTTGAAAGAACTGTTGACTTCTGCACCAATCATTCAACCCCCTGATTGGAAATTTCCATTTGAAATCATGTGTGATGCAAGGAACTTTGCAGTTGGAGCATTGTTGGGTCAAAGAACTGGAAAGCATTTCATGCCATCTATTATGTGTCCAGAACTCTAAATGATGCCCAGAGAAACTGCACCACAACTGAAAAAGATCTCTTGGCTATTATTTTCGCTTTAGAAAAATTTCTTCCTTATTTACTTGGTACTAAAGTGATTATTTATTATGATCATGCAGCTCTGCGTTATTTGATGACAAAGAAAGAGATGAAACCAAGACTAATACGATGAATACTTCTCCTGAGTAAATTCAACCTGGAAATCAAAGACAAAAAAGGAACAGAAAATATTGTTGCAGATCATCTGACCAGTTTAACTAACGTGGATACCGAACTCCAATTGCGGGAAACCTTTCCTGATGAGTAATTATTTTCTGCAAGCACAACACTACAATGGTATGCAGACATTGTAAACTTTTTGGTCGTTAACACTTTACCTTTTGATTTGTCTAGGGCTCGAAGAGATAAGCTAATTAGTGATGTAAAATATTATGTATGGGACGATCCATACTTGTGGAAGCATTGCGCAGATCAAGTGATTAGAAGGCGTGTTCCTGAAAATGAGATTACTTCCATCCTCACCTTCTGTCACTCTTATGCTTGTGGAGGACATTTTAGAGCAAAAACGACAGCAAGAAAAGTGCTTGAATGTGGTTTCTATTGGCCATCATTATTTTGCGACACCTACTCCTTTTGTAAGTCATGTTAGAACTATCAAAAAACAGGTAATATATTTCAAAAGACTGAAATGCCACAAACTACCATACTTGTTTGTGAAATCTTTGATGTTTGGGGCATTGATTTCATGGGACCATTTCCTCTTTCTCTCTCAGTTTTTCTTACATTTTGCTTGCTGTGGATTATGTTTCAAAATGAGTGGAAGCCAAAGCCACCAGGACTGATGATTCTAAAGTTGTTGCAGATTTTATCAAGACTAAAATATATTCTCCAATTTTGGGATCCCGAGAGCCCTCATCAGCGATCTAGGCACTCATTTTTGTAATCGAACTGTAGAAGCTCTATTGAGAAAATATCATGTCATCCACAAGGTATCAACTGCATATCATCCAAAAACTAATGGTCAGGCGGATGTGTCAAATCGGGAAATCAAATCCATCATTGAGAAAACGGTCTGCCTGAATAGAAGAGATTGGAGCTTGCATTTGGATGATGCTTTATAGGCATACAGAACTATGTACAAGACACCCATCGGTATGTCACCCTACCTAGGGTTAGTGTTTGGGAAACCATGTCACTTTCCAGTGGAGTTAGAACACAAAGCTTATTGGGCCGTCAAGAGTTTCAACATAAAGATGGATGAGAGTGGAGAACACAGAAAGTAGCAACTTCAGGAGTTAGAGAAAATTCGCAATGATGCCTATGAGAGTGCAAGAATGTACAAGGAGAAGACGAAGGCTTTCCATGGCAAGATGCTTTCTAGGAAGGAATTTGAAGTAGGTCAAAAAGTCCTCCTATACCAATCGCGGCTTCGTCTGTTTCCAGGTAAATTGTGTTCCCGTTGGATTGGACCTTTTGTTATTACTAATGTATTTCCTTATGGTGCAGTAGAAGTTCAGAGTCTGGAAACCTCAAAGGTCAAGGTGAATGGTCATAGGCTCAAACCTTTCTATGAAGGTCTCCGGGTGGAGACAATTGGATCTCGAAGATCCATTCTATGCTAGGTAAAGGAAAAAGCAATAAGTCGAGCCAAAGACAATAAACAAAGGCGCTGCTTGGGAGGCAACCCAATGGGAGTTCGTTCCTTTATCTTTTTGTTTTTGTTTTTTCGCATTCCTTTGTTATTTCGTGTTATTTTTGTCATTTTCTTTGCATTACACCTTACATTTGGGACGATGTAAGTTTTACGTGTGGGGGAGGAGATTTAAATATTTAGATTTATTGCATTTTATTTAGGTTTATTGCATTTAAATTTTGAGTGAGTTTAATTTCACAAATTTTTGCATGATTTTTCATGAAAATGAATTGAGAGTTAAATAATTGTTTTGGGTTGTGTATGTTATTTGCTAGAACTAATTAGGCTTTTGAAAAACTCTTAATATGATTGAATGAATAATCCTCCAACTTAAAGTTGATTAGTTGAGTTATTTTCTTTGAGGATGGTAGTAACTAAATTCTGTGGACAAAAGCCGGTGAAATTTTTGAGCCTTTAGACTGATACATCCATAACAGTCTCATTATTTTTTTCATGTGTGATATTCTTCCATGGTTTTGTTTATCTAGAATTTGCTTTGATTTTCTTCAAGATCACATTGACACATGCATGCACGAACATGATTAAGGCCATCTTTGTTACATAAATTAGCCACCTTAGCCAAATAGCCGACCCTACAATTGAATTTTCCATTGTTGAGCCCATTTGAGCCTTATTACCTTTTCTTTGTATAAACTCACATTATAAGCTTTAAACTGAAAAAACAATGTCGTTACACAAGCTTTAGAGTTAGTGGAGTATTGTTGAATGTCATGAGAAGTGTGGGTATACAAGAAAATAAGTGTGGGGGTATCGAGATTTTTGGTAGTGTTATGATTGGTGGAATAGAACATGTTTCAATTTCAATTCATAAGTTCCATTATGGGGTAACATTTAGAGTCTATATTGAAAAAAAATGGATAAAAAAAAGAAAAAAAATGAATGAATGATAATAAAAAAAATAAAAATAAATAAGTGAGTGATTTTAATGTGAAAAAAATCTATATTCATAACTCTTCCTACATCTCAAGAAAGAGTTCGATTTGTGTAGGATAGATGCAAAAATGATGAAACTATCATGTGGAGTGGTTGGTTTTACATATCTTATGTATATGTTTGAGCTAAGTCCATTTATCTTTATTCCACTAGTTTCGATAGCTCTTGAGTCACATGCCCAAGTATTTCCCACCTGACCATAAGCCACATTACAATTTTTGAAAAGTCCTTGTGATTCTTGTAAAACATCTCATCTAAGTAGTGGCGAATGAGAAGATGTACAAGCATATGGTAGAACATCTCCATTTGAATGAAGATGAGCGAAACACTTACCCTTTTAAACACATGAGAGTTGAGTGTTTATAACCGTGAGGGTCTACATGTTTAGTTTATCCATCTTCATATGAAAATGTTTGATAATTGATTATGAGTTGTGTGAAATGTTTATTCATGATATTTTATGTGTTTTGAAAAATCTTGATGGTTCTATGTTCTTGGAATTATAACCTAGTGTTTTGGAAAATTAAATTTAAGTTTTGCTCGAGGACGAGCAAAAGCTAAGTGTGGGGGAATTTGATATGAATGTAAAATACACATTTTGCATCTTTATTTAATACGCTCGTATGATTATTTTATGCCTAAATGTACTTAGTAATCTCATATTTTGATTTAGGTGGAAATTTGATGGGTATGACATAATTTGAAAGAAATAAGTGAAAAATGACCAAAATGGAGGAAAGTGAAAGTTCAGGGACTAAAGTAAAAATACTATAAACTCATTTCCAACCTTGTGATGAAGAAAGGAGTTAAAGGGATGAATTATAGCCAAGACATTATCACATATCAACTTTCAAGCTGAAAAGTTTTGCATCGATTTTCAACCCCATATTGAGACCAGTTTTTGATATGGAAAATGATATAATTAGAAGATGACATCTGAAGTAAAGTTGTATCTCTTTGAGTTATCTTTCTAACTCATCTTGAATTACCTCAATCGAATATCGAGAGAGAAAGTTATTGCTAAAATACTGAACACTATTCGAAGAAAGTTTCGTAAAGCCTTGCGATCACATTGCTTTAATTCCGCGCGATCGTACAGACCATCACCGAGAGTCTGAGGGTTGAATTCATTTGTTCCTTGCAATAACATGACTTAATACCTTGCGATCGCAAGGTTGTTCCCTGATGCTAAATCTCAGGTTTCCTAAATTGACTCAAACTTCTTTGGCAACACATCTTACACGACTTTTCAACCCTAAAAACACCCCAAAACACATCAGAACTCCTCCAACCTATTTTCTCTCTATTTTTCTTAGATCCATCATGTGTAACTAACTCTTGTACTTGATTGAAGGATACCGAAGCCTTGGAACATATTATAACTGTGAGATCCACCTATTTTCATTGTTTAATTTATATTTTCAGTATTGAATATTCTTCTATGCATAATTTTATGATTGCCATGTTTGATTGCTAAGAGATCTATTAGTTTTTTATATATTGCAATCTATAACTAAGTTAAATCTCAAATCCATAATTGTTTGAATCATTTAACTTGTGAAACACTAGGATTTGATAATTTTCTGCGATAGATGTTATTGAATCTTAAGAAGAATGTTTAAATAGATTGAATGCAACCGCAGGTGCTTGTATTATCTAGTTCATCGATTTTTCTATTGTTTAAAGTTGTTATTAAATTGAATCTCTAGCACTGGTTTGAGATTATTTGATAATTAGTGTTAATTAGAACGCTGGTTTCTGATTAACTAAAATTAAGGAGAAATAAGAATTTATTCCAACGATGAATATTGTGAATGTGGATTGATTATTCTTTGTGGATTGATGAATGATTATAAATCTCCAATGGTAAAAGTTGATTTTGATCAAAACTCATTTTATTGATTTAATACAACTCATTAATTTACATTGTTATTTGTTATAAGATTGATTTCGTTATAAACAGAACCCCCTAATCATTATACGAAGTATAAATTGTTGAATTGCACACTCTTCATAAGATCGACCTTTACTTCCATTACCACATTAGTTTTAGAGGTTTAAGGACTATTTTTGGGTGCCTACGACAGCACACCAAGCTCAAAGCAGCATGTATAATAGTAAGTCTAGACATATACGTCGTAAACACATTACCATTAAGCAACAAATCTCTAATATTATTATCTCTATAAATTATGTGAAATCAAAGGAGAACACCGAAAATCCTCTTACGAAATGCCTACCGTAAGGAATTAGACTATGGCCTACTACGTAAGAATCATTGTAATGGTAACCCTACCTTGTTGACTGTAGATCCCAAGATCTTGGTTCAAGAGGACAATTAAGTTATGAAAATTCAATAAAGCACTTGAAAAAATATTTTCAAACTCATTCATATGATAATTAAAGTGTCTATTTAGAATCTTATAGGTTAAGATATGATTTTAATAATTTCTATATCTTGATTAAGTCAAGTGGAATATGGCAGAATATTCTTAATATGAGGTCATTTATGTAAGTGTAAAGTGGGGCTACCTAACGAAAATTGTTCAATGTTGAAAATTTCTAAACACTTATGAAACGCAAGAGTGGTTTAGAGCCAAAATGAACTAAGTCATGAGAACTACGAACGATTTAGGAAAAATATCTGTGTAAATATTATTGTCTTGGTTTACACCAACAATTGAATGATTCAAGACAACACGTTCACCAAGTCGCTAAGTAAATTCGATAGTATTTACTAATGAAGGTTTAAAGTCGGAAGCTACCTTACCTGATACAATGTTTTTCTATTCTCTCTCTCTCTCTTTATGATGCATCATATTTTTGCATTGCATGAACATATTTGAATTTTCGTTTATGTGTTGTTGGAATTTGGTTTAAAGAATTAACATTTGGTTAAATATAAAACTTGAAAAGTGACTTTGTGTCGACTTCGGCCAAATATTCGGACTTGACTCAATAGTCAAATTATAAAAATAAATAGATTAACTTGTTCTACTCATCGAGTAGATTGTCATAGTGTATTTGAAATCTCAAAACCAAATTTGGATCAATGAAAACTTGCGGTCCAAATTGAAAAACAAAGGAGGAAAATAGGCAACACTGTCGTTCGAGCAACAGGCTGGCGCCTAGATAGAAGGAAAGCTGTCGCTCTAGCGATTGGTTAGCGACAGATGGTCGAAAAGTTTCTGTTGAAAAGGTGTCACAGCGCTCAAACGAGAGGCCAGCGACATGCTAGCGACAGTAAATGATGTTTCCTTTAGTGAAGGTTGCTGAGTTTTTAGGCGTGTCTCTTTACTCACAACCTCTCATCTTCCATGAATATGACCCTTTAGACGTTCATTATTTATCCCATATCATTTGCATTGAGTTTGCATCAAAATCTTTTGCAAAAACTTCTCCAAATTCATTCCAAAAATTATTTCTTGTAGAGAGAATAAGCATTGTTTGAGTTCGTTATCACTTATGATTTGAAATACTTCTATCATAAGTTGTATCCATTGTATCTTGGAAGACAAGTGTCGTAAGCCATTAGCACCGTTAAGGAATAATTTGGTCTTAAGAAGAAAGTGTTATATCAATTCCTTAGGATTTTTTGTTCGTCTCTCTTGATAGAAAATTGAAAAGGAATAATCAAAATTACATACTTTATTCAAATCCTTTTCACATAACACCCTAGATCCATTTCCATAATGAAATCTGAAAAATGAACATAAACATAAAACATACCTGAATCCATGATAATTAGATTGTTAGCCTGAAAGGATCACGATCTTCCAATTTGATTTGTGAACTTCACTTCAATCTTGATTTCTATGGATGGGGATGTAGAAACCTTGAAGAACACACTCAAATGGGGACCATAACCCATATATAAGATAATGACCATTCATTATCTTTCATTTGTTTTAAATCGGCCCCTCAACAATTTAAAACAAACTTCCGGTCTCTACACTTTAATTCCACGAAATTCAATACCCATTAGTCAAACTTTATCCTTAGTGGATCACTTTAATGACTAATTTACTTTAGATAATAGCACACACATTTTTAATATGTTACATGTGGCCCCAAATTGCTAAAATATTCCAACAATCTCCCACTGGGCCATATGTGTAACCTTTCAAATGTGCACAACCTTTATGAGCTCAAAATTTTTGCTATTATTATTATTACGGGTATTTCAAACAATCTCGTCCATTAGTCACATCGATGTAGGATCAAAGCGATTTTCGTCACATTTAACGTGACTAAATCCATCAATGGTCACGTACACCCATATAACCAAATGACATAGATCAATCATGGAGTGTAGCACGAAAATTACATGTTATGTGACCCAAACATGTCTATTTCCAACTGGTCCAACCTTATTTCTTAAGTGAGATCGATACTGAATATAATAACAGAGTGTAATAAACTGAAAACTTTATTTCTGTACAGAACAATATCCAAATACACAAATGTGTACAAAACATAAAGCAATGAAAATACAAACTCCCACTAAAACTTGATATCCTCATGATATACAACACCCATATGAGCAATGTGCTCATGAAAGACTTTGGGTGTCAATCCCTTAGTAAGCGGATCCGCAATCATGGAGTTTGTCCCAATATGCTCTATGGAAATCTGTCCACTCTGTACTCTTTCCTTCACAACCAGGAACTTGATGTCAATGTGTTTTGACTTAGATGAACTCCTGTTGCTATTAGAATATAGAACTGCAGAGTTATTGTCACAATATAACTTTAGCGGCCTTTCTACGCCATTCAGAATACGCAGCCTAGTGACAAAATTTCGCAGCCATATTCCATGATTAGATGCCTCATAGCAAGCTACAAATTCTGCTGCCATGGTAGAAGAAGCTATGAGTGTCTGCTTAGCACTCCTCCAGGAAATAGCTCCTCCAGCTAATAGATAAATATAGTCTGATGTGGATCTCCTACTGTCTTGGCATCCAGCAAAATCAGAATCGGAGTATCCTATGATCTCTAACTGATCCGATCTGATATAGGTGAGCATGTAATCCTTTGTTCTCTTTAAATATCTCATAACCCTTTGGTCGCTATCCAATGATCCATTCCAGGGTTGCTTACATATCTGCCTAGCATTCCAACAATGAATGCTATATCTGGACGTGTACAAACTTGAGCATACATAAGACTCCCAACAGCTGAAGCATAGGGAATCTTCTGCATTTCCTTAACTTCAAGGTTATTTTTCGGGCATTGTTTGAGACTAAATTTGTCTCCCTTAGCGACAGGGGTGTCACCTGATTTACAGTCCTGCATGCCAAACCTCTTAAGTACTTTATCGATATAGCTCTTTGGTGACAATCCAAGAATACCTCGAGAGCGATCCCGATATATCTGAATCCCTAATACAAAAGAGGCGTCACCAAGATCTTTCATCTCAAAATTCCTAGATAAAAATCTCTTGGTTTCGTGCAACATGCCTATATCGTTAGTGGCAAGCAGTATGTGACACAAAGTTTTCTGGTTGCACCATATAGATCGTCTCATCAATGTCGCCATTGAGAAACGCCGTCTTAACATCCATCTGATGTAACTCAAGGTCAAAGTGCGCAACAAGTGCCATAATTATCCTGAAAGAGTCTTTCGTTGAAACTGGAGAGAAAGTCTCTTTGAAGTCAATACCTTCCTTTTGGGTAAAGCATTTAGCTACAAGACGAGCCTTATATCTTTCCACATTACCTTTCGAATCCCTCTTGGTTTTAAAAATCCATTTGCAACCAATAGGCTTCGCACCTTCTGGTAACGCGACAAGATCCCAAACTTTATTGTCTTGCATAGACTTATACTCATCATTCATGGCATCAATCCACTTTTAAGAGTCAGAACCCTGCATGGCCTGACGGAAGTTGATTGGATCATCTTCCATCAATCCATTATTTTCCTCATGTTCTTGGAGAAATACTATAAAATCATCCGAAATAGCATTTTTCCTTTCTCTCGTGGATCTCCTTAAAGGTATTGGTTCTTGAGGTTGTTGAGTTTGAATTTCTGGAATATTTACCTCATTTTGGATGGGAGGTTCTTCAACATTATCTTGTTGAGGTTCTGGATATGCTTCTTGACCAATGACAGGTATAGGGACTTGTTCATTGTCAAAAGTAATAGTATCCTCAACTTCTTCCTCAAAGACAATGCCTCTAACCTTATTTCTTCCCCCAAACTCAACATCCTCAAAAAATGTTGCAGTTCCCGTTTCAAAAATTGACTTAGTTGTGGGATCATAAAATTTATAGCCCCTTGATCGCTCAGAATAGCCAATAAAGTAGGCCGCTTCTTTGTTTTGGAGTCCAATTTCTTTTCATATGGCCTATAAGGCCTAGCCTCAGCTGGACATCCCCAAATATGAAAATGCTTTAGACTAGGCTTTTTACCTATCCAAAGTTCATATGGAGTTTTGGCGTGACCTTAGTTGGCACTCTATTCGAATATAAGTCATAGTCTTTAATGCTTCTCCCGTAGTGATTTTGGTAAAGTAGAATGACTAATCATACTCCTTACCATATCCTTAAGAGTTCTGTTTCGTCTTTCAGCTACACCATTCATGCTAGGCGTCCCTGGCATAGTGTATTGTGGGACGATTCCACATTCCTTTAGGTATTTAGCAAATGGTCCTGGACATTGTTCACCTGAACCGTCATTTCTGCCGTAGTACTCACCACCACGATCAGACCTAACGCTTTTTATTCTTTTGTTGAGTTGATTTTCAACCTCTGTTTTAAACACTTTGAACATGTCCAGTAACTCAGACTTTTCATGAATAAGATATGGTACCCATAACGTGAGTAATCGTCTATGAATGATATAAAATATTGTTGACCATTCCAAGAAGCCGTAGGGAATGGTCCACAAATATCTGTGTGTATCAATTCTAAGACATCCGAAGTTCTGTTAGCACCTAATCCTTTTGTTTTGGTCTGTTTTCCCTTGATACATTCAATACATACATCAAAATCTGTGAAGTCAAGGGAGTCTAAAATACCATTTGACACAAGCCGTACAACTCTAGATTTAGAGATGTGACCTAAGCGCTTATGCCATAATTTTGCTGAATTTTCTTTATGTAATTTGCGTTTAGTACCACGTGTTTCCACATGCAGGTTTTCATTATATGATGTAACAGTATCAAGCAAGTATAGGTTATCAAATGTAGATAATAAACCAGTACCAATAATATTAGAATTTAAAGAAAGACTAAACTGATTGTTTCCAAATGAACAATAATAACCAAATTTGTCCAACAAAGAAACAGAAACCAAATTCCGTCTAAAAGACGGTACAACTTTAGTGTCTTTCAAATCCAAATAATGACCAGTTCCCAACAATAACCTAAAAGTGCCTATTACATCAACTTCCACCGACTTGCCATCACCAACATAGATGTATCTTTCACCATCACTTGGCTTTCGGTAGCTCAGGCAGCCCTGCATAGAAATACTTATATGAGTAGTAGCACCAGAATCTAACCACCAAGTATTTCTAGGTACTGAAGCTAAATTAACCTCAGAACAGACCAAAGTAAGATTTGTACCTTTCTTTGCACGCCACGCGAGATATTTAGTACAATTCTTCTTCACATGTCCAGTATTTTTGCAAAAGAAACATGCTTCTTTGTTGTCCTCTTGCTGTTTCTTTTGTGCTGGACCCTTAGGAGCAGCTTGAAATTCCTTCTTTCTTTTCTTGCCCTTATCTTTAGAAGTGCTTGCCAAGTGAACATTTTCAGTTCTATCTTGCTTCAACCTTTCTTCCTCTTGCACACAATATGAAATGAGCTCATTTAGAGACCATTTCTCCTTTTGGCAGTTATAACTGACCTTAAATTGACTGAACTGTGCAGGAAGCGATATCAATATCAAATGGACGAGCAAGTCATCAGACAGCTCGAGCTTTAGTGCCTTTAGTTTTGAAGCAATGTGAGACATCTCCATGATGTACTCCCTTATGTTTCCTTTACCTTTATACTTTATTGAAATCAAGCTTTGCAAAAGCGTGCTTGTTTCAGCCTTATCGTTTTTCGCAAAACGTTTCTCAATTTCGGTAAGGAAATCCTTAGCATTAGTCACTTCTTCAGATACTGCGCCTCGAAAGGCTTCCGGAATGCCGCGCTTAATGATCATCAGACTCATGCGATTAGAGCGTTCCCACTTCTCAAAGTTCCTCCTTTCATCGGGTGAACTTTCATCCGTCAGAGGAGTGGGTTGCTCAATCCGGAACGCAAGGTCTAGATCCATGCAGCCGAGAACAATTAATACGCTCTCTTTCCAATCCTTGAAGTTTGTCCCATTGAGCTTGGGAATAGAGTTGATATTAGCAGATATGGCGTGCTTGAGATGAATTTCTTTGTAGAGAGAAAATGGAAGAATTATGCTCACATCAATATTAAGATTCAATAATCAATTAATCAAATCATGGTAAATCCCATCTCAAGATACCTAGCACATCATTAATATCAAGTCTTTGGACAGTAATATTAATTGTAAAGTGGTACTCTTGGTGTAGTGATCAAACATTGACAATAAATCCTGTCAAATAATAAACCCATCTTTGGATTGATTTATTATTCACATGGAAACCTTATAATTGTCACACATTTACCACCACAAGTGTGCATACAATTCGGCCAAATATTAACCTTCCTTTGGGCCGGCTAATATTCGCATGAACAAGCATACACACGAATTCCTTCTAATATTCTAAGTTAATTAATTTCCACAAGAGAGGTTGCTTTGGCAACATATTGCTTCAATCAATTCACTTTTGAATATTATAAAATCAATTGAGTCCTTTATACCATAATTTGAAAATTAGAATGCTTAATTTTATTCATTATGAAACTTTAAGGGCCTAAGGGTTAATAATTCAATACTTTAGGGGTTGAAATTAATTAATTCAAAACTTTATGGGTCAAAAATTAATTATTGAAAACTTTAGAGACCCCAAAAATAATTATTTAAAACTTTAGGGGCTAAATGTTAATAATTTGAAAGTTTAGGATTCAAAAATCAATTATGCGGAACTTTAGGGGCCAAACTAAACCAATTATGAACATTCAGGGACTTAATAATTAAATTCAGAACTTAAATGGCCCAAATTAATTAATTTCAGAACTTCAGGGGCTGAATTATAAAAACCCGTAACCTTAAGGCCCAATTAGGGTTAACTTTAAACCTTAGGGACTGATATATAAATATTAACCCTAATTTTAAATTGCAAGCAGGGGCTTAAGAAACTCTAATTTACAACTCATGCCCCCGCCCCCAAATCTTCCATAACTCAAAAAAAAAACCTCCAAATTAATTCTCAAATTAATACCTCTTTCAACTCCCATAACCGAAAGCATTAATTATGAATTAATTCTACCTTCACCGGCGCCTCGAAAAGGCGCCGGCCGGAGCCTCGCCGGCTGCTGCAACAGCAGCCGGCCGGTTATATGGGTGTACGTGACCATTGATGGATTTAGTCACGTTAAATGTGACGAAAATCGCTTTGATCCTACATCGATGTGACTAATGGACGAGATTGTTTGAAATACCCGTAATAATAATAATAGCAAAAATTTTGAGCTCATAAAGGTTGTGCACATTTGAAAGGTTACACATATGGCCCAGTGGGAGATTGTTGGAATATTTTAGCAATTTGGGGCCACATGTAACATATTAAAAATGTGTGTGCTATTATCTAAAGTAAATTAGTCATTAAAGTGATCCACTAAGGATAAAGTTTGACTAATGGATATTGAATTTCGTGGAATTAAAGTGTAGAGACCGGAAGTTTGTTTTAAATTGTTGAGGGGCCGATTTAAAACAAATGAAAGATAATGAATGGTCATTATCTTATATATGGGTTATGGTCCCCATTTGAGTGTGTTCTTCAAGGTTTCTACATCCCCATCCATAGAAATCAAGATTGAAGTGAAGTTCACAAATCAAATTGGAAGATCGTGATCCTTTCAGGCTAACAATCTAATTATTATGGATTCAGGTATGTTTTATGTTTATGTTCATTTTTCAGATTTCATTATGGAAATGGATCTAGGGTTTTATGTGAAAAGGATTTGAATAAAGTATGTAATTTTGATTATTCCTTTTTTTTTTTTAACTGAAATCCAAAAATCCCAATTTCAAAATTCGAATTTTCAAGAAAATCATAGATCCTTATTATTTCATGCTATATCCATAGAATAAATCCAAAAAAAATCATATTATTACATGCTCAAATTCTAAATCCAAAGCATAATATGAAAAATTTGATAATATAACATGAAAATCAAATAACAATATTATAACATGCTCAAATTCTACATGTATAACATAAAATGTTAGAATTCTATAATATAACATGCTATAATTCTTGATAACATAGTAATCCAATAATTCATAGAATTGAGAATCTTAAAATTCCATTTCTCATGATTTCAATTATGGATGGCTCTGATACCACTTGATAGAAAATTGAAAAGGAATAATCAAAATTACATACTTTATTCAAATCCTTTTCACATAACACCCTAGATCCATTTCCATAATGAAATCTGAAAAATGAACATAAACATAAAACATACCTGAATCCATGATAATTAGATTGTTAGCCTGAAAGGATCACGATCTTCCAATTTGATTTGTGAACTTCACTTCAATCTTGATTTATATGGATGGGGATGTAGAAACCTTGAAGAACACACTCAAATGGGGACCATAACCCATATATAAGATAATGACCATTCATTATCTTTCATTTGTTTTAAATCGGCCCCTCAACAATTTAAAACAAACTTCCGGTCTCTACACTTTAATTCCACGAAATTCAATACCCATTAGTCAAACTTTATCCTTAGTGGATCACTTTAATGACTAATTTACTTTAGATAATAGCACACACATTTTTAATATGTTACATGTGGCCCCAAATTGCTAAAATATTCCAACATCTCTTTCCTTTCTTTTAATTTTCTATTCTATATTAAGTTTGATTACGCTCATGCGAATTAAATTTTACTATTCACTTTATCAATTACAAACAACCATTTCACTAGTCAATTAACCAACACATACTTGTATTGTCAAAATGAAGTGTCATAATATCTATTTTTTCTTTAATTAAAATGTTAGGAACATGTTCATATAACCAAATGAGTTGTCCACAGTCCTTATCCAATTAATGTCAAAACCCAAACATTGGCATTTTCAACATCAGCGTGCACAAGGGACTACTAAGATTATCTCCTAGACATGTATCAACCACAATTCATCACTTTATTATCTTCTGGACATGCATTATAAGTTGAAGTTAGTGATGAATAAAACTAACTGCACAAAAATAAGTTCTTAATTTCTTTCTTGTCCTTAGTCCCTGTTTGCTGTAGCTAAAGATCACATTTTTACTAGATATTGAAAAAAGTTGATGAAATATGTGAATGAAAAGTTAACAAAAGTAGTGAATTCCGTAAAATGCAAGACTAAGATTAATTGTTGATTTGATTTATACTTTTGGCAAAAAATTTAAGCTGCACCAAACAGGGTCTTAATATTTTGTGTAGTTTACATTTTGGCACATGTTGCCTTTGATTACTACTATATAATTTAGCAAGCTCCCTGTCTCACAAATGTTACATTATATACTCAACTAGTATCAAAGTGTCTAAACTAAGTTTTATTCTCGATAAATTTGAAGTTAGTTAATTTTTGTTTTATAATTATAGTGAGATTATGTTGTCTTTATTGTAAGGGACTTCTTTTTGCCCGCGTAAAATGACAAAAATATGAGGAGTTGTTCTCTTTGTGAATCCTTAGTCTCTGTTTGAGTTCCATTCTCAAAAACTCATTTTTTTCTTAAACTCATTTTCAATCACACATTCTCCTAATGAAATAATTTTATATGTAAACCTAAAATAAATTTCTTATTTTTTAACCATATATTCTCCAAAAAAATTCATCATTACAAGATTTATTTTCCCAAAAAGGGCTCAAACATTGTCTTAATTGGTATAATCTTCATTTCCACTTGTAGTTGGCACAATTGCATGCTTTAGACGTGGCTAGACTTCGAGTATTGTGATTTGAATTTCATATGAAATGCCAAGCCAGACACAGTAAATGAATGAGTACAAAAAGGGTGATCAACAATGAAGTAGAGATGTTAAGATTTAGAGTTCTATCTTAAAATGTCAACTTTATTAAGAGGAGTACCACAATCCTTTATAAGTTAGTTTATGTTTATATCTTTATTCGATATGGAATTCTATCCTAAACCTTATTAAGAGTAGTAACACAATTCTTTATAAGTTGGTTTATGTTTACATCTTTATTCTACATGAGATTCTATCCCTTAACAAGAGACTTATAGAGGCTGCAGTATAAATCCTTTGGGCAGATAATGAAATAAGACCTTAAAGAATACAATTATTTGTTAAAACAGTCTTGAAAGGAACAAAAGACGATTCATAATTCACAAACAATAACTTTTATCATGCCTTTTGCTTTATTGAGACATGCAATTCTCCCATGCAGCAGCCTTGCCATAGGCGAATTGAAATGTACATTAGTCGTTCAGAGGGCTTTATGATGCTGAGAATAACTGAGTCAAATGTTTCATTAGTCATTGAACTTATATCTTCATCATGTTTTACTCACTGAACTCTAAATGCTTTCAAGTGGTCACTAAACCTTAAAATGTTGCACTCCATCACTCACTCATCATGTTCATAAGTCACTGAACTTTAAAATACTTTTGAGTGTTCACTGACCTTTAATACGTTGCACTCTATCACTCATCCATCATGTTTCATTAGTCACTAAACTTATACATATATCACGCTTTATTCACTTAACTTTAACATGCTTTCTAGTGGTCACTGAACTTCATAATATTTTCGTATAAAATTGATTTTCTGTGAGACTCGATCTAGATAAGAAAATTAAAATAAAATAAATATCAAATAGGTAATGACTAATGAGACTCTCAATCTAAGACAAGAATATTAATATTGGTGAAGAAGATATAATTTCTCTAGTAATCGAAAGCTATGTTCAAGGAGATAGAAGAATACTAGCTTTAAATGGACATATATATATATATATATATATATATATATATATATATATATATATATATATATATATATCAAACAGGTAGTGAAATTTTTGATTTAGAGTTAATAATATAAACCAAAACTAATAAAATATAATTTTTACAGTTGTCACAAGATAATTTAATAGGAAAGAATCGCGTCATCTTCTTGTATGATATTTTAATATACTTTAAAATTTTCAACTTTTGAACCGTTGGATTCTAGTGAGTAAAGTATGATGAATGTATAAATTCAGTTATTGATGGAACATGATAAATGAGTGATAAAGCGTAACATGTTAAATTTAGAGACCACTCGAAAGTATTTTAAAAGTTCAATGATTAATAAAACATGATGAGGGGGTGATGGAGTGCAAGATCTTAAAGTTCAATGACCAATCAGAAGTATTTTAAAGTTCAATAAGTAAAGTATGACGGAGGTATAAGTTCAGTAACTAATGAAAGATTTAACTCGAGAATAACTTCTCTCCCACACTCAATTTCATTCACACATTCTATAGGAAGGAAAAAAAAAACAATTTTCAAATAATCACTTCTTAAAAAATCTTTGTCAAACAAGCGCATCATAATTTCTAGGAAACAACATAATCTTAATTATCTTTCATGGAAAACAATGAAAATATTGGCATTGCAAAGGTAGAAAATAAAAAAGAGTTGATAAGAAAACCATGCATTTATAAAATACACAGTAGTAGAAGTCCTACACTTTTACATTGCTTCTCTTTCTGAAACAATGAGAATTCTACATATAAAGACTGGAAAATTTTTCATGTTACAGCGTAATCGTGTGTAAAGGGCTTAATTCTACTTGAATTCTAATGTTCTGTATTTGTGTTAGTTATCTATCTAGAGCATGTTTCATAATCGGTATTGGATAACATTTGGCAATATAACGGAAAATTTTTTAGCTTCTTTTCTTAGTGCAACCTATTACTATCCAATCCTCCATACGGAACATGCTAGTATATTTCTACCCATCCTCAAGAGAATGGTGGAGGATGTTTATGTGTCTTAACTAATCATCCCAATCATTTCCCATTATTCGGAATCAATGTACCTCAAAGAGGGACCATTCCACAATCTTTTTCCTACACAACTTCACCTTCTCTTCATCCCAATCCTCGTCCCAAGTTTGATCCCAATGCTCAGTTGTTTTAACTCTCAAGGAAGAATTGGAGTCTCGCTGCCCCATTTCAAGTTCCTGATATAGGACTCCATCAAGGTATTGTCCCCTTTTTTCCAACTTGCAGCATGCCCATATCCCTGCTATAAGCAAACCTATCGCAAACAATAGGTATGTTCCATCGATTGGCGTAAAATATGTGGTATAAAGACCTTGTGACCCTGTAGCTCCTACATGAACCACACAATTCCCGTTCCCAATACTTAGCAAAATTGAAGAGATTCCTTCTACATTTGGTGGTAAATTTACCCGAGATTGGATAACTGGGCCTACATTAGAGGCCAAATACAAATTTTCAAAGTATGCAACATGACTACTTTTTCCATAGACCACTTATCTTCATATTCGGTAAAAACTTGAGGTTTGTCACAATTGAAACTGAGATGGGATATACATAAGTTCGAATTTGGTTGGAGAGAAAAGAGGGAAATCATGTCTTCGTAGTTTATTTCAATCAACAACAAATTTAATGGAGATATTTCATGGATAAATATGAAAACAAAATATAAAAATCAATACCTTATTGACATGGTGTTGGCAAATTACTATACTTTCCAGGATTTTGTTCATGGGACGAACATCAATATTTAACTTAAGAGAACCCTCAAAATCATTCAGAACAAGAATGTATGATCCTATAGACCCTTTTGTGGAATAGTGATGTAGGACAATTGGTGTTAGAGTTTGAAGAAGAATTAGACCGAAAATTGGCAAAACGAGTTGTTTCAAAGAAACAAACATAATTTTTTGCATCAGTGTAAGAATTTCTATTATAATATGTTTTTAGAAACGTCTCGCAGCGTTCTACAATTTCCTTATCAAGGCTACCCTATTGACATCATTTTCAGCCTCAAATTTGTAGTTTTAGGCAGTCTACCGGGCAATTGAATTTTTTTTTTTTGCTTTTAATTGTTTTAATTAAGTGGATGTCTATTTTAGTCTTTTTACTTAAATTAGGGTTTTCAGAGATTATTTAAAGGTTCTTTGTTTTTCTGAATAATACAATTCCCTTTTTGAGATTATTTTCTTGAGATTTACAACTTTCTTTTGTTGGGGATTACGTTGGTAAACCCTAGAACTTCCGTTCTGCATCAAATAGATATTTTTGAACTGTTTTGCCTCCTTAATGAAAAATAGACACAGACGTTGGCCATCTCCCGTGGTGGGCTTACTAAACATTAAGGTTTAGCTACCACCCATTAAAAATAGAGGAAAATCAAATATCAGATTCAGATATCTAGTTAAACCACAATCACCATCATCAATTGAATACCAGTTTAAAAGCATCTCCAACAATACACTGCAAATGATAACTCGTACATTGGATAAATCAAAACTACATTACAGCATAGAACCGAATGATAGTTCATTAGTCATTACATAATGTACAATAGACAGATAACTTTCATTTAACACGTGCTGACAACAGAATTATAAAAATTAAAAGTAAATGTAAAATATACCAGAAGGAACACATGCATCGATTTTATATCCTGCAATGTGGCACTTATTAGACTCCATGTCGCATGCCTCTACCTTTGGCTGATTCACTGGAATTTGAGCATCCCTAGAATGCAAATTAACCAATGGAACCAGACTTGGAGATGGAGGCATCTATATACACAAGATAAACATTCTTCACTTTCCATTACCGGATAATGTAATCATGTTACCATGTTGAATCAAGAGGACAAATACACTTCAAACATTTTCATTAACAGTGCCCTCTCGACAGGCATTGATAGTATATGTTAATCATCTCATCTAAAAGTTTAAGCCATTAGAGAGAGCAAGCATATTTTTTTAAATCTTGTCTTAGAGAAATCAAGGCACATAAACAAAATCAAGAAATAAACATATCTGGGCACACCTGATCCTAATTAATGACATTTGATTATGAATTTTGATTAACCTAGGATAATTTTCTAAACAATTCAAGAAAAGGTGCATTGGAGTGAAATGGGACAAGGGAAATCAAGAAAAAAAATCACCAACGTTGAAGTCCATTTATTCATAATCTATTGAACTTTGAGTTTGTGAAGTTGATGTTAAAATTAAATGTTTCCAATAATCTCTTCTCAACTTTTATAGAATGCATCCATCAATTCCAAAGTAAATCATACCTCCAATAGCTTATGGTTGACTTTCCATTTGATTGTTTAGGCTACAAAAGATAAGAAAACTTTTCTATGGAGATAAATACTCTCAACCCCCTTCCTGAACCCTTGAAACCGAGAACTCTCTAGAAGATAAAGAGGAAAATGGTGTATGTCTCTCTCTCTATATAGAATTCAATGGGCCAATGCCATATTAAGTAGGGGTGATAGTAGGGACTCCATATGTGTGTAGTGAAAATGGCCCATCCCATTATGTGTCCATTTACCAAAATGTAAATGCTAGTCCATATATATAGAAATACAATACAACAATCTCCCACTTGGACAACATTACATTTTGTCACTACATAAATACAAACAAGCATTTCAAAACATAAAGGTCTTGTTCAAAATGTGTCTACAAGTTCAAGCCAGTGAATGATATACCGACAAAATATACAACACATGACCAATACTTGAAATCACGTAACATAAACCAATGAGATGCAAAAGCAGTATGGAAAATATCAAAAAATGATAAGAACATGTTTCCATAAGAAGCCCTAGAGACAAATATGAATGTCTTTAAAACAACAAGCCTTAACCAAAACACAGTTGTAGCATATAGCCTAACGACTATACCGACAGGGTATATGACACCAAACATATACTCACAACTGTCAGACTTAGAAATAGATCAAACACATATTGTCTCTTACAAATAACACACATTGTCCATAATGCGCATGACTCAGGCATAAGACTAATCAAAATGTCTCAATACATAAATAAACATTGCCTTGTCCAAAACACGCGTGACTCAGGCATGAGACTAACCAAAATGTCTCAATATATATAAGCATTGCCTTGTCCAAAATGCAGGGTCGGACCTGAGGAGAGGCCCAAGAGGCCTCCGTATCAGCCTAGATTTTTAGGGGCCCATTTTCTCTCTCTCTTAAAAAAAATAACCTAAATTTCACTTCCCCCTCCACAATTACGGCACTGCTCCAAAGACGGAAGAAGGGCACTGTGCCGGCTCAGTGGAAGCTAGAGGAAAACCATGACTCACCTTCGTCCTCCAGCGAAATAAACACACAGAGAGAGAACCGTAAGGCCTTGAGGCATGGATTTATGATTATTGAGTAAGTATTTACTGTTTTTGGCTGTATCAATTGAACTCTAAATTTCTGCATCTATATATTATGTGTCAATGTGTCTGAATCTGAGTTCTTCTCCTCTGATGGTGGTTTCTTGTCCCTGGTGCTCTTCTGTTTTACTCTTCTATAGCCCTGAATGTCGATCCATTGCTCTATCCTCTTCCCATACCCAATGGGTCTGCCAGGCCCTCAGCCGCCTTTGAGAAGACAATTCTCCTCTTTTCCACCGCCATCAAGATTGCCAAGTCCAAGCCCGTTTTCTCATTGCCGCTAGGAGTGGGCGCGGGTCGGTTCGGTTCGATTCGATTTTTTTCGGTTTCAGAAATTTTCGGGTATTTAGTAAATGGAACCGTCGGTTCCAAATATAATTTTGGAACCGTTCGGGTTCGGTTCGGTTCCATTCGGTTCCGTACTATAATTAAATTTTTTAATATTTAAAATAATACTACATAAATACACCTGAAAGTAGATACTAATATTAATAACAAAAAGTAGATATAAATACCAAGTTCAATCTTAACTTTTACAAATTAACGTAATCTAATTTAATAACATATAAATAATAAGTTGTCAAATACAAATACGAAAAAGTAAATATTAATAATGAAATTTCGATAATTCATATAAATAATTTATTTGTTTCAAACATTCAAGTCTACATAAAAATGAAATATAAATTAGAAGTAATAAAGATAAAATATTTTAAAGTATTGATAATACTTACCAACTATTTAATATAATAATCAGTTGTTTGACTTTCCATACTAACTACTAAGAGACTATATAAGAAAAAATTGAAAAAAAACACAACTAACAAACATAAATAAACTCTAAATTGTTCAACTAATAAGATTTAATAAGAAAAAATTATTAATTTATTTAGAAAAAATAAAAGAAATTAATTTATCCAATATAAAAAAAAATTCGGTTCTTATTCGATTTTGGGTCTAGAACCAAGAACCGAATCGAACCATTCAGTTCTCGATTCGGATACCCGTTCGGGTATTTCATTTAAAAAAACCCGCTCGGTTCGGTTCGGTTTCGGTTCAGTTCGGACATTTTGCTCAACCCTAATTGCCGCCTACAACCTGGCCGTGGTGTCCCCTTCAAATTTCCAGACTCTTTTTTCCCTTCAAGGTGACCCCATTTCGTCACAAGATGAAACTTTTCTTTTCCTCCGTTCCTTCATAGAAATTGAGGTAGCGAGACCCGTAATTCTAGCAATGAACAAAATTTCAATACCTACCCAACAATATTAACTTCTCACATAAATTTAATTACCAATTTAATGCATTCAAGTACGCTAACAGTTGCGGTACCTTTGGAGCAAAGGATTTGAATCCATTCAAAAATCCAGCACATATACACATAGTAGCACACAGAGAGAGGTATTTGATGGCTATTGTGATCAAGAAAAAATGAGAAATGATCAACATCAAAAGCAGAGGCATAAAGCAAAAATGTCTTCATTTTAGTGAGAGAAAGGTCCAGGAAGAGGAAGGGACGGGGACACGTGAGAGTGGAAGAAAAATGTAATTTGTCTTTTAAAAAAAAGACTTGACTCAAACCGATTCGATTAGGGTCGGGTTGGGTCGGTTTAGGTTAGGAACAGGGTTGGGTCGGTTTGTGAAACAGTCCAAATCGGGAATATCGGGTCAGGTCGATTTTGGACCAAATCTGACCTTATCCGACCCATTGACCACCCTACCTGGAACCTCCAGGTAAGAGGGTCCAACTCATGCTTCGAACACCAATGAGTATTACGCGAAAATTTACTAATAGAAAGACAACATGCTGCCGGGGACTTTAATGTACTTGATTCACAACATCAGAAGCAAGAGGTCCAAGGAAATTTGTTCCAGACAGGGTCAATACTTCACAATTAAAAATTGAACACAACTATAAAAAATGAGAAGGAAGCTCTGATACCAATTGTTAAAATTAAATGTTTCCAATAATCTCTTCTCAACTTTTATAGCATGCATTTCTCAATACCGAAGTAAATCATACCTCCAATAGCTTATGGTTGACTTTCCATTTGATTGTTTAGGCTACAAAAGATAAGAAAACTTTTCTATGGAGATAAATACTCTCAACCCCCTTCCTGAACCCTTGAAACCGAGAACTCTCTAGAAGATAAGAGGAAAATGGTGTATGTTTCTCTATATAGAATTTAATGAGCCAATTCTATATTAAGTGGGGGTGAGAGTAGGGCCTCCATATGTGTGTAGTAAAAATGGCCCATCCGATTATGGACCCATTCAACAAAATGTAAATGCTAGTCCATATTTATAGAAATACAATACAATAGTTGAACGCTATTGTTTTGGATGAATTACGCTATGAAAATAAAGCCATGTGGGAAGCTCATTATAACTACTAATATTCAATCAAACATGAAATGGTTACGAGTTTACCTTGTCTAGTACGGTGTTCCGGCTACTCCAATCTACGGTTACGACCTGCAAAAAGAGGTCGGGGCTTTCTCCCCCATCGTACTTCCGGTATGAGAATTAGTGTTCAGTATTGGAGAATATGGAGAGATAATATTGAAATTCAGATAGTTTGGATTTTAAGAGTCCATACATTTTCCCATATTGGGGTATATATAGGCACCTGATGGCACGCTCATGTTCCATGATTTGTTGTGCCACGTGTCCCACGTGTATCTTCCCACTCTCTCACGTTCTATAGCGTCAACCCCCACTCGTCTAGTGGTTGGTTATTCCTGCTTTTGTTGTTCGGTGGTTTTCGTATATCTCGGGGCCATTTATTTGGCTAAGTATAGTGGGGGGTCGACGACCTCGTTATGGTAGAGGGTAGACGGTCTGTGTGAGCATAGAGCGCTTCAGAGGGGTCGACGTCTTGGTCGACGGCCTTGTGATGGTAGGCGACCTATGCTGGTAGACGGCCTATGTGAGCGTAGAGCCCCTCCGAGGGGGGGGGGGGGGTTGACGTTCTGGGGGTGCACATTAAGTTGCCCATCATTGTGAAGAATTATTAACACCGTCCTATATCAAAACATTAAAAAAAAAATGTTTTTTTAGGCTAATAATTTGGATGGAAATGGAGGGGGGGTAAAGGTTTAAAAGAAAAAACAAATTTAACGGATGAACTGAGGAAGACGAAGATCTCATATAAAATAATCAAACAGTGAAATCTATAATGGCAGCAACTATTCAATGGAGTTGGATTTGATGTCAATTTTGATTAGTAGATTATTGAGTTTTCTGTCGGGCCGATCTTGGGGTGGCAAAGGGGCCCCAACTTGCAGGCTCATTTCGGCTCAGGCCATGGGCCACTCGGGCTCGTATTTAGACGAGCCATAGGCCGAGCCAAGCTCCATATTTTTCCGGTCACTTGAATCATAGCTGTGTAATCCGCAAATCTTCCAAGTAAGCATTTCATATAACTTTGCGTCAGCTAAGTTCTTGAGTTAGAGATATACAAACTTGAACCGTTCACAATCTTCTAAGCAAGAAATATGTTTGATTCGTGCAATTCCCAAAATTCCTTTTTCTACAGTATTTGCGACCAAGTTCAAGGAAACATCCATATTCAGTGACAAAAATAAAATTCATGCATTTCTAGAAGTCAAATCAAATTTTTATTCTCATTAGATTTTTGAGCAACGTTCTTCTCGGCCACAACGGCTGAAACGAAAAAAATCAATCACAATGAACTTCAACATCTAATGTAAAAAGCCCTGATTAGTTAGTGTAAAGCTAATAATACGAGCACTCAACAATGGTTTCATATGTAAGTACAGAATAGAATGACGGCTTGCTGATAAATGATTAGCGGTTTTCCATCGATAACAAGAAGTTGCAAGTTGAATACATGGAAGCAGCAGCAGCCATAACAGCTAAATCCCTTTCTGAGTTATTGGCTTGTCTGAATCTGCATAACAAATATTTGCCAATTAGTACAATTTTTGTTTTAGAACTAAAAAAACATGAGAAACTTGGCGTGAATCTCTTTCAGTTAATGAAATAACGAAACAAGAAAGAACAACAAACTTTGGAATTGGATGTAAAACCTGACCTCGAATATACAAAAATGAAACAGATGTAGTACAAATTATTTTCGGTTTTGCGGAAAATATTAAACCAACATAGATTAGTACACAAATAGAATTGAAAGAGTAGAGAAAAAGTGGTTCACATAGCCAACTCGAAATTTATGGAAACAAGGAATCAGACCACTCAAAATTTATGGAAACAAGGCTTAGTTTCACCGATGAAGAACAAAATTTTATTAAACCAGCATGATCAAAGTTTTGACTGCTGAACACTTACTTGAATTTAAAAGTTGGAATTGAACTTTGCATAAAGGATGGAAAACCAGGTGAAGATTTTTAGATTTGGCATAAAAAGATTGCTTGTTGACAGCATCTACTGACTAAAAGAAGATAACATGCAAATGCAACTAAACTTAATCTTGTGTTTTTCTCAAAGATGTCTGGATTTTGAGAGTTTTCTAAGAAATTACAACTTAAAATCACTTCTGTCACACAACTGATAAAAACATCAAAAAAATATATGCCCCATACACAATACGTATTATTTGCAAAATTCAATACAAGTTTAATGATGTAGCTGTTTTAAAAAATTTAGTATGTTTACCTGCATTTATTTGTACTTGTTTGTTGCAAACCATGATCACCACTATGTTTGCAAAGAGTGGTTTCACTCCACAACTGCATTTCCTTTACTTGGTTCAGCCAACTTTCCTGATTACATAAAAAGCAGAATAAACTTGGCATAAATTCATATCCTAGACTATGGTTAAACATTTAGTGCATCGTGTTCGGTATACATGACTGGACATCATAACCAAAAAGACTAGCTTTTTCTTCTTTAAAACCATTTAGGGTTATCCAGTCTGCACTACCAAAGTTGCACTTGTAGTCCTTCACAGTGCTAGAAACTCACCAGTTGACTTTCTTCTTCAGATAGTGCTTTATCCATATGCCGAAACATTGTTCTCCATCTGACAAAGTGAGCATTGGCTGTCGCTTTGTCAGGACGGAAAAAGTTAAAACCTATTGTATACAGATCATTCTCTTGGTTAGACGGGAATTCTCTTGACATTAGGCAAGGTAATTCTGTATTAATTACAGCCCGAACTCTCTTCTGACTACGGCGCAACGCTGCAATTAGAGAACATACTGAATTAGGAATCTATTGCCACCTTAAACGGTAATGGAATTTCAATTTTGAAGTAGCAGTTTACCATCTAAACGTCCTTTGATATCTTGATTAAGAAGTTCCAACCATTGGGAAGCTACATTAGCAGCTGAAAATCAAACAAACTCATATTAGCTCACTACTGGAGTTATCAAACAGAAGTTCCCTTGATTTAATACTGGAGTTATCGACAATATAAAAGAAATATTTCAGAAGCATATGTCAATAATGCTGAAATGTCAATCATAGTCATTAGCTATAGATCGTCTTTTGACAAATCCTTACGATAGAAAGGTAAAAGGTCACAAAAAATTGTTATCCAAATAGCCCAAAGCACCTAAACTAGCTCAGAAGGCCGAGGCCAGTAATAAGAAGCCTGAAAAGTACAAGATCAACGAGTGCACACCTCAGCCACCCCCAGATCCTCTAAGCACGCGATTGAGTAAGTCAAATTGATGCAGGATTCGTATAGTTCAATTAGGAACCAGAAAAGAAAGGGGAGCAAAGAAGAGAAGAATTGAGGGCATGAGGAGAATCAATCTTTATTTATATAATCACAATGAATAAGCCCCTCTATTTATAGCAAATAAACTAAGAAGTTAAAAAGGAAACAAACTCCTAATAAACTATAATTGTATCAAAATATCAAAACTAATCTAATCAAAGCTAATTGAAATATACTTAAAATCAATCATTTATTATAAGATCTTAATTAAAATATATCTCTATATTTATTCTTATCCTGATCTCCATCACAAATAATGAAGCTTGACAAATGGCAATCAAAATGTAAGAAAGGAGGCCTCATGTGAGGCGTGCTTCAAGTTGTAAGCCTTGAGCTCTTTACAAAATAATGCAAGCAATAAGAGTACAATTAACCAACCTTCGACGGAAAGTGAATTAACAGTACTGGAGATATTTGCTGACTCCTGATTTGACAAAGAGCTAATATCCTCTGATGCAACGGTTACGCATGATGACAACTTTAGTGTGAGTCCATCATCCTCATTTTCAATGTGGCTGTATGAAGGCTTACTTTCAAAAATCTTTGTCTCTCCCTTGTATGAATACTTATGTTCTCCAGTAAGTTCAGAGTTCAGAGAAGTTGATTTGCTCTTTGATGGATGCCTGCTCATCTGGCTGCTTCTTGTCAAAATATCTTCACTGTTAACTCCCAAACAGTTCGTTTTTTCCAGGTCCTCTTTGTCACTAAATTCTTTCGTGCTACACTTAGTTAGCTTATCTAGCTTGCTTTCAGAATGTCGATTTTCAGATCTTTCAGACCTCACCAGGGCTTCTATAATAGAGTGAACCTGTCTACTGTTTCTCACATGGTTTATGATTCCAGGATTTAGCCCATTAAGCAATCCACTTGGAGCGGCGACCTTTGCAAACCTATCTACCTGCTCTTTCTTGGCAAGCTCTATCTTTTTCTTCATCATGTCATTTTTACTCTTCCTCTCACGTGGCTTTGGCATTGCTAGTGCTGGTGCTCCATAGGATGTGGATAGGTAACCGTTTTGTTTCATCTTATTCCAAACTCCCATTGGATCTTTTCCCTCCAATGGACCTACAGAACTCCCACACTCAGAACTGTCCCTTGATTTTGAATGCTCGTAGGTTTTGTACGGATAGAAAGGGTCGTGGTTGATTGAACTGGAAATGTTTTCAGCATTTAGATCTAACTTAAACCCTCCTGACTTCGAAAAATCATCATTACATTCCATTTGTTCATTCCCGGATGTGGGCTGTTTCTTGCTTTCCTCTATGCATCCTTGAGGATCATCATGAACGGCATTGCCGACACAACTGACATTATTATTGAGATCAAGTTCACATGGAGCAAAGTGGACCGCTGGCTGCGCTGCATCACTTTCCCATCTTCCTCGCGCTACATAAAAATTTGCTTTTTCAGTTTATTTTAAGGAAAAAATATTCTCTTCAGGGTGTGTTTGATGGAAATTATTGAAAAAAGAATGTATTTTAAATAGTGACACGATGGAAAACATGTGGTTAAAAAATAAGGAAAAATTATTGATGCGATGAAAAATATTATTTTATTGAAGACTATGTGGTTGAAAATTAGTTTTGAAAAAATATATTTTAAAAGAATGTGTACCGAACATGGCTTATCCTTTTTTTCTCCCCCCTGTACAACACAATCCTCCCCACCAAAAGTACAATAAATATTTCACCAAAAAAATTAATCAAAACATTTGAATAGTTTTAACTGAAAACCCAAAACTCATAAGCCACATATCAGACTGAAATGGTACAAATTAAGCCCAGGGAAAGTTTCTTTTCTAAACAACAAATTCAATTTTGTATCATGAATTCTCTCAATTATATAAATTACAATTAACCAAATAAAAATTGAAACTTCACATAATTTTACTTTAAGAGAAAAAAGACATACTTTCAGAAGGAAGAAAGGATTCAAGATCACGCATTTTAACTCTTCTGTAAGAAATTGCAGTCATTTCTTCATCTCCCACAATACCTCTTTTCTGCTCCACCATTGCCTAAATATCAAATCCAAGAACATCATGAATTTAAACAAAAAAAAAAAGAACTCCAAACAAAATAAACAAATAAAAAAACTAAACATTATTTCTTAAACCCTCACTTTTGATTCAGATCTGGACATCACCAAAGGTTGATTCTTAGACCCACATTCATGCTCAAGAAAATTGAGAAAAAAAAAACTGTGAATTCAAATTTCAAGATTCTCAGCCTGTACCTTTAAACAAAACCCTCAAAATCCAAATTCAAAATGGACACTATAATTCCCTGATCAAGAAAAGATTCAAAAACAAAATGTGGGTCGTTGAAATACAAAAAAAATGAATGTTGCATTGGTGGATTATATGTGTACGCATAAAAGACTAACGATTCATCTCTCTTGATATGGGCTGCAGAAGTTAAGGGAGGGAAAATGTTGGTGGTAGGTTTTGGATTTAAATTTGCAGATGGGGGCGCGGAGAGAAGTATTTGTTTGAGAATAATTTGGTCACATGCAAAAGTTTCCACGTTTGATGTCATTTGTTTTGTTTCTGGTTTGGTCATTGGTGTTTAGGTTTTCAAATTCAAGTAAAATGAAGATTTTGTTTAGGGACCACGTTAAGGTGCAATATTTTAATTGCAGTTAAACTTTTCAATTTTTGTTCCTTGTAATAATTATTTTTTTAACTTTTCTCTGTCGAATTCTTATTTTCATCCTTTCATTAATTAGTACGGCTCGTTATTGATGATGATTTATGTCAAAATATTTTTTTCATACTTTGAAATGAGAAATATATAAATTTTTGCACTTTTTTGTTTTAAACAATGTAATGGAAAATAAATTGTCTTACGTACAACTAAAATGTAGTGTAAAAAATAAAAATTGTGGTGTGAATATAATTTTCCTAATACCATACTACGGGCGTGTTAGACAGAGATTAAAATCAGATTAAAATTGAAAAACTAGTCGTTATTGTTAACTTTTATTAGACGAATGAGACTCAATAACGACTATATTTTCAATTTTAATCTTTTCAAAATAATATTTTGACCCGAATAATCAAGATGGTATTTTGAAATTTATCTCGATCTATCGTCTAGGAGGACGACGAGATTGGATATGCAGCTTCAAATAATCAAGAATTATGCACTGTCCATTTCAACACTAATAAGATTCATGAATATTTGTACTTCATATGGTAAAGTTAGACATTGTTATTGTTATTTACGAACAAAATTTAAAAGATTAATGATCACCGTCAATCCTAACGAGTAAAGATCGTAGATCTAATTCAATCCTTGAAAACTATCTTAATTCTACCTAAAATAACGACATTGAATGACAATCAAATTAGCCAATGTCATAGCCTATTTTAAAAGTTCAATCAATCATGCTACATGTGCACTTCATTTTAACATAAAATACAATTTCCTGCCCATTTGCATTTGAAAATATATGAAGTGTCAAACTCCATGTCAACTAATTAATGTACAAGAAGCTTTATTCAACTTCAATGGCATGGCATTGACGTCATAAATTATGACTATTAACTTTTTTTTTTTGGTGAATGTCTCTCTCTTCCAATATTAAGCTAATAAAATAAGGATAAAATTATTTTTATATAATTTTTCTTACCGAAAATGTTACACCATCTCACGTGTGTGCGGGCCTCGCGTGAATAAAAAACTCCCAAAAATATGATCCTCACACCCTATTGTGAGTGTAAGTAAAAGATTAGGTAAAAAATTTATGTACATGTAGTATTACAGTTGATCGTGATTATTTTAAATCCCTGTTTGACACACATCAATTCAAAAATACATTTTTCTTTCTCTTATTTTCAACCACACATTCTTTAATAAAATAATATTACTCGCAAATCTAATTTTTTTCTATTTTTTAACCCCACATTCTTCATTAAGTCACTGTTCCAAAATGTATTTTCTAAAAAAATGGGCATCAAACATGCTCTAAATGTGATCTTGAAAAATTATATAAACACATAATGTCTTCGATTGAGAGAGAGAGAGAGAGAGAGAGAGAGAGAGAGTGTGTGTGTGTGTGTATTAAATTTCATTAAAATCAATCCATTTTCAAATTGTTTAAAAAATACAATTATTTGGGGTTGTGTTTAAAAATAGATTTTCAAATTAGCCAATATCGTCACCTGTTTTAAAAGTTAGATTTTGAATGCAGATCTATTCTACCATTAACCCAATAATGATAAAAGTATTCTTAACTCTTTTTAGAGGAAATTGGAAAGAACGTCCAATTTTGACATTCCATTTTGAAAGATGGCAAAAAAAGTTGAAAGATTTGCATTCATGGCCAATATTTGAGAAAAAAATGGACACCCGTAAAAGTATACTGATATTACAATTGGTAATCATACTTACACAACACTTTTTATTATCTGCACCACATTTTAATTGTAATGAAGTTCGTAATTTTTACTCATTTGACAATTTCTTTTATGCATTTTTACAATTAAACTTCAATAAAATAAACACATTTTCTCTCTGATTACGACTTTTGACCCAATTTGTTTCAATTTAAATCAAAGTTAAACAATCAATATTAACCACATCTTTCCTGAGTCCCACAACTTTTCAACCACACATTTCAAAAACTTCTATCACAGTCTACTAAAAATTTAATTTTAATCACCACCAAACACCCACTAAATATTATGCTAATGTAAATTGACCTGAGAGGCAAATATTTTTTAAAATTTTGGTATTACCTATTTATTAGACTTATTTTAAAGCATACAAGAGTTAATTTTACGCTATCACCGAAGTAAAGATGTGTAAATTAATAAAAATTGACAATAAAAAAAGTTTAAACATAAATGCAAAATGAGCAATGGTTGGTTTCACATACACTAACAAGTTAGCAGGTCAAATCTTAAGTTTCCTTGGCTTCCTATCTTCTAATGCACATAATTTTTTGAGTCCATAATTTTGTATTACACTTTATGTTATATGATTTGTTCTTCAATGATCCCTGTAACAAAAGTTATGCATTGATTTCCTTTCATGCCCAGCAATTAGCACATAGTTCTCTTTTGATCATTTTATGCTCAAACTCCTTTTTGTTTTTGGTATCAATCATCTTCAAATTCAAGGTTTAACCTATAAAAGCAATTTATAAACTAATATTGAGTTGAAACCCACTCAATTCATCAGCATTAAGCATGTTTAAGATTCTAAATGAATGTGTAATACAAGCTTATCACCTATCTTTGAGAAATTCAAAGTTTTGTATATTTTGTGAAATCCGTAAGTAAACGTTAACTGTGTAGTTGATATAAATGGAATTCTCGAATTTTAATTGAATTTATAAAAAATGTCAAATTACAAGTGAAAAGTGTATTATTTCGAGATTTTCAACCGTACATTTTATATTCAGCTGCTCTTTGAGTCTCATTATTTAAAAGCTTATTTTTTTTACACTTATTTTCAAATACATATTTTTTCAATAAAATAATTTTACGTCTAAATTCAAAGTTTTCCTTACTCTTTAACCACACATTCTTGAAAAAAAAAAAAAAACTATTACAAAACACATTCTCCCTAAAAATTGGGCTGATACAAACCCTCAATATTTTAACAACGTGAACTTGAGATTTCCATTTATGCTTATTCAATTCGAGCTCACAAGTTCATAGTTTCCAAATCGAAATTCCTAGTTCTCAAATAATATATATACATATTCTTCAATTAAATAATATTACAAGTAAATCCCTTTTTTTTTTAAACACACATTCTTCATCAAATTAGTGTTTTAAAATATATTTTGGTAAAAAATTGAAGTCCTCCAAAATTGGCCACATTTCAAGTCTATCACCCAAGTTTGACCACAAATCACGATTATCCATCTTTTTAAATGCATTCATGAAAAACAACGTAAACACACAGTATTTTAAAGTGAAAAAGAAGAGAGAGATTTAATAGTAACATTAAATCAAACTATATACAGATTTTTAGTAATAATTCAAAAGCATATAATGATGACGTAAAGTCATCAAGTAGCCAATGCATTTGGATAATACAGATAATCAACTACTACAGTGACACGGACAAAGGATCGTAATCTCGAGCTAACTCTAAAACATTTTAGAAAATACTTTCCATTTTCTAGAACTTTGATAATTTTTTTAAGGAGAATCTCACAAGTCACCACCCATTCGTATGAAGAATAATGCTAGATGTATATTTTTCTTGACATTCTTTACGACGTAGAAGATATCTAAATAGTAATAGAGGGTGTTTGACACCCTTTTTTTTTAAGAATATAATTTTTGGAATAGTGATTGGTGGGATAATATGTGCTGGAAAAATTTTAGGACGTGTTCGGTAGAGATTAAAATCCAATTGAAATTGAAAATATAGTCATTATTAGGTCTCACTTGTCTAATAAAAGTCAACAATAATGGCTAATTTTTCAATTTTAATCAGATTTTAATTTCTACCAAACGTACTATTAGATTGTATTTAATATTATTTTATTGAGAAAATGTATGGTTGAAATGAAAAATGAGATGAGAATGAATGTCAAACAGGGACATAATATGATATTACTGTCAAAATCAATAAGGTAGATATAGCTACGTGGAAGAGAGTAAAATGAGCTCCTGTTTGAACTGCATTAAAATTTTCATTCTCATTTTTCTACTCATTTTTAATCACACATTCTTCAATAAAATAATATTTTCCATCACATCATAACTCTTTCTCTTTTTTTAACCACACATTCTCCTTCAATTTACTATTTCAAAATGCATTCTTTTAAAATAATGTGGTTCAAACACACCCTAAATTTGCTTTCTGACTTCTTTTGATTTGTCCTTACCATGGTCCTGGTCCCAAACGCAGCCCACGCTGTGAAATGATTAGACGCTTATGGACCTCCCTCAAAAGTCCACCGGAACAACACTTTCAAACCAATCTCATCTCAACCAGTAAAAGCACGCACTTTTCTCGTCAACCCGTTCCAAGGACACAAGAAAAAGTGAAAGTTTACTCCTATTGATGATCTTCACTGTTCGTGCTTCGCACAAAAAGATAACTACTGTAAGTCTGTAACGAAAACAGTTCCGAGTGTTCTGTTATATACGGATTAGTGCAGTGTTTTTTGGGAACAAAATGCAAGATCCAAATTCCAAGCATTTTTCAGGGCCAATGAGGCCAGCCCACCACCGGAGGGCACATTCAGAGATGAACTTCCGGCTTCCGGAGGACCTGGATCTAGGGTCGGACACGTTTGACCCGCCTGCTGGAAGCTTTGAGGAAATGGGATCGGAGGACGATTTGTTTTCTACCTACATGGACATTGAGAAACTAAGTGCTGGTGGCGGATCTGGAATGGGAGACCATGTTTTCGAAAATGCTGGTGGTTCTGGTGGTGGGATGGCGACGAAAGGCGGCGGTGATGGGGAGAAGATTAGTGGAAATGGTGGTATAGCTAGGCATAGGCACAGGCATAGTAATTCGATGGATTCGAGTCTTCTTTTTGGTGAGAGCAGTATTGAAGCTAAAAAAGCAATGGCTCCTGATAAGCTTGCTGAGTTATGGAATCTTGATCCTAAACGTGCCAAAAGGTAGCCTTTTTACATTTTCAAATCTTTTTTTGCATAATGATTTATGGGTTTTATGTATAATTCTATTCCCGATTTAAATTCTTGATGTCGATGTTAATGAATTTATTCACATTTAAGAATGCACAGTGTTAAGAATAATAAAAGTCGAAAATGTTGTTTACTTTATTGCTGTCGCCGCGAATGGAACATGTCTTTATGGGATTGAAGAGATCTTGAAATGGATCTTTGTGAAAGTAGAGCTTGCTCAACTCAAGTTGACTGATATTGTTGTATGCTCAATTATCTTAAGTATGCATTATTGAAAGAGAGGGGAGTTCTACTTTTTACTTTGGATTTTTTCAATAAAAAAATGATGGCCTTGGTTTAGCTTTGATTGATTTGTAAAGTGATTTATGTGGCAATTAATGGAAGCATGAAAGGGATCTTAATTGATCATCACAATCATTGTATCTAAAAGCTTCCTTGGCAAGAATCAACACAAATAGTTTATAGTTGCAGTAAGAATGAATCAAGAGCAAGAATGTAGTCACTTTTAAGGATCATTGAACAAAAAAATCTGACTCAAACCCTCAAATCATATTGTATAAGAGGAGGTGATCACACTTTGGGGGCCACACCTGACATCCATTGATTTCTGAAAACATTTCATTCCTAAAAAAATTGATTTCCTTGGAATTTTCAGAAGAGGCATAAATAGAACAAAATAAGCCAAATTGTAATTTATCTGGAATAGGGCTTAGCTTATTCTGGAAAACTTAAACTTCTCCTATGTGATCCATTTTTTTCCTCTATCTTTTAAATGCCCGGAAAAGGTATAATATTTCTATTAAAAGGTAGGTTGGATTTATCTGGCTGCTATATGTTTTATTTCTGCAATTGTTTGTGAACTCAATATGCTACCGCACCATGAAAACTTTTAGTTTGGCTATGTTCCTATTTGTTGTTTTAGCATGCTCAAAGTTGGACGAGAATAAATTTATATTATCAGTTGACCCTTTTTTCCATTTCTTAAATAAATTTATGTTTCTAAATTAATATATAGGATCTTGGCCAATCGACAATCTGCTGCTCGGTCAAAAGAGAGAAAAGCCCGTTATATGTCTGAACTTGAGAGAAAAGTCCAGACTCTCCAAACTGAAGCAACCACTCTCTCTGCTCAATTGACACTGTTTCAGGTATTTCTTCAAGAACTTGCCTTTCAATTTGTAGACTTCAGCTCACTGTTTTAGCTATTCAGAGAACATGTTCTTAAGTTAGTGTGCATCAGATGGAAATGGTACTGCAAATTCAGATATTTGAGTTACATCCATATTCAAGTCACGTAGGAACAGCTATCCATTTTTTTTACTTCGACAGATATTTGATAGTGAGATTCGGTTACAGTATCTAGGGAAACACAAATAATGGAGCTCTCATAACTATACTGTCAACAAGCAATTTATTGTTTTAGTCTAGGTTTAAACGACCCTCTGTACCACTCCCTCGATCACAGTCCTGTCTCATGTCCTGCAGCCTCAGAAAATCAATCCTTCCACTTGGGTGCAACAAATATGCACAATGCACTTGTTTTTCTTTCAAAAGGTTTGCACTAAGTGCAAGTTAGATGCTCAACAAGTACATGTCATTAATGAATCAGCAAAAGAGTTGCAGCTGATTGTCATGTCAAGACGGAATTCTAGTTTGTTTTCGAAGTTGATAAAAAAGATTCAATGAAACTGAAACAGCGGACTGGTTGTTAAGACAGAAAGAAAAGAAACATAAGAAGAAAGATTCAATGAAACAGAAACAGAGGACTGGTTGTTAAGACAGAAAGAAAAGAAACATAAGAAGAAACTCCCTGAGCCTAGTATCTTTTACCCGATATATTTGTTATGTTTAACTAGATAACTATAAAGATAAGGGAAGGAGGATCTCCGCTGACAGAAGAATTGCCCGCCATAGTTTCTTCAAATTTCTGAAGCGAATGGAGTGGCCAAAAAGCATTCAAGTAGCCAACTCCATATTTGTCGGGAACGATGTTTAGTCCCTGTTTGAAAAAGCTTTTTGGAGATTATAAGCTGTCAAGCTTCATTTTTAACCACACAGTTCATTGCCACGACTTTTATCCACTTTTTGACCATGTTTTATGGGACCCACCAGCTTATAATTTCTAAAAGCTTTGTCATTCGAAAAATACCAAGCCTTTCTCAATGTATGACAATTCTATTGTATGTTACCTGGCATATCCTTGCCATAGAAAAGTTGGAAGTTATTTTCCTTTAGATTTGTTTCCTTTAGCAATGCTTTCTTATTTTAATTATCGCTTTCCTTTGTAGAGAGATACAACAGGGCTGAGTAATGAGAACACAGAGCTTCATCTTCGGTTGCAGGCCATGGAGCAACAAGCTCAGTTACGTGATGGTAAGTGAAAATTGGTTTATTGTTACATTAGATTGTTAAATAATTGAACGATTGATTTTGATTCCCCAATCTCAAAAAATTGGATGCTGTAAATAAAAATCCCCACATCTTTCTAAAAAATTATTGTGTTTATACTACTCTAAAGAGCTATTATAGTATCGGACATCAGTAACGATATCGACAAGCAGGAATGCAATCCCTGTTTGCTCTAGCAATTTAGAGATGAAAACAGATTTGCAAAAGAATTTTCCAGTTTCTACTTGATATTTGTCGATTAATGGATTATATTTGAAACATTTACCTTTCTGATATCAATTCCAAGTTTACATATATGATGCAGCGCTGAACGAAGCGTTGAAGCAAGAAGTAGAAAGACTCAGAATTGCCACAGGAGAAATATCAGCCCCTTCAGATGCATACGACTTGACAATGCAACATATTCAATATAACCAGTCTGCTTTCTTTTCTCATCAGCTTCAATCCAGGCCAAATGATGCCCAGAATGTTCAGATGCCACAATTTCATCCTCTTCATGCTGCCATGTCAAATAATCCACACCCTATGCTTTCTGCTGCTCGTACACAGGGTATTTCTGATGCATTCCAGCAGGATCCTCTTGGCCGTTTTCAGGGCCTTGACATCAGTAGCCGTGGATCTCATATTGTGAAATCAGAAGGCCCTTCTGTTTCAGCAAGTGAAAGCACAAGTACATTCTGATTCATGTCTTTTCTGATTTGTGCATTTTGCCCCAACCGGACCAACCCCATTTGTTTGTTCATAGACTGACCATGTTTAACATCCAGAATCACCAAGATTCCTAATTTTTTTTTTTTTTCATTTAACCGGGGTCTTAGGTTTCATTAGCTTTGTTAGGTTTGGTATTCATTGTCATATGCATTGGCAGTCTATTATTTCTTGTTTTTTTCCTTGAGACATTGTTACTTCAACTCGAGATCACATATTGTGAAGGAATTCATCTCATGGCTTGGGATGGAAGGTTATCATTGTGGTGTTGACAGTTTCACTTATCATGTGAAGCTTCTCGAATACAGCATATTTTGTCATTTATTGATCGAGGGAGAACTCGATCTGCTAATTCATAATGTCAAAGGGTGTAATGAGACATGCACGTCATTTTGTCTTCGTTAACAGAAACTCTTATGTTGTAAAGCATCAGTATTTTTAATGTCATATTCTTTTGAATATTTCTTACCTTTACTTGCAGCAAAACCCATTCAACTTTCTGCCAGTCTCTAAACTTGCTCGTGTTAAGCATGCTTAGGTTTTTTGGATTGCTGCGCATTCAGTTGTTTTTTTGATTGTGAAATAGAGTACTTGGATTCTTCCAATAACTAAAGTGTAACGTGTTTGAATGTAATTGGGACTCGCAGTGGGTAATGTCAATTTTCGTTTTGAGGATCTAACTTTATGAGATTTATAGTTACATTACTCGTTTTTTCTCCATTCATAAGCAAAGTGGAATAGGAATTGTCCATCATTCCAAGATAATTACAAGATTTTTGTCATCTTTTTTTCTAATGAAATGATACGATGATACCCTCTGTGCCTTTATTTAGAATGTTGTTGTTGTTTATCTATAACTTAAAAAAACTCTACCAGTTCTCCTGTTTGAAAAGTAATAGTACCAAATCGATCGTTTTGCCATAAATGTTTTCATCATGGCACCCAAAGTAGTATCTAGATCAATAATAATAGTCCAATCATACTATATTTCGGAGTTACTCTATTCGAGAAACTCTTGGACCAGACTTCATTCTACAGGGGGGGGACCTATTTATTTATATGATTTTACTTTGGATAATTATATTAACATCGCAATTTTTTTGTTTGCTGCACCACATTTTAATTGCAACGATGGTCTCCAATATTTGTTCATTGTTGCACTTGTGTCCATCCCTTTTTCGCAATTTTATCTTCAACCTTTCGTAAATTAGATTTTTGCAAAAAACAAAACTGTTAAAAGGACAAAAAAGATTTATATGCTCCTCATATATTAAACAAGTTAAAATTACAAATACAGAAGTTGAACAAAATATTTGCTACTTATTTCAAAGCATGGTAATTGAATATGTGGATAGAAATCGTCAATAGAAATAATATGTGCTAATTAATTGAAGGTTAATAATAAGAATACGACAAAAAAAAGAGTTAAGGAAATAAATACAATAACGAGAAAATATTGAAAACCTTCATTACGATTTTAGTATTGTGTTGCAAGCAAAAACAATAATGCAAATATTATTACATTTTACTATTATAGATACTCCACGTGTTTTGAAAAATTTCAATTTTCAACCGCACAAGGATATTCCAGATTTTCGGCCCGAGATTGAGACCTATTTTTGGCCTAGTAAACATTCGAATTGGAAAATATCTATTTCTGGTAAAGTTGTATCACTTTGAGTTATCTTTACAACTCAATTTGAATCACCTAAATCGGATATTAGGAGAGAAAATTATGATAAAAATACTAAAAGAAGTGCAGTACTGAAATTTTGCCGAAAGGTGGCGCCTATTCTATCTTCTGGCACCATGGGAGGAGCCGCTTGGATTTATATAGGGTGCGTTTTTGACTCATTTTGAAGCCCATGAAACCTTGCATTCGATAAAAGTGCGGGGAGGAGTATACATATAAGTTTTTGACAATTTTGAAGGAGTTCCACACAATTTGTGGGAGAGAAAAACACATATTCATCAAAATCAAAGAGCAAAAGTTAGGGTTTGAAGACTTTTGAGGTTGAAAAAGATTCTTGATGTAAGATCCAATTCTTTCAATGATCAAGATTTCAAAACTTGATTATGAACTCTATACTTTTTGATTTTCTTTCGTTATTATAAGTACCTAAATTTATAGTTAGGGTGAATGTAATCTATTTGTGACGCTTTATTTCTTTTATTCAAGATTCCAGTTCTTTAAATGCATGTGTTGATTTTATTTATGAATTTAATGCTTTGAATTATTTGGCCAATTATTCAATAATTTTGTGAATCTATTACGAGTCGAGAGGTGAGTTTTAGATTTAGACCATATAGTAAAATTCGGTAATTTAGTATAACGTGAATAGATACATATACTAATTATTGCGGCCATTAGATGAATTCTTAGAACTAATACTTTATTTAATTAAGATTGATTCATATAGAGATATATAATTGAATTAATTAAATAGATTCAATGAGAATTTGAAAAAGGTAAATTGAATACTTTAGAAGAATTCGACCGAACACTACAATAGTAATGAAACTTGATTGACGAATTAAAGGGGATCCATAGGTAAAATTGTAAGTCCTAACATCCACATTCGTACTTTTAAAATCCAAATTCAATAAATTGTGTACGTTAGATTAATTTAGTTTAGTTAGAGTAATTTAGACACCAATCACAAAATTATTATTTGTTTTCGATCAAAGTAAAGTTAGGAATAATTTAATCAATTTTAGATAGTAGTCCTCGTGGAAACGATATCCGGATTCATTGGTCCACTATATTACTTGTTACGATCCGTACACTTGCAAGATATAAAAATTGACAACATATATACATTCGGCTTATGGTTTCTATAAGGGTAGTTAGATTGACATCACAATTTTTATTTATTACACCACATTTTAATTGCAATTAAACTTCTCAACTTTGCTCGTTGTTACAATTATATTCTTAATTATTTATTCTAATTCCTATATTCAACCTTTCATTAATTAGTACATGTCATCCTTGATGACGATTTATGTTAAAATATTTTATTTTCGTGCTTTGATACGAGAGAAAATATTTTTTTCTTACTTTTTATCTATTATTATTTTTAAAATATGATGGCAAAATAAATTGTAATAAGCTATTTCAACGGACTTTTTGAACATAATCTGTTATCAAATACAAAATATGTTAACTAATGGAAAGTTTGATGATAAGAATACCATGAAAAATCATTAGGGGCATAAATACTATAATGAGTAAAGATTGAGAACCTAAAGTATAATTAAAATGTGGTGTAAGAAATAAAAATTGTGGTTTGAATATAATTAACCTTTCTGTAATACTCCCTCCGTCCCATAAAATATATTCGTTTGCATTTCACATAGATTAAGAAAACTTAATTAATATATGTTGTCACGATGGAACTATAAATTTTTCTTACATTTTTTTAATATACCCCTATATTGAATAATGATAATTCATATTTGTTCATAACAAGACACATTAAATAAGAATATATTAGAAAATAAGACATTAATCTCAATATTAAATTTTCAGAAAGACAACGTTTTTACACAATGCAAGATATATCCCCTTTCATCAAGACAAATTTTGTATTTGGACCCCAAAAATAAAATCCTTGTTAATTTATAGGGGACCAATAAAGGGTAGACCCCCCCCCCCCCCCCCCCCCCCCCAAAACACTATCCGAATGCACATAGGCTCCATTCCATGTTGCAGGGGTCGACTTAGTCTTACTAACAAGTGGAACTATTAGACAATCCCCTCTGAAAAACACTTCTATTGGTCCCTAACCAACAACATTTGGATAAAATCCATATGCCTTTTGTGGATGCTATTTCAGGTCATAATATATAGCTGTCTCAACTCTCAAGTGAGAGAATTTGGAACACAACGTATATATGACACTATATATTATATGCTTTAATAAAAATTGTGAATTCAAATGAGGACACAAGTATAGTATGTGACCTGGCCCAACTCGATGGAAGTGAGTTGCCAAACCCCGTGAAAGCTGAGTAAATGCCAATTTTCACCTCCCATATGACTCTCATGTACAAGAGACAAAAATTCAAATGAGAATACTAGTCAAGTAGGTATGTGACCTGGTCCAACTCGAAGGAAGCGAGTCGTTTCAAACTCGTGAAGCCAAGTAAATGCAAATTCTCACCTCCATAAAACTCTCATGTACAAGAGACAAAAAATGAAGATTATGGCCAAGCAATTGTGAATTTATAATATATACGCTACCAATTTTATAAACCTTTTTAAAGTGATGGCACGTCGCCCCCGATGGGTTGGCGGGGCAGGGCAGGGATCGCGGGGAATAAAAAAAAATTGTTTTGGACATTGTTTGTTTCGAGTGCTTGCTTTGGATATTAATATAGTTAGTTTGAGTATTATTTACTTTGGATTTTAAAATTTTGAATTTGTATTTTAACTGGAAATTAATAAAATAAACTAAAAAACGGGGCACGCCCGCGCCAAGCACACTGCACCCGCCCCACCTTAGACCCCCCGTCCCATTGCCATCTTTACTTTTTAAAGACTAAGAAATCAACATAATACTTCTATCTTCCCTACACCCTTTTAATATATATTTGTTAGTTGAAGGTTCGACCCTAAAAACTCTCTCTACAAAGGTTATTATTAATTATATATTACATTCTATAGTTAATTCTATCATTTATATATTAAAATGCACCAATTGATGGTTTTATGGAATTTAAGCCTAATAATAATTATAATGACACATGGGGACATAATTAATTTCCGTGTCTAGCATGTGCCCCTAACATGGTAGGTCCTTAATCAAAACCTCACATTATTTTCAACTAATATTAATGGTTTTTCTACCTATAATATATAGTCAAATTAATGTTGATTAAGATAACTAACTCAACATTTTATTAATCGTATCAATGATTATGAAACCGTACTTGCACGCAACACTTTTGATCCATCTAGCTGTCAATACGAGTAAAAAACTGCATTCTTGTTTACCTTTATCTCGATAAGAATAATCACAAAATTTATGGCGGCATTGCTTCCTAGGCATAATAGTGTGAACGTTATCGACATATTGCTTGATTACGTATAAATTATTATTAAGAAATCGTGATTATCGATAGATTTGTCTAATCATTATAATTATATTGCAAAATTGGTGATTCTAAATTACCATTGGCTAAAGATTTTATATTTCACTTGCCTAATAGCATAATGGTTTGATAAATTATACTTCACAATGCATAAAACGTTTCTTTTCTAAAATTATAACATGTTAGAGATACATAAAATCCCATAAATGTCTGAGTATAAGATAAATAAAAAACTTGCACGTTGGTGCATGATATGTAATTCAATTGTATGCTAATCATATGTGAAATATTTAGAATTTAATACTTATATAGCCATGATTATCACATTGAGCTTAAAATTAGATAAAACCTATGTAATTAAGTGGGCACAATGGTGCATGCCACAAATATAGGCTCTAAAATCTTACATGCTCATTTTTGGTTGTCCAAGACGTTCAACTTTGACCTTAAGGCAACAACTTTTGATCGTGTTTTTCACTAATAATTTTATGCGGGACATTGTCTTTGCAAAATAATTATTGAAAATTTGAAATATTCTAGAAAGAGCTAGCAATATAATATAATCAGTATTCTTTATTTGATAAAGTCATTTTTAACTTTTGTACAGATAAAATCATTTAAATACTTGAAACTAAAGTAAAATAAAAGCATTTAAAAAAAATAAAGAAATATAAAAAAAATTAATAAACTAAAGTCAAATAAAAGGTTTTCAAAAAAATAGAAAAATAATAAAGCGCGTCTAGACAGTGTAGCAGTTGACCACTTAATTCACACTTGCCGTCAAGGCAAAGCGTTTTGCTCGTGTCGCTTAGACATGCTTTTTAAAACGCTGAATCTAACGCAAGAATGTAATGATATGAAAAGCGTATCGCAACCAGCATACAATCAATTCGCATTTATACTAACACCCTATTTTAAAAAAAAAATGATTTTAATTGAGTTAGATGAAACAAACACTACTAAAAATCAACTTTTCACATGCAAATAATTATCAACGAATTGTATTTGTTGGTAATCAGAAACGGATTATCCGTTGGTAAAAGTATTAGACTTTTAACTATGAAAAATACCAACGAAATTTTCGTTGGTAAAAGTGGTAGTTCTTCACCAACGGATATTTCGTGCCTAATGTTGTTGTTTAATACACTTATCATTTACCAACAACATTTCCATAGGTGATAATTCAACCTTTTTTTTTTAGAAAATGTGTCAACCTTTCACCTCCGGATTTTTCGTGAGTGAAGAGTAGTTCATATTACCAACAGAATTGTCGTTGCTAATATTTATCAATTTTAATAATTAAAAAAATACAAACATTCTTCTACGAATAGGGTAATTAATCTTTTTAAAAAAAAAATAGCCTCTTCACGAATGAAAATTTTGTAGGTGAAGATTAATTCATATTACCTACGGAAAATCCGTTGATGATATTAAGCAATTTTAATAATGCCAAACCAATTTTTTTTTTTATCCCAAATATTTAGATGGCCTCTATAAATTAGTGGTCTAATAAGTGATTATATAACATTTTGAACCTTTCAATTCAATTGGCTAACAGTTAAAAAATTTATAATTATTAAACAATTAAAAAATAAAATTGTCACGCCTCCCCCCTATGCTGCTATTTACAACGCTAATTTTTACCTATTTTAATGGTAGACATTTACCAACGAAAAATCGATTGGTACTAATTAAGATTTTTACCAACAAAATTTCTTCTTTACCTATGACGCAATCCGTTGATAATTATCAGTGACCCTCAAATTAACAATGGATTTGTGGTTGCTAATATTCCGTTGAAAAAAAGTAATAACAACGGATATCTTAGTTTAGGAACGAAAAATCTGTGCCTAAAGTCATGTTTTTTTGTAGTGAAGGTAGGCCGAAGTGAGTCAAATGTGTAGGGTTAACTCAACCTAGAATCGAGATCAAACAATATGAACTTAAATATGTAGAGAAGCTACAATACCAATTCATTTAAGATATTAGAAAGAAAGAACATTGACCTTAGATCATTTTATCTTACTCATACTTCACTAGGAGACCACTTGAACATGAATAAATTCATCTCCACCTTTAGGATGATGAATTTGATAGTTTTAGACAGCATTACGAAAGACATACGTGTGACAAAATTTGTTTAATTATCATAAGCATATATACTAAACATATCTATATAGTAAGGCCAAATTTTCTACACTGACTACACACCAACCGAGCACGTTATCACGAAAATCACATAAATATATTATGAAACTACGACATTTAAGTCTAAGAATTAAATGAAAAATAGAATAGAGAATGAAGAAAAAGATACAGTTGAGAAATGCATGTGATTGTAGGGTATATTAGATTAGCAGTTGGCACTTCAAGTTGGAACAATTGCATGTGCATCTTCAGTTGTACATGACCTAAATAAATCTGATTCAATTATGGTTCTTTCAAACTTTGTCATTTTCTACTATACATACATGCCCTATATCTCTATATCCCCTAATCCTAGATCATATTTTTCTATATAAGTAAAACCCCAATACCCCATTTTTTTTACTAAGCCCTCAACACTTAAAAAGTCTACCCCCTTCCTCTCTCTCCATTTACATTCTTGTATTTCTTAATGGCTATCCAAGTAGTCTCCATTGTTTCTCTCCTTTTCTTCTTATGCACCCATGGAATTTATGGTGATTATGGAGGATGGCAAAGTGGTCATGCTACTTTCTATGGAGGAGGCGATGCATCGGGCACGATGGGTATGTGAAAAGCTTCTCGATGTTATAACCTAAGGGCATTCGAGAACACACCTTGATTAGTATACTAATAAATATTTTAGCTTCTTTTTCTTCGTTAGTATTATAAAATCTACTTGTCAAATAAACCAGAGTACTTGATTGAATGCTAATGCAGGAGGAGCTTGTGGCTATGGCAACTTGTACAGTCAAGGGTATGGCACCAACACCGCAGCACTAAGCACTGCTCTGTTCAACAATGGCTTGAGCTGCGGTGCGTGCTATGAGATGACGTGCACCAATGACGCGCAATGGTGCCTCCCAGGGACCATAACCGTCGCAGCTACAAACTTCTGCCCACCTAACCCTGGCCTGTCTAATGACAATGGTGGGTGGTGCAATCCTCCCCTCCAGCACTTTGATTTGGCTGAGCCTGCTTTCTTGCAGATTGCCCAATACCGAGCTGGAATTGTCCCGGTTTCTTTCCGAAGGTATTGATCACGTTATAATATTACGTGTGACAACATATTCTAATACCATAGTCTAAAATGTTGAACAATAAAAAAACGAACTTCCTTGGTGAGCATTAAATGTTCATAAAACAAGGGGTAACTCGACAAAAATAGTTTAGAATTTTAAATGAAAACGTTGAGTATTATATCATAAAAGACGATCATGAATTTGAGTCTCGCCGCTACATATTTGTATACAATATTACAAAGAAAAGAGACTAAGGTTCTTACAACTACAAATTTTGAATATAAAACTTCTATAATATTTTTATTTGTTGATCTTGACAGGGTGCCCTGCACAAAGAAGGGAGGAATAAGGTTCACAATAAATGGGCATTCCTATTTTAACCTTGTATTGGTCACAAATGTCGGTGGTGCGGGGGATGTCCAATCTGTATCAATCAAGGGTTCTAACACAGAATGGCAGCAAATGTCTAGAAATTGGGGGCAAAACTGGCAAAGCAACTCATACCTCAACGGGCAAAGCCTCTCGTTTCAAGTCACCACCAGCGATGGAAAAACTATCAGTAGCTATAACGTCGCCCCGGGAAATTGGCAATTTGGACAGACATTTGAAGGAGGCCAATTTTAGGCTATAGTAGACACTTTTGCACACAAATAAGAAAGAAAAAGAAAAAAGAAATTGTTTATTGCCGCGTGCTGTGCATCCACAGTAAAGGCTCTAATGTAGTGGTGGCTGGTTAGCCACCCTTAGGGGCTTGCTTATAAATACATATAGTCAAGCTATACATATATATTCATATCGTGGCTGAGATTGGATGAAGCCATATTTTCATATAAAATTTGTAGATTAAATCCCTGATTCTGAAAGTCTAATCAGGGATACTAATATAAATGAATTGCCCTTTTCCAAATCATCATTTAGCTTATGTTCATATAATATCTCTATTAGGATTTCTATTATTTCTATGTGTACGAGACAACTCGACTTCGACGAGATAGACTGCAACTTCATTTTTCAAAAAGACAGATCTATTGTCTTGACCAAGTAACGATATCAAACTCTTGATAGCAACATACCGTGTAAATCATACAAAGGGGCAATCTTTCTCACCAAATATCGACAGTAAACTCTTAGAAGTAGCAAAATATTTAGCTCATAATCACATTGAATGACTTTATATGGAGAATCATGCCATCATTCATGAGAAAGTTGTAGATTTTGAAAACTAAGTGATTTGTGATAAACTCGATTATTTTTGGAATAGTGAGCATATGAAATAGAAGTGACCGTGTGATTAATGTGAGATTGTAATTCATACTATTTTGAGGTTTATCACTTATATAAGTAACAATGTTTTATCACATACAAAGGAAATGTGAAATGGTTCTAATTTGAAATATAACTATTTTAGAATGGTGTCCTCTGTTAGACTGTTTAAGAGCTTGTAATATCGAAAATGTGTATGCAAACTTATTTATATTTTTTTTAGTACAAAAAAAAAGTGCCACACTTGGGGTTAAAATTCAAATGTTCATTGAACTTTGCGTAATGTTTCTCATTAGCTACTAAATTTTAAAACAATTTAGACTTTAAAAGTTTTTTAGATGATCACCAAACTTATCACAATATTATCTTATCTATCACTCAGTAACTCAACGCTAGATAATTCAATGGATGCTAACATTACACATTTTGTCGTTAGTTGATTAATCAGCCAAAAACAAGCTTCTTCCTATTGAAAACGTATATAAAAAATGTGAGTAAATTTTAACTTTTTCCTTTTTTTTTCTTTTGTTTATTTGTATTATTTTATCTAAAATTATATTTTACTGCTTTTCTCGTTAATCACATTTTTTTTATAAGCTCATTTTTTTGCTGATTTGACATCAACTAACGACAATAATGTGCCATGTCAACGTTTCCTTATGCCACCTCAGCGAGACCGTAGAATTTTCTAACTCGATTTATCGAGTGATGGATAAAATAACGATTTGATAAGTTTGGTTACTATTTGGAAAATTTTAAAGTTTAATGGTCAATGAGATAATAATTGATAAATTCGATGATCATCCGAAAAACTTTTAAAGTTTAATGATCTACAGGATAATGACTTAATAAGTTCGATGACCACCTAGAAAACTTTTAAAGTCAAATGACCAATGAAAAACCTTGTACAAAGTTCAATGGCCATTTCAATTTTTTACCGCGACATATTGAACGAAACAATATAAATACTCACATATTCTCTTTCTTTTATTGTAATTGCTTAATCCTTATAAGTGGGTGTTTTTTTTCTCTTAATTTCCAAGAACATACCAGTTATATAACAACATTGCTGATACATCATCCTTATTCATGATGCATTTGAATAAGTATGTGTAAATTTGGTTTTTGGGTTAGTTTGAGAATGGATTGAATACTTTAATCATTTAAACTTTGACTACACTTATTTTATGAAGTACGTATACTTTAATGCTACGTTAGATCATATCACAAGTTGAATTTCCACTTACACAATTAATAACCTGGAGTACTTTTAGTTTCAGTCCATGAGTTTTATTTCTAATAGTTACATTAAACCCTGTTTGCTTCCAATTATTTCAACAAGAAAATGCCTTTTTTGACCCTTTTTTTTAAAAATTGTGGGGGCCCACTATGACACAAAATGGTCAAATATTGTGGCTCCCCATTACAAGCAATTGTACAAATTCTGCTTTTCATTGGAAACAAACAGGTCCTAAAGAATACCATGTTATCCTTAAATTAGCATGATAGATAAAATATAAGTAACTTTTCTCTCTTCTGTTTAATATTCTTTAATTTATTAGGAACAATAGTTGCATAATCTGATTTTCATAATAAAATTTGATAAATCGACAGGACATATTCTATTCCCAAATTAGTTATTTTCATGAGTAAGATTTGATTTCTCTTCCTTAACCCTTTGATATTGATGCAGAAGCAAAGTTCCATCGTTGAGTGCCAAATGAAAAATTTAAGGAAAGTTACAATCCTCACCACAGAATAGTGCGCATACACGCGCTATTCTTCTTGGCACCTGTTATTTTGGCATAAATCTTTTTGGTTCTTGAAAAGAAACAATTTCAGAAGGTTCAATTGGCCAAAATGAGTTTTTAGACTCTCAGATTTATTGACATTCAATTTATTTTTGAATATAGTTATTTTTCTTCCATAATTCGCGAAACTATACTCAAATGCTCCCTATTTTCTTCAATTTTGGAATAGATGAGGATTTTGTTAATAAATATAGTGACAAACTTGTCAAAGAATTCCTTAAAGACTATTCATAAGGTCCATGAAAGGTGTCGGTTCATTAGTTAAACTAACGGACCCATGAAGTATTTATAATGTCCTCATCTAGTACTAAATGTCATTTTCTGTACATCCGGTTTTATCTTTAGTTGAAGGTAGTCTGATCGAATTCAAATTCTCTATGTAACTTATCAAAAATAAGTTATCCATTCTAGGAAGAGGGTATTTGTTCTTGACGGCGACCTTGTTGAATTCTCGGTGGTCTATAGAAAAACAAGGTTCTAAAAGGGGCATAAAACCAGGAAACGGAGGTAGACTCGTGCCTTGAGCTGGGTAAGCTGGCACCACCATGTGACAAGGGTAGTGCCCGATGCCACCGCACGTGGGTCTTGTAAGAGCAGCCGCGCCAGATGCAGTTGAACCATCACAACTGGTTCACATGAATCTATTGGATCCACCAAAACACTGTTACATGACCGTAGCTTATATTGCAGCTTATGTTCTGAGCATGTTTGTCCTAGTATATAAGTAACAATTATGCTATTTGTTCAATCATACTTGACAATAATGGTTGACAATGTTGGTGTCGTCAAAATCCGATCCATAAGTAAATTGTACAGTTTCAGTAATTAACTTGAACTTCAGAATTTTTTTTATTAAAATTAGAATATAACAAGCACGGGAAAATGGAGAAAACTTGTCTATATTCAATTTATCACATGTTTCTTGCGCTAAAGAGAATCACATTCTTTCATACTGACACATACACATTTGACCGAGTTATCAATTCTGAGCTACTTCCATAAATTCCAGGAGTAAAATTAATTAACCAAACAATTCACATGCGTGCTTATATGCCAAACCAAGTCACAAAATATCACTATAAATAAAGCCATGTATCAATACGATATCCTTCTCTATCTATTTAGAAAAACATCATGGGTGTCATAACTTGTGACGTTGAATTAACTTCCTCAGTCCCTGCGGCTAGAATGTTCGAGGCTGTTGTCGTCAACTCGGACAACCTCATACCCATGATCATGCCTCAGGCTATTGAAAGTGTTGAAATCCTTGAGGGTGATGGAGGTGTTGGAACCATAAAGCTCGTTAATTTTGGCAAAGGCAGCCAGTTTAAGAGCGTAAAGTATCACGTGGATGCTCTTGACAAAGAAAATTTCAAACATAGTTACAGCATTGTTGAAGGGGATGTTCTCATGGGTATTTTTGAGTCAATTACTTATCATATCGAAATTGTAGCCTCTGCTGATGGGGGATGTATTTGTAAGAACAGAAGCACTTACAACACCAAGGGTGATGTTCAGATCACTGAGGAGAAAATTCAGGCAGGCAAAGAGAAAACTATAGCAATGGTCAAGGTTATCGAGGCCTACCTTCAGGCCAACCCAGATGCCTAAATCGAACATACTACATTCGACAAAGTGGATTTGATGGTGCTTAATTATATTGTTCAATCATGTTCAATATTGCGAGCTTAATTAAGACGGCCAAACTTGCAGTTTAGTTTTTCTGAGTACTGATATCACCAGAGCATTTGTGGTTCTCTTTAATGTCACGGTTTTCACTTGTTTTGCTCACAAAGTTGTACTTCAGTACTGTGTTCTATCATAAAAAATGCTTCTTGTATTATATAACATATTGAATTTTAAAGTATGAATTTAAGCAGAGTGATTGTATTCCTATCATTGAACATATTCTGAATTATTTTTTGACTGTTATTGCAACAATTTTTATACTGTTCAAAGTTGAAACAAACTGAATGTAAGTATATATCTTTTGATACTAGAAGTCTTGTCACCACCTACTATATACTATGCAATAGAAGCAAAAATCCAGGATGAATTGGATTGGTGTAAGCTCTCCCTGGATGTACAACTCTCACGACCGACACTATTACGTGGCAGCTAGCTAAGTAATAGCAAGAAGTTACCTAAGGTTCGCACTCCACATTACTTTGTTTACTTGGCCTAATCGAGGCCATCAATGAAGGAAGCCAAAGCGAATTAAGCATCCCAACCGAAGAGACTTGTAGAGTGGGAACCTCCATGTCCAAGGCACCACAATCTACCGCAGCGTATTTCTGAAGCAATGAGCCTTCATTCCACAATGCATCTTCCATATGTTCATCTCATCCAAAAGATTTTCCATACGAGATCTTCCACGTGACTCATTAATTTGAAATTTTTTTAACGGACGCCTGTCAATCAATTTTTCAATTTACTTTTTAGATATCAGGTTAGGGTATAGGGTAGCCACTTTTCAGAATCATTTAATACCACCTCAACCTAAGACAATAGAGGTGATGCCTGTAAGGTTGATGCATTGTCTATTATAAGGCCATGTGTCATCCCATTCAGCAGTAGCTACCTCTCATATTCTACTATAAAAGCTCACAATCGGTGTCATTCATAGGTAATGCAAATTTACACTCTCAATAGTAACTTTTCTTGATAATTCTCTCTTAATTTATATAGTACACTAACTAGATTGTCGGAGTGTCTATGGCCATTTTTTCTACTTTTGGAGAAGGCTACGTGCACCTAGCGTGTGTCCAAGTGTGCAGGAACTTAACATGTGAACTGAGAGTTGAGCCAAAATCTGTCAGTTGCGCTGTCCAATCGAAAATTGAGGTCAACATACACCTTTCCTACCATAAGAGAAAGCATGAAAAACAAAAATCAAACGATTTACGAAAATGTATTGAGTGCGTCCCCCAATTGCTAGAGAAGACGTGTGGTATAATAAAGGCCCTTGGAGAACCTAATGAGAAGCCAAGGTAGCCTTAAACCCGACCCATTGAACCTAATTGTTGTAATGCATCAAGATGGAGTGCCTTAATTGACTCACATCCATGAGGGAACTAGTGCTCGATGTGGACGAGGGATATTACTCTTGAACATATAGAATTTTTTTTAAAGCGAATATAAGCTTGATAAGATAATTATTTACTACAACTTAGTTTGATCGTACTCAACTTTCACTTGGACAACAATGCAACATCCTTAAGCTCTCTTCAATATCAGCAAGGAAAAACTGCTAAACTTTGATGACACGTTTGTATGGTCGAGCAGATGTAATTGTATGAAGGAAAAAAAAATCTATAATCCTATCAATTGTACTGTCTAAACCTGTCCAATATTACATAGTTATCAAATAGGAGTTGTGGCTATAGTTTATCTTGTTACATATTTGCACAGTTGCAGCACTGCCATAGAAAGTAATAAATTCCACAAGTGAAAGAAGAAATGAGTTACTATTACTTTGACTCTGGCTCCACTCCTAAGCTCCAGATAAGTAACTTGTATAAGAAAAAATAACTTACAGGTACAACCAAACATGTCTATTTTTCGCTCGTGTTAGCAACTACGAGTGCAGAAGTAATAATCAGCTTAATTTCACAATTTTTTCTCGAAAAAAAAATGAAATTTGAGAGATGAATAGGCTCACTAACCACGATGTCATATCAAAAGACATAAATTGATCCGCTATCACAACTAGGAATGTAAAATGGAACATGACAGACGACCCATGCCAAGCTTGATACAAGCTAGCAATTTGCACTTCAGACACGATCTCAGTAAAAATCAAATTAGTAATTAGACTCCACCACAAGTTTCATGGCTACTGATTGGAACATGTCTTCATTAGAATCGAACATCGATTATATTAATAGGAGGTAACAAAGTGACTAATGTTGAAAGTAAATTTAACTTTAATGATTTAATTGACAAAATTAAAGATGACTAATCCAATTAATATTTTCATGAAAGTTCAATGACCAAAATTGAATTAACCTTATATAAAAGCAAAATTTTCCAAATAGCCATCGCGTATGATCAAAACTGAAAAGTGCACACTAATAAAGTTGTTCGTTCAAAATACTCTTTATAGATAAATGTCTAATTTCACCTTCCCCACCAGCCCCCAATCCTCCCGATGTCACGGCCCTCTCCATTCGCTCTGCACCTTCCATTCTTCCCCATCGCGCACTCCCTGTTAGTCGGGGAGTTTCCATCAATTTCCCAAGTAACTGCTCGATAAACTCCCAAGCTCTTGAGTAGCAAGTAGGATGGGGTAGTGGGGCGCACGCCAAATGAAAAACAATAGGGTGGTAAAGGGAGAGTTGGGACGTAGGGTTTGGAGGATGGAGTTCAGGAACAAGACAAAAGTCACGTTTTTCAAACAAAGAACTTAGATAACAGGATACTGCCAAACAGGTGTATGAAATGTCTAAATGCAACTCCATTGTAATCAAACCATTCCAAGACTCCATTTATTTGCATCCCGTCTCAAGGAAAAAAAAAAAAAAAAGCAGTAGATTAATTCAGTCCACAGCAAGAGAGCACTCTCATGCTTGCGCGTACACACACATATATTGCATTACTATATTCAACTGATACAAATCATACTCCCTTGTGATTCCAGTTCCAGTATTCTCTGGACTAGCTGAAGTACTATAAATTTTGCACACTTATTTCAGACAATGATACTACTGACATAGCAACGATGAATGACACATTACCACAACAACGGGCATAACACTTATCGTTTTGCTCCTTCATTGCAATCACAAACAACGGTAATTTCATTCGTACTCAACATGGATATCAACCATATAAAAAGGGCTGTACCAAGATGTGAAGCTTACTCGAGTAACAATTTAACTAGACGAGCTTGTCACCGTCACTGGAGTGAAAATATACATTTCGCAGCCGTGAGCATCAACTTGAGCAGTGAATGAGGATGCGGAATTCAGAGAAACAAATTCGTGCTGCAACCAACAAGAACACGAAGGATTAAAGAAATCATCATATGTCCAGAATTAAACAGGAAAAGAGGAAAAAAAATAACTAGAAAAGAAAAACGGGACATAATGGTGAAATTCTCGCTTGTGTTCAAAATCATTTCAGTGGCAGCGAAAAGAAATTCAGTAAGAATTACTTTCCTCAGACCACCATTTTAGCAGCAGTAACAATAAAAGGGTAAAAAGAAAATCAGAAAACATTTAACTCTCACTGCCACCAAGATCACTGCAATCATGTCAATTTAAAAGAGTAATGTTATGTAGCCCCATTGGGATTACAACCCCAGTTTATGTAGAGCTAGATGATAGGCTAAAGTGAAAGGTGGAATTAAATGACTTATTTAATTTCACGTATCAATTAATGCTACATTAAAGCCATCTAGACCGAAGTTGTAACCCCAGTGAGGCTAAATAGCATTACTCAATTCAAAATGCTTAATAGCCATAGTTATTCAACATGTGGCACCAAAGCAGTTTCAGAATTTCTGAAAAAACATCGAAGTACCCAGAGAGGGGTTAAAAGAAGAAAAAACTGAGAGCTAAGAAGAAATAGGCAAAACTAAAATTAATCAATGGCCTAAAACAGTTCAAATATGGAAGTGCTACAAGGTATGGGAACCCTAATGATGTTTGGGTCTAAATCATTTATGGCTATTGATGACAATTTATTTTAGAGGTAACTGCATGTATATAGTCGACAAGAAGAAAATATAATTTAACGTGCCTCTCATATGACTATGAAATACTTCACCTACGGGATTAAATAGAGCACCTCTACTCACCTTCCATAAATCTCTTACAGAGACATTGGTAGAAGATTCAAGTCCAAGTGCAGCCCAGTTAACAGTCATAGTGGCAATTTTTGAACTCCGGTTCCACAGAGAAACAACAAGACGACTTCCAGACAATGGACCAGCCCAAACCTTAAAACAAAATTAATTGTCAAATCATGTAACAGAGATTGTCAAGGAACGCAACCCTATGCTAATATACCAGTCCTGTAATATGGATATCTTACTTATATATTCAATTTTTTTCTATCACACAACTATACAAATTATCATCTCAAAGCTTCAATTTAATTCGAAGAAACATTTCAAAGTAAAGTGACGAGTAGAAAGGAAAAAATACAAATGAAATAAAGAAGGCTTTGGCCTTCTACAGCTTATTGCCCTCTGTAGAGAACTATACGCTAAACTTAAGACTATGTTTGGCCCCCATTTGGCCCATCTCTGTAAGCCCCCATTTGGCCCCCCTTATCCCAAAAAAATTTATTATTCTCTCTCTTATTTTTAACCATACAATCTTCCATAAAATAATATTACATTAAATCGAAAACTTTTCCTTCTTTTTTAATCATACATTCTCTAAAAAAAATATAATTCCAAAAATTATAATTTCCAAATAATGGGGGCCAAACGGGGGCTAAACTGCTAATAAATACTTAAGCCACTTTTTATCCACGCATTTCGAGGAATCCACAAGTACTAATCACTTTTCATCACTCATTTATATCTATTTATAATTAAATTGTTTATAAACACTTCCTCAACGTACTATTAAACTCATAGTCAATTGATAGACAAAGGTTGTAATGCGCATAAAATAACACACATCATATAAGAAAACTTGAGAACTACTCTTAAAAAATAAAAAGATAGACAAAGGTTGTAACGCGCATAAAATAACACACGTCATAAAATAAAAACTAGTTTGTGTAAGCTGGGATAAAATATTTCCCTGTAAGAGTTTGAAGTCACACTCTAACATTCGAATACTGATTAATATTTGCCAAATTATCATCACCAAAAATGTTCAATGTTACATTGATGAATATTCAATGGACTAACATCATTTAAGATTGTGGAATTTTTACTGCTTAAATAAACAAGGGGAAGAGGGAGAGTTCAAAAGGTGCAAGAGGCTACACCTGACAGCAACCATCAGGCCCGAATGCATAAACTTTTCTTCCTTGAACCCCAAGTGGATCTGCAAGCAGAAATAAGATTTACTTGCTTTAATGGCTTAAAAATTAAAATGATCTATCTAATTTATTTAAATGAAAATACAAGTGCAAAGTCTGAATAAGGGCTGGTTTTGATTCACCCTATTGATTCGACTCATACAAATTAAGTATCTTCTAAATAAATGTAAAAATCCCAAATAATCCGCCAATTCCATTTACTTTTCATTTTATAATAATTTTTTGTAGAAATTTCTGTCCACACACAAAAAGAAGTATTTACCTTGGTTTACAGCAATAACTTCCTCATTGCTTATAATTTCAAATGTCTCTGAAGTCATGTTTCTTACATCACAACCAATCAAAAGAGGAGCCTGCACGTTCAAGAAAACTACAATTAGTTCGTGTGAAGGATTGAAAAGGCTAATGTGCTTTTATGTTAATTATCAGGATACCACATTATTGGACAATAGTTTTAATGAAAGATACATGCATTTAAGCTGGCGGATGACAAGTTATTTGAAGGAAGACACCAACAAAGTGATGTTCTGTATTACATTTGAAAATAGTGTTGTATCTTGGGACAAACATCCATTTTCCTACTAACACCTGTGCAGGGAGTGAGCTCTCTCTTAATGAGATTTGCTGCATGCATACGTTCTTTCCATTCACTAATTTTTAATAGCACGTTAAGCTTTTGCTATATTTCAGCATTCTGTTATTTTCCTACTAAAAAAAGACAATGTCCCAGCCCCAACTATAGGAGGTACCCTGAATAAGATATTGAAGCCGCTAACAGAGAAAAGACACAAAGCTTAAAAGTAACCAACAATTCTCAACTGTGATGGCCTCATACAAGCAAATGCAAAACAATATTGTGGTACTCCTCAGTTCTAAAAACGAGAAGTTAAGTCAAAACTAGTTAATTAAAATGCACCTTCATCAAAGCCCAAATGCTAAAATGTGCTCGGTACTCCTGGTAAGTCATTCCCCCATTTCCAACTTCTAACATATCAGGATCTGCCAAAAATTATCACAGCAATATCAGGAAAAGTCAAAATCAGAATTTCAAAAGAGAGTTTGAGAAATGAAAATGCACTCAACTATAGAACATAGATCATATTCCTACCATTCCATCCACCAGGCCCCGCATAGGCTGCCCACTTGTCATTGAGATCAGCAATTGTAGTCATGCTAAACCAAAAACACAACAGAAGTATCATTGCAGCCATTTGATAGATAAATGTAACAGTAAATAACTTTAAGCAAAACACAACGAAGTACTCTCTCTCGAATCTTTTAAATTTATTTTCTTATTTCATATAGCTGATGTATCATATATGTGCTGTACCAAATTGCCTTGAAAGACGAAGCTTACTAATTGAAACCATGAAAAAAATTAAGCCCCTGTTTGACACCCATTTTGGGTAAAAAATAAATTCTGAAATAGTGATTAATGGAAGAATGTGTGGTTGAAAAGTAATGAGAATTTTTGGATTTATGTGTAGTATTATTTTATTGAAAGAATGTGTGGTTGAAATGAAGAAAGAGAAGAAAAATGAGAATGAGAATGAAAAGAAAATGGATGTCAAACGGGGTTTAAGTAGAATGGAAGGAGAAAATTATCAACTACATTCTACTAAAACAACTTCACTGTTATATATATTTTTAATTTCCATTGTTCATGGTCCTCGTAAAAGGGTATTTAAAACAAAGAAAAATTGAATTGATCCAAGCATCCATGGTAATGAGGAAGTTATTCTGTGCCATCCATTCGACATCAAAAAATTAATAAGTTCCTGATTAAGGGGATTGAGGAGAAAAGAAAACATTACTATCAAAATCTTTGATGGATAGATGGGAAAAGAAATAGTTCTGTAAACACCAACAGGCACCCCAAATAGTTTTTGATGTGTAAAGCCAAAATGCACACTAAAAAATTTAGACACGGGACTTCAGAACCTTTCCCAATTATCTTTGATGTCATTTGTTGTTCGCCAACTGTTTCCAATCTTGCCTGCCCATAAGGCAGGGTCATTAACGCCCCTGCAAGATTTAGAGAAAGCTGCTCTTAGAGTGCAAGTGGAGATTTCAAATCTAGCAAGGAAAGATAAACATTAGAAAACCGGAGTCCTCAAATGATAGAAATTACCATTCACAAAGTGAATAGAATATGGTCCTTCCAGTTTCATTTAGGGCATCACGCATTGTCGGGTACCTAATCCATGTGAAACCAAAGTAAGGTGAAGCTATAAATTCCAAGTTATAAAATAAAACAAGATGCCAACCTTTCTTCTGGTTTGATGCCCAGATTGAAACAGTTGTCATACTTTAAGTAATCGATGCCCTAAAAATCAACAGATAGAGAACATTTAAGAGCCATTGTAGAAGATAGGCCATTAACAAAGAGCACGAAACAACACAGACGGGAAACATGAAATTCTATGCATCATCAACTGCCAAGAAACTTCACAATCCAATCGTATTTATTAGAGATAATTTGTCTACAGCTTAAATATTTTTCCGTAAAGGTTTCAATTTGAAATGAAATGAATCTCAAACTCTACTCTATTTTATTTTTCCTTAGAGAGGGGGAGGGAGGACTAACACGAGGTTAATTAGAAGGCAATGATCTCTAAAGCCCCCTAACCTAAAACAGTTAACTAAGAAGAAAAGGAATGATGAAAATCATTTTCAGCACAAATGAGAGAAAATAGAACTTCCAAAAGAAGAAACATTAACTAACCCATGATGCAAAACGTGCTGCATCATCATATTCATGTCCAAGTGATCCAGGATGAAGTTCACATGTAAAAGCCCTGTAGAATTTCAAATAATTAGTAGAAGGAAAAATGGATATGCAGCAGTATATTTCACTCAATTGGGACAACATCGATTAACAGTGCTAGTGTTATTACAGTGACCAGATATTAGGAAATTCCTTTTACCCAGCATCAGAGTAGATACCAAGCTTGAGGCCCTTTGAATGCACATAATCGGCAAGAGCTTTAATTCCTGATGGAAATTCTCTAGAATCAGGAACTAATTGACCCTGCACAAGCAGCGAAGCCATTTAACGAATAAGCAAAATGAGAAATTTCATAACTGTATCATTTCTGTTCATCATATATATGTGTGTGTGTGTGTGTATTTTTTTTATTTAAATGCTTAAATAAACCAGGATACCGTCAATTGAAATAAAATTTCAAGAATGGAAAAAAAATACTAATCCCTTTGCAGAACACAGAATTTAAGGTTAGCATGGTTCATGGATACTTAACGCACAAAAAACATTATAGTTAAGAGACAGTTTATAGCTGCAAATGTTGAAGACAAGATTTAATCATCTAGATGTGCTCTTCTCTAATAGCTTAAGCTTTTAATCAAGTGGTTCAACATGGTAGGCAAAGGTCATGTGTTCAAGTCTCGCTGTCGCCCATTTAGTGAACTCGTGAACGTGTCACACTTTTATGAAAAACCTCCGCTTTCATGTGAGGGGGCGTGTTGAAGAAAAATTTAAATGATATGCATGTGGTTCTCTCTAACAGTTTAAACTTTTAGATCAAGCGATTCAACGACAGATTTACCTTTGAATTCCGCACCAATTCAGACCAGCAATCATCTGCATTTCACGACAGAATACATAAGAAAAGGCAATGATGAACTAGAAACACATCCGCAGACATGCCAGTTGGTTACCTATATTCACGTATTCATAACCTAATTTGGCCAAACCAGTTGAAATGAGTGCATCGGCTGTCAAAGAGCAAAAAAAGGATACTAGGTTTTAATAACTTCAATAAAGAAAAGTGAAAATAAAAAAGAATCGACTGCTGCAAGTAGAAAGAAAAGAATGAGATTTTTTTCTCTTCAATGATTTTGTAATCAAAAGTAACCACATTCAGCATATCTATCACAATAATCGAGAGGACAGAAAGGTTCAAAATCCACCCAAAGAACTAAAACTAAAACAACGCTTAATGCTACTAGAATAACCAATAAAGGATAAAAAATAAATTTTGGGCACTGGCTTTTGCTTCTTAGGAGTCACGGTTCAAGGGACAAACTCCCGCAAACTTTTGAATAACATGCATCTGTAAACTAAGAATTGAAGTAACCTTATCTCCAGCCCCCAAAATTGCCCCGCCAGTATTGTGAAAACAGAAAAGTCGTATCATTTTCAAGACTTGGTGCCATTCAAAATCTCAAGATCAAAGTGGGCAAATTAACAACAAAATTTTTGGGTCATCTACGACAACCATTCCAGTTGTTTAACCTCTGTTACTTCATCATCTTCTTTTCAGCTCTGTCATGAACAGAATAAATCTTTCTATGTGAGCTATCATTGGTGGAGATTTAACTATTGAGGTTCACCTCATGGTTTAGTCTAAGTAATGGGAGCTAAAACGTAGTACATGCCATAACATGCTGATTATTCAAGGCAGATGCCTCATTATTATGCCTTAAAAGTTACACCAAATTTTAGAGTGTGTTTGGTAGTGATTTTTGGGGGAATAATTGATTTTTGAATAGTGATATGATGGGAAATGTGTGGTTGAAAAAGAAGAAAAAAGTATTGATGTGATGGAAAATATTATTTTATTGAAAAATGTATGGTTGAAAATGAGAATCTGTACCAAACAGGCCCTTATACTGAAATGCCTGAAATAAGGCGAGCAGGCTTCTTAAATGGAATTGAAAGTGCTATTCTCTCTATAAGTAGAAAGAGGTTAAAGATAGTAGTTAAATTGATGAAAAAAGCCTAAGATGCAGAATACCAAATTATGCAAGCACGGAATTTCTACCACCCCTTCATCCAAATATGTACTAAATACAGATAGCAACATATGCTCACCAGATGAAAATCCTGAATTTAGTAAATTCTTAATTTCTCAAACAATAAACATGTATGACCAATTGCAAATAACAGTCTCCTATGAATCCTGTTTACATCAAAAGAACCAATAAATACTAAGGGGGGTGTATTCAATTGAGACTTTTAGAGACTTTTGGAAACTTGAAAAGTTTAGGGGTATTCAATTGAGACTTTTGGAGACTCTCTGAAAGTTTAGGTGTATTCAATTGAAATTTTTAGAGACTTTTAAAAAGTCTCTAAAAGTCACGGGGTATTCAATTGAAACTTTTGGAGACTCTCTATAAGTTACGGGGTATTAAACTGAGAATGACTTTTGGAGACTTTATAAGTTGTGAGATTTCTGGAGACTTTTTGTTAGAAAATACAAAGGAAAATTCTCAAAACAAATCTCTCCTCCCACGAGAGATTTCTCAAAGCCCCCCATCCCACCCCACCCCGCCCCGCCCTGCCCAGCCCAGCCCAAAAAAAATCATTCTAGTGTTTTCTCCTCCATCTCATTCTAGATTTTGCAAGACGCCATTTTAATGACTTCTTTATTTGTTGTCAACATTCAAATCCCCAACAAATCCAGAAAAAATAACCTGTCTTCAAAACAAAAGCAAAAAATTTCCCAGAAACGGGCAAAAATCTTTAATGGGTTCCATTATTTTCTTCTAAAAATCCTTCTGTTAGCATTGCTTTTTTTTTTTCCCCTCTTTTTCAGTATATATATAGCTTAATATATCTTACACAATCAAATGAAGAAAGAGAAAGATTGGTCAATGGTCATTATTCCTTCACAAATGTGAGAATTCCTTGCACCCGCTAGAATTTGATTTTGGGAGCGAACTGCCTTTGTCCGGATTTTTCAGCAACTCTATCTTGTGTGTTATGGTTGAGAGAATGGGTATTTCTAAGTGGGATACCTTGTGCAATCCTCATTCTTGTAACTGTTGTAATTCGTTGACAAAGAACGAGTTCCGGTCTCTTCATTGTCAATGTTTGAGGATAACATCTGGAGATTAAATCCAATACGATACATAATCCAGTTCATTAGAAAGATTCAAACATTTATTTTGTTTTTTAAAAAAAATTGACATGAAAAATTTGATTTTTATTACTTTCCATTTTCAATTATACGAGTTGTAAATGATTTGGACATATAAAAATTTGTTTAAAATATTACGTTATATATGTTTAATATTTTTTTTAAAAAAATAAAAGTCTCCAAAAGTTTTTAGTGAAAGTCTTCAAAAGTCTCCAAAAGTTCATGGAAAACTTTTACTAAAATCTTACCAAATCCATCTAAATCACTTGAAAGTTCACAAAGTCTCCAAAAGTCATCCATTTTAAAAAGTCTCCAAAAGTCTCTAAAAGTCCCAATTGAATACACCCCCCTAAGAGACTATATTAAACTTGTGTCTTAAAATTTTCATCTTCTTCAACACATCAATTCTCTTGAAGCTAAAAACATTAAACTATAAACATCATTGTGGCTCAAACAACTATCCTATTGTCAAACGAGATTAATCGCACGGATAAGCGGTTACCTGTTTCCTTGATAACTTTTTCATTGATATTACAGGCAAAGAAATTCCAGCTATTCCATCTGGCCACAGCCCACAAGAAAATCGAATCAACTCATCAATCCAAAAATCAGAAATCCTATCCATTAAGAATTAACGAGAAACCAGATGATTAAAAGTGATCGAGAATGATTTACATGTCCAAATACCTAACTCCAAACTTTAGATGGGAAGAAATAAGCATCAATTATTTTCTTTTAAAACCAAAAAGAATATTATTAACCAACATCAGAGCAGAAATGAAAAAAATGTCCAATATCAAGAACTCGAATTTTGCAAAAAAACAACTTTTGCTTTTACTCCACAAACAAATATAATTATCAGATCCTTAATTTAAGAATTTAATCCTGCAAGACTTGATCTTTGGTACTAACATTTTAGACCGACGATGATATAAAAATTCAGCAAAAAAAATTAAGAAAACAAATAAAGAAGAAGAAAAGGTAAAGTTATGCTACCCCATCTGAGGCGTCTTGGCCAATCCATTCTCGAGCTGTAAAATACCATAACTGGAAGTATCAAAAATATTGGTTATGGGCTTTTCTTGGCCGCTCAAATAAGGATGCACAGACAGCACCCTTGCTGTGACTGCCACTGGCATGACATTTACGTACAGAATTGCTATCTGTATGCATGCCGTGGCAAAATTAGAGGCTATCTTAGCCATTATGGGAGTCAATAATCTTTCTTCACTCTTTTTTCTCACTGTGGGTTTTTGGAGAGAATTGGGAGAAGAACGGTAGGTAGAGAATCAAGAATAAAAAGTTGTACATTGGACTGGACCCCAATTTTTAACAATTTTTTAACTCAGAATTTTTATCTCGGAGCGACATATTCTATTGGATCTTCGTTTAGCAAAAGATGCCCGTACTTTTGTATCTGTGCCGAACGATTTGTCAACATGTTTGGTTAAGCTTATACACGGCTCTTTTTTGCCTAAATTCTGTAGGAGATATTACATCGATAATGTGCATATTATATTAATCAAGAACATATCGTGAAATCGAAATATCATTCGATTTACCGAAATCTGATTTGAGAAGACAAAATAGTGATTACCGACTTCCAATATATAAATATGGATTCATCACTTTCCAATCTTGAGCGCGTGTCATTCTTTAATTCAAACATTGCATGAAATCAAAATAATATTAGTTACTTTCTGAAATCAAAATACTAAATTAGAATGAAATCGAAAAGAAAGATGAGATGCAAGTGATGCGATCGGTCGAGGCAAGTGTTTGACACTTTGTCCTTAAGATGAATTTGCCCCGCATCGGTGCTAACGGTTTCTCGACAATCATCTCCCAAGATACAACGACCACGTCAAGCCATAGGAGCACTCCAAATGGCTTAGACCAACGAACTCGAACGGAGTTCCCTCTCTACCATAACCATGATTTTGATGCAAGAAAAAATCACTTCTATAAAGTGTTTTATGCAAAACTAAAGTAACCATGATATGAAACTATCAAATGAATTGTTTGTTGTGTAGTTTTTCCAAACACATAGGGAATCCATATATATAGTAGTTGGAACATCCATACCAAGAGACACATCTCTTGAATAATCATAATTATTGGAAGTTACTCATACCAAAAGTCATGCTCTCCAAGAGTCATGATCCATATGAAAAGACACATCTTTTCATCTACATTCTCTAGAATATTCCACAATATTCTACACAATTCCAATAATTTCAAGTATTAAGTGGTTTAAGTTTGGCTTAATTTCTCATTCACCAAACAAGGAATTTCCACTTAAATCATTTCAATTGGTCACAACCAATTTCCAATACAAAATTCCAACAATCCCCCACATGAATGAAAATTAATGCAAAATGACTATGCATACTCAGTAGAGAGAGGGCGGAAAAACATCGCATCGTAGAAGGTAGCTTCCCGGCCTTGAACCTCCCTTAGTGAAATACTATCGACTTACCGGCTAATTGGTGAACGCGGATGCTTGAACCATTCAAATTGGTGTAAGCCGAGACAACGCACTCACACAATGCCTCTCCCCTAAACCGTTCATGGTTCTCACTTGTGTCCATTTTGGCCATGGATCACTCTTGGTTTCATAAGTGTTTAGAGAGTTTTAGCCTCGAACAATTCTCATTGAAGCGCCCCACTTCACACTTACATAGGTGATCTCCTATTAAGAGTATTCTCGCCATACCCACTTGATCAATCAAGCTATAGGAATCATTAAAAGAGTATCTTAACCTTCAATCATTCAAATAGTAAAGCACTTTAATTATCATAGGAATGAGTAGGAATAATTTCCTAAGTGCTTCATGGGATCTTCATAACTTAGTTGTCCATTTGAACCAAGATCTTGGGATCTCCAAATAACAAGGTAGGGTTACCATTACAAAGACTCTACGTCGTAGGCTTTAATCTCATTCCCCTCGATATGCAGTATTCTTGATCTCTCGGTAAATCTCTAAAGGTATCACGAATTTACACCATTGAGATCGACTACTTAACGGCATTATGTCTACGTCTAGACTTACCATTACATGTGACTTAGTATCTCATCAAATATAGCTAGCCAACAATTAATTGATTTAATAGATACAACATGTCACCACCAAGAAATCCTCTCATGAAGCTACATGCTTCTAACTAGCTTTATCTAAAGCTTTATAAATTCCAAACAACAATGTTAGAGGATTTCTATCACACACTACACTAGTCAATCACTTTTACTAGTGGATTTCAAAAACATGGGTATTCAATATCATTATTGAAATACTACAATGCATTTCAACTTTTTTTTTTTTGAATATTTTTCAAATATTCTAATTGATCTTGCATATCCAAACAAACGCCGTAATTGAATTTTATCCCATTTCATCCACTTTAGACTTAGTGTATATCATCTTTATAATTAATATAAGGATTTTCTACCTTTTCCACATTCATAGACATATTTCTATAATTATAAAGTATAGAAAATTGTAACTTTTAAACATAAGTTACCCCCACAAGTCCTCAATTAGGAATGCATGTGCAACTAGTAATATTGCATCCACAAATCTTGAACTTTTCATATAAGTTCGTAAGCATTGATGTTAACCCCCACATTTTTGGGTTACACTTGAACTTAGAGTTCATCAACTCTTTCGTAGTTCAACTCATTATCGAATAGATAATGTCCATATCGAATGCTTCGTGAAAGTTTAAGTACTTTAAAAATAGTGGCCGTCAACCCACAATTTATAAATTATACTTCAATTCAACTTTCTTTCTTTTAATTTGATCATCCAAATTAAATTAAGGTCATCACATAGAACATCAATGCTTTCAAAGCATATACCAACTTAATTGGTTTGATGTGAATGAAGAAGACTAAGCATCTTGATTCACAAGAATTGCAACTTCTCCCATTATATGCAATATATCACATTTGTGACATTTCGCAATATAATATTATTTCATGTTAAATAATACGTATTCACCATGTTCAAATTTAATGAATGAATCATCCATTGATTCGATAGTTGTGTTCTCAAAAGATACAACCCAACGAGAGGACACGCCTCTTCAAATAAATCTCTATGAAGAGATACACCAATTGGAAATTAATCATACAAATGTCATGATTTTTCATATGAAAAGACATATCCTTTCATCTAAATCGATTCTAGAATATTTCATAATATTCTACCAATTCCAAGTAATTAAGTGGCTTAAATCTCATTATCAAATAATGATTTCCACTTAATACAATTACAACAAATCGCATTTTGTCATATTCTCATGCACATATAGTTTTGCGTAAATCATCTCATTTAATTTCATAGATTTAATTGAGACTATCACTATTAAAAATTTAGCATAATTTCAACAAGATATGAAATTTCAACCAACTAATTTTACCATATTCCGATCAAAAGAATAGTCATGAAAGTTCATATACTTACTTCAAATAAATCTAACACTTTAGATTTATCCCATACATATATGCTTAACAATTCATGTTATAGAGAATAACTTGAATAGACACAATTTTCCACACTCGAAATTGGTCACCATTTCCCATTATAGCAAGGTATTCATTCACAGAATGTCGTTTGAAATCATGACCACTATGAAATCACATTTTTCAATAAAATATTGAAGGCAAATCTGGAGACTGGAAGCAACACTAATCTATCTTGATGCAATAATGAAACCAGATTTAAATGCATATAAATTTCGGAATCTATCCACTTCCAGATTACAAAATGTATTAATTATATTTCATTAACATTCAGCAGCCACCATTTAATAACCATAAACTGATGGACGCATTTAATCGAAAAGAAAATGGAATTCTGCCATTTATCCATTAATATCAATTTGTGCCACAATTATAATGTTTTCATGTACTGCCTTTAATTCACACACAGAATTGATTCACACACATAGATAATATTTGCTAGAATTCTGCCACCGTCAGTTTTATAAGTCTACTGCACCCAAGCATAATTCATGCAAATTGTTTTCTGTGAATTCATGTGATAGAGATTTTCATTATAACACGCACATCAACATATAATTCCTGATTCATATGCACAACAAATACCAAAATTCATCTTAAGATTGTAGGAGATATTACATCGATAATGTGCATATTATATTAATCAAGAACATACCGTGAAATCGAAATATCATTCGATTTACCGAAATCTGATTTGAGAAGACAAAATAGTGATTACCGACTTCCAATATATAAATATGGATTCATCACTTTCCAATCTTGAGCGCGTGTCATTCTTTAATTCAAACCTTGCATGAAATCAAAATAATATTAGTTACTTTCTGAAATCAAAATACTAAATTAGAATGAAATCGAAAAGAAAGATGAGATGCAAGTGATGCGATCGGTCGAGGCAAGTGTTTGACACTTTATCCTTAAGATGAATTTGCCCCGCATCGGTGCTAACGGTTTCTCGGCAATCATCTCCCAAGATACAACGACCACGTCAAGCCATAGGAGCACTCCAAATGGCTTAGACCAACGAACTCGAACGGAGTTCCCTCTCTACCATAACCATGATTTTGATGCAAGAAAAAATCACTTCTATAAAGTGTTTTATGCAAAACTAAAGTAACCATGATATGAAACTATCAAATGAATTGTTTGTTGTGTAGTTTTTCCAAACACATAGGGAATCCATATATATAGTAGTTGGAACATCCATACCAAGAGACACATCTCTTGAATAATCATAATTATTGGAAGTTACTCATACCAAAAGTCATGCTCTCCAAGAGTCATGATCCATATGAAAAGACACATCTTTTCATCTACATTCTCTAGAATATTCCACAATATTCTACACAATTCCAATAATTTCAAGTATTAAGTGGTTTAAGTTTGGCTTAATTTCTCATTCACCAAACAAGGAATTTCCACTTAAATCATTTCAATTGGTCACAACCAATTTCCAATACAAAATTCCAACAAATTCAACATTCGGTGCTCTTGATGTCGGAACAAGACGCCATCCTCATTTACATTTTAATTTTTATTTGAAGTAATTGTTATAATTAGGATCAGAGTTGGTAACTTCTTGGGACTTTCGACGTGGAAGGAGTAATGAATTGAAAAGAATTACTTTTAGTCGAAGACTGATCTTGTGACGTCACTTGCATCGATATGTCAGCATTAGACATCGCTTCTACGAGGGTTGAAATTTGATGATCCTAATTATATCTCACGTTGCTTGAGTAAGGCTTAGTTCGTGAATTTATTCAATTGAACGTTCTTTTCTTAAATGTCGATATTAAGGTTGATTTATATCCAAAATAATCCTTAAAATTTTTAACCAGACATACAACACTTAAGCAAAATGATTTCGGGTGGCATAATATTTAAAATTATAGGATAATCCTTCAAAAACTCTGTTTTAGTTTTACTGTAGAAATGAAAATATACTAGCAAAATAGCTATGAATAGAGTAGGAATTTATGTGCAAACCTAAAATGGTTTGAGTAAGTGAAAAATAATTTGATCTTTAGTATGAAGCAAGTTACGAGACCACGAATAAGAATATTAGGTCCATGTTCGGTAAGGATTAAAATTTCGATTTTAATCTAAAATATAGTCAACAATTAATTTTAACAACGTATTTCGTATGATCTACAACTTTTCAACTACATATTTTATCAATTTTTATTAAAATTTATTTAAAAAAACTAATTTTAACCCCACCAAACATGGGCTAATTATTGTTTGATTTGTTAAAGCAAGACCGGATGTGAATGGTAGGTCGGCTTGATTCTCTTCGTTGAACTTTTGAAAACGTAAAATAATTGCAAGAATAAATAAAATTAATTTATTAAGAATATAATAACAAAATAATATTAAGTCAATACAACCCTGATTGGGTGAATGAATACAATAAAATTCACGTGTTGTCTTTAAGAGGTTGGACACACACAATGCAATTCATGTATGCATAGAATACTTGAAACAATAATGCAGTTTGTGGAATTTTATTTTCAGTTTACGGACAAGTTTCTCCCTTGAGTCTCTTCTTGGTGACTGATTGTCAAGTCTACTACTACATCATTGTACTAAACTTGCAATTGACATAAATCTATGGATATGAAAAGATTCAATTATTTTTGTCAAGGTTACCATGATGGTCAGCACGGTGTCACAAACTTAGTTTTGTCACATCCGAACGCACTAAAATTGTGCGACCTTAACGTTTCACAATTCACGTCCCTCATGAAAAAAACGTTAAGTCGGCATTTCAACCCTTACAATAACTTAATCAATGAGGCTAAATTATAACAACTTTAAGTAGAGAATTTGAAGTGGAAAATACAAGAAAAACAAGTAAGTTTTGGAGAACTCTCTCTTTGTATAAATGAAATGAAAACTTTACAATCTTCCTCAAGTATTAACTCACTTCACTTCATATGATTTACAAATGAGACTACATCTCTATTTATAGGCAAAAACCTTACAAGTTACCTTCAAATCAATGACCAAAATTAAAATTGATCAAATGGTATTCATTGGTTGCAAGTCGTATGCAGGTTGCGTTAGAGCAAGTGGTGGTCAATTTGACCTTTGCTTTTTCGCAAGTGGCAATTCTCTAACATTTATATGCAAGTGGCCCAAGTTGCCCATTTGCGTCCCCATAACAGCTGATTCCAACTTACAATATTTCTCATCCTAATTTTTGAACTTAGAGGAACCTCATTTTAGGCCTGTACAGCTGCCTAAGTTCTGCCTGCGCAATCTTCTTGTGTCCCCAGCCTGCATTATGCCTGCATTTCTTGTCTACAATCTGTCTGAACTATGTTGCGACTGTTGTCGAGACTAATCAGCCGCAACCTGGGAGGACGTAAATCGCTCTCCCACCAAATATGTCTATGCCCTCGTCATTGTGTAGTGTCGGAGCTCGGTCTCAAACTGCCATAAGCCTCCTTTATTCTCCCAAGCAGTTTCGGACTTGGGCAACGCTTTCCATTTGATTAAGTATTGGGTGCAAGGTGGATCATCCCATCCGTCTGACCACTTGATCCGCCAAAATGGATTCAACATCTTTATCAAAAGATTTTGTAATGATACGAGGTCCCCAATGTGACTTGTTTCTCCCCGGATCTTCCATATTCGGCATATATGGCTTCAACATACTCACATGGAAAATTGGGTGGACGTTCAAGATGCTTAGGAGATCTAGCCAGTAGGATACTCTTCCAACCTTGGATATGACAGTAAATAGACCTCATACTTTCGAACCAAGCCTCTATGAACTTTGCGGTAGGTTTTGAATTGTTGCGACAACACTTTCAAAAGTACTTAGTCTCTATGTTGAACTTCAACTGTCTTCATTTCGCATTGGCCCATTTCTTTATACGCTTCCAGCTATGTCCGCATGATCTTCCCATGACTTAGCCATTTTTGTTGCTTCGGGGACTTCGGCCAGAATCACTGGCCGTAGGCAAGGTGTAAGGCGTAATGGGTTGTCATCACATTGAAAGCTCAAATGAACTATGTCCTGTGAGATGGAATTCCAGATCACTTACAATATTTTTGGGCACACCCCCAATATTTCACAACATTTTTAAAGAACAACCTCGTCGTTTCCTCTGCGGTGCAATCCTCAAGGGCTGGAATGAATGTAGCGTACTTTGAAAACTGATCAACAACAACAATTATCGACTCGAACCCTTCAGACTTCGACAAAGCACTAATGAAATATGTGATAATCACATCTCATGGTTGTTTTGGAATAGGAAGAGGATCAAGAAGTCCCGTTTGCAACATGTTCTCCATTTTATCTTGTTGGCACACAAGACATGTTATAACATATATCTTCACTTGATCCTGCATTTGTGGCCAATAATATGCACGTTCAATCAAGGACAATGTCCAATCTATTTCCAAATGTCGAGCTCACTATGTATCTGACATTCATGAATCACTTCACACCTCAAATTATTCCACTTAGACACAAATACCCTCCAGTGGTATATAGCAATCCCTTTTCAGGCAGTCTGCGTCAAATTTCTTACTATCGAGTCATGTTCCAACCCTTATTTGATTAACTCCAACAAGGAACCCATGGCCTAACTGATTACTGCAAGTTACACCTTCATGCTATATGCGTCTGCCACTATGTTCACCTTTCACGATTTATACTCCATCACGTAATAAACTTCGGTAAGAAGTCTTGCCAAGAAGCTTGCTTCGGCTTAACTTGTTTTGGGACTAAAAGTAATTTGTTACCACATTGTCTGTTTTAATGACAAAATGGGACCCAAAAGATAATAACACCGTACCCATAAGCAATGCACAATGGCCATCATTTCTTTCTCTTGCACAGTGTATCGCCGCTCCGTGTCATTCAACTTGCGGCTTTCAAAAGCAATTGAATGCCATTATTGCATAAGCACACCTCCAATGGAAAAATACGATGCATCTGTCTGCACTTCAAACCTTTTGTTAAATTTCGGCAATGCCAATACCGGTTCCGCCATGACCCCTCTTTCAAATCATCAAAGACTCTTTGACATTTCACGGACCAATCCTACCCTTGGAACTTTTTCAACTAATCCGTCAATGGGGCCACTCAAGATGAGAAACCATGAATGAAACGTTGGTAATAATTTACCAACCTAAGAACAGACTGCAACTTCGTCACTTTAGTTAATGGTTTCTATTCATTAATTGCTTTAACTTTGGCTCCATCTATGTGCAACTGACCATGCAAGATGATATGCCCCAAGAAGTTCAGCTCCTCTTTTGCAAATGAACATTTATCCTTTTTGATAAACAACTCATTTTCCTGCAACGCTTGAAAAATAATTTTCAAGTGTTCAACACGTTCCTCCAATGTGTTGCCATAAATGACAATGTCGTCAAGGTAGACCACCACGAACTTATCCAAGTAAGGATAAAATATATTGTTCATCAAGGTGCAAAATGTAGCTAGAGCATTCATCGAGCCAAGTGGCATGACAAGCTATTTATAGGAACCATACCAAGTAATGTATACAGTTTTCGACTCATCTCTTTCCTCTATTTGAACTTGATAATAGCCCTTTTGCAAATCAACCTTCGTATAGAATTTTACAGTTCCAAGCTAATCAAATAAATCTACAACCAATGGAATGGAGTACTTATTTTTCACCGTCACCTTGTTTAGTGCCCGCTAATCTACGCACATTCACAATATTCTATTAACTTCTTTTAGAACAACCCCGGGGCACCGTAGGGTATTTTGAACGATCTAATCCTTCCCATTTCAACAAGCTCCATTAGTTATCTCTGAAGTTCTTTCAACTCTAGGGGGCCATGCAATAAGGTGATATGATTAGAGGTTTGGTACCGAGTTCCAATTCGATGCAATGATCCACTTCTCTCTTGGGCAATAATTTCCTCAACAATTCTGTAGGCATCAGGTCCTTATTTTCCTCAAGGACTTTTGCAATGGCAACCAACAAAATCCCATCATCAATGCTGACTTCAACCGCACCTGACAACTAAACAACAAATGTCGGTTCATTCTTCTTCCGTCCTTTGGCTAGTTACATCACCAAAAGTTGTCCTGTTTTTGTCCCCACGAAAACGGTAGGGACTATGCATGACGATCCTTTCATAAAAATGCAAACGGATCCAAACGAAGGCATAGGGATCGCGTTTATCTTCCTTAAGAAATCTAGGTCCAATACTAGCCTAAAATCATCCATCAGTGCAAATGAAAGATTAACGGGTCCATGCTACGAACCCAACCACAGGTCAGCCCCACGAATGACTCCAGCTAGCTGCTTTGCAGCTGCATTTGCTATTTTCAGCAATCCATCCCCACGGTGGACGTTTGGTCCTCATCCTCCATGCCTCATCCTTTGTGATGAAATTATGTGTGGCCCAGGTATCAACAAGAGCCTTTGTTAGTGATCCATTAACTTAGGTATACACGTACATTAATCATTTTTCTCCGTTTGCCCCGGAACAATTTTGCCATTCAAGGCATAGAAAAGTTGCAATGAACTAAATTGACCTGCACCTGCATCCTACTTATGTGAGGCTTCTGGTTGGGTCTCTGAAATGGACGCTAAGACTTTGGGCAATCCCATATGAGATACGGTCCATTGCAAATTAAGCAACTGCGCGGAGTAAAATTGCATATTTTCTTGTCATCATACTCCCTCCACCAAGATGTTTATTTGTTGCCACCGGGTTTATAATCAACTTTGAGATTTGGCCTCTAATTCAACTTTCTCTGTTGCTTGTCCTTACGTCTCCCTCACCTTTACAAAAATTTCCTTTGGTAGGTTTGAAGGTTTTTGCTTGCGTTTTCGTACTCCTTTGGAACTCCGTTAAGGATTCGACAATCTCAATTGCCTCATCTACATCTTTGACTACGCAATGTTGTTTTTTTCGTACCCATGTTGCACAACCATCTAGGAAATAGAATAGCAAGACATCCTCCGACATGCTAGGAAATTGAAGTATAAGGGTCGTGAACTCTTTGGCGTAGCCACAAATTGTTCATTTATGTTTCAACTCCCTTAGTTCTTACGGGTCTCATACACAACATTCTCTGGATAAAATTGCCTTTTTATCTCATTTTTGAAGTTGTCCCAAGTTTCAATTTTGCAAGCTCCCTTTTCAATTTAAGCATGCTTCCGACACCACCAAGAAAGATACATGGTAGTGGTTCTGAATTTCGTTGCTTCATCAACAATATTGACACCTTCAAAGTAAACTTCCATTTTCCATAGGAAGTTCTCTACGGCTTTGGCATGATGTCGACCATCATAGCCCTTAGGTTTTGGGTACTCAATCCTCTGGGCAACAACACTAGTAGCGGTACCTCCACTAGTATTGATAGTAAACTGTTTGTATTGTTCTAGCTCCCGATTCATTTTTCCATCATCACGACAACTGATAACTGTTCATTTAGTGAATTATTATTTGATTAATTGATAGGAAAAGTAGGGCAAAAACTATGGTAAGAGTGTGAATTTGGGTGTTAAATCAGAGTCCGAAGCAGAAAATTATGCTGATTCTTGAAATTTCTCCAATCTTCTTCATCCTTGTTTTGATACATTTAATCATGCCAACAAATAAGCATTACTAGTATTTCGTTTTAGTATGAATCCAAACCTTTGGAACAAGTAAATGACAAAAAAAAGTTATGATAAAAAGACCCTTTAAATTCTTGTGCCTAAAAGAGTAATAGATGATATATCCTGCAGTGGCTTCCTATGCAATTCCTGCTGTGAAATTTGCTCTGAGAAGATGAAAAACAAGGCCCTTTTGTTCTTGTTCATTGGCATTGATTTAAATAATTCAAGGGGGGTATGAATCTACAAGACTTACTTAAGAACTGTTTTGTGGGCGAGTTCCCGTGTTTCTATGTTCTCCCTTTTTGTGTGCCTCTTGTTTTTCTCTGCACTTTATTGTGTGCAGTGTTGTTGTTCAAGAAGATAAGAAGCTTATAACTGTTCTATTTCTTGATGAGACGTGATGGGCGAGCATTTACTCTTAAATGTATTATATTGGTGGTACTTTGTTGATTCTTGCATCATTTGACGTTTTGAATGTAATAGAAAGGGTATTTGACAGAACTTATTACCCATTGACATCTTTAGTCATATAAATTCATAGCTAAAAAACTTCAATTTATGATGCAGATACTATTCTACTTATGGACATGTCGAGAAACTAGCTCAGGAGATAAAAAAAAAAGAGCCGAATCTGTTGAAGGAGTAGAGGCCAAACTATGGCAGGTTTCACTACTTGTGTTGATTTTTGTAATTTGGAAGAAGATAGAAATTGAGCTCCAACTCATGTTAGTTGGTGGCTGCACCATTCTCGGGCTCTCGAGAAGTGGAAGCTGGTGAAGAAAGTGTTGATCAGTGGAAGCTACACCATTCTCATGCATATATTAAGAAATATTTTCCATGCTAAGATTAAGAAGATTGCAGATTGGTGGTGCTATAGTGCTTTACTCCTTGATGAAATGAGGAACATAGATGAGATTGAGCTTGTATGTGCCTTTTATGTGAAAAGTTGATTTGATTACGTTAATTGAAATTTAGTAAATAATTGTAGCAGTTGAAGTTTCGGAATTCTTCTATTAATTTACTTGTCAAAGCGAAGGGAAAAAGGAATATATAGAAAAACATGTTTTTTGTTATTGCATGAAGTGAGGCTATACTAGTGTGTAGGTTAGACAAATATTAAAAAAAAAGCATTTGCATCCCGAGTTAAAACTGTATAATATGCTACATTCGTAATTTTAAATTCAATTTGTGACTCCAATGGAAGAAACAAGTTGCACGAGCTTGTTAATGAACAAGGTCTATATAGGTCAAAAACTTGTGTGGTTCATGAACAAAGGTTCGAACTTGAGCTGGTTCATGAACAATTTCTCATTTTCTAGTAAAATATTTGTTTGTACATAGAGAACAGAGCAACCAGTTCAACAAATTTCTTTATTATTGAAACTTTGTATTTTTTTACCAATTGTTTTTTAATTGTATAGATGTACCGAGCTTCACAAATTTCAAAATATATATATTATTCAATACTATATTAACATTAAACTATTAAAATTAATTGAATAATCAGATTTATTGAATAAAATATTATAATTTTTTTTTTCAAAATTTCAAAGTAAATGCATTTTCCATTTTTATGTTTTGAGAAACAGTTTTTTAAAATAACAAAAAGAACGCATCTTCAGTAATTTTAAAATAGACACTCAAAACACAAAATACAAAATGAATTCAAAACTCAAAATACAAAACTGAAATAAAAAGAGAACGGTCCCTAGGTTTCTATATGTTGGCATTGTTCAAGTTACTCTCAACTTTTATTTCAAACAAGGTTAGACACTACTAAATGTAGGCATTGACTTGGGTCAATATAAAATGTCATCTAAGAAGTTGCAAAGTTATTCTGCTTCTTTTTCAACTTTATCTAAAGTTATGAAATCATATTCCATCATGAATCAATTGTACATGTTTATGTTAAAGATTTTCAAGATACGATCGAACCATTAGTGGTAAAAATATAATCACTTGTGGACTTCGAATCCTTTATATCTGATATCAAATTTGCATCGTTGTATCCTTCTAATAAGTCCCTGTTTGACAACCATTTAAACAACTCTTTTTTTTTTCTCAAACTCATTTTCAACCACACATTTTCATGATAAAATATTCTACATGTAAATCCAATTTTTTCCTACTTTTTAGTCACGCATTCTACAAAAAGTCTCTATTTAAAAACTCATTTTGTCCTTAAAAAAACTCTTTTTAATGGTTGTCGAATATGGTCTAAATATATTGTATAATATAATCCAAAACTTCACGTGAATCGTAAATATATAAAAGCTCTAATCAATGCTTTCCAAATTGTTATTGCATAGGTTACTTGTAAATCTACTAAACTTGTTGAGATTGAAATAGAATAAGTTCATCAGATGAAAGAACTGCTATCTGGATAGCACTCTTTAGACTGATAGGTTTGTCAATTGTCAATTTCTAGAAGCCCATGACACGTGAGCCCATGACATGTGTCACATTCTGATAATTTTGGAAATTATAAAACAATATAATTAAATGTGTTATTGCATTAAAAATGATATAGGGAAGAGTTCAAAATTCAGGTGTTTGGAATGAGGCAAATCAATATTCAAGTTTTAAGTTTAAAAATTCATAAATTAGGTATTAGTTAATTAATTAAATATATTTATTAACTAAATATATTATGGTCACAATTATAGAATTAATGGTCACATATTGTTCACAGTTTATTCGTAAGTCACATATTTCCAAATTGTTGTAGGTCACATTTTATCGATCGATCACACATTTTCAAGTTAAACCAAATAGTTGGTCACATACACCGAAACACCCCACCCCAATCCGATCCACCACCCATACTTGGTCACAGATAACCAAATAATTAGTCACATATACCAAATAGCGGTCACGTAACACCGTTACCACTACCACCACGGCCACTGCAACTTGCGACCACCCTCACCCGGCCACCACTACCACCACCACAGAAATGCACCACCATCGCCAAAAACAGAAACGCACCACCATCGTCGCCGGAAACAACTCCATGACTATCACACATAGCCGTCGCTACAAACACGTGTTCCAACACCACACACTACCTCCACCTCCACCTGCAACTTAAATCAACAACCAACAGCCAACACTCCACAAACAGCTACCACTTCACAACGTCGCCGCCTCCACCATCGCCGTCAGCCATTTCCAAACTACAAATAAGATCCAAACCAGATCCTACCACCAGATCTGCCACGACCACCATCACCTCCATCATCGCGACCACACCTCACAGCAACCACCAGATTCGCCACCCAACACGGCCAACACACTTCCACCACCACAGCACTTCGTACCTCCACCACCGAACCGTCAATCACCACCACTCAAAAAAAAAAGGAGAATGATGGAGATGGGAGGCGTCGGCGATGGGAGAAGTCGCTGCAGCATCGCGACGCTGCCGTACTCTATGAACGGCAGCATCGAGGGAGGGGGAGAAGTGAGGAGACGAGAGGGGGAGAGGGTCACAAAGAGAGTGAGAGAGAGAAACGAGGGAGAGATGGGGATAGGGAGAAGGGAAGAAACGAGAGGGAAGGAATGGGGGATTGGGGGGGAGAATTAGGGTTAATAATATTATATTTAATATTAATTAAAATATAAAATTATTACCTTATTTTTTAATAATTAAACTTTAAACCTGTTTTTTTGTAATTTCCCAATGATATATACCACCACATTGGCCCAAGGCCCTCTTCAAGGACCCCTTGGCCCTAGCCCACAATCAACGATCCATGATTAGTCATATCAATGAATCGAGTCGAACCACAAGCAGAAACTCAAAGCTCGGGCTCAACTCGAGCAAAACATGTTCGAGCTTTTTGAGGCTCAAGCCGAGCAAAAGTTCGGTCAAAAAAAGAGACTCGGCCCGAGCCTTAGCGGGTCGAGTCGGCTCGTATTTTTTTTAAAAAAAACATTATAAATCTATAATTTTTTATAAAGTATTTAAAATTTGTACAATTTATACGTATTATAAATAATAACTAAATATTAATATATAAAAAAAATACATCTAAACTTAAAAAAAATAAAAAAATAGCTGGGCTGGGCTCGGCTCGGCCCTTAACACGGGCAGGGGACGAGCTCGAGATAGAGCCGATCCCCCAAAATGGGGCTTGGCCCGAGCCTCGACTCGATGCCCCCGAGCCACGAGCAGGTGCGGCTCATGCTTTTTCCGGGCCGATCGAGCCGCCGAGCTCTTTTGACATTGCTATCCATGAACTGCTCAATAGGATGCGGTGCGTGTGTGGAATTTAACCTAACCAACTAACATGTAGGTTGTCTTCCTTCGAAAGACTATTGATACCCATTGGAGCCAAATCCAATAGTCAAGTTTGAGGTATATAAAATGAAGTTTTTGCTTCTAATTTTCTTGCGGGGTGGACATACATTTATCTATTTCTCCGCCAATTTTAATTCCAACTTTTAGTCTGTTTATTTTGACTTTAATTTCTCATTCACATGAAATTGATTTTGAGAAAATAAATATATTGCATTAATCTAGTCGTGAAATTGAACACAATCGACGAAAAAAAAGTCGTGTATTTGACTAATAGAACCCATTCAAATAATTAGCCAAATGTTAGCTAAACCAACTTATTTAGCCCCTATTTGGTAGGGATGAAATTAAATTTTTAATAAATTTTGATAGAACTTGATGAAATGTAAGGATGAAAAATTATGGGACTTATAAAATATGTGGTTAAAATTAATTCTTGACTTTGAGTAAGATTAGAATCTACCAAACAAGGACTTAATAACCTATTTTCAACAAAACATGGTTGGATTCGAATGAACCCTTTACTTAATTCTTGCTAATTATTGATTTTGTTGATTCTTTTGCTCGGTCCAGAGGGTGGCACTTCTCCTTTGGGAAGCATAACCATAAACAATGATCCATATGTAGCTTCTCCAATCTTCCTTTTTGCATGAAATCCTGCAGTCAGTTTCTCTATCTCTTTCGTATTGTCTCTTGCGGTGGTCGGGATATCCCGTTCGACGTTCTTGTCTGAATGCAGGATGTTCTCTTCTCCCGGAAATGCTCCGTTGAGATTTCTGCAGGTGGCTGGTGAAAGTTGGCAAATAAAGATGCAAATCAGCAGAATTGCAGCAGTGAACTGAAAATGTTTTAGGTTTTGTTTAGTCATTTTAGAGGAATCTTGAAGAGAAAGAAATTCAAGAAAGATTATCTCAAAAGGCTCTTTTTTTATGAGGTAGAAAGGGTTGAGGATTTATATAGAGAAGAAATAGGGAGCCATTGCCAACTGCAACGAAATGGTGGAGGTGGGTGGGGTGTGGGGGTTTTAATTTCAAAATGTCAGAGGATCAAAAGTCGTGTGTGTGAAAAGGGAGAGAAAAAGTCTAGTTTGTCCCCAAGATAGGCAAAAAAGTGCATTGAAAGTTTACGCGATTTAGATATGCTACGTCACAATGGACGTATAGATGGATGCGTTCAAATTTATTGTTATTGGCTAATTTAGGCTGCTGCTCCTTTGTTCACACACCAATTATCCTTAAGCTCCCTTTTTTGGTTAATTTTGTATAGATTTCAACTTAAATAAATTGATGGTGCTAAAGATGTGCCCATCTAGTGGGACATCCGAGTATAGCTATTGACTTTTATTCCAACAAATCCTTGATTATTTTTATAGTTAGCAGTTGCAGGCTGATAATTGTTTTTGTTTGATGATATTTAGCCTCGTTTGAAATTGATTTTGGAATCATGCATCAATAACTGCTCGATTTCAGCTATGTTCTTGATACTGACTTAAGAATCAATACTAAATTCAGTTCTCCCTAATTTTTCTTTTTGTTGGTGTATTGCACAAATATGAACTAGATATTTGAACACTAAACCTTAAAATTATCTTTTACCAAAATTTTACTTTTCATATGTTTCTACTTCTTTCTTTTACGACAAAACATAATGGGTAATTAAGATTTAAATCTAAATAATTTTATAAATATTTTACAAAAATTCATAACTTTAATGTAATCTCAATAGGAAAAAGTGTATTTTTACTTCAATCTTTTGTAAGAAATCAAATTTGTCATTGTCTTCAAAATGATTGATCATCAGAATCGAGATCTTCTTCTTGAAGATTATTAATTTATAAATACTACATGTATGTTTTAATAGGCCATGTTTGACATACATTAAAATTTTAATTATCATTCTTCTACTCATTTTCAATCATACATTTTTCAATAAAATAATATTTTTTATTACATCAATAATTTTCCTTCTTTTTCAACCACACATTCTCCATCAATCTACTATTTCAAAATACATTCTTCCAAAATAATATCCATCAAACACATTGTATGGATTTTCTTAAAAATTAAATTTTGATCCAGATTTTATAGTTTACATTGTGTTTAATAATTTATCCTTTTTTATGCCCTTATTAATTGATGAATAATGCTAAGTGTACATAATCTTTTACACAATTTTTTACACCCACCTCACATGGAGGAGGGCCCACACATAATAAAATAATCGTGGACCTCCCTCCATGTGAGAGAGGTGTAAAAGATTGTGTAAAAATGTGTGTGTACATGTAGCATTACCCTTAATTGATTGAGTGTTGGAGTGCATTTTTGTTTGTTGTCTTATTTAATTGATTTTTATATTATTAGATAACAAGAATGATAAGCGATTTTAACTTTATTTTTATCTAATTTTAATTTGACAAATAATTTCATTCTTTATATTGAAATTTCAATATAAAAAATTGGACCAGACTAAACCAAATCCACTGGTTTAGTTACAGTTCGATTCTATATTTAGATATGAAATCAATGATTCTACTTCTAAAATTCTTATTCGTACTCGATTCGATTTTGTTCGGTTCCTTTCAGAACCAGCTAGATCACACCCACCCCTACTTCCAAAGATTATAGACACCCTATGGAGCCAAACCCAACTGTCAAGCTCGAGCTATATAAAGTGAAGTTATTACTTCTAATTTTTCAACGTGTGATGGACGCTTATCTATTTCCCCACCAATTTTAATTCCAATTTCAAATAGTTTACTTTGGATATAATTTCTCATTCACACGAAATTAATTTTGAGAAAATATATATTATATTAATCTTCTCGTCAAAGAGAACATAATCGACTGAAGAAATCTTGTGTTCGACTACTCAAATGATTGGCCAAAAGTTAGTTAAACCGACTTATTTAATAACCAATGTCCAATAAAACATGCATGGATTCAAACGAACACCCTTTTCTTAATTCTTGCTAATTATTGATTTTTTTAATTCAACCGCTCGGTCTAGGGGGTGGCTCTTCTCCCTTGGGAAGCACATCCATAAACAAAGATCCATATGTAGCTTCTCCAATCTTCTTTGTTGCATGAAATTTTGCAGTCAGTTTCTCTATCTCTTTCGTCTTGTCGCTTGCGGTGGACGTGATATCCTGTTCGACGTTCTTGTCTGAATATAGGATGTTATCTTCTCCGGGAAAGGCTCCGTTGATGGTTCTGCAGGTGGCTGGAGAAAGTTGGCAAATGAAGAAGCAAATCAGCAGAATTGCAGCAGTGAACTGGGAATTTTTAAGGTTTTGTTTGGCCATTTTAGAGAAATCTTTATGAGAAAAAAATTCAAGAAAGATTATCACAAAACGCTCCTTTTTCTGATGTAGAAAGGGTTGAGTATTTATATAGAGAAGAAATGGGGTGCCATTGCCAACTGCAACGAAATGGTGGATGTAGGTGGGGTGGGGAAGGGTCGGGGGATTTTAATTTCCAAATGTCAGAGGATCAAAAGTCGTGTGTGTGTGTGTGTGAAATGGGAGACAAAACTGTAAGTTTGTCACCAAGATAGACAAAAAATCGAATTGAAAGTTTACTCGATTTAGACATGCTACGACGCAATGGGCGGATAGATGCGTTCAAATTTATTGTTATTTGCTAATTTAGGTTACTTCCCCTTTTGTTCACACACCACTCAATCTTGTAATTACACCTAAGCTCCCTTTTCTGGTTAATTTTGTAGAGATTTCAACTTAAATAAATTGATGGTGCTAAAGCTGTGCCGATCTAGTGGGACATCAGAGTATATATAGCTATTGATCTGATGATTTTTATTCCAACAATTACTATGAAAAAGTTAGGAAAAACTTGCACGACTAGTTATCAGAACTCATTAATTATTCACCAATGATGGAAGTTGTTTAAAAGTCTATATATTGTAACGTAACATGCCAAATGAAATTAAGCAAGGTTTTGTGACAATCTAAAGAAAATTTAGATGAAGAATAGATTGTCCGACTACAATGAACATCAAGAATCAATTTTCTCATGTTCAAAGGTTTGGAACTACTCGAATATTACATTGAGGTATCAATTGTTCGATATTGCGTAGAGCTAATTACGGATATCGATTTCAAAAACGTATATGACATCTTTTGATATTCTTATCTAATGGATTATATAAAGTAATTTTTGTAGTAATTTAAAGAATTATGATTGGTACAGTAAATTTCATTTACTTTTGAGCATAATATTTAAAGATGCCTAGCTTATTTTGTTTTCATTATAATTAAATAATTTTATAATAATCTAAAGTCAAAATCAAACATTAATTTTAAACATATATTTAGAGTTACTACATACTTATTATATACACATTTCATGAAAATCACTACTATGTCATTAAAATTCCTTCCGAACAAGTACTTAATCACCATTTCGTTATAATTAATAAACTTGTTTATAAATTCAGTCAATTTCAAAAAGTTAATTTCAATCACATATTCGTAACTATTATTCATTATTATACACATATTTTATAAGACCCACTACTGTACATTTTACTATTTCTATTTATAAACATTTATAAATATGACAAATAGAAGTTATTTTTATATAGTTTTGCTACACTTACATTAAGGTTGACAACTTTATTTACACTATTTGATATGACACACAATTTTATCATTGATTTTAACAACACTTATTCAAATCAATAGACTTGATTTTGACACTACTAGTTGTATACCATGAATGTACAACTAACTTAATTCATTTTTATAATGGTGGTGGTGACGGCAAATAGCTCGTTATCTTGATGGTTGTAACACTTTTAGTTCAAAATTTGGTTCAATGGTTGCCTCCTCTATTAATCGAATTCAAATGCCTGATTATTCTTATAATTCACAGTTGTAGGCTGATAATTGTTTGATGATATTTAGCCTCCTTTGAAATTGATTTTTGTATCATGCATGAGGATCCGATCAATTTCAGTCCAGTTCTTGATACTGCCTTAAGAATAAATTGTAAATTCGGTTCTCCCCAGTTTTTCTTTTTTGCTGGTGTATTGCACAAGTATGAACTAGATATTTGAACACCAAATCTTAAAATTATCTCATACCAAAATTTCATTTTTATATGCTTCCTCTTCTTTCTTTTACAGTAAAACCTAATGGATAATCAACATTTAAATTTAAATAATTTTATAAAAATTTTATAAAAATTCATAACTTCAATGCAATCCCAATAGGAAAAAGTGTAGTTTTAGTTCAATATTTCGTAAATACTCAAATTTTTCATTGTTTTCAAAGTGGTCGATTATCAGAATCAATATCTTCTTCTTGAAAATTATTGAAGATAATTAAGTTATAAATACTACATGTATTTTTTAATATATATTGTTGTATGATTTTTCTTGAGAATTAAATTTTGGTCCAAATTTTATAGTTTAGATTTTGTTTAATAGTTTATCTATTTTTATGCTCTTATTAATTGATCTTGAGCCTAGGAGTGTATTTTTGTCTGTTATCTTATTTAATTGATTTTTATATTATTAGATTACAAGAATGATAAGTGATTTTAACTTTATTTTTATCATTTTTATCTTGATAAATAGTTTCATACTTTATTTTTATAAAATGGTACTCGGTTCGGTCCTTTTTAGAACTAATTGAATCGCACCCACTCCTACTTCCAAAGACTATAGTTTGATAGAAAATATTAAAGGGATTATAGATTCATATGCTTTAATCAAATCATTTTTCACATATAAGCCCTAAATAAAACTCCATGTTCAAACTAAAGAAAATAATAAAATAGCGAAAACATAAACATACCTTGATCTATATTGTTTGATTGTTGGCCTGAATGGGTTATAATCTTCCAATTGATTGATGTTCTTCTTTTCAGTTTTACTCTCTGTTGATGGGGATGTAGAGAATTTGAAGAACACACCAACAATTGGGGACCATGACCCCATATAACAAAAAAATAATGAATGGTCATTATCTTTAATTTGTTTCAAATTGGCCCATTCATCAATCTAAAACAAACATCCTGTCTCTACACTTTAATTCCATGAAAACTAATACCTATTAGTCAAAATTCATTTTTAGTGGATCACTTTAATTGACTATTTTTTTTTTTAAATAATAGCACCACACATTTAATATATTACGCGTGGCCCCAAAAATGTTAGAATTTTCCAACAATCTCCAATTGAACCATACATGTAATCTTTCAAATATTCATAATCTTATGAGCTCAAAATTTTGCTATCATTATTATGGGTATTTCAAATAGTCTCGTCCATTGGTCATATTGATATAGGATCAAAGCGATTTTCGTCACATTTAACGTGATTAAATCCATCAATGGTTACATACACACATACAACTAAATGACATAGATCAATCATGGGAGTGTAGTATGAAAATTACATGTTATTTGATTCAAACATGTCTATTTCCAACTGATCCAACCTTATTTCTTAAGTGAGATCAACCATAAACTTTAATCAGAGTGGAACTGAATTGAATACTTTATTTCTGAAATTAACAGAATATCCTGAACAAAATATGTGTCTAAAACAGACAACATCCAAATACAAACTCTCACTAAACTGACATATCATCAAACGATGCAAACCTATATGAGCATTATGCTCATGAAAGACTTTCGGTGGTAGCCATTTAGTAAATGGATCCATGATTATGGAGTTTGTCTTAATATGCTTTATAGAAATCTAACCACTCTGATTTCTTTTCTTACAACTAGAAACTTCATGTCTTTAGACTTTGACATTGTCATATTCCCGTTGAAACACAAGACTGCTATTGTCACATAATAACTTAAGTGGTCTTTCAATTTTATCCAAAATATGCAGCGTAGTGACAATATTTTGCAGTCATATTCCATTATCATAATCAGAATATCCAACGATCTCCAATTAGTCTGATTTTCCTGAATGTGGTCGTGTAATCCTTAGTTCTCTATAGGTACTGAATAACCTCATGGCTGCTTTCCAAATTTCCATCCCGAAGTTAGTTAAATATCTGCCTAACATTTCAACAATGAATGCTATATTCAAATGTGTGCAAATCTGAGTATACATTAAATTCTTAATTGCTAAAGCATAGAGAATTTCATGTATTTCATTTTCTTTAAATTTATCCGTATGGCATTAATTGAGACCAAACTTGTCTCCCTTAGCAATATGAGTATCACCTGAATTACATATCTGCATTTCAAATCTTTTAAGAACCTTATCGATACATCTTTTTGTGATAATCCAAAAATACACCAAGAACGATTCTTGTGTATCTATATCCTTAATATAAAAGAGGTATCACCAAGTTTTTTTTAATTTCAAAATTCCATGACAGAAGTCTCTTGGTTTCGTACATTAAGTTTATATCATTGCAGACAAGCAGTATATCATCGACATACAATACCAAAAATATGATTTCTCCTAAAACCAAATGAGATAATTATTTGATGAAATTTGTGATACCTTCGACGAGAAACCAACTTAAGCCCATAGATGGATTTCTTTAATTTGTAAACCATCTAATGTAACTTAAGATCAAAATTTGTCACAAATGTCATAATTATCCTGAAAGAGTCTTTTGTTGAAATTGGAGAGAAAGCCTCTTTGTAGTCAATACATTCCTTTTGGATAAAGCCTTTTAGCTACAAGATTAACCTTATATATTTCCACATTACCATTCAAATCCCTTTTGGTTTTAAATATCCATTTGCAACCAATGTGTTTCGCACCTTCTGGTAATGGGATAAGATCCCAAACTTTATTGTCTTGCATAAAATTATACTCCTTATTCATGGCATCAATCCACTTTTGAGAGTTATTCATTTGCATGAATTGATGAAAGTTGATTGATCAGGTCTTGTTTTACCAATCCATCTTATCCTTATTTTCTTGGAGAGAGACTATAAAAACATCAAGAATTGTTTTTCTCCCTTTAATAGTGGATTTCTTTAATGACATTTGTTCTTGAGATTGTTGAGTTTGTTTTTTTTTGGAATAATCTCTTGATTGTGTATAGGGGATTTTGTAATGTAGTCTTGATCCGAAATTGCTTCTTGAACAAGATTTGGAGCAAGAATTTGTCCTTGAACCTGATCATTGTCAATTGCAATAGAAGAAATATATACATATTCTTCATTCAAGACAAAATCATTAACCTTATAACCTTATCTCCCCCGCAAACTCTACATCCTCAAGGAATCGAACATTTCCTGTTTGAAAATTGACTTAATAGTGGGATCTTTAAAAAATTTATAACCCCTTAAAAATTGCTTTACTTGAAACTGTTTTGAGAATTTAAGCTACAATCTTTAATGCTTCTACCTAGTAAAATTCTGATGTATTGTAGAATAATTCCACGTTCCTCTAGAAATTTGGCAAAAGACTCTTTCAGGACAATTATGATATCTGTCACAAATTTTGATCTTAAGTTACATTAGATGGTTTACAAATTAAAGAAATCAATCTATAGGCTTAAATTGGTTTTTCGTCGAAAGTATCACAAATTTCATCAAATAATTATCTCATTTGATTTTGGGAGAAATTATATTTTGGTATTGTATGTCGATGACATACTGCTTGTCTGCAATGATACAAACTTAACGCGCGAAACTAAGAGATTTCTGTCATGGAATTTTGAAAAAAAAAAATTTTGTAACCCCTTAAAAATTGTTTTACTTGGAACTGTTTTGAGAATTTAAGTTGCAATCTTTAGTGCTTCTACCTAGAAAGATCATGTTATACTATGAATGATTCCACATTCCTCAAGAAATTTAGCAAAAGGCCCTGAACATTTTTCTCCTGATCCGTCATATCCGTCATAGTATTCACCACTATGGTAAGATTTGACTTACTGAATTCTTTTACTGAGTTGATTGTCAATCTCAGTATTGTATGCCTTGAACATATCCGGTGTTTGGGATTCCTCAGAGATGAGATATAGGTGGCCATAGTGAGAAAAATTCGTCTATGAACGTATTAAATGACTGTTGACCATTCCAAGAAGTCGAAGGGAATAGTCCACAGATATCCGTATGAATTAGTTCCAAAACGGAGAGCCCAAGATTGGCTAACCAAGAGGGGGTGAATTAATTTTTAAAACTTTTTCGTTAACTACTCAAGATTTTAATGATAATGAACACACAGATGATAATGAATAATCTAAACGCAAGTAAGCACATAAATGAAGCAATTGTAAATTTGCACAAGGTAGAAGCGTTAAGTAAAAAAGATAGAGAGAGCAAACGATATGTTATGGAGGTTTGACCCAATGCAATGATCTACGTCCACCGTTACCAAACTCTCCGACACCAGCAAAGCCTTTTTCACTATGTTGATTGACTTATGGAGCAATTCAACCCTTCACAACACTTCCGGTGACTTACAAACAAGGTGCACCGATCCTTTTACAATGTTGAGCTTTACGAGACCTCAACATGACCCAAACTATTGAGTTTTACGGGACCTCAATATGACCTTCGATTCAAAGGAATTTTACAAGTGAAAATCTTCCCTTCTTATCTAATGATAAATTCAAAGGATGAGTACAAGAAGAGAAGAAAACAAACACTTCAATAGATGGCAAATAGCATAACTCAAAGTGTTTAGGTTAAAAGAAAAACTTTTAATAAGGATTTGCACAAAGTTTAATTGCTCCAAAGTTTTTCAAGAGTTTGATACTTTTTGATATTTTTAAGGATAGAGAGTAAGGTTCTTGGGATCAATAAAAGTTTCACTTTAATGCATAACGAAAGGTTGTTGCAATAAAAAGTGAGTGAGGTATTTATAGCACTCAAACCGGCCAAAACTCTGTCCATCCGGACAAGGCATCCGGACGTCTGGATGGTCTAAAATACTAGTCGTTTGAAGATGTCAGAATGGTTAAAAAAGTGACCGTTGGGGTTCATCCGGACGTTCGGATGGGCATTTTGCTCCCAGACGATTTCTTACTTGATTTTTCTTTTGATACTATCTCTTAAAGTACTTTCTCACATATTTTTTAAAGTAAATGACTCGATAAAGACTTTATGCAATCATTTGATTTTGAAAATAATTTTTCTTATACATAAAAAATCACTTTGAGCTTTTAGTAATTATTTGTCAAATGTTGAAGTATTTTACCTTTACATAAGTGTGAAATGTTTAAGTTCTATGTTTTGAACATCTTGGCGTGCATTGCTTGATCGTTCATCAACTTTTGTCTCGATTTGTTTTAGGCTACTTTTCGCAGGTTTCAATTCACATCCTCGATTTGAGAATTTGTTTCTCTGTCGATCTTTGTGTGCAAATTTACTTGACCTCGAACTTCATGTTATTGACTCTATACAATAATCACTATGGGCATTTGAAATCAATTTGTTTGTGATAATCAGAACAAGATGTCAACCATGTGTCAACAATTTCTCCATTTTTGATTATGACGAACAAGAGATAATTTGCAATGAAAGTATCGAACAAATTAGTATATATTCCCCCTTTCGATATGCCGTGACAAAATGAATGTTCCCCTTATCGATATGTCATACAATCATAATCATACATAATTATCAGTATCTTCCCCCCTTTTGGCATAAACAAAAAAAAATTGCAAGTTGAAGAAATGAATAATTTAAAGGATGTGCAATCAACAAAAAAAAAATTAACATACTAGTCAATTCATAGGAGTTCACATACATATGAAAAGATAAACATAAATATCATGTAAATGGCTAAAGGATCTAGGGTGTCGGAGGTTGCGAAGGCGGAAAGCGAGCATCGAGGGCAGTAAAGAAAGAATCGTGTTTCTCCTGGAGGGCAATCTGTTGTGCCTGAAGCTGAAGCAGCAAACTCCCAAAACTATCGACGGTACCAGTGAGAGAATCGATGCGCCCGTGAAGGAGGTTGAATTGTTCTTCTATTATTGGAGCGATCAGTGGATGGACGGGCTGCACTGGATGCAGGAACGTCAGCATGAGGAATAAGGGTATCTTCAGGGTCACCTTCAGATTCTCCCTCGAAGGGTAGAGACGAGGGGCCGGAGGTAGGTCAAATCCCTTAGTTCTAGCCATCTATTGCCCACGATCCTTAACTATTCTCATCTGCTTAAAGGTTTGTATATTAATGACATCGGTAGGGCATGGTTTAATAGAAGTTTTACCCTCAAGTGAAACATCGAAATAGTACGTCTTTAGTGTGTCGTGATGCATGCACAAGTTTCATAACTCCTATAGCAATAGTAGGAAAATCTAATTGTCGCCCAACCAATATAGAGTCCACAATAAAGAGATCGAAGTTACTCACTTCGTCTTGGTGACCTTTGCGTGGAAGAACACGGGAGACTTAATTAGTTGGCACTAATTTTGGTAATATTTTCAAAAAAAAATTTCGGTAACCCGAAAACATGCCTCGGAGGGGTTATAGCTATCGCAAGTAGGATGTGTTTTGTGAACAAAAATTTGTAGGTCACACGGTTGAAGTTCGAGAAGTTCACGAATGAGTGCTTTTGTGATTTTGATGCGAGTGTTTTTAACAAGACACGTGGTTGTGTCGGAACGTAAGTCAAAATGCATGTCTTTGTAAAATTCTTTCATGAGGCGTGGGTATGCATGTTCGTCCAAGGTACACACGGATACCCATCCCATTTTTTCAAAATATTCCTCAATATGAAATACGGGAGCTTCTATATTGAAATCGACGAAATCAACGCTCTTACCAATGAGAATGGGTGAATTTTCAAAGGGATTTGACAGCTCCTCAGGTTGCGAGTCTGTATCTTCTTCGAATGAGGATGGTAGAGGTCGTTTCTCGATCTTCTTCATGCGTTTGCCTTGTTGGGAGCTCGACATTGTGAGAAATTGAGGTGAAAAATTCGAATTTCAAAGAGAAGGGATTGAACTTGTTGCTAAAATCACAAATAATTGAAATTAAGTGTGAAATACAGGTAGGTAGTGATTGGGTGATGGATTTTCAAGGTTTGATTGTAAGAATTTGTAGAAAATGCAAAGTATGAAGCTAGGGTTTCGAATTGGGAGAAAAAAAGAAAGAAAAATGGGCGATTTTGAAGTGGATCTTTGAGAAACTTTGAGATTTGTGGTAAAAAATTAATGGATTTTGCAATGAAAGTGAATTGGATTTGATGGTGATTGTTTTGGAGTGATTTCGAGTGAGTGTAGGGAGAGAATTTGCGAGAAAGAGATGAAGAATTGAAAAGAAAATACCCAAAAACGTATTAGATTCGACGATCCGGATGTCCGGATGATAGAACTTACATCCGAACATAGACGTCCGGACGATTTAAATGTTCGTTCGGATGGCCTATTTTGAAAAAAAATTGTAAAAATTTGTTCATTTTTGCACATCAATTTCGTTAATAATGCCTAGTCATCTTCTAATATGTGAGAAACACTCTAGAGTGAGAGGTTTGGTGAAGATGTCGGCCAATTGATTTTCTGTATCGACGAATTCAAGCAAGATATCCCCTTTTGAACATAATCCCGAAGAAAATGATGTCATATTTCGATATGCTTAATTCGAGAGTGGAAAATGAAATTTTTGGACAAGTTAATGACACTAGTATTATCACACATAATAGGAACATGATCGTAGGATAAATGATAATCATTTAAGGTTTGATTCATCCAAAGCACTTGTGCACAACAACTCGCCACCGAGATATATTCAGCATCGGCCGTAGATAATGCTACCGAATTTTGTTTCTTACTAAACCATGATACTAGAGTAAAGCATAGAAAGTGACAAGCTCCACTAGTTCTTTTACGATCAATTTGACCTCCGCCCCAACCGGCGTCCGAATAGCTAAGTAAATCAATGTGAATGTCTTTCGGATACCAAAGTCCAGAGGTTCGAGTCCCACTCAGATATCTAAAAATTCTTTTCACAACTTTAAGGTGGGATTCCTTAGGATTTGATTGAAAACGAGCACACATGCATACACTAAACATAATATCAGGCCTACTTGCAGTTAAGTAAAGAAGGGATCCGATCATACCTCGATATTTGGTGACGCCAACGGAGATTCCTTGATCATCTTTGTCAAGCTTTGAGGATATACTCATAGGAGTGCTCATACGTTTTAAATCACTCATTTTAAATCTCTTTAACATGTGTAGTATATACTTACTTTGATTGATGAATATGCCATGACATAATTGCTTAATTTGAAGTCAGAGAAAGAATTTAAGTTCTCCCATCATGCTCATTTCAAATTCCTTACTCATATTTTTCGAAAATTCTTCACATGAATGAATATTTGTTGCTCCAAAAATAATGTCATCCATGTAAATTTGAACAATGAGCATATCTTCTTTATGGATTTTAATGAAAAGAGTAGTATCCGTCTTACCAATAGAGAAGCCTTTTGAGAGTAGAAATTTGCTCAAGCGTTCATACCAAACTTGTGGAGCTTGTTTTAGACTGTAGAGAGCTTTTCTAAGTTTAAAAACATGGTTTGGAAATTTATGATTTGTAAAACCAGGTGGTTGTTCGACGAATACTTCTTCTTGAATAAAGTCATTTAAGAATGCACTTTTAATGTCCATTTGATAAAGTGTAAAATTTTTGTGAGATGCAAATGCAAGAAGCATGCGAATGGATTCTAACCTAGCAACAGGTGCAAATGTTTATTCATAATCAATGTCTTCTTCTTGATTATGACCTTGGGCCACTATCTAGCCTTGTTATGCACAATAATTCCATTTTCATCTCGTTTGTTTCTGAAGACCATTTAGTACCAATAACGGTTTGATCATTTGGTCTAGCTACTAAATCCCAAACATTATTTCTTTCGAATTGATTTAGTTCTTTTTGCATAGCTAGAATCTAAAACTCATCAAACTCGACTTCTTTAAAATTTTTGGGTTCTAATTGTGAGATGAATGCACAAATACCAAGATGATTTCTAAGAGAAGTTCTAGTAGTGATACATTTTGATGGATCGCCGATTATTAACTCCTTTGGATGAGAGGAAACGAATTTCCATTCCTTTGGTAAGGTAGAGTCGCTTTGAGTATCGGTTGGCTTTTCTTTACTTTCTTGATCGTTAGGCTCCTTTAATTGTTCTTCATTTGATACTCCTATGTTTTGGTCTTGAATATTCATTTGTTCGAAATAATTTTCCAAACCTACATCATTATTACTACCTTTCTCTTGATCAAGAAGGTTAGTCTCATCAAAAGTAACATACATAAATTCTTCAACGACTAGAGTTCTTTTGTTGAAAATTTTATAAGTCTTACTAGTCAATGAATATCCTAGAAAAATTTCAATGTCGGATTTTGCGTCAAATTTGCCCAAATTATCTTTTGTGTTTAAAATGAAGTATTTGCAACCGAAAACTTTGAAATGGCTAATGTTGGAAATTCTATTTTTCCAAAGCTCGTAAGGAGTTTTGGTTTTCTTACGACTTACCAAAACTCTATTTATAATATAGCGTGCGGTGTTAACGACTTCGGCCCAAAAGTATTTAGGTAAATTATTTTCATTCAACGTGGTTCGAGCCATTTCTTGTAATGTACGATTCTTCCTCTCTACTACACCATTTTGTTGAGAAGTTCTAGGAGTCGAAAAATTGTGTTCATATCCATTATCGTTACAAAAATCATCGAAAGCAAGATTGTCAAATTCTCCACCATGGTCACTTCTAATAGTGGTGATAGTGTGACCCTTTTCATTTTCGACTTTCTTACAAAAATGTTTGAAACCTTTAAGGCTTCATCTTTTGCACAAAAAAATATAACCCATATAAATCTTGAAAAATCGCCGATGATAACAAAGGCGTAGTGCTTACCGCCTAAGTTAGCCGTCCTAGATGGTCCAAAGAGATCCATATGGAGAAATTGTAATGGTTTTGTTGTTGAAGAAAAGATTTTTGGTTTAAAAGAGCTTTTGACTTGCTTCTCAAGTTGACAAGCATCACAAATTTTGTCGTTTTCAAATTTCAAATCTGATAATCCTTTCACAAAATAATTTTTAGAAATTTTTGAAATAAGGTCCATGTTTACGTGACCAATTCTTCTATGCCAAAGTCATGTTTCATCTTTTAATCCAAGTAAGCAATGTTCGTTATTTTCATGTTCAATATTTATGATATAAATATCTTTATTTCGGCTTCCAATGAAAATTACATCTTTTGATGTAGCATCCTTAATTAGGTATTTGAAAGAATCAAATTTTATATTATAACCTTTATAACATAATTGACTAATACTTAGCAAGTTATGTTTGAGGTTATCGACTAATAAAACATTTTCAATCGAGGGGGAAGAGTGATTACTAATGTTTCCGATTTCAATAATCTTCCCTTTTGCATTGTCTCCGAAAGTTACATGACCTCCATCCTTTCTTTTGAAACTAGAAAGTAGTGATTGATTTCGGTCATATGCTTCGAACATCCACTATCCAAGAACAATTTGCTTTTGATTTTTTTCGGTACCTACAAATACAATTTCTTTTTAGCCAAACAATTAAAAGAAACATGTCCACTTTTATTGCAAAAAGTACAAGTGATGTTTGAAACTTTAATGAACATGTTTTTGAGAGATTTTTGTTTTATAGAAGGTTTGAATATGATTCCCCCTTTGTCAAACACACATTTTTTATTTCCAAACATTATATCAAAATTCTTCTTGCCTTTGGTGAAATTATAAATGACTTTCGTCAAATCTTCTACATTTTCTTTTAAAGAAATTATAAATGACTTTCGTCAAATCTTCTACATTTTCTTTTAAAGAAATGTTTTCTTTAACTAATAAATCATAATCAACATTTTCTTTATATTTTTCTAAAGTTTTCTTTAACTCTTCCTTCAATAAAGAGTTTTTCTTTTTGAGAATAGAGTGACTCAAGGCAAGTTTTTCAAAATTTTCGAGTAATTCATCATAAGAGCTAAATAACTCATTATAAGAATATTTTTCTTTTCAATTTACCTCATCTTCAAGTGCATGAAGCACGTGTTGGTGATTTCATCTTGAGTATCGCTTTTATTTTGGTCTTCATCATCACTATCGTCCCAAATAACTTGGAGTGCCTTTTTCTAGAAAAATTTCTTTTTGTTTGGGCATTTGGTTATTTTGTGGCCCGGTTTGTTACAATCGTAACAAACGATTTGCTTGCCCCTTTCTTCATTCTTTTCTTCTTTCTTTTGGAATTTTCGGTTATTTCGAAAACCTCTCCATTTTTTGACAAGAAGGACCAAATCGTCGAACTCTTCGTCAATTATGTCGTTGCTCGTTGTTCCTTCATCAATAGCCGATTTTAAAGTAATTTGACGTTTTCGAGCCTCTTTTGATTCCTCTTTGCCTTTTCTTGTCTTCTCCTTGAAATCGGTATTATTGAGTTCATAGGTTATCAAGGTTCCATAGAGTTCTTCCAAGGAATATGTGTTCACATTCTCAGTGTTTTCTATCAATATTCGTATAGGACTCTATTCCTCCGATAGTGACCTAAGTATTTTGCTTACAAGTTCACCGTTAGTGTATTTTCGATCAAAACCCTTTAAACCACTCACAATATCGGTAAAACGAGTAATCATATTAACGATATATTCATTTTGTTTCATAAAGAATTTTTCGAATTCTTTAACTAACATATTTATTTTAGTTTTTTTAACCCTACTTGTTCCAATATGAATAACTTCAAGAGCATTCCAAATATCATAAGTCGAATCACATGCGCTAATCGTATTAAATTCATTTCTATCTAGTGCACAATAAAAAAAAAAATTTGGCCTTAGCATTTAATGATAATTTTCTTCTATCTTCTTCATCGTATTCCTCTCTAGGTTTAGGAATACTTTGATCGGGTCTTCCATCAATCTTAATAGCCTTGTGGCACATAGAGACCATTTTCAATTATTTCCCAAATATTATAATCAATTGATTGAACATAAATAATCATCCTAGTTTTCCAATAATTATAGTGTGTGCCATCAAAGAAATGAGGTCGGTTTGTGGAATGCCCCTCAAGATTTTGAAACATGGTGTTAGCCATAACTCAAGATTGTAAATTCTTTTAAAGAGAGAGAGTACCTTGCTCTGACACCAATTGAGAGCACAAGATTGACTAACCAAGAGGGGAGTGAATTGATTTTTAAAACGTTTTCATTAACTACTCAAGATTTTAATGATAATGAACACACAGATGATAATGAATAATCTAAATGCAAGTAAGCACGTAAATGAAGCAATTGTAAATTTGTACAAGGTTTCTGCGTTAAGTAAAAGGGATAGAGAGAGAGAGCAAACGATATGTTATGGAAGTTCGAATGATCTACGTCCCCCATTACCAATCTCTTCGGCACAAGCAAGACCTTTTTCACTATATTGATTAACTTATGGAGCAATCCAACCCTTTACAACGCTACTGATCCTTTTACAATGTTGAGCTTTACGGGACCTCAACATGGCCCAAACTATTGAGCTTTACGGGACCTCAATATGACCCTCGATTCAAAGGAGTTTTACAAGTGAAAATCTTCTCTTCTTATCTAATGATAGATTTAAAGGATGAGTACAAGAAGAGAAGAAAGCAAACACTTCAATAGATGGCAAATAGTATAGCTCAAAGTGTTTAGAATAAAAGAAAAACTTTTAATAAGAATTTGTACAAAGTTTAATCCTCCAAAGTTTTTCAAGAGTTTGATACTTTTTGATCATCTTAAGGATAGAGAGTAAGGTTGCTGAGATCAATAAAAGCTTCACTTTAATGCATAAAGAAAGGTTATTGCAAATGAAAAGTGAGTGGGATATTTATAGCACTCAAACTCTATCCATCCAGATAAGGCATCTGAACGTCCGGACGGTCTAAAATACTAGCCATTTGAAGATGTCAGAACGGTAAAAAAAGTGACCGTTGGCAGGTTTGAATTCATATTCTTGATTTGTGAATTTGTTTCCATGTCGATCTTCGTGCGCAAATTTACTTGATCTCGAACTTCATGTCATTGACTCTATGCAATAATCACTATAGACACTTGAAATCAATTTTTTAGAGATAAAAACAATTTGTTTGTAATAATCAAAACGAGATGTCAACCATAGGTCAACAACGTTCGAAGTCCTATGACACCTAATCTCCTTATGTTTGTTTGTTTCCCTCAATGCAATTAACATAAACACGTAAGTCTGAAAAATTAAGGGAATCAAGAATTCCTTTTGACACAAGATTTTCCATTCTTTTTTGAGAGAAGTGACATAATCGCTTGTGCCATAGTAAAGTAGAATTCTCCTTAGTTAATTTATATTTAATACCTCGCGGATTCAAGATTTCTTTATAAGAGGTAACCATATTAAACAGATATAGGTTATCATTACCGGATAAAGAACTGGTCCCCACAATATTTAAGGTAAGAAAAAGATCAAACTGACTATTTCAAATTGAACAAGAGTAACCAAATTTGTCCAATGTAAAAATAGAAACCAAATTCCGTCCAAAAAGGACGGTACTGCAAATGTCTCTTTTTAAGTCCAAATAATAACTAGGCTTTAAGATAACCCAAAGCCCCTATAGCCTCAACCTTAACTGATTGACCATCGCCCCACATAGATAAATCTTTCAGTATCAATTGGTTTTGGCATCTCAGAAGGTTGCATAGACACACTTATGTAAGTAGTGGTACCGAAATTTATCCACCAAGTATGTCTAGGTATTGACATTAAATTTACCTCAAAACAAATCAAAGTGAGAAGTATACCATTATTTACATGTCAAGCATGGTATTTAGTACAATCTCTCTTTATATATCCCAGACTTTCACAAAATTTACAGCTAAATTTATCATTTTCGGGCTTTTGCTGTTAATTTAAAATCGAACCGGATGCATCTTTGTTATTCTTTATTACTTGTCCTTAGAAATATTTGCCAAGTGATTAATGCCAGTTTTATCTTGCTTTAGCCTTTCTTCTTCTTTCACACAATACAGAAATGAGCTCATTAAGAGTCAAGTTTCCCCTTTTGACGGTTGTAACTGACCTTAATTTACCGAATTGTGCAGGAAGCAATATCAATACCAAATGTACGAGCAAGTCATCAGACAGCTCGAGTTTTAGTACCTCAAGTTTAGAAGCAGTGTGAGACATCTCCATGATGTACTCCTTTATGTTTCCCTTGCCTTTATACTTTGGTGAAATTACGTTCACCAAAAGCGTACTAGTTTCAGCATTATCACTCTTTGCAAAGCGTCTTTCAATTTCAACAAGAAATTCATTGGCATTAGTCACTTATTCAGATACTGCACTTCTAAAGGCTTCCGAAATGTCGCGCTTAATGATCATTAGACTCGTGCGATTTGAGCGATCCCACTTCTCAAAGTTCCCATTTTCATCAGACGAACTTTCTTCCGTAAGAGGAGCGGGTTGCTCAATCTGGAGCAAGATCTAGATCTTTGCAGCCAAGAACAATTAATATGCCATCTTTCCAATTCTTGAAGTTTGTTCCATTTAGCAGGGGAATATAGTTGATGTCGACAGATATTGCAGAAGTGGATGGATTAACTGAATAGAGAACTAATTTCCAATTACATGTTCACATTGGAATCCTTAATAAACAATTAATTAATTCAAATAATGGTAAACGTCATCTCAAGATACCTAGCATAACATTAATATCAAGTTTTTGGACAATAATATTAATTTCAAATGGTACTTTTGGTGTAGTGATCAAATATTGACAATAACTCCTGTCAAATAATAAACTCATTTTTGGATTGATTTATTATTCACATGGAAACTTATAATTGTCACACGTTTACCACCACAAGTGTGCATGCAATTCAACCAAATATTAGCATTCCTTTGGGTCGGCTAATATCCGCATGACCTAGCACGAATTCCTTCTAATATTCTAAGTTAAATAATTTTCACGAGAGATGTTGTTTTGGTAACATATTGCATCAATAAATTCACTTTTGAATATTATATTTTCAAATGAGTCCTTTATACCAAAATTTGAAAAGGATAACACTAAAATTTGTATATATAATTTATCTTGAAACTTTAGAGGCCTAAGGGTTAATAGTTCAGAACTTTAGGGGCCAAAAAATTAATTACCCGAAATTTTATAGGTCAATAATTAATTGTTGAAAATTTTAGGAGTCAAAATATTCATTATCCAAAACTTTAAGGACCCAAAAATTAATTATTCAAAATTTTAGGGGTCAAAATTAATTAATTTTAAACTTTAGGAGGTAAAATTTAAAATTTAAAACATTTTTGGGCCAACTAGACAAAATCAGAAACTTTGAGAGCTTCAATTGCAAAATGGAGAACTAAAATGACCCAAATTAATTAATTTTAAAACTTCAGGGACTGAATTTATTTAAACCCATAACCTTAAGATCCAACTTAAATAACTTTAAACTTTAGGGACTGAAATATATAAACCTATAACCTTAAGGTCCGATTAGGATTAACTTTAAACTTTAGGGGCTGAATTATAAATAACTCAACCCTAACCATAATATTAAATGGCAAACAGGGGCCCCAAAACTTTAAATTTGCAACCCAAGCCCCCTCCCCCCCACCCCATCCTACCCTACCCTCAAATTCCAAACTGAGCCCCAACAGATCTCTAAAACCTTAATCCAAAAAATTCGAATTTATATGAAGAAAAACTTTAATTATATCATAATCCATCCAATAACATGCTTGATTTCATGCAATATAATTCCAAATTCCATAAAACAACATATAGATCAAATCATCCAAAAATTCAGAATTTTTAAAACTTTAGGGGCCGTTCTCTTTGCCATTTTCAAGTCGTTTTCTATTTTCGATTTTTCAAAATGGTGAAAACGCGTTCTCTTACTCATTTTTGAAAACGAGTTTTCGAAAACACAAAAAAAAATTGTGAAGAAAACAGAAAACGGCCAAAAAGCCGTTTTGGGTGTTTTCTTCACAAACTCAGCACCAAGTTGGAAAACACAGGAAAAGCCAAAACACTTCCTCCATGGCTAAAACACTTCCTCCTTTTTACTACCAAACCACACTCCACCGCCACTTTCCAAACCCCTAAACTCCGGCCAACCTCCTCCAAAATAGCTGGATTAATATACCATTGTGAAGCCCTCAATCCCCTCTTCAATAACCACACAAACAACAATTCAATCATAATGAGAAATATGAAGCTAAACTCATTGAATTTTTAGCAAACTGCCTTAATTTCTCCCACAAATTCAGCAACTTCTGGACGAAATTGACCAAGACCCATACCGGGGCTAGGTGCGCCAAGTGAAGAGGGACCTAGCCCAGGTGGTCCGCGATCGTGGGTGTCCTTGCCATCACCGGAATTTAGTTTCTTCACTGCCAGTGTTGCGATGTTCACAACTGGAGATTTTTTCAGATTGCAAATGAAGTTTTCTATTGTTGTTTGCTGTGAATTGGTGGCATGGTTGTTGTCGTCTGGTGTTGGGGAGTTGTCTGGAGGTGTGTTCCGACCATGGGGGTGGCCGGAATCTTGATTTCCTGCAATTTTCAGTTGAGAAGGCAGCGAACTTTGAACACGAATTCCGGCCTCTGTAGTTATTGGAATTGGGTTCAGTTTGGTGGTATGTGAAGTTTGAAGTGAGGGCTGTCGACCGGTAGTAATGTCCGGCGGCTTTGGTAGCTTGAGCTCACCGGAGTTTGGCTTCATTTTATGGTGGGTGGTGGTCGGTTTGTGAGAATGGAAAATAATGAAAACAATGTAAACACCTTTTGGGAAAATGTTTTGAGAAATACTTTTACAAAATGACAAAAAGAACACGTTTTTAATAGTCTCAAAGTGGACACTCAAAACACAAAATACAAAATGAATTCGAAACTCAAAACTCAAAACAGAAATAAAAAGAGAACGGCCTCTTAATTTCTCAAGAATCAACCATGGAGTGTCTATGATACCACTTGATAGAAAACATTAAAGGGATTATAGATTCATATGCTTTAATCAAATCTTTTTTCACATATAAACCCTAAATAAACTCCATGTTAAAACTAGAGAAAATAACAAAATACCGGAAGCATAAACATACATTGATCCATATTGTTTCATTGTTAGTCTGAATGAGTTATAATCTTCCAATTGATTGATTTCTTTTTTTCAATTTCACTCTCTATTGTTGGGGATGCAAAGAATCTGAAAAACACACCAACAATTGGGGACCATGACCCCATATAAAAAAAAGATAATGAATGGTCATTATCTTTAATTTGTTTCAAATTGGCTCCTTCATTAATAAAAAACAAACATCCGGTCTTTACACTTTAATTTCATGAAAACTAATACTCATTAGTTAAAATTCATCTTTAGTGGATCACTTTTATTGACTAATTTTCTTTAAATAATAGCACCGCACATTTTAATATATTACATGTGGCCCCAAATATGTTAGAACTTTCCAACATAGTTTTCAACTATCAAGCTCGAGCTAAAGTGAAGTTTTTACTTCTAATTTTCAGCATGCAATGGACACTTATCTATTTTCACGCCAATTTTAATTCCAATTTCAACCATAGAAGAGAACACTTTCGATCGAAGAAATCTTATATCCGACTACTCAAATGATTGGCCAAAGTTAGTTAAACCGACTTATTTAATAACCAAGTTCCAACAAAACATGCATGGATTCAAACGAACCCTTTTCTTAATTCTTGCTAAATATTGATTTTGTTAATTCAATTGCTCGGTCTAGGGGGTGGCTCTTCTCCTTTGGGAAGCACATCCACAAACAAAGATCCATATGTAGCTTCTCCAGTCTTTCTTGTTGCATGAAATTCTGCAGTCAGTTTCTCTATCTCTTTCGTCTTGTCGCTTGCGGTGGACGTGAACCCCATTCGACGTTCTTGTCTGAATATGTTATCTTCTCCCAGAAAGGCTCCGTTGATAGTTCTGCAGGTGGCTGGTGAAAGTTGGCAAATGAAGAAGCAAATCAGCAGAATTGCAGCAGTGAACTGGGAATTTTTAAGGTATTGTTTGGCCATTTTAGAGAAATCTTTGAGAGAGAAATTCAAGAAAGATTATCACAAAGGGCTCTTTTTTCTGAGGTAGAAAAGGTTGAGGATTTATATAGAGAAGAAATTGAGTGCCATTTCCAACTGCTAGAGGTGTCCAAAAATCCCGAACCGAACCGGATCGAACCGAACCCGAACCAAACCGAATCGAGCGGTTTTTCATAAATTAAATACCCGAACGGGTACTCGAATCGAGAACCGATGGGTTTGGATCGAGTGTCGGGTCTAGACCAAGAACCGAAGAATCGAATAAGAACCGAAACTAAATAATTTTTTTATTTTTTATATTGAATTAATTAAATTATTTTATTTATTTTTATACAAATTAGCAAATTAATTAAATAAGCCCCTGTTTGTCTCCCATTATGGGAGAAAGAATAGAGTTTTGAATAGTATTTTTTGAGAAATGTGTGGTTAATATTTAAAGAAATTTTATTGGTTTGTGTGTAGAATATTTTATTGAATGAATGTGTGGTAGAGAAATGATACTGTAGCAAACAATTTAATTTTTAAAGGATGACAAACACACCCTAAATTAGATTATTTCATAATTTTAATTTTAAAGCTCAAATCATTTTTAAAATTCATTAGCTCATTTTAATTTGAAGCAAATGAATATACTTTATGTAGTTTTGCTATAATATTAATATCTACTTTTTGGTGTTTGTATGCATTGAATTAATCTTATTAGATGACTAGTTATTTATATGTTTTTGAATTGAGTTACGTTAATTTGTAAAATTTACGAATGAAATGTCATTAGTTGTATTTATGTAGTGTTGCTGAAAATATTAAAAAATTTAATTATGGTACGGAATCGAACCAACCCAAACCGAACGGAACCGAACCCGAACGGTTCCATAATTATATTTGGACCCGACGGGTTCATTTATTAAATATCCGAAAGTTTTGGGTCGGTTCGGGTCTCTTCAGAACCGAATCGAATCGACCCACAGACAGCCCTACCAACTGCAATGAAATGGAGGGGGTTGGTGGTGAGATGAGGGGAGGTGTGGTGGAGTGGGGTTGGGGGATTTTAATTTCCAAATGTCAGAGGATCAAAAGTCGTGTGTGTGTGGAAAGGGGGACAAAAAACGTAAGTTTGTCACCAGGATAGACAAAATTGCATTGAAAGTTTACGCGATTTAGATATGCTGCGTCGCAATGGGCGGATAGATGCGTTCAAATTTATTGTTGTTTGCTAATTTATGTTACTTCTCCTTTTGTTCACACACAATTCAATCTAGTAATTATCCTTAAGCTCCCTTTTTTGGTTAATTTTGTAGAGATTTGAACGTAAATAAATTGATGGTGCTAAAGATGTGCCGATCTAGTGGGACATTCGTGTATAGCTATTAATTTCTATTCCAACAACCTTACTGTAAAAAAGTTGAGAAAAAATTACACAACCCATTATCATATAACTCATAAGTTGATCCTCAATGATGGAAGTTGTTTAAGCCCATGTTTGACCCCCATTATATTACATTCCATTACATTAATTTTTTTTTTCTCTTCATCTCAACCATACATTCATCAAATAAAATAATAATACACACAAATCAAAAACTTTTCAACCACACATCTCCCATCAATCACTATTCTAAAAATTATTTACCCCCCAAAAATTTAATTTAATGGGAGGCAAACAGGGGCTTAAAACCCATTATCATAACTCATAAGTTGATCCTCAATGATGGAAGTTGTTTAAAAACCTATGAATTTAATGTAACTTGTTAAATGTAGTTTAAGTCCATGTTTGATAACTATTATTTTTTAAAAAAAATTGATTTTTGAGTAGTGTTTTTTAGGTTAATATATAGTTGAAAAGTAGGGAACGTTTTGAGTTTACGAACAGAATATTTTATTGTGTGAATGTGATTGAAAATTGTTACGTAATAAAAAAAAGTTTCCAAACAATGGTTGTCAAATATGGGCTAAGTAAGGTTTTGTGACAATCTAAAGAAAATCTGGATGAAGAATAGATTGTACAAGTGCAATGAACATTGATGATCAATTTTCTCGTGCTCAAAGGTTTGAAACTACTCGAATGGTACATTGAGGAATCGATTGTCCAATATTTCATAAAACTAATTAATAAGGAGATCAAAAAATACAAATGATAGATTGAAAATTACAGATGACAAATTTGTCACGTACTATTTATCAAAATGGATCCCAAATATTTAGATCATATTTGATGCCCATTATTTCATTAAAATGTGTTTTGTAATAGTGAATTATTAAAGAATTTGTGGTTAAAAATAAAATAAAATAAATTAAATTATTTTCTTTTGAGAAGTGTGAATGAAAATGATTTTTAAAATAATAGAAATCAAACTAGCCTTCACGCATATGTATTTTAAAGTACATATGTAAGTAAAAAAGAGTAATTTATAGAATTATGGTTGGTAGCACAATATTGTTCGCATCTATCTTGTCTAGTTATAACTTATTTTGTTTTCATTATAATTATGTAATTTTGTAATATATTAAAGTCAAATTTAAACATTAATTTTAAATATATGTTTAAAGATACTACCTACTTATTATCTACACATTTCGTGATAATCATTACTCTTTTTCATTACATTTTTTTCCAAACAACGTTTCTATAATTTATAAATTGATTTATAAATTCAGTCAAATTCAAAAAAATTATTTCCAATTACATATTCATAATTAGTATTCATTATTATTCACACGTTTTATGGAACACATTAATAATTAGCTCTTGCTTGGAATTTATTTTTTCGAACTAACTTTTTTCTCACACTCATTTCTCACTATACATTTTAAAAGGAATGCTCGTTACATTGTTAACGTAAAAAACGAAAATTATTTTTTCATACCAGCAGTTTTCATATCAAAATCTTGTCCCCCTTGGGGTTTTGTGGGCCAATTTTGGGTGAGCTTTCCATTTGAATGAAGAAAGGAATTTTTGGTATTGTTTTGGCTAGAAAAAAACTTTTGTGTGTTGAATCTGAACTTTATTAAGAGTTTTGCTACTTGTACATCGGGATTGACACTCCGACGTACAGGCCTGTCACAATAGGGGGGCCGCGTTTTTTTTATTGGATGTGAGCCCCTATTGTGAGGGGGCTGTGCACCCGGTGTCAATTACGGTGTGCAAGTAGCAAAACCCTTTTATTAACAAACTGGCTGATTCCATCTGTTACGATTGGTACAAGTCATATGGCTTCATAGATAAAAGCAACGAGGACAATGTTTCTCGATCCGCGCATCATCAAGTGTCAATTGGCCGTGATAACATTCACGTTCTCCGGCATGCCAACATTCGTTGTCGAGGGAAGCGTACAGCTAGCAAGCACGTCTATTGGGTTTCTAATAAGTAACGGTATCTCATGATTTGAAACGGACGTGCTACTGAAGGAGATGGTACAAGATTTATATGCAGCTCAACAAGCTGGAACTGCATTCATTCTTGGACACTCACATTTAACTTTTAAGGGCAAAACAGGGATACTCTCTCTTGAAGAGGCTGGGAATTAATTTTGGTCATAATTTCCTTAGAAGGTGTTACGGGTCAATAGATGGAAGCGACACGTGGCACAGTATTTTAGCGGTGGGACCAGCTTAATCAAATCAGGACATATTTTCCTAGCTTCAAACGTGGGTTCAAAGGCCCTCACTATTATTCCGAGGCCACTGCTGCTAACAATAAGCCACGGTTCGGTAAGCATACTTCGTCCGAGGCTCCTTAGCAGCCATTGAAGGCCCACATGCGAAGATCCGCTTATGATGGAGATCATTTGTGAATGATTGACGTGACTCTTATGTAAAGTTTATTTGTGTCTTGTCTTGTCAATGTAAGAGCATTTAATGTTTTGTAAAGCTAGGAGAGTCAACTTGATGGCTAAGACTTGATGCCTTAGCCAATGAGATGAGGCCACGTGTACATTGATCCAAAGGTTACCATTTGAGTTGTAACACTAGAAATACCCCCACCATGTAACACAATAAGGCTAATGCCAAATACCAATGCAAAATTGAAGAGCAAACTGTATTTTTGAGCAATAATTTCTCTCGCTTTGGCAAATGATTTTTACAACACATTTGTATTATGAATCGTCCCTTTAGCGATTGGTTTCTTATACAATCGTATTACATTCTTGTTGGAGGCCCGAACTCTGATGTCTCGTGCGGCGAGCCCCTCCCACGCCCATATTCTGGAGCATTTTTGATCGTTCTTCGGCACACACGTGTTGGACAAAGGCTTACACGTGCACGAGTGGGCCCGGCATCTGTGGACAACATTTTTTGGGGTCAACAGATTGGCGCCGTCTGTGGGAAACCACACTATAACCACGAGCAACCCGTGGAAAAAGGCTATCTGAAGATATTTTGGGCATCCCCCTCTGAAAGAGGATTTATTCTTGGAAAAAAGAATAAGAGGAAGCCCCCAAAGTTGGAAAATATCCACAAGTCCCCAAATGTCAAGAGATATGAGTTCAGAAGAAGAGGCTCCTCCCAGGCGAACCAGAGAAGCTGACAATGAGGCCCCAGCGGTCCGACGCCGACCCCACCACCACCATAGGCGAGGTGGTAGGAGGTTGGCGGCCCAACTTACTAGGGAAATGGCAACCATGGCAGCTAACATGAGGAGCATCACCAACCAAAACTTGGCAATGCGGGAACTGTTAAGGCAAATGCAAGGCCAGGGGGGTCCTCCACCTCCCTCCTTCGTTTCACAGGGACCATACCAACCTGAAGAAGTGCAAAGTCAAAGAGGTTATTCCTCCAGGCAACATAGGGGATGGAGTCCAATAGAAAGAGAGGTGGGAGTTGACATCTCCTCCAATTATGCTTCTGGTCGACCCACCGAGGCTCCGTTTAATATGGAGGATAATTTCCCTCCTGAATATATGCCAGTACCGAGGCCTCATAGGTCCGCCAGTGTGTTTGATAGGCTTAGCCCAGCGGGTCAAAGGCGCATGCAAAGGGCTGCAACTCCAGCTCCTACAACTAGGCCACAGCCCCCACCTCCTGAGACTCGGCAGCCGGAGGAAAGGCAAGAACATGCCCCTTGTGCTACGCTGTCTCGTCAAAGGCATCTTAGGAGGGAAGATGAGGCTCGTAATCAGGCAGGACCTTCCACGCAACAGCCTAGGTATGAGGCTGAGGCCAATTATGATTCGGATGGTCCACAAAGATCATGTGACTTAGATGATGACGATGACAACTTGCCATTCTCAAGGGAATTAAGGAATGCCCAGGTCCCAAACCATTACACAATGCCTAAGATACCCAAGTATGATGGGAGAGGCGACCCAGCAAAGCATTTGAATAGCTACAAAACACACATGAGCTTGAGAGGCGCCACCCCAGCTGTAAAATGCAAAGCCTTCCACCTAACTCTAAGCGGAGCCGCAGAGATTTGGTATAGCAGGCTAGCACCTGGAAGCATTCGGAGTTGGCCAGAGTTCAAAACCACCTTCTTGAAGAGATTTGCTGTGAGCAAGGAAGGTAGGGCCCCAATTCAGCGCCTCCAAGATATGAGACAACAGCCTGAAGAAACTCTGAAGAGCTTTTTGTCCCGCTTTATGGATGAAATGACTTGTTGTGTTCAAGTTACTGATCGCGAGGCTCTATCCGCCCTGAGGGGAGGACTCAACATGAACACCCTGTTTTGGAGGGACGTACAAAACCAAGATCCCCCAACTTATGACGCTTTGTTGGAGATGATGCGACGAGAAATCATCAACGAGGAACTAATAGAACATCGGAATAGAGCAAGTAGAGGCCTTCAACCTCAACAAAGGCAACGTGGTAGAGGTCCAACCTCCCATTTGATGGACCAGCAGTGGGGCCAACCCAATGTTGAAGTTGCCCAAGGCTCAGGCCAGGCACTTGCTGCAGCCACCTTAAATGCTGTACCAACCTTGGCTTACGAAGATGTACCAGCCACAGGTACCCATGCAAACCCACAAACACAACAGGCCCCCCGTAGGGGACGAGGCCGGGGGAGGGGTTCAAACCAAGGCAGAACTAACTCCCAAGGGTATTGCACCTACCACCATTCGTACAGCCATGCAACGGCTGACTGTAGAGACATAGCCCTGCATCCTAGAGGTTCGGATTCCAGAGGCAACAGCCAGAACACCTCCAGTCCGAGGAGTAGGCCCTCGTCGAGGCAAGACTTACGGCCTAGGCGAGACGAGGCCCCTTCCCGTCGTAGGGAGGCATCTCCTCGCGGAAGAGAACAGGAAAGGAATAGAAACTCCAATGAATACCAACGAAGGGACCATCGAGGTAGGCCAGATGATGCTCCAATTCACGAGATTGATACCATTTTTGGAGGCCCTTATATTGGCGGAGACACCAGAAACTCCCAAAGGAACTATGTTCGAGAGGCAAGGGGTCCTCCATTGACTAGTTACATTGTGGGCAGCAGTTCACGAAGGAGTCAGTAGCCTCCTATTGTGTTTACGCACGAAGATTCTGAAGGTATTCACTACCCCCATTGTGATACTTTAGTAGTAAGAGCTGTGATAGCTAGGAACGGATTGAGGCGAATGTTGGTAGATAATGGCAGTTCGGTGAATATCCTATTTGGGTCCACTTTTGATAAAATGATCTTAGACCATGAGTTGACCCACACCAGCACACCTTTATATGGCTTCATCGGCGATAGCATCATCCCCAGGGGCAAGATCACCCTAGCTGTGGAGATGGGGGAGCGTCCCCTATCAACCATGCGTTTCATGGAATTCCTGGTTGTTGATAGTAGATCAGCTTATCATGGGGTGTTAGGAAGGCCCGCATTAAAGGACCTGGGAGTTGTCACCTCCATTCACCACCTATGTATGAAGTTTCAAACTGATAGGGGGGTGGCGACAGTCAAAGGAGATCAAAGAGGAGCCAGGGAATGCTACCTCAACTCTGTGAGGAAAGCCGAACCTAGGGATATGCACATGGTGGCAGGCATCAGCGGCCTTGAGTTGCCAGCGCTCGATGAACTTGATCCACGAGTAACTGAGGCTGATTCCCAGGCGGCCCCCATGGAGGAACTAGAGAGCTTCCCTATTGATCCAAGAGAGCCAACCAAGCTGCTGCAGGTTGGTAAAAGTCTAGCCCCAAGATTTAAAGGAGAACTTAAAGAGTTCTTGTGTAAGAACCACGATGTCTTTGCATGGAGGCATGAGGATATGGTGGGTATTGACCCTGGAGTCAGTTGCCACACCTAAGAATTGATCCCAAAGTTGCCCCGCATAGACAGAAGAGGCGAGCTCTTAACCCAGAAAGGTACGAGGCCTTAAAAGAGGAAGTGCAGAAGCTAATTAGCAATGGTTTTATCAGAGAGGCCCTCTACCCAAAATGGATATCCAATCCAGTACTGGTGAAGAAGCACAATGGGAAGTGGAGGGTATGCATTGATTTTTCTGATCTCAACAAAGCATGTCCAAAGGACAGCTTCCCACTCCCCAGAATTAATCAGTTGGTGGACTCTACCGCTGGACACGAGTCCCTAAGCTTCATGGATGCTTATTCTGGTTACAACCAAATTCCCATGTACCCAAGTGATGAGGAACACACCTCGTTCATCACGGATCGAGGCCTCTACTGTTACAGAATGATGCTTTTTAGATTAAAAAACGCTGGGGAAACTTATCAGAGGCTAGTGAACAAGATGTTTGCCAACTTGCTTGGGAAAACCATGGAGGTCTATGTGGATGACATGCTTGTCAAAAGCCTGAAGGCGGAAGATCATATAACCCACCTCCATGGAGCCTTTGAGATTCTGCGGAAATACCGCATGAAGCTGAATCCCCTCAAATGTGCATTTGGGGTAGCGTCAGGCAAGTTCTTAGGATACATGGTCAATCAACGAGGCATTGAAGCAAATCCTGAAAAGATCCAAGCGTTGATTGAGATGAAATCTCCCCAGAAACCAAAGGAAGTACAGAGTTTGACGGGTCGCGTGGCCGCACTGAGCCGCTTCATATCGAAGTCCACAGATAAATGCCTCCCATTCTTCAAAATATTGAAGGGAGGACAGAAATTCCAGTGGACTGAGGAGTGTGAAAAGGCCTTCCAGGGGCTGAAAAGGCACCTAGGACAGGCCCCCCTCCTATCAAAGCCCAAGCTTGGTGAGGTGCTACAACTTTACTTAGCTGTTTCCACCGATACTATAAGTGTTGTTCTTGTAAGGGAAGAAAACTCAACTCAACTACCAGTTTATTATATCAGCAAGGCTTTAATACCACCTGAGACACGATATCCAGACATGGAAAAATTAGCCTTGGCGTTGATCATTGCATCCCGCAAGTTGAGGCCCTATTTTCAAGCTCACATCATTCATGTGCTGACAAAATTTCCCCTCAGGCAAGTCCTGCAAAAACCCGATGCCTCGGGTAGGCTACTGAAGTGGGCAGTGGAGTTGAGTGAATTTGAAATTCTCTTCAAAGCAAGAACCGCCATCAAAGGTCAAGCTTTAGCAGATTTTGTAGCAGAATTTACCAATGCCCCTGAAATTGACCAAGAGGTAGAACCTTCTGAACCTCCAACCTGGAATCTGTTCGTGGACGGTTCGGCTGGGGACACAGGCTGGCATGGTCCTTGTAAGTCCTGAAGGGCATAAAATGAATAGTGCAGTACGGTTCGGCTTTAAAGCCACCAACAATGCAGCAGAATACGAGGCCCTCCTCGCTGGCCTCAGGCTAGCTAAGGAAATGCAAGTAAAGAGGCTTCACATCAGCAGTGATTCTCAGCTTATAGTGGGGCAAGTGAATGGCAACTTCGTAGCCAGGGACAAGGCCATGGCTTCGTATCTCAAATTGGTGATGAGTTTACTCCCTTCTTTTGAGAAATTTGAGTTAAGTCAGATCCTACGCCTTGAAAATGCACACGTCGATGCTCTATCCAAGCTTGCCAGCAGTAATGATTCTGAATTATTGACAGTGGTCCCAATTGAACACCTCCTTAGACCATCCACCTCCACAGAATTGGATGCAGCCTCTCATATCCTACCTCAAAGATCAGTCCTTGCCTGATAATAAGGATGAGGCGTACAAAATACGGAAGAGTTCTGCCCATTTCATGCTGGTTGATGATGTCCTTTACAAGCGTGGATTCTCTATACCTCTCCTCCGGTGTGTGGGGGAAGAAGAGGCAAACTACGTGCTTCGGGAGATTCATGAGGGCATTTGTGGCAATCACTCTGGAGGATTGGCCTTAGCAAATAAAGCACTAAGGCAGGGATATTACTGGCCTACATTGAAAAAAGATGCCCTTCAATTTGTTCGCAAGTGCGACAAGTGCCAACGTTTCTCTAATATACAAAGGCGACCCTCCCAGGAGCTCACTACAGTGTCCAGCCCTTGGCCCTTCAGCAAGTGGGGTGTGGACCTCATTGGTCCCTTGCCTAAGGGCAGAGGAGGCGCCAGTTTTGTCATAGTCGCTATTGACTATTTCACAAAGTGGGTGGAAGCTGAACCTTTGACGAAAATTACCGAAGCCAACACCTCCAAATTTTTGTGGAAGAATTTCATCTGTCGCTTCGGCATCCCCCACTCAATTGTCTCTGATAATGGGAAACAGTTCGACAACTGGAAGGTCCGGGACCTCTGTGAGGAACTTGGGATTAAGAAGCACTTCTCTACTCCTCATCATCCCAGGCCAACGGCCAAGTTGAAGCCGTAAATAAGACTATCAAGCATACTCTGAAAAAGAAGCTTGACACAGCTAAGGGAGCTTGGGTGGATGAATTACCCCAGGTATTATGGGCAATACGGACAACAACCAGAACTCCTACAGGGGAAACCCCTTTCTCCATGACCTATGGCGCTGAGGCGATGAGCCCAGTTGAGGTAGGGTTACCCTCTCCCAGGAGATTGAGCTTCAACGAAATATCCAATGACGAACTTCGGAGATGCGAGCTTGATTTCCTTGAAGAAAGGATGAATGACTCCCAATGGAGGCTTGCTATCTACCAGAGGAAGATGAGCCGATATTACAACTCAAGAAATGAAAAAGAGGTCCTTCCGTATGAATGACCTGGTGCTTCGCAGGGTTTTCTTATCCTCGAAGGAACCAGGAGTGGGCACCTTAGGACCCAACGGGGAAGGGGCCTACCAAATTGAAAAGGAAATTCAGCCTGGCACCTACTGGATAAAAGACATGGATGGTAGGATTCAACCTCACCCGTGGAATGTTGAGCATCTAAGAATGTATTATCAATGAATGTAATCAGTAGCTGGATGTTACTTCCCAGCCTTTATAAATAAACGAGCTTTTCTCCAGTCTTCGCCAACTATCAAATAAGCGTGGGCGCCTCGGAGGAGATGATGGAACCTTAAAAGAAGGCCACCTCGTGTGAACTCCGAGACGTATAGCACAAGCCTCCCTTTGATGAAGCTGAACGTCAAAGGGAGAAGCCCCTGCTTGGATGAACCATCCACCAAGTTAGGAAGCGTGGGCACCTCGGAGGAGAGAATGGAACCTTAAAAGAAGGCCACCTCGTGTGAACTCTGAGACGTACAGCACAAGCCTCCCTTTGATGAAGCTGAACTTCAAAGGGAGAAGCCCCTACTTGGATAAACCATCCACCAAGCTAAGAAGAGTGGGCACCTCGGAGGAGAGGATGGAACCTTAAAAGAAAGCCACCTCGTGTGAACTCCGAGACGTACAGCACAAGCCTCCCTTTGATGAAGCTGAACGTCAAAGGGAGAAGCCCCTGCTTGGATGAACCATCCACCAAGCTAGGAAGCGTGGGCGCCTCGGAGGAGAGGATGGAACCTTAAAAGAAGGCCACCTCGTCTGAACTCCGAGACGTACAACACAAGCCTCCCTTTGATGAAGCTGAACGTCAAAGGGAGAAGCCCCTACTTGGATGAACCATCCACCAAGCTAGGAAGCGTGGGCGCCTCGGAGGAGAGGATGGAACCTTAAAGGAAAGCCACCTCGTGTAAACTCCGAGACGTACAGCACAAGCCTCCCTTTGATGAAGCTGAACGTCAAAGGGAGAAGCCCCTGCTTGGATGAACCATCCACCAAGCTGGGAAGCACGAACAGTTATTAAGAGTTATCTGTAAAGAATGCAATCTTAATAGGTCAAAGAGGCTTCAGTTTGGTTACGCCAGATTGGTTAAGTTTGTTTTGCCACATGGGTTGTTTAGTTTTATCTTTTGAAGTTAGTTATTCAAGTGTGACAAGGTCTCAGCAGTTGCATTGAATCTACTAAGCTTGAACAGTTCTATGATCTCAAAGTCATTTGGTAAGCTCAAACAGTTCATTGTGACAAATGTAAATTGCAATACAAGGAACGAAGCAAAAAAGTTTGTATTTCATTAATGGATTGAAGAATTACAAAAGTATTGAATTACAAAAAATTATCAAGGAGCAGGGGGTGGGGGAGCTGGAGCATCAGCAGCTGGCTGAGGCGCTTCAGTATGCTGAGGCTCTTCAGTAGGAGCATCTTCAGGTTCAAGCTCCACAACTTCGCCTTCCTCAGCTGGCGTCTGAGGGACCTCCTCCTCAAGGAACTCGGCCTTCAGCTCGAAGGCGTCCAGCCCTGGATGTACCTCCTCCAACCTTTCAAAGACCTCCTGGTACGCGACCCTGCTCCAGTACATTCCGAAGCGGCATACTCCTCAGTGTGATGGAAATTTGCTATGTAGTTCCTCACTGCGATATCACCCGCCTCGATCACGTCGGCCTCGTACTTCTTCACTTCGGCCTCGTGCCACTTCAGCTCCTTCTCCATGAATTGGTTGGCATCCCTTGCCCCAGCTAGTTCAAGGTTTGCCTTCTCCAACGCCTCGGCAGTGACCTTTTGGTGGTTGTCGGAAATCTCCACCTTCTTAGTGAGGGCAGCCACCTCACATTGGCACTCATGTACCTCCTTCTTCAGAGCCTCGATCTCGGCTAGGAGGGCATCTCGCTTGGAATCATCGACATCCTTTTGGATCCTCAGCTCGATGTTTGCCTCCTTTTTCTCTGCAAGTTCGGCCTTAACTGCCTCCAACTCATCACGCGAGGCCCGATTCCTTGACTGAATGTCTGCCAAGACAGTTTGGCACTCCAGTGCCACGCCGAAAGCTCTGGCTGTTTGACTCACCAAGGTGGTGGTGAGGTCCACTGCATCACAGGTGGCCACATAATTCTGCCACCTCTCTGTCCAAAACTTGTTGAAGCCCTCAGTGGCGTCCCTCACCTCGGCAGGGAGCATTTCTATCACAGCAGGGGCAATTTTATCCTCCCTGCCCCCCAGGAAGTTCCCAGACTTCCCTGGAGTCCTCTCCACCACTTTCTTGGTGGCCTCAGCAGCTTTAGCCACATCCTCTATCACAATCTTCCTTGATTAGGCCACCAAGGCAGCGTCAATGGAGGACTGAAGGAGCTTCGGCTGCTTTGAAGCACCCTTTTCCGGGTAGGACATTGTGATGCCGAAGCTAGAAGACCCACCACCTGGTCCAAGCTTCCTCTTCTTCTGAGGCTCTTCAGCCACGCCCTGACCCTTAGCGGCTGGTGGCTTGCCTCCCTTAGGAGCCTCATTTGGAACCTCCTCCTCTGCCTCTTTATCGTTTTTATTTTTGTTGAGGCGATCTAGCTTAGCCTTCACTTGCTTCACCCCAGAGGATCCGGGCTTCAGTGTCTTCGCCCCAGCAGTAGAAGTGGCCCTCATTATGCTGGCCATATCGGGCAGAGGATACTCCTTCTTGGCGAATTTATCTGCAATCAATGAGAAATAAAGTCAATTTCTATGATCAAACCCCCCCTGCTTACTCACAAATACTCTTCTAAGTTGAACGACCTCTTACCTTTGGGGGCCATGAGTCCAAAGTCTATAAAATATATGCTCTTTTCGATCAGATGGGAGAAGCTTCGAAGCCTCGGAGATCGCTGATAGTTGTCTTCAATAATGGTCCACTCCGCCTCGGAAAGCTCGTACCTTGTGCTACAATCTGCAAGTGAACATAGACAAGTATCAGTATCAGAAGCAATGAAATGAAGCTATAAGTGACACTCACAGGCTTCGTAGTACTGGGTCGGCGCGGTAACAGCTGGGACAACGTCTCCCTCAACCATCTGCCACCTACCCGAAACCCAGAACCAGGACTCCTTCCACCCCTTTATGGAAGAGGGGAGTGCAACTACGAAGGGGGCGTGGGAGCCCCAGGGGGTGATGTAGTACCACCCCTTTGAGTCATCCTTTTCCACGACCCTGGCATGGAAAAGGGTTTCAAAAATATGAAGGGGCAAGTCCTCGCCTATGGACACCTCTTTCCAGAGGAAAGAGGTCCCAACGACTTGGCTCCTCCCGTTTGGAAGGATTTGGGTGGGAGACAACATGAAGGTCCTCAACACTGCCCTAAAGAAAGGGTGCAGAGGCAGACGCACACCTGCTTTGAGCAGGTGTTCACTGAAGGCCACACAGTTGGGCTCGGAAAACAAGCTCTTTCGTGAGGGTCAGGGGCTAACAGTTTCACGTAGTGAGGCATGTTATATGTTTGCCTAAGTTCGTCTAATTTGGCAGAGGTGATATGGGATTGGATTTTAGCTGCCCCCACCCCGCCTCGTAATCAATGGGCTCCTCAGTCATGCTATACCATTCACCTGAAGCCCCAGATACTGACTCATCGCCACTCCTAGCCAAGGTAATAGCTAAAGACGCCTCGGAAGACATTGTGTTTTGATGAAAACGATGAAAAGAATGCAAAAGAAGTGTTTGAAGGAAGAAAGAAGACTACGCAATCAGGAAGTACCTAAAATGAAGAAGGAACTCAGGAGACTCGCCGGAAGTTCGCCGGAAAATATTCGACAGCAAGAAAGTTTTAGAGATTTCAGAATATTTCGCGAAAGTAAAGTTTCAAAATGACAAAGTTCTGGCTTTTATACTAGTGAAGGATTCAGCCCTAGCCGTTGGATTAGATCTCAGTTAATCTGAGGCGTCCAAAAGTGCACAAATCCTAGCCACAGAAATCAAACGTTTTCCCTCTTTCAACGCTCCAGATTAGTGCGTGCACGGGTTGATTCACCTCTCGATCATTTAACCCTTGACTCTTTATGTTTTATGGGTAGATAGCATTTGTTAGTTTTAGCCCCTATTTGGTCCACATTATTTTTTTCATTCTTATTCTTTTACTCATTTTCAACTACACATTATTCAATAAAATAATATTTTCCATCATATCAATAACTTTTCCTTCTTTTTTAACCATAAATTCTCCATCACATCAACAAAAAAAATGCATTATTGCCACCAAAATGTGCACCAAACATGGGCTTAACTTCTAATTACACCAACTAAAAGTTAGTTTAAGGTTCTGTTTGGTACACATTTTTTTTCATTCTCATTCTTCTACTCATTTTCAACCACATATTGTTCAATAAAATAATATTTTCCATCACATCAATAACTTTTCTTTCATTTTTAATCACGCATTCTCCATCAATCTACTATTCAATAATACATTCTTTCAAAAGAATGTGTCACAAACACACTCTAAGAATTAAAGTTCACAACTTAATGCCACAAATTATTTTATTTATTGTTAAAGATCTGATTAAAATTAAAGTCAAATCCAGGGTTTGTTTGAGCCACATTATTTTGAAAGAATATATTTTGAAATAATAGATTGATTGAGAATGTATGGTTGAAAAAGAAGGAATATTTATTGATGTGATGAAAAATATTACTTTATTGAAAAATGTGTAATTGAAAATGAGTAGAAGAATGATAATGAAAATTTTAATGTAACTCAAACATGGGTTCAACAATTGATTTTAATCACACATTTCATTTCATACAATTTACAATTTTTATCAAAATTTAGGGGATGTTTGGTGGTGATTAAAATTAGATTTTTAGTAGATTTTGATAGAAATTTTTGAATGTATGATTGAAAAGGTGTGGAACTCATGAAAAATGTGATTAATATTTATTGTTTAATTTTAATTTAGATTAAAATTTGATTTTAATTTATACCAAATCAGCTCCTAATAAATATCTTATTTTAATCTCTTGTAAAGGGGTTAAATCTGTCCCATTTTTCCACATCTTAGCAAATATGGCGGGAAAACTTGTAACCCTCTGCAATTGGCGGGAAATGTACACCTCTACTTACACTATATATACACATACTCAACACTTGGCGCGGCAAACCCTGTCATCAATATATCCGCATTTCTAAGAACCCTAGCGCTAGAGTGAAGAAGTGAAAATCAACAATGGTGGGGCTGCCGTACGATTGTCTATCAAACCCACTGGGAGCCGTACGATTGACGTTTGAGAAGGCAGTGGCTTCGGGATCTGACCCGGCCTCTTTTGACGGCAAGGATTGGGGCGCCTCCGATCTCTTCCATGACTTTCTTTTCGATAACGGTGGCCTCTCTCAGGTTTATTTTCTGCTTACAATTTCTTTTCAATATTAACTGATCGATTATGTAACTTGATAGAGTTATGATTTAGAAACAATTTATGTAATTTCGTTTTCCCTTATGTAGCTCGGAATCTGGTTATTAACCAAGATTAAGCTGGCTGATCGATAATTACACAAGCGTTTATAACTACTGAACTGGAATGGGGAAAGTGCTTGAAAAGTCGATTGTCTATTAATGAATGTACAGACGTTTAAGCATAACGTACAACAATAATTTGTATTATATTATGCAGCGTAGGTTGTACCTTTTTTTCTGACAAGATTGCTCCAATGTATGGACATTGGCTGTTAGATTTGTGCATTAGGTATACTATTTGCCACAAGTGATTTTACTTTACATATTGCGGATTTGACTAGTTTACAAATGTGACTTAATCAATATGGCTTCAATTAATTTGGTATGTTTGTATAGTTTTTTCTGCTTTACTGGGTCGATCACGTTAGAATTCATTTTATCAGAATGAAATATCTGATCTTTATTGTATGATTTGATGGTAATTAGGTGCCGATGCTTAATCCCTCAACTTTAAAATGGGTTCAGCCTAATACTTTGGTTCGGTTCCGTGGTATGATCCAAGACATGCTGGGTAATGAATTTTATGTTGGTGCTCACAAGGTATTAGGTCTCCTTCCACTCTTGCATAGCTGCCTTTTGAAAAATTATTTTCATATTTCTCATTGTTTTGGGATATAAGAACTGGAGATGGTACTTGGCCTTATCTTTCTCTTTCTTTGATACAGGATGGGGATACTTGGAGAACCAATAAATTCACAGACACCGCTCAATTCCCCATGGCTCCTTCATCTGATATGCGGATATGGGAGCGTCGTTTGCTTTATTGTGTTCCTGTGAGTTATCCCATATAGAGAGTTTCCATTTTTACTCGATTCCACCAGCGATGTTCTATCTCCATGGTTGACAGTTTTTAAGCTTGACGGTTTATTTAAATCTTATGCAATGTGATTGCCTTCCTTTTGTTATAGGTCCCGGGACAGAATTCATGGACCGACTTTTCTCCTGAAGCTGTGAAAAATCCATATACCAACTCTTTATCTCCACAAAGGGAGAAACGGCAGAGGGAGGATGATGCAACTATTACTGATATAGACATGCAAGTATGTCCCCCTCTCTACCTAGTTGTCTCAATGTACTTGTATTTTTATAATAATCTGCTGACAAGGGCACTGGAATTTACCTGGATGAAATACAAGGACCCTAATTCTATCCATTCGGTCTGCTCCTCATCTATACTGAGGAATGGAACTATAGAGCTTTGCGATATAACCTAGTACAAATGTCACGTTGCTGATATGTTCTTGCGTGTCAGATAATATATATGTTTCAAATGCAGTCTCTACTTTGTTTTCCTGCTATGGTTGCACTTTTAGCGTATATTTAGTTGGAGTCACACATTTTAAAATTTGACAAATCTCATATAATGACAGGATTCGTGTCATGAGCTTCAGGCTTCTCCAAGTGCTAAAAAAATGGTAAATAGAAAAGCTATCTATTGGCCTTTCTGGATCATTCTTCGATTTATGCATCTGTAATAAATTCCTCCACAGCTTCGTGATGCAGTAAACTGCCCAAAGTTTCAGTTTTCAGTATGACGTGTCTAACGGATTTCAACTTTTGTCTCTTAGAGGGAGGATGAAATGGATTTTCAGCTTTTGAATTCACAGAAGACTGCAACTGAGGAAACTTCTTCAAATGCAAGTTTGGTGCTTGACGCTGAAAGAAAGTCTTTTCCCTGTCTAGTGAAGGTGAATTCAGTTTCCAGTTAAAGTTGCATAAAACAATATGTACATTAAATATTATCTGACACCAAACCGTTTTGATCTTGAACTTTGAATGCTGTAGATATATGATACTCCAGAGACCGACTTGAAGCTGAATGATGTTTTTGAATTTGTTGGCATCTTCACTTTTGATCCAGATCTTACTGCAGAAAAAGATGATAGTGATGAATTAGCGCATGAGTTTGGTGAAGATGTATTAGTTCACATGCCTCCTAGCAAGGTCTTTATTTATATCCAGATGTTATTTTTTTCTTGTCCCGATTAATTTTTCTAGCATGAAAATCTATATATATTTTATTTGGAGTTTTACAATCTATAATATGATGTCAAAGTGTTATTGAATTTAAAGAATTGTAGACTCACTGCAATAACTTAACCTCTCGGTTTCTTAGCTTCACTTTCAGATTGGACAATCTAATATCTATTGCTTGAACTTCTGAGATATATAATCAGATTTTGCTGTTTAATCAGTGATGTCTCTTTGGCTAATTGCATTCATTCTGATTCTTTGGAATTTTGTATCTATGAAACCAAAATGATTACGATATTTTTGGCCAAAGCCAGCATCAGTAGACCAATGGTTACTTAGTTGTGACTCGTAATTTTTAACAGTTCTAGACGATAACATGAAAGTTGGGATCTTTTGTAAGACCAGCATTGGTTAGTGATTATTGATTGTAACATTGTGTCATCTAAGGATCCGTATCAGGATTCTAACAACAATAAATATAACACCCTGGTTCCCAAAGAGTTTTTTATGCTTCAAGAGTTGTGGTGCTGCTACACTTCGGACTTTCTGTAACTAAATTAATAGTGTGTGATTTCTTTTTTATGGAGAAAGTTCTCTCCAGCCTGTAAAGAATAGAGAATAACATGATAATCTGCTTTATTTCAGGTACCTCGGCTTCACTGTCTTGTACACAGGAAGCTTGCAATTAATGATTTTCTTTCAGTTTGTCCAACATTTGAGGTAAGCTCTATTTACTTGAACTTGATCTATGCCTCTGTCAGTTGATCTGCTTAATAGTCAACCCTCAGATAATTTCCCTTTGTCTGCATATTTTGATAGCCCTTTTGAGAGCTAATTTTCTTGTTATGATCACAGTTAAAATCTAATGCAGTAAAAGAACTAAGGGAAGCTCTGCTTGGACATCTTAGTGCTGTTCTTGGAAATGACAGGGTGGCAGCTCAATACATGTTATTGCACCTATTATCCAGGGTAAGTATACCTATCTGTTCCTCTAGTTGCACAACTAAGCAACTGTTATCTGTTCCAAGCATTGTACAAGATTTTGGTTTTCTTAAAATGTGATTTTATTGCGGATGTTTGCTTCAGAAGTTGAAGACTTCTACTCCCTTCGTATATTGGAACTTTTTTCTGAACAAATGACTACATCACTGTGCAGGTGCATGCTAGGGTGGATACAATTGCTGTTGGGAAGCTGTCACTAAATCTTACTTGCTTTAACAAGGAGAGCACATCTGTTTTTGGCAATCGTCTTAAACTTGCAATAGAGGACCTTCTACCTTTTACGCATTATTTGCCTCTCACGATAGAACGTCTCAATACCGTTTCACTTTCCCCAAAAAAGGATTACAATACAAACAGGTTAATACAAATTTTAGTTTTGCAACTACAAAATTATTCTCTTTGTTTGGTTATTTTTTGGCCCAACATTGTAATATTGATGACATTTCATGTCAATTTACACGATCCATTCTACAGGCTGGTATCTGGCGTTCTGCAGCTAGCCGAGGGTTCTCACTTAACTATGGATGAGACTGAATTGCAAGCTGGGACCCTCAACTCAATTGGCGTTGAAAATGCAAGAGTGTTAAAAAGCTTGATGGAGTCGCAAAAGGTACATTTTATAAAAGCAGTACGAGGATAACCTCATTATTTTTATTTTTATTTTGGGACCTGGCACAATCTGGTCCTCTAGACGATTATTCCTCGAGTTTCCAAAATTAGTGCAACGAAGTGCCCCAAATTTTACTCGGATACGATCTGGAAAAAAAGTTATTCATAATCTGGTGCTTGATGGATTGGAATTCAGGGGATCTAATGTCTGTAATCCGTAAACATGCATGTTTCTGATTGTTTCTTCCACCCTTTTTTCCTTTTCTTAGGTGGAATATGACTTTAAATACTATAAAATGGAGATGGCTGCAGATGTTCAACTGTTGATCCTTTCTGATGGGAAATCTAACCTTCTGCCTGCTGATCTAGTTCTCCCTTTTCGACCATCCTCAGTAGATTCACCTTCAGCAGTGGACGCAGATACGCTGAAAACTTGGAGATGGTACTTGGCTACCATGCAATCACTTCCTCATTCTATTGAGCCAGATATGCAGAAGGTGTGAATTAAGCTTGCTCCTTGGTTTCGTTATTCCACTAAAAGCGCACCTTCATATGGAAGGAGGGCTAGTCTTATTTTCATCAGATGATCAGATTTTCTGCTGTATTTCATACATAATACTTATTCCAGAAGAAGTCACGTCAACGTTAATGTTCTGACATGTTGCAGGTGGTAGAAGATGATTTAGTAGCGGCAAGGCAAGCTGACCGAAGCTTAGGCAGTCAAGATCTTAGCAGGTTTGAAGACTTGAATTTTGGTAGTCTGGTTTCCAAATTCATTCACTAACTTATAAAATCTTGCAGATGGCTGACCATGGGCCGCCTACTATCGACCAGTTTTGGTGAAACCTCTTTGACAATGGAACATTGGCAAATGGTGAAGGAACTTGAGCGACTCAGAAGGGAGAGACTTCAGGGAAGTATGTAAAGAAAATCATAAGGAAACTATGTAAATTCTTCTTGGAATTGGGACGATAATATTACATTTGCGTGTTATTCATTTGACTTATAATATATTTGCAAAGCACTAAGTTGCTTTTGTATCATTTGAAAAAAATTAATCTCATGAAAATGAACAATATAATAGTAAAAAAATAAAAATGAACAAGATTGCTAAATTGGAAGAAATAAGATGATCTGTATAACAATGACAATAGCATTATCCGTTGGCTGCTAAGTTACTCTTTATTAGAGCAAAAAGAGTAGGAGATATCATTTTATTCTGCTACACTGGGCCACCAGAATATTCTAACAAGAATTTATTGTGGGAAGTACGCTTTATTAATGCTGAAGTACATAACATTTTCTTTAGATCACCTGCTCGTTGAATTTGAAAAATATAAATATCACCGCTTAGCTTCCAACTCCACAAAACACTTTATTGCTTGCCGGATCTACATCTGAGCATGAAAAGTGCACAAATAGAATTTTTCAACACAGCGAAGTAACTGTGAAGACAAGGGTAAATGCAAAACAAGCATAACTAGTACACCTAGACCATGAGATCTCGTATTTTCCACGAGTTGCTTTTGTAGCGACATTCAATCATTATTTGTGTATTGGATATAATTTTCCCTTGTAGTAGTCTAGAAGACATTAAACTAATGCATGTCTTCACTCCTAAAGCATGAAAGGAAAAAAAAAGAAAAGAAAAGCTAAAGTCATGTTTGTTATATATTAAACATGCAAAAGTTGTAGTCATCTCATTCCTTGTTGTACTATGCTTTTCAATCGGACTGGTTAAAAAAGAAAACACAATATTGGTTTCATGGAAGGAGCCTAGAGCGATAATGCATTCAAGTGTCTTAAATGTCTTCAAATTCTGAAAGCAATCAAAAATAGTGAACGATGCTGCACCATCAAGAATAAAAATTTTGTGCAACATGAGGTTAATAAATACCCTACTTTAGACTCCATTGCAACCGTGTTTGACACCCATTTTAATAGAAAAATTAGTTTTTGAATAGTGATTGATGGAAGAATGTGTGGTTAAAAAGTAAGGAGAATCTTTAGGTTTATGTGTAGTAATATTTTATTGATAGAATGTGTGGTTGAAATGAAGAAAGAGAAAAAGAATGAGAATGGGAATGGGAAAAAAATGGGTGCCAAACAATTGTGTTTTAAGATTTTAGACTCATACCAGTGTTCTCAAGTCCCACGAAGGGCGCGGACACGATCTTGAATAAGTTTTCTTTCCCAGCCTGCTACATCCTCAAAAGCGTATTCTGATAAACTCTCAAAAGGTTTCTTCCCGGGGTCATTTTTAGCCAAATCATAAGTGGCTCCACAAATCGCTCTCTTGTTAGGACCACAGGGTCTCTTTGAAGTGAGTGTATCATATGCCGTGTTAAGCTGCTAAGAAGGCACACGGACAAGTATTTCAGAGAGCACATATTTTCTTTTGAGAGCACAGATGAGTTGCAAAGAGTTTAAGGTCTGTAGCTAAATCCCATTGCTTCTTAATAATTGCAGCTCACGATATTATTTTGAATGATTTCAACAATGAAACAAAAAACGAGCACTTACGTCCATATTGCAGAACCAGAACATGTAAGCGATTGCAACAGCTGGTGCCCTTCCCAATCCAGCAGTACAATGAACATATGCTCGTCCATTGCCTTCTGATATTGCCCATTCAAGTGAGGAAACAGCTTTCGGTAATCCACTTCTTAAGGAATCTGGATCAAAATCTCTTGCCTGTAAATAGGAAAGATAATAAATACAAACTTATAAAACCACAATAAATTATTGATAGAACATGAGAAAAGAACAGTTGTTGAAAGAAAAAGCTCCTAAAGATATGGAAGCTAGGATCTAACAAACTTTTCTCTGTTTGTCAGCATATATTGACAATATTTGGCTGAATGACCTCTTCCTGAGGATTTTTTTCCAAATTATGGCTAATTTCTAGCAATTACTGCTATTGTGTTAGTCTATCTAAGATAAGAACAATTACCCCGTATACACTAAACCCCTATTTGATGCCCATTAAAAAAAAATTTTGAAGAATGGTAGACAAACCTGTCGTTAACATATATATATATATATATATATATATATATATATATATATATATATATATATGATATGATATTCATAAATATCTAATTTTATACGTAAGCATTTTCATTTGCACATTTTTACAAAAAAAAACCCACATGGCATCTTGGATAGGAAGGACACGATAGCAATGACAATATTAAGGAAGAAAAAAGAATCAAAAGTCTTGTTTAATCTGCATACTGAACATACACGGAGCAGAATAGTGGACGACTAAAAACTTTGTGTAATATCCACTAGATAGGCGTACGAGGATATTGTGGGCGGAATTACATGCTATTTTTGCATTTTCTTTTACATATACAGATGACTAAGGTATGCATATTCAAAAGAAATGCAAAATCCAAGTTAGTTTTTTGTAATTTGGAAAGAGTTGATAAAATATCAATGCATATCATAGGGAGAAATTGAACTAAAATGCTTGGTGTAACACACTTTAAAAGACATTGCAACAAATGGAGATTATCTTACAGGCCTTCTCATGTGACGGATTCCGAGTTCCTTGCATCGTTCTATTATAGAAGGTAGGTCGATTCCCCAATATTCTACGTCTCCGTCCTGCTGCAAGTTGAGAATATAACTGACGTTCTGGTCCTCTTTCAGATGATTTATGTCTTCAACTTTCTGAGGTTGGGATCCAACAATCAGATTTTCAGTTATCAAAGTATAGTTCATTCCTGAAGCAGAGGAATATTCTTTATCAGATTACTTATCACGACCATGTGACCTTTAAATGAGGAATCTCAAAGATGCTGAACGAATTATCATTTTTCCGGAGTTTCAAATCAATAAAGGATATAGAATTGATGACTAAACAGTGGCGAACATATTCTTAAATGCAGAAAGTTCCCAGAATCGTCTGTCTTATCTCTAATCTAAAAGGGCGTCAAAATTAAATTTAATCCGACAACTACAAAAAGTTCAATCAAGGAATATTTGAACATCAGAAGAAAACTAACCGAGATCGTGATGATACTCATATGGGTTCCTCATCGTTCTCTTCATTGCTACGTTATAATCTTCCATTTTCCTGCTGGTTGTGATCCCTTTATTTGCACTCTCGGGAAGTTTGCAAGAAATTTGTGTGAATTTGAAGGAATTGGTTGAGGCCCAGATGGGATTGCCTGCAGATATTGCGTTCTTCGTGCTTGTTGAAGAGAATCGCGAAACAGTTGGATGCGAAGAGAAGTACAAGCAGCTGCAGCTGTATCCAACGCCCACCATGGTTTTCCTCTCACACGCGCATTTTTGTGGCCGCGGGTTCTTATTTATACTTTGAGTATTTGACTAAAATGCCCTCTCATAAGTTGGAAGAATAATATCATCTAGCGAGAGGTGCTCCAACTCTATTTTAGATGATCATATTTGATAGATTCAATTAAATAAATTGTATGGCATTGTTTATAGGTAAATCAACTATTTAATATAACCTCCTAACTTGGATGGTCGACTGAGTTTGAACAAAAGGCATTTAGGGTGTGTTTGAGTCACATTATTTTGAAAGAATGCATTTTGGAATAGTAGATTGATTGAGAATATATGGTTGAAAAAGAAGGAAAAGTTATTAATGTGATGAAAAATATTATTTTATTGAAAAATGTGATTGAAAATAAGTAGAAGAATGAGAATAAAAATTTTAATGTGGCTCAAATATGAGCTTAAAGTTGTTTACTAGCATATATTGATTGGACAACGAATGATTTGAACAACTGGGCATAATAACTATCTTGCTCGAATATTGGTCGATTTGTTTGTAAAACTCCAAAATTTTACAGAATATGATACACAACATGTATGAGAATTTAAGAAGTATGAGGTCTAATATGATATTTTTAGAAAGTTCAAGGACCTAAGTGCAATTTAACAAAATTATTCAATCATTTGAGAAGATATTATTAGGCTGCAAATAATATCAAGATGTTGTTACTTGTGAGAAGTCGAGTTTTGGTTAATTTAGGGTCCGTTTGATTGCTCCTTGAAAAATTAGGTGGAAAGAAAATGAATTCAGGGAAAATATTTGCCGAGAACTTGTTTTTTCGGGAAATGTCAATTAGTTGCGTTTGATTGGTATAATTTTCCACGTAGAAAATGTTGAGATTTTCTATCTTTTGGTGTTTGATTGCCTTTGTTTTCTATGGAAAATTATGATTTTTCCATTTTTAGCTGTTTGATAGACTTTGTTTTTCATGGAAAATTTTTTATATGCATAATAAAAAATGATTCATTAATTTACATTTATTTTTTCCACACAATTTTATTTCCTAAAAAAAAAATTAATAAAAGTATGATAACTAATGATTCATACTATCAAAAACTGAACTGTCTCACAAATATGAAATAATTGCTACAAATAAATACAGCGGGGAAGAAAATTTTGGTTACAAAACAAAGATTGTATTAACAAGTATTGATTGAACTTTTACAGTATAGAATTGCTTCATTGATAGAGCTCTCAATGTCCGCGCAAACATTACAAAAATTCTCCATGTTTATAGGCAAACACCAAGACAATGCTAAGTCCATCAATTTAAAACATACACATTACACACATTAGCTGAGCTGCAAAATCCACCAACAAAAGCCAACCACTTTCTACAAATACCTCCAATTCTGGGGAGACTATACCAAAAACTATCAATCCAATATTTACAAAACACTGCACCCTAGTTTGTACGTGTGTGCATTACAAAAAAACATTTAAAAGACCACGTACGTAGATGAAGTTTTATAAATACGTAAACTTCATACATACTCACACCGTAAAATTCGTGCAATCTACGGTAGTGGAGGCGGATCACGACCAAACTTGTCAAAAACCAAAGCACACATGTATTTCTCGCTCGTCAGGTTCATAAATACCTTAGCCAAACCATCGTCGGATCGAAAGGCTTTCATGACTTCCATTACGTCCTTCATGTCTAGGTTCATTGCCTCCAACTTCTCTACAATCAATTGCCAGTTCACATGATTCTGTTTATCTAGCGTAGCTTGCATTTCCATAGTTTGAGCAATTTTTGTAGATGACTCGGCAATCCTTGATAGGGCAATATTACTCTCATCCACCGGTTGTGCACGGCGACGCTTGGCTTTGTTGTTTCCTTCTTCGAAGATACGCTTACGACCATGAACTGGGCTAGGATCCATCTCCACATTTTCCATATCTAACTCGTTCACACTTTCATCGGTTACTACATTAAAGAGATAACAACTTATTTGAAGTTTATACATGAATACAATCAAAGATTTGTACTATAAAATACATTACATACCATTCATTGGGGAGAAATGGTCGAAGCCAGACACTGCTCAATCTCCGGTGGCACCATCATTGCCGAATATAGTCTCCATCTCATTATATCTTGGACAAAGTTTGGTCCTCCACTTCCCAAATTCTAAAATGTTTAAGAATTAAAGTGAAAAAATAAGTATTAAATTTCCTATTTTAATTTATTTGGGCCGAATGTGTAGTTTTTGGAGGAGAGAGAATTACAATATCAATGTTGGACTCATTTTGTAACTCGTATTAAATTGTGCATTTTGGACTCAAAAAGAGAAGGTTAAGAGGAAATTTGGATAAGCTTGATTTAATTCAGAGTCGACCAAAAAAAATTATGATTAAATGATTTTTTAAGGAATTAGTTTCCTTTGGTTAGTAAGGTCTCCGCAAACTCAAAACTTTTTCTTATTTTTTAATTACATATTTTCCATCAATTTACTGTTCCAAAATGCATTCTTATCCAAATAATGGGCCTCGCTAGATAATGTTAGGATTTTCATTTATACATTTTACTTGTTAGACGCATTATTTTAATTTTTTTAGAAGAATGAAACACTCTTTTGAATTCCTTTATATATATACATTATAAATTTTAGCATTATATCCTTTAAAAATTCACTGTAGTTTATATAGATGATTTTAATTGAAAAACGATTATGAGTTATCTATCATATAAAGCTGAAATCACGTCGATTGAAAGCCTCATAGAATTTATAAAACGAAAACCAGAAATACAATCTTTAGAAAAATATTTTTGTACCTCAAACATCATCGTTGGGACTCCAATTTTGGATATATTGTACTTTTATGAGTTTTGTGCTCTTTGATAAATGTTCATAATTTTAGGTGGATGTTTGTTAAGTCGAAATAATATTTACAACTCACCGGCAATCGCAGAAAAAACTGTACCGACTTGCTGAAATTTTCTTAAAGTTTTTCCAAAATCTTCGTCTCATATTTTTTTTTTTTTTTAAGTTTATATTATCATAATGTTAAGTTCTTCCATTACTAATCAATTAATCAAACTTTGACACCGTTCTGAATTATTTAATTGAAAGTTTAATACAAATGAACTCATTTTTAGTAATTCGTCGAGTTGCTTGAATTGAAGGCGTTACATTGCCTCCCTTATGGCACCTGACTTTTACGAAATGATGTGTCCATACACATTGGATAGTTGGAATATTACGTCAGATATCTTAATTATCAATCTTTATATAAGGTAAAATCATCAGGAGAGCCACATTTTAAGAAATTTCTACTAATTAACATAATTATATATTGAACTCCATTTTCCCTTTCTTTTTTAAGAATTTCTGAGTCTATTGTCATCACAGAATTTTTAACATAATAAGAAGGTCATGTGTAGAGGTGTAGATCGGGCAGCTGTGGTTTTCAGGTGGCGTTGGTCATGGACCTCTACAACCTAGACTAGCAAGGCCACTCTGTGGAGGCAAACCGGCTTTATCAATACTAAACAACCCTTAAGGAAGAAGCATTGCCCAGAAATAGGAAGACTGGTTTACTGCAGAAATCACTACAGGCAAATTTTTAAGACACCAGTTTATGTGCTTTCATGCCCCAATATTACTGTTTTACACACAGATAAAAAGGACTGACACATAGTATGGATTACCAAAGCTATAGAAACATATAAATACCAAAACAAGAGTCTAATAGCCTAAGAATCGAACTAAGAATTCAGTCACTAGATTTCCTTCTGATCCTGCTGTAGCTCACCTAGCCAAGCCCAAACAATTTCCCTAAGAGCTGGTCTTATATCCTGTCTCAACATCTTCTGATAATATACTGAGTCGCCACTCGACTTCTTCACCTCGACCAAATGAAACGACGAAGTGATTTCAAATATTTCTACATCAATGGACAAAATCCCATTTATACCCTTGTTCGTGCCCTCCAATCTCATGAACCATCCTTGATCCTTTTTCTTCACTTTCAACTTCAGATTCCTAGCAACATCCTCAAGTTTTGATATGATAGCAGAAACCGGCTTTGTAGATGTAAACTGCACCTCGTCTTTTTGGTCATTGCTCACGAACAAACCAGACAAGTCAAATCCAGTCGAGTGAGATATAATGTCAAATGCATTCAGGTTAGTCGGTTTGGCCACTTCCAGCTTCATATCTGTCGGAATATTGTTCCTGGAAGAATCAGAAATGGAACCAAAGTCAAGAGGGACCTTTTCCGCGTCTTCTGCTTTGGTCCTAGCTTGTCTGGATTTGAGACCTTTTCTGAACCAGGAGTTTTTCATAATCTTGGCTATGGAAATCCTAGTACAGGGGTTAGGATCAAGGATCCGGGATAGCAGCTTTCGTACTTCAGGTGGAAACCAATTAGGGCATTTATACTCGGCCAAGCTTATCTTCCGATACATCTCCGCGAGATTTGAGTCTTTGAATGGAAGATGACCTGCAAGCATGACAAATAAGATCACCCCACAGGACCAGATGTCAGCTTTGGATCCATCATAGCCTCTTCGGCTAATCACCTCCGGAGCGATATATGCTGGGGTGCCGCACACCGTGTGGAGTAATCCATCCTGGTGCTTGGACTCGGTGAGCGCACTCAATCCAAAATCGGATACCTTAAGATCTCCATTCTCATCCAGAAGAAGATTTTCAGGTTTCAAATCACGGTGATAAACACCCCTGCTGTGGCAAATATCAACAGCAGTGATCAGTTGTTGAAAATATTTCCGAGCACTATCTTCCTTGAGCCTTCCCTTTGCAACCTTGTGAAAAAGCTCTCCACCTTTCGCATATTCCATCACAAAGTAAATCTTCGTTTTGGTAGCCATAACTTCGTATAGCTCCATCACGTTGTTGTGTTTGACCATTCCCATAACAGATATCTCTTGCTTTGTCTGATTTGTCAACCCGGCCTTCAATACTTTGTCTTTATCGATAACCTTAATGGCTACACTCTGTCCCGTTTTCAGAAGTATACCATAGTAAACTTTGGCGAAAGTTCCTTGACCTAACAACCTCCCAAGCTCGTATTTTCCCATCAATATGCTTCCCTTCTTCTCCATTTCATAAAAAAAAAAAAAAAAACGAACCTACAACGATCTCCTTCTGGCAAGATTTATATTATTTACAGGGCATGAGTCCTAGAAAAAGAACTAGATTGTACAGTCATGCTTCAACAAAACGGGAAGTTGATGAATCATGGCTTCATTACGCATCTGGTTGCAAAACTTGTTCGTACTATGATCGTATACTGGACATTATTGCTCACGGACAAGATCGACCTTGATGGAGGGCAGCCTCAGAGATGATGGTCTTAGCATTCAGCCACATCTTTCCACATTCCCACGAACATCTACATCAACAATGCTCGAGGAGAATCTGCAAGGAAAAACAACAGAATAGTTAGTCCAGCACTTCAAATTATTGATTGTGAAGTACTGAATGCATGCTTTAATATGTTGGGCATATTCATCTAAGGAAGCTTAGATCTTTCAACAGAGTTACTAAACCATTTTTCATTCGGCTTTCCACGTCTAATTTCTATATCGAATAGACTCACTCGGGCATTTCAATCCATTGGAAGCTAATTAAGAGATTTACAGAAATATTTCTTCAAACAAAATAGAGATTTTAGAAAAATGCTTAATCGTAAATTTTCAAATAGCTGTCACATTGGAAAAGAAAGAGTTTTGGCAGGCTCACATGGAATTTCAATTTTGAAGGTCTGTCAAAAAGCACGACAGGACAAGAAACCAAAAAAAGGCGCTTCTTTCCATACCCCTAAAATAGAATGTAGTAAATGTAGAATCAATCAAGAATCCATCCTCAAAATTAATTAATACAGAATTCACAGACAACCTTTTAGTTCTCATTGATTCACCAGAAGACAGACAACTCATTGATTCATGTTTGTCTATATACACACACAAACACTCATTGATCTTCGAGAAAAACAAAAAATTATATAATTATATCGATTATCATACATACATTTGAACGTAACAAATTAAATCCCAGAACAAGAATTCAGAAGCTCAACAACAAAAAAATGGGTTATAGAAAATAAAAAATGAATACCTTAGGTGAAGAGAGGAGCTTCGGAAACTCCGAAGCCTTGAAGAGGAGAGAGAGAGAGAGGTATATTTTTCGTAATGATTTGTGTGTGTATAAAACACAGATTATATCAAGTGAACTGTTCATAGAACGTGTCGAAGCCGGAGGTTTACGCCGCAGGTTCAAATTTTTGTGCATTGGTTTCTGTGTAGAGCCAATTGTAGGTGGCTTATTTGCAATTAACTAGTTGGTGACTGACACGTGGCACTTTAGTCATATGGAAAACGAGATTCCATAGCAATGACAAAATGGTAGGTGGTATATTCGAGTTGTATTCATGAATTCCTACAATGATTTTAGGGGGAATTTGAAAAGAAAAATGAAAAATTACCCTTTGATCGGGGTTGTTAACACGGATCATTACAGAGATATATTAAGATGTAGTTGTACGGAATGAACCGTTAGAGTTAACTAATGACTGTGCTAACGATCACCTTGAAGACCAAGACAACTTGATCGAATCGGATCAATGAGTGATCCACGTGGCCTCAATGATAAACGAGATGATAGTCATTTCCATGATTGCGGGTTGATACACTTGTATTGACATTTTTAATTGAATCGCGACTTCCATAAAAATTCACACTTGCCAAGATGAAGGAACCTCTCATACTTACGATCGTGATAATGCAATCATCAAAAGTAGGGCTAAATTCCTGCAATCACGGAATTGCATGGTTAGTCGAATAAAGATATGTTAGTATCTTAGATTCCCTCCATGTTTTCATGAAATAAAATGGACAAATGTCACGTTCGTACATAATCGTATCCGTACTGATTCCCTTCGTGTTTCAAAAAACTAAGTTGACAAGTGTCTCGTTCGTACATAATCGTATCCGTATTGTGCACACGTCAGCCAAAATAAAAAAAGGTTATAAATAGAACCTTAGCTCCAAAAGGAAAGGTTAGATTTATCATTTATGTATTCTCATTTTGGCTTTCATATTTTGGTACACATTTTTATAACTGCTGATTCTCACGTTGGAGTGGAGCTTGAGACGAGTTTCCCTACTCCATTTCCAGTCCGGCTATCCGCAAAAAAATGGTAAGCACTGTTGGGAAATTATTTAATTTCCCGTGATGGGCCGACATATGTAATTAATTGTGTATAAATGCTATTTTAAAGTTAAGCCCAAAATTAAAGTGATCTAATAAAGAATTAAGTAATTGGGCTTTAAGCATCTAATTAAAGTGTGGGCCGGACTATATGTGTAGAGACCGGATCCATTAGGGTTTTGTATTTGACGATGGGCCGAATACATATGGAAATATATAAAGGGTTATGGTCCCCAATTCATGTGTGATTTTCTCATTCTTTGTGGCATCCCATCAACACAAGAATACAAGAGAAAGCATATGAAGAGGAAGATCCATAAAACCCACAATCAGGAATTATGATGGAGATTTGAAGCAACCAAACTAAAGATTTACAGATCCAGATTCAAGATTCAATGTTCAAATCAGAAATCAATTGATTAAGGTATGTTCCGCGTTAATTCAGTTTCTTGATGATTTGACATGAAGATCTTGGCAAGATCATAAAGTTTAAGTTTTAATAAAGTTCTAACAAGTGGTATCAGAGCCTATTCATGTTAAATCATTGGGAATCAAGTATTTTTTAATTTGGTTCTTGTATATTTTTATGGTTTTCAAATTTGATAATTTCGGATTTAGATTTATTGAATTTGAAAATTATTCGGTTGATTTTTAAAGATTTCCAAAATTTCAGTTATTAAAAAAAAAAAAAAAATTTTTTTTTTTTTTGGGGGGCGCCGGTGGCTGTCGGCGCCGCACTGTAGCAGCGAAATGACGGCGGCGCTGCGATAGCCGCCGCCTTCTGGAAGTGAAGTCACTTCGGCAGCGTGGCCAGCTGACGGCTCGCGCTGGCGAAACGACGAGCGTGAGGCCAGCGACGGCGTGTGAACACGCTGCTGCGATAGCGTCCTCTGCGGCGAGCGTGGAGTGGTCAGGGCTGCCGGACGCGGCAAACACTTGTGGCCTTGGCGGCGCCGAACGGCGCCGCCAAGGGTTAAGGTGAAGAGTTTTGTTAAATTTTTGAAAATTAGGGTTTGGATGAATTTTTGGGGGCGGGGCTTGTGTTGTAAATTTGAAGTTTTGAGGTCCTTGACTGCAATTTCAAATTAGGGTTTCATTTTAAGGATTTAGCCCCTTAAGTTTAAGGTTTTGATGTTTCAGTCCCCTAAGGTTATAAATTCATCCAATTGGGCCTTTAAAGTTACGGGTTTAATAATTCAGTCCCTCAAGTTTCAAAATTAATTATTTTTGGACCATTAAGGTTTTAATTTTAATGTTTAGGCCCCTACAGTTTGCAATTTTGGTTATTTAGCCCCTAAAGTTTAAAGTTCATTCAAGTTGGGCTTTAAAGTTATGGATTTTAATAATTCAGCCCCTGGAGTTTTAAAATTAATTATTTTAGGGCCATTTAAAGTTCTGATTTTGTTCCAAATTGGCCCCAAAAGTTTTAAATAATTAATATTGGATCCCTAAAGTTTTCAATAATTAATTATTGACTCCTAAAGTTTCGGATAATCATTTTTTTTTGGATCCCTAAAGTTTTCAATAATTAATTATTGACTCCTAAAGTTTCGGATAATTATTTTTTTGAATCCCTAAAGTTTTCAATAATTAATTATTGACTCCTAAAGTTTCGGGTAATTATTTTTGGATCCCTAAGAGTTTTCAATAATTAATTATTGACTCCTAAAGTTTTTCAACAATTAATTTTGGGATCCTTAAAGTTTGAATAATTAATTTTTGACTCCTAAAGTTTTTTCATAATTAATTATTGAGCCCTAAAGTTCTGGATTATTATTTTTGGGTCCCTAAAGTTCTGAATTATTAACCCTAGGCCCCTAAAGTTTCAAAATAAAGTAAAAGAATTAAGGATTAACAATTATAATTCAAATTTTGGTATTTCTTTTGGATTACTAATTTTTCTAAATGAATTGATTGAAGCAACATGTCACCAAAGTGACCTCTCTTGCCTAAATTAATTTATTTGGAATATTAGAAAGGTTGTGTGTACGTAATTCATGCGGGTATTGACCGGCCCAAAGGAAGGTTAATATTTGGCCGAATTATTTCATACCTGTGGTAATAAATATGTGACAATTATAAGGCTTTATTTTATGTGAACAATAAATCGGTCCAAAGATAGGTTTATTGTTTGACATGGTTTATTGTCAATATTTGATTACTACACCAAGAGTACCACTTACAAGTTGATATTTCTGTCCAAAGACTAAATATCAATGTTGTGCCCGGTCTCTTGTGATGGGGTTTACCATTATTTGAATTGATTAATTGTTTAATACGGATTCATATGTGAACATGTATATTAAGTATTAGTTCTCTATTCAGTTAATCCATCAACTTCCACAATATCTGCCAACATCAACTCCATTCCTGTGCTAAATGGAACCAACTATTAAGGACTGGAAAGAGAACGTTATGATCGTTCTTGACTGCATGAACTTAGACCTTGCGTTAAGGACCGAACAACCCACTGCACTTACGGATAAAAGTTCTATTGATGATAACAAGGACTTTAATAAGTGGGATTGTTCAAACCGCATGAGTCTTATGATCATGAAGCGTCAAATTCCAGAATCATTCAGGGGCGCTGTGTCCAATAAGGTAACTACTGCCAATAAATTTCTTGCTGAAATTGAAGAAACGCTTTGCAAAGAGCGATAAGGCTGAAACTAGTACGCCTTTTGGCATACTTAGTTTCACTAAGGCATAAAAGCAAAGGAAATATTCGGGAGTACATTATGGAGATGTCTCATATTGCTTCAAACTTAAAGGCTCTAAAGCTTGAGCTATCTGATGATTTGCTCATGCATCTGGTTTCAATTTCTATTCCTGCACAATTCAAGGTCAGTTATAACTGTCAAGGGATACATGGACTCTAAATGAGCTCATTTCATACTGTGTGCAAGAAGAAGAAAGGCTGAAGCAAGAAAGGACTGAAAGTGCTCACTTGGCTAGTACCTCTAAGGACAAGTTAAAGAAAAGAAAGAATAAGAAAGCTGCATTCGGTTCGATTCAAAATTAACAGCGAAATAAATTTAGTTGTAAATTTTGTGAAAATCTGGGATATATAAAGAGAGATTGTGCTAAATGCTACGCTTGGCGTGTGAAGAAAAGTACATTTCTCACTTTGGTTTGTTTTGAGGTAAATTTAATGTCAATATCAAGACACACTTGGTGGATAAATTTCAATACCACCACTTACGTAAGTGTGTTTATGCGGGGTTGTCTGAGCTGCCAAAGCCAATTGATGCTGAAAGATTCATCTATCCGGGGCGAGGCAAATCAGTTGAGGTTGAGGCTTTACGGAATTTAGGTTATCATTAAAGACTGATTATTATTTGAATTTGAAAGAGACATTTACGGTACCGTCCTTTTGGATGGAATTTGGTTTCTATTTCTACATTGGACAACTTTGGTTACTCTTGTTCAATTAGAAATAGTCAGTTTGATCTTTTTTTTAATTCAAATATTGTGGGTGTCAGTTCTTTATCCGGTTACGATAACCTATGTTTGCTTAATACGGTTGCCTCTTATAAAGAAACCTTGTATTTGGATTTACATGGTATTGAACATAAATTAACCAATGAGAATTCTGCTTTGTTATGGCACAAGCGATAAGGTCACATCTCTCAAAAGAGAATGGAAAGATTTGTGTCAGAAAGAATTCTTGATTCCCTTGATACTTTCAGACTTAAGTAAATTATATTAAGGGAAAACAAACGAACATAAGGAGATTAGGTGCCAATAGGACTTCGGATGTCTTAGAACTAATTTATACGGATATCTGTGGATCATTCCCTTCGGCTTCTTGGAATGGTCAACAGTCATTTATTTAGTTCATAGACGATTTTTCTCAATATGGCTACCTATATTTCATCTATGAGAAATCCCAAACACTGGACATGTTCAAAGCATACAAGACTGAGTTCGAAAATCGACTCAGTAAAAGAATTTAACAAGTCAAATCCTACCATAGTGGTAAAAACTATGCCAAGATATGACGAATCAGGAGAACAATGTCCAGGACCTTTTGCAATATTCCTAGAGGAATGTGAAATTTACTCACAGTATATCAGGATCCTCCTAGGTTTAAAGCACTAAAGACTGCAGCTTAAAGTCTCAACAAAGTTCCAAGTAAAGTAATTGTTAAGGGGTTACAAATTTTTAAAGGTCCCACTACCAGATCAATTTTCGAAACGGGAAATGTTTGATTTCTTGAGGATGTAGAGTTTGTGAGGGGAGATAAGGTTATAAGGTTATGATTTTGTCTTAGATGAAGAATATTTATATATTCCTTACATTTGCAATTGACAATGATTTGGTTCAGGGACAAATTCTTGCTCCAGATCTTGTTCAAGAAGCAATTTCGGATCAAGACAATATTACAAAATCCCCCATACACAATCAAGAGATTGTTCCAGAAAAACAAACTCAACAACCTCAAGAACAAATGTCATTAAGGAAATCCACTATAAAAGAAGAAAGACAATTTTGGATAACTTTATAGTCTTTCTCCAAGAAAATAAGGATGACATGGATTGACGAAAGAATGACTTATCAATCAACTTTCATCAAGCCATGCAAAGGAATAATTCTAAAGAGTGGATTGATGCCATATATAAAGAGATTTTTCTTCGGTTTCTATGAAAACTCTTTTAGGACAATTATGGCTTCTGTGACATATTTTGGTCTTAAGTTGCATTAGATGGTTTACAAATTAAAGAAATCCATCTATGGGCTTAAACTGGTTTCCCGAATAGGTATCACAATTTTATCAAATAATTATCTCATTTGGTTTCGAGATACATTCAATTGATGATTGTGGATATCACAAGTTCAGTGGGAGTAAGCAAATCTTTGTGATGCACCTTTTGTATTAAGGATATAGATACACAAGACTTGTTCTTGGTGTATTTTTGGATTACCACAAAAGAGTTGTATCAATAAGGTTCTTAAAAGATTTGTAATGCAGATATGAAAATCAAGTAATACCCCTACAATTAAGGGAGACATCTTTAGTCTCAATTAATGCCCCAATGATAAATTTAAAGATAAAGGATATACATCAGATTCTCTATGCTTTGGCAATTGAGAATTTAATGTATACTCGGGATAGCACACATCCGGATATGGTATTCTTTGTTGAAATGCCAGGCAGATATTTAATTAACTTGCGATGGAAATTTGGAAAGCAGCCATCAGGTTATTCGGTATCTATAGAGAACAAATGATTACATGATCACATTCAGGAAAATCAGACCAATTGGAGATCGTTGGATATTCTGATTTTGATTATGGAATTTGACTGTAAAATATTGTCACTAGGCTGCATATTTTTGGATGGAAATGAAAGACCACTTAAGTTATTTTGTGACAATAACAGTCTTGTATTCCAATAGGAACATGATGATGTCAAAGTTTATAGACATTGAGTTCCTAATTGTTAAAGAATGAATTCAGAGTGGTCAGGTTTTTATAAAGCATATAAGGACAAATTCTATGGATCCATTTACTAAATGGCTACCACCCGAGGTCTTTCATGAGCATGGTGCTCACATGGGTGTTGCATCTTTTGATGATATGCCAGTTTAGTGGGAGTTTGTATTTTGGATGTTGTCTTTTTGACACATAATTTCGGTTGTGCACATTCAGTTCATTTCAGAAATAAAGTATTCAGTTCAGTTCCACTCTGATTAAAGTTTATGGTTGATCTCATAAGGTATTAAGGAATAAGGCAGGACCAGTTGGAAATAGGCATGTTTAGATCACATTACATGTAATTTTCATGCTACACATCCACACTTGATCTATGTCATTTGATTGTATTGATATACGTGACCATTGATGGGTTTAGTTATGTTACTTATAACGAAGACCGCTTTGATCCTATGTTGATATAATCAATGGACGAGATTGTTCGGAGATGCTTTTGGTTATGATAGCAAAAGTTTTGAGCTCATAAGGTTATACACATTTATAAGGTAGCATATGTGGCCCAAGTGGGAGATTGTTGGGAAATTATTTAATTTCCCGTGATGGGCCGACATATGTAATTAATTGTGTATAAATGCTATTTTAAAGTTAAGCCCAAAATTAAAGTGATCTAATAAAGAATTAAGTAATTGGGCTTTAAGCATCTAATTAAAGTGTGGGCCGGACTATATGTGTAGAGACCGGATCCATTAGGGTTTTGTATTTGACGATGGGCCGAATACATATGGAAATATATAAAGGGTTATGGTCCCCAATTCATGTGTGATTTTCTCATTCTTTGTGGCATCCCATCAACACAAGAATACAAGAGAAAGCATATGAAGAGGAAGATCCATAAAACCCACAATCAGGAATTATGATGGAGATTTGAAGCAACCAAACTAAAGATTTACAGATCCAGATTCAAGATTCAATGTTCAAATCAGAAATCAATTGATTAAGGTATGTTCCGCGTTAATTCAGTTTCTTGATGATTTGACATGAAGATCTTGGCAAGATCATAAAGTTTAAGTTTTAATAAAGTTCTAACAAGCACCACTTTTCTTTATGGTTTTTTTGTGAACTAGTTGATTTCTTTGAATATTACCCTCTAGTACTAGAATAATGAATTTTGCTACTTTGACAGAAAAATTGTAGCGGATGCAGTGACATAATCCCAGTTGACAACATATGATTTGGTGGAGATGTTGACTGTGTTTAAAATAGTCCAATGATGAGATATCATATGCATTATATCTAAGGATTATGTCAACAATTATATTGCTGTAGCATGATTGTTAGAATAATTGTATATATATTTTTGCATCATAGTGTTAGTAGTGACGGGAGAAGAGAGAGTTTCCAAAATTATGTTTGTCTGAAGGCATGTTTGAGGAAGGAGGTAAAGGATGGTCGACCGGTCGACTTCTCTCATGCCGATCGAGAAGCCAAATTATAAGTTCATCATTGATTCAAATAGTTGTTTGGAAGTACCAAAACTATTTGAAAAGAAACATATAGTTACCAGGTGGTCTTGAGTGTTCCAAAATGCCACTTCATGCATGCAATGCTAATGATTCTTAGATTCTTTGAAAAATAATTCCAGCATTAGTTCTCCCCTACCCCACCCAAAAAAAAAAAATAAAAATAAAGAAAGAAACTTGCCAAACAGAGAACTCATTCCCATAAGCATGCATCATTCTCTTCGATGATTTGAATTAAACAGTACAATATTAAGATTTTTACTCTTTCTGCATTTGTACTATTCACCTTTCCTTTGTTTGGTGTACAGTACGATTACAATGATAATATTGTCCAACTCTTTCTGCGTTTGTAGTATTCACCTATCCTTTGTTTGGTGCATAGTACGATTACAATGATAATGTTGTCTAATACTTTTTAATCCAATTTAGTATTGTTCGATTTTGGTCATTTTTAAGAGTGGAGGAACATTAGAAATGTAATGTTGGGAAGGAATGGTCATTTTTAAGAGTGGAGGAACAATGATTACAATGGTAATGTAACGAGGCGGGGAGGTTCCCCCCCAACATCCCTACACGGAACAACTAGATTTCGACTCCTGTTGGAAATACTATCAATTTCACAGGTAATGGTAATGGCCTTGGTTACATTGTCTACGCAACAGTATCAGCAACATTTTGACTGAAACGTTTTCCTTTTCAATTTTAGACTGACGTCTCAAAATTTGAAGTGAGAACCATAACAATTTTATGAAAAAATTGGACAGCTATCCTCATTAGGAACTGTTTGTGCAAGAAAAAGGTTGAGAACCAACCAGCTAGTGAGAAAATATGTTTGTGGGTGGTGGTGGTTGGGGGGTTGCAATGGTGCAATTTCCCGGTATCAGCTTCAGATATCCTTCAAAAGTGAGTTAAAACCACCCAACAGGAATCCTATTCTGGGGGATACTATTTACTGGCAGTAAGACAAAAAACTTTCATTCCGAGCATTATCAAATACAAAAGAAATAGGACTGAAGAATGAATGGATTAATGCTACAAAGAAGCTGGCTAAAATCGACCAACCTCTAATCAGCTTCTAGTATCTAAGCCTTTTAGCAACCTCGAAAAAATGAGCAACATTTTCTTCTGGTGTACCAACTACAATGCCGTGTCCAAGATTCAAGATATGTTTCCCTTTTCCAGCTTTTCTCACAGTATCCTTGATTCGTTCAGTGATAAACTCTTTCGAACCAAAAAGAACTCCAGGATCCACATTGCCCTGCACTGCCACATCAGCACCCAACCGCCTTCTCCCTTCAGCCATATCAACAGTCCAATCCAAGCTGACAACATCTACGCCAGTCAAAGGTAGTCTCTCGATCAAGCCCCCAGATCCACTTGCATATAGAATCAATGGGAGATTTGGATGAGTTCGTTTCACAGTTTCGACTATCAGTTTTATGTAAGGCAGACTGAACTCTTCAAAATCCACGGGGCTAAGTTTTGTGGCCCAGGAGTCGAAGAGTTGAACGGCTTGAGCTCCTTTGTCGGCTTGGTACTGAATATATTTTGCCATGGAGGTTGCAAACTTTTGAAGCAATGAATGAAGGACCTACACGAGCATTAGAGAAATGGCATACTGAATATCAAAATCAAAATATTTATAAAGGGATCCATAAAAGAAACATGGAGTCAGCCTCTGTCCTAAGTACGTTTATACATTTAAAACCACTTTCTCCAAAGGATGACTCGTGGAACATAGACGCTTTGTGTATATACTTTGACTAAATTGGAACCTAGTTGAAATTGTTATCCAAGCTCGACTTAAACTCCAATCATGCTAACAATATATGAAAAGACCATTTACTCATCCTCGGCTCCCAATCTAGTTCACATAATAGCGAGATTGGCCCTTGAAGTAAACAAGAAGAGCTTTTAGGTACTATTGATTGGGTAGGTTTATTTCATTCAAATAATCTCAACAAAATAGAATATCCTAGAAGAAAAGGGTACGCACAAAAAAAAAAGAAAAGAAAAGGAAGAAGAAGAAGGAGGAGGAGTGCCTTTTACCTCATTTAACAGTGAAATGAAGTGAAGTTTTGTATTCTTTTGCTTGCCTCTCTCTTATTTTTATTTCTTGGAGTTAACGTACATATATTGAATCAAGAAGGTCACTCAATAGAACCTTTTTATTTCACTAAATCAGAAATGACAGCAAATCGCTTCCCTAACTACTATACTATAATTACTCATGAGTACAGAGAGAAGGTTAGTAGGTGAGCAACATAATGTGTTACCTTTGGTTGTGAAAACGCCAGTCTCTTTATTTTTGAGAAATGCTTCGAGTAACCTCCTTCAACAACATATGATGCCAGAGTGAATGGAGCCCCAACAAAACCTAGCACTGCTGCTTCATTATTCACCTGGCAAGGTTAGAAAGTGTGTCAACATATTGAATGTCATGATGCAAGGGTCATAACACACTAAACAAATCATGACGTTTATGTTTACTTCTTAAATTCAATCTGAGACCTAAGGTGCTTTGATTAACCTGGAATTCCATGAAATTAGCAAAATAAGAAATAGCAGATACACATATCTAGAAACTGTTAGAAGAAAGTCGGGAGCTAGATGAAAGAACACGCTCAAATACAAAAACCTCGTCCTTAGGCATTTTGTTAGTAAGTAGTTCAAGTTGTATATTTTTGGAAGTGTTGGTGCTGATTGATATGAAATACACAGACAAATTAGTACTTCCACTCGTGTGGACTTGGAGCATGTTTGGCTTTGCTCAAAAGTTACCTTAACTTTCTAAAAAAGCAAGTTTTATTAATAAAAGAGTAACTTTAAAAAATCATGTTTGACAAAATAAGTAACTTAAAAGTAAGTATGAATTGTTAAGTACAACCAAACATGCTCTGGATGGTACGCGCAAGAGTACTTTTTGTCATATGTTAAAAGAAATGAACCTAAAATATGATAAATTACATAAGGACGGGCAGACCAAGTTAGACCTCTTTTCGCAAGATTGTTAATGCTTCCCCAACATATGGAACTGACTCTTCTGGAGTGAATTCTCTCACTTTCTCGACATCAGCAGCTGTTTGTATAGGATCAAAAATGACAGGATCCTTTCCTTTTACAATGTCAAAGGGTATATTCATACCGGGCAACGGGGTAAGAATATCTGAGAATAAAATGACCTGCAACAAAATTTGTCAAGAGAAAATCAGTGGATAGCACAACAAAAATGCATGTTTCGCTTAAGAAATAAATTCCTAGCAGGTATTTGCAGACTAAATTAGCTTGTGGTGCATATACAAATGCTTCATTTATGGATCTTCATTGTAGATCATTATAAACTGAAAATAAAATATACAGGAGTTGGATGGGGGAGAATGTTTTGCATGTGTGTAAGTTCAATCAATTGTTCGACTGTAAAAGATATTATCTAGAGAAAGGCATCTTACAGCATCAGGCCGAAACACTTCCCATGGCTGTAGAGAAATTTCCACCACAAGATCGACATTTTCTGATCTTTCACGAAACGATGGGTGCTTCTCGCAGATGATTTGGTAACTCTAATCAAAAGTAGAGCAGAAGACAGCAAGCTCAACATATCAATATTGCATAATGTTACCAATTATCAGGCCAGGATCGAGAAATAAGAAATTCAAATTTTCTTTCAAAATCCATGCTTCTAAAATGGTTTCCACATCACGTATAACATAGTTAAACAACCTAAGAAAATGAACTTCAAAACCATGGCCTAAACCTGCCTTCATGTATCTCCCTGCTTGTCTCATGAGCCAAACTGGGGGTCTCTCGACTTCTTTTCCTCGAACAGCATTAAGTAACAGAGGCTCGGTATCATCAGAAGCTTTTGGTTCAGCAACTGTCATTGGAAAGTAGAATGAAGAATATAAAATCCGAGCTTGCTTATTAACCAAAACTATTGAATACTATTTAAGTCGAAATATAAATAGTTACTCGAGCAATCTTGTTAAGTACATTAATCAACAAGGGCAAAGGAGAGAAATATATTAAGCCACTGTTTGGTGGGCATTTTTTTTGGAAAAACGTTGTCTTAAATAGCGATTTTTTGAAGAATATATGGTTAAAAAATTGGGGAAATTTTCTGGAGTCAATTGCAAATATTTTATTACATAAACGTAGGTTGAAAATGAGTATTTTGAAAAAAGAGTTTCGAAAGAATGAGTGACAAAAATGAGCTAAATGATTGCTCTTGGTGGAATAGAATTAGTGTTTATAATTTTCAACAATGGGAAACAACCACAATATCAATTTTTACAACTAAAGTAATCTCTTCATAATTTTCAGTGATCACTTTATTTTAAGCGTAAATTATAAGACATTTAAAAAATATTCTGTGATCCAAGTCTAAAATTTTCTGGTTTTACCAAAGACTCAAATTTTCTTCCATAAACTACATAAATCGGATCAAAATTTATGATAAACTAATAAATAAATACATATCATTATCTACTATAATGAAGAAAAAGAGAGTAGTACAAATTACCTCCAACAGAGCAACAGAATCTGGGGTGGTGATTAGAGGGAGGGGTGAAGGTTAATTTAGCAGAGATTGATGAAAGTGAGCTGCTATAAATGGAAGCCATGTTTGACCACTTCTTACAGAATCAAGATTGTCTGAATCTTGAATTCCTGTCTACATCCCTCTCAGAATTTGACTTCTCTATGTTACAAAAACCCAATCCATAATAAAATTTTGGGGTAAAAAGATTAAGGGACGAAATCTAGTTATCTTTGTTTTGTCGTTCGGGCCACCTCGTCAGTTCAAACATGGGTGCAGAGGCGTTCTCCACTTCTCCTCCTAAGCTTTTTTTCTTTTATCAATTACTGCTGTACGGTCTTGTGAATTGGGCCGGGCTTGGAAGTTGAGAATGAACGGGGAGAATTTATAGAACAGCACACAGAAATCTAGTTATCTTTATTATAGTAATGTTGTACACTTTTTTTCTTAACCCATGTTTGACAACTATTATTTAAACTTTTTTTTTTCTGTATATTCATTTTCAATCACAAGTAAAATATTTTGTACGTACTCAAAAAAATTTCTTACTTTTTAATCACACGTTTTCATAAAAATCACTATTCACAACATTATTTTGACCAAATAATGACTATCAAACCGAAGTTCAAAGTCAATAAGGATATGTAGCAAATTTAGTTGAGTTTCGAATGAATAATCAAAAACTCTCAAACTTCCCATCTTGGAAGTTGTCTCTAGCATTTCCTTTAGTTTTGAGTACTGGGCCAAAAATCGATTTCGACCTACTAGTCTAAATTAAGAATTGACACTAAAGGAAACTTGGATAAGTGTCCAAAACACTACCTAATAATTTTGTTGCCATAACATATCATGATGATCTAGGTGTTATTACAATGTACACGAGTTGTATTTAATTTAGTTGTCAATCTTTATGTAAATGGTTGGGTAATGTATTTGTTGAGTCATTCTCAATTCTTGTGGGGTTATTTGGCTAAAATCAACAGGATAGCAGCAAGAAGATTCATCAAATTAACTCGTGTATATTTGAGTTCTTCACCGGATTCTAAGAAACGATATATAAAGGCAGCTAGGAAGCATCGGGAAGACAATCATAATCAAATAGACTGGGTATGAGAATGAAAATGACGAGCTAGGCATAGGCAAATCTTAATAGATAGTACAAAACGCTTTTTACATACGAATCGAATAGCACGACAAGACAGTTACAGTACACCTTGCATTCCAGTTCAAATATTAGTGAGGCTTTTATCCCTCGTGTCAAGCATGAAAATAATGAGGGCTTAAGCCAATCTAAAAGACCAAGGGGAGCTAACCCGGCCACCCAACCCAACAGGTCAGGGCCGGGCTGACCAAAAATTCAAATCCTACCACCTTTCTTGTGGATCATCCTTTACACGTTAGCTTTCAAATAAATGATCAAAACTAAATCCTAAGATTACTTACATCAAGCCAAAATAGAATCTGGCTTGCAATGTCAAAATATTTCACCCATTGCAAGGAAAATGGTCCCATCAATCCAACTCTCAGCAAGTTATGTTCAATCTTCAAACTTTCAAGTTCAAGGGGTTTTCTCAGTTGCCCAAGGGCATATTCGTAACCTGTTCCACACAAAACAGCTTCAAGTTTTAGTTGTAGTATGTGGAAGAGACGAGTCCAAACTTCCTTAATCATATAATAAAAATATAACAGAGAATGTTTGGCTAAGCTTATAAGTCATTTTTTGGATATGTTACTTTTTTCTCAATTTGTAGTACATGGTTTATTTTAAAAGTAACTCTGAACTTAGGCAAACATGCTCTCTAGCATTCGGCACAATATCCTCCACAGGCAACCATAAAAAGAAAAGTTCTATGAACAATATAAGGAATGTGTAAACGAAAATGCAATAGTAGGGAGGAAGAAAAAACATACACTTCTTCTGTTTTGAAGCTTAATGTTTTCCACTAGAAGAAATGAAATCCACTGGATCTTTCAGAATCATAATCCATCTCAAACTTGTCATAGTTCTGTGATCAAGTTGAACATAAATAACTAGTGTAATGTTAGTCCGAGTTCAAATTGGAAGCAGGGAGGAAATCAAACCTTGTTTCTTTTGCCAATATCAGCTGAATCTGCCTCATCATCCACCTGCAAATGATGATCTTATTACAACCATCTTCAAATCCTTGAACTTGAAGGAACTGGTCAATTCTTAAGGCAAAAAAGAACTACAAAGTAATGGGGAGAGAAACTAGATGCTAAGGCAGCAAAAAGATTAAACCGAAGGATTCATTGGATAAGCAACTGACTAAAAAGTATAAGATTCCACAAATCAAGAATTTTAAATAACCATTAACTAGTAGAACCATGTTATTGGAAGTTGAGAAAAAGTTGCCGTACTAACTATTACGAGTTGCATAACAAAGGAATAGGCAAGGTGTTACTACGGTACCTTTAATTCCAAATTTCCGATAGAACTCTTAGGATTAATTGAACTCTTTTATTAATGTCATACAGGTATCGCTTTTTTGAATTTGTTGAAGCGGATAATCTAAAAGCTTAAAGCTGTTAAAGAGGGTACAATGTATTTATCTAATTCTTTTCACGAGAATCGGCACCGATGATAAACCCTGTGGATAGAAAAAAGCATATACAGTGCACATCACATTTCAATGATATTAAATATAGAAAAAAAATTATTACAATAACATTAAGATTGCTTGTCTGATCCTATGATTTATGCTTGCATCATATGGTGTTTCCAAAATCATATTGTATCCATTGAAGCAGGCTCGTTCTATGAATCCAAACTTCTTAAAAACACGGAAAGAAGTCTAAATTAAATACCCATTTGATCTCTTTTTCCTCCTCGAGCAAAAGTTTCACATAAGCTGAGTTAATCTTTTCCGCCTGAACCACAAATGGTTTCCTCTCCTGGGTAACCAAGAAATATGTCAATTGTAATTAATAGTCACATAAAGTTTGTAATAAAATAACTAAGACAATATAGTAAAATGGGACGAGATTTTTTTCAAAAACCATACCTCTTTCGACATTTTCTTCCATAGCTCAAATCCTTTCCTATCCATTTCAATCTCATTTCCATCTTTACAGGTGTTCATAAGTTTTTCACTACAAACCCAACAAGGCAAACACAGCATTGATGACAAAATATAAATATATAAACTTCATCATTATCTAAAGGTGGTTCAACGTCAACATGCTATCAAAGCACAAAAAGGTCCAGGAGTTGAGTCTCACTGCACTCGCTTATAAAATTTCACGTGTTAGGCCTTTGATGAAAAAATAAATACATCTTGAGGAGACATGTCGAAGATCACTCACTGTCTTTCAAGTTAAGTGGTTCAATACATGAATATGTCCATCTCAACAAAATCGAGACAAGAATTTTCCTACATTTCCTCCTGATTTTCATCCTACATGAATTAAAGAATTCCTGACTTGCATGGCAACAATTTCATATTCGAAATATTTTTCTATTGGAGCTTTCCTCATTCCTTTTATCGAACATAATGATGTGAATAGGGCTTTAATGAGTACTAGTATGCAACATCAAGCAGTTATGCTATCTTGACCCACCAAATGCATTGTTGGAACGGGTTGCAACGACAAGCAGCTCTAGAACTTGAGGGACCAATTTGTACTAATTGAAAATGCAACAACGCATGAATATAAATTTGCACGAGACAAACATTTTCAACATTGGACCCCAACTTTCCATTTTAAGGAATCATAATACCATTTTCAAATGCAAGTAGCTAGTAATAAAACTTAAAACAGGTTTTTGCACCAGAAATTTAATTTAGGGTCTTAAACAAACGGAAAAACATCTGCAAATACACAATCATATGTATGTATCGATAAAATATATACAGGACTGCAGGACATATCCTAAAACCCTATAAACACCTTTAAAAAATTACAATTCTAACAAAGAATTAAGAAGAGAATTTACATGAATAAACGAAAGGCTGATCTGGGTTGGTGCTGAATCTTCAGCCTATTACTATTTCGAATCCCAAATTGGCTCTTCAATTTCTCTGTAAACTGTTTCTTGATTTCACACTTGTGCATGTCTGCCAAAGCAATTGCCACCGAAAGCCCACATTTTTCACTGCAAAATACATACATATACACACAAGCAAATGTGTATATATACATTTAGTTTAAAAGCAAGCAGTATAATTTGAAATAACGAATAGAAAAAAGAGGTTGAAGGAATTGAAATCGTAACCATTTTTGAAAGGCGCTTCCATTTGGACCGCGGGGAATTGAATGAACCCTTTTTCTTGCTCTTGGCTGGCAAACCATACTCTTTCAAGAATATGTTTGGCATGTGCTAACGTACGCTTTCGACCTGAAGTTAATTGTTAAATAGGTTACAGCCCTAAGGCATGTTTGTTTGTCTCAAAGTAAGCCATGCTTGTCTTTCATTAAATTAATATTTTTTTTCCCTTAGACTTATTTTCAATCACACTTTACACAACAAAATATTTTGCAAGTTAACTCAGAACTTTTTCGTACATTTTAATTAACACGTTCTTCAAAAAATCACTATTCCATAAACTTCTTTTAATGAAAAACAAATAGTGGCTAAAAATGTATCGATTTGGTCATTTTTTTTGGGTAAATCAAGATTATGATTTTATACTTACGTTAGAGTTTCATTCTTCAAAACTCACTTTTTATTTAAATTTATTTTCAACAACAAATTCTTTCAAATATTTTTGCACATAAATACAATTTTTTTAACTGCACATTTTTTTTAAAAAAAATTATTTTTTATAAAATGTATTCTAAAAAATTGAAGCTGAAACGAATATAGAAAAGTACTATTTAGCTTGGCTACAATAATTGTAAATAATTTCTTTCAATTAATCATTGCGTAGGAAATTGTTAATAAATTTCTTGATCCATTTTTATTTGCTAATATAAGTCAAAGTCAATAATTCATTTTAACCACATATTTTATGAGTCCCACAATTTTTCAATCATACATTTCATCAATTTTTATCAAAATCGACTAAAAATTTAATTTTTAATCCACATGGCTTAATTTCATTAGATTTTATCCTGCATTTCATTACATCAAACTAGCCATCACATAAAAAGGGAAAATTGATGGTGCATTTTAGCGGGAAGTAATCCTGTGGCTAAATTGAACTGGCGGGAGGGAGGGGAGGGCTTTTGGAAAGGGAAAAAGATTTCCCGCTTTTACTCAAAAGTTGATTTGTTGGAAAAACACGTGTCTCGATGTGATTAGGAAATTCTTCCTTGTAAAGAATGGGTTAGTGATGTGAAATGTGAAAAATTAGCCTTTACAGGTGATCAATTAAAATATTCAACATTGGCTGAGAGGGGTAGTTTTGAAATTTAAGAAGAGAAAATTATACCATGTTTGATTAGGGATGGCAAAAAAATCCGACAAATCTGATATCCACGGGGCTTAAACGGGTAACGGGGCAGGGACGGTGTGTGGAATTTTGCCCCGGGGCGAGTTCGGGCCGGGGACGGGTAACGGGGTCCCTGCCCCGCCTCATTCCGTTTAATTTTTTTTTTTTTTTTTAGAATTCAATACTTTAAATGAAATTTTTTATTAGTTCTAATAGAAAATAGCAACTAAAATTATTTGTCCAAATCTAATGAATATGGGTAATAAAAATAAATTATCAAAAACTCGAAAAAAAAAATTAAATGGGGGAATAAACGGGGAATGGACATACCCCTCCCCCGACACCCCGACTTAAACGGGGATGGAGCGGGGACGGGACGAGGAATTCCACCCTACCCCATTGCCATCCCTATGTTTGATTATGGATGACAACGGGACATGGGCGGGGTTGGGACAACCTCCCCCACCAAGCAATTCTTGGTCAGTCCCCGTCCGCCAAGTTATCCGTTTAAGGCAGGGCGGGGCTCGCCACTTTTACTACCCGTTTAATTTTTTAATTTTTTGATAATTTATTTTATTGTCTGCATTCATTAGACTGAAACAATAATATATTTTTTAATCTTTGCTTATTTTTTAAATTTAAATTATTAAAATATATTTGGTAAACTAACTCTCTATTTGGTATGCATTTTTTTAGAGCACATTTTTTTGATTGATGTGATGAGGAATATGTGGTTGAAAAAGCATGAAAAGTTATTGATGTGATGAAAAATATTATTTTATTAAAAAATGTGTGGTGAAAAATGAGTAGAAGAATGCTAATGAAAATAATAATGTGGCTCAAACAAGGGCTAAGGCTTTTATTGTGTCATATTTTTAAGATAATTTTAGTTGCCATTTTCTAAAACTAATTACATTTCGTGAAATTTTTCATTTAAAGTATCGAGTTCAAAAAAACAAAATTAAACGAGGCGGGGCACCCGACCTCGCCTCGTGGGTATCGGGTTTATCGGATTTTTTTGTCATCTCTATTTTTTATAACATTTCTTCTAAAATATATTTCTCTCTTATTTTTTAACTACATATTTTTCAATAAAATAATATTATACGCAAACTCAAAACTTTCATTTATTTTTTAAACACATATTTTCCATCAAAACACTATTTAAAATACATTCTTGGGAGAATAATATGCTTCAAACAAGGTGTTAGCCATGTTTGATGCCCATTAAAAAAAGTTTTTTCGAAAAACAAATCAGTTTTGAAATAGTTATATTTTTTTTGAAATGCGTGGTTAAAAAGTAGAGAAAAATTTGAATTTACATACAAAATATTTTATCGTGAAAATATATGTTTAAAGTGAGGTTTTTGTTTTAAAAAAATAATTGTTGAAAAATGGTAGACAAACAGTGACTTAATTTTATGGGTAAAACGTGTTCACACCACACTTTGCAACAAATGCACCACATTTTAATTTTAATGAAAATTTTCAATCTTTATTTACTTTTATACTTTATGTTGTCAACATTTTTCTCGCATTATTGACCTTTGAGTTTTTATACTTTTATGTTGCTCATGATGAATGTCATTTCTGTAAGCATAAGAGGCAATGAAAGGGATAATGTCCTCAGTTGTTGAATAGAACCAAACAACAGCATCCCTATAATACTACAATAGCTGCACCATCAATAGATCCATTTATGTTTGAGCAGCTTTAGAAGTCCCTTGCAACATAGTCATATACACGTAATGTCTGCCTCTCACTTGGGTTCTTCAGGTATACAATCTTCTTTTGAATCTTATTTATGTTAGTCAATTATGGAATATCAGTATTTAGTTCTTTTTTTTATTCTTCCATTTCGTTATGCACATGACCCGCAATCCTAAAAGTTGATTGGGACTCGTCATAGGCAAGGGATACTCTATGTTTTGGATCGACTTAAAGTACCAAAAATTGTCGCGTTTGAGCCATTCTTCCTATGTTTTTTATTTACGGCATTCTCGCCTTGATCATATTTTATCATCTTGTTTATAATTATTGATCCCCATAAGAGCATTAGGAAATTTGAAAACTCATAATATTTCTAATTTTAGTAGCTACAAATTGGCACAATTTTCTACGTTATCTTTTACTATAAGTATTTCCAATTTTTGTTATCCCATTTGATATTGTTCATTTTGATGTATGGGTATCATTTTCCATACCCACTAAAGGGGTTCATGGTATTATGTTTTCTTTAATGATGATTACACTCAACACCGATAAATTTTTCTTATAAAACATCGCTCTAATTTCTTTAGTATTTTCCGTGTATTCCAAGCATTTGTGAAAACTCAACATTTGGCTAGCTATTATCATATGTTTTCTATGTGATATTGGGAAAGAGTATACTCCTAATGCTCTTTCTAATTTGCTTATTGTTGATGGAACTATTCACTAAGCTGCTTGTACAGACAATCTCAAATAGAGTGGTGTCGTCGAAAGAAAATATAGAAATCTTGTTAAAACAGTTCGTTCTCTTTTTCTTTGCTTATATTCCTAGTTTTTATTGCTGCTCATTTGATTAATAAGATCACAATCTCACATAATTCAAGTTTGTCTCCTTTTCAGGTTTATGTGGATATGTTCCTGGAAAGAATGTCTTTGGTTCTACCTCTTTTATCCTTCAACCTCATGCTAGCGTAGTAAATTATCCTCTAGATTTGTAATTTGTGTTTTTATGGTTATGGTGCGGGCAAAAATGATATCATTATTTTGACTCAATTAGTCAAAAAATATACGGTCTCTCATCATGTTGTGTTTCTTGAACATATATATATTTTTCTATTTTTACTAGTTCTATAATATGACTAAGTTTGATTTTATTCACATTGATCCATTCGCTCTTGGTACTGATATTATCCTACCCTTGTTCCATACTTATGTGCTCTCACTTCAAATAATGAATCTTGCAAGGTTCTCATTGATAGTTCTACAGACACTAATACTTTGATTCCCAATACATAAGTTGTTCTCTCTTCTCCTATGGTTGCCCAATCACTTCCTGAGATTGCGGATCCTCAATCTCGTTACACTACGCGTACTTGTAAGTCCACTAGATTATTTAGATTTTACTTACTCTTGTTAGTATAGCTCTTTCGTTTCCTTTTTAGCTTCTATACATCATTTTTCTAAGCCTTTGTCCTATTGAGAGTATGACTCTCAATGGATTGAATTTTGATCCAAATCAAATGAAATTAATGGGAAATGAATTTAGTGTTTTAGCTCAATAACATGATCAAGATCTGAATCCAATAATCCGTTAACTAAATACATCAAATGTTGATATATGTCAATCCGATCTGATAACAAATCCATCTGATTGTTATAATAATATAATATATTTTATATATTATCGCATTATTTATTACATATAATTGTTGTTCATTCTGATACTTGTATTAAGTATTACACATAATTTTCAAATAATAAATAATATTAGATAATAGTATAATATTGTTAATTGAAATATTTGGAGAATTTTAAATTTTTTATTAATTAAAATAAGTGAAAAAATAGTTAATTTATTTTGTAAATTAAACAACCAAAGGGCCAATATTTGGAGTTATCATTATTCCCCACTTCCCACATCGGATATTCGCTAGAATGTAACAGGATTTGCAATTTATAAATAAGAGAGCCAAGAATTGGGTAAAAAGTTATTTGGGCCTTTTAATTTTAGGGCTTAGAAGTTGACTAAGATAAAAAGTTTATCTGCCTAATTTTTTCAACTTATCGAATTGGATATCCGATAACATAGGAAATAAAATATAAATTTAACAATCAAATATCTATTGGATTGTCAGATCAGAAAGAATAATCATTTTTATCAGATTTGATATGGGCAGATCTAGTCCATATTCGATCCATTTACATCCCTTATAGAGAGGGGCTATGACAAAAAAATTTACTACTCTGCATCAACTACAAACTCGGAACTTGATATTTCTACCATCGGGAAATGAGCAATTGATTCTGGTTGGGTCTATAAAATAAGAGCTAAGTCTGACGGATCTGTTAAAAGATATTTAGCCCAATTACTTGCTAACGGGCACTCTCAAGAGTACAGAATGAATTATAATGAGACTTTTACACTTGTTGCAAAAATGATTACAATTCATATCTTTATTGTAGTGCCTTTGTTTGTCTCGATGAAACACATTTCACATGGATGTTAAAAATACCTTCTAGAATGGCTATCTACATGACGAAGTCTGCATGGTTCCCTCTTTTAGTGTTTTTCATCAACCTTGTAAAGTTTGTCAGATTCGAAAAACTCTCTATTGTCTGAAACAGACACTTTGAGCTAGGTTTGAGATTTTTTTTTTTTATCATGATTACATCGCTTGGTCTCCTTCCTCGCCTACTACATTTTACGGGTTGCTGTTCTTCACATTATGAGGTACTTTCAGAGTCTTTTACTTTGTCTACTTAATCCCTAAAGTTATGAGCATATTCTGATGCTGATTGGACTTGTGATCTTACATGTCGTCAGTCTATCACTGGCTTTTGTATCTTTCATGACAATTCTCTTATTTCTTGGAAGAACAAGGAGATGGATATTATTTTTAGATTTTCCTCATAATCAAAGTATCGAGCCATGACTTCTACTCCTTTTGAGATAGTCTAGTTACATTTGTTGCTTGTAGATATGTGTATATATTTTTGCCGACCTACTCCATTGTATTATGACAATAAGAGTGTTATTCAGATTGTGCAAAAGTCAATATTCCATGAGAGAACCAAAATATATTGAGATTGATTGTCGTGTCACTCAACATCATCATCAATTTGGCACTCTCATATTACCATTTGTTCTTTCCTCCATGCAGATTGCTGACTCATTTACAAAATCACATCAACTACTCAACTTCATTAGTTGTTTGGTAAACTCCCGTTGCTTCTTGCAAGAGTATTATGAGTCCAGGGGGATATGTAAAAAATATTAATTGCTTATCTTTAAGGGTAGATTACTCTTTTTACCTACTAGCAAGACTATGTAAAGCTTATTTTTCTTGTATTTTCATTATGCAATTAATCGAGAAAACCCTAACCTATTTTCTTTCTCTATATTTTATTTATTGATTTTGACAGAAATGACCCAAGAAAATGGAGTGGCAATAAGATTCACATAGACGACCTAAATTTATCCGAAACAAACTTTAGTTTTTCGTTATCTTGAAAGAAATGAAGTGGCGACAGGCCATTAAAGAGAATATTATACAAACAATCATCATGCCATACAACTGTATGAAATCATAAGCAAATCTGAAACACAACCAACGATAGAAAATGCAACAGGAAATTTTCGTTACGACTTTTAATTAACTCTTACTGTCATCTCATATTCATAGGCTGTGGTTTCTTCTTGCCATGTTTTGGCACTGGTACTTGGATGAATCCAAATTTCTTCTTCTGCATAAAGAATTGCTTCTCAACATTACCCCCATCTGCTGCTGGTTTTGTAGGATGCAAAATAAGTCGACTCTGTTTGCGCAGCATTTGGCTCAAAGAAATATGTTGCCTTTCAGTTTGGTTCTCCACATGATTTCCCACCATGAAATCATCTTGTAGAATCAATCTCCTATTCATTATGTCTCCTATTGAAGTTGTAGATCTAAAACCAGGAACCGACTCATTTGCATTGAGATCTGGTGGATTACGACGGCCAAGAGAGGAGCGAGAATTTCTAAATTTGAATTTAGCCGAGGGATTCTGCTCTCCAGCATGCTCCAATCGCGTTTGAGAAAACCTATCCCCATGGACTTCTATTCTACGAGTTTCTTCTTTGCTGCAAAAATCATCTTCGGTTTTTTTGTTTTCTTTGGTAAATTCCTCAAAGTTCTCCAGAATAACTGCTTCGGCATGTCGTGCTTCATTGGTTTGACGCATGGCATTGGTATCTATAAATTTTGTTTTCCACAGCTCTTCACCTTGTTGGGCTTTTCGAGTAAGAGATTGGTACTCTTCAAACGATAGAGTTATTCCATTAGGCTTGTGCAGTAAAACATCTGATGAATTCTCACCATTCAATAGAGCCGTTTTTTCAGCAAGAGAAATAGCTTCCACTGCTTTAGCCGCTTCTTCCATCTTTTTCGCTGCATTCAACCTCATTTCAGCCATTTTAATACTGTTCTTTGTTCGCTCAATCTCCGTCATTGCCTTCATGACCTCGTATCTTGAAGCTTCTGTCATCTTCTTAAACTGCTCATCCTCAAAATTAAATAAATTTAGTTCCTTGGAGATATTCGTAGAACCCTGCAAGTCACCTTTAGTTTCTGCCTTCTCGACTAGATCAGACAAGACTCCTTCGGAATTTGGTACTTGTGGCTTCGTTCTCATTTCAAGCAAAATTCCTTCTTTTCTCAATTTTCTGTTCAGAGACTCAACAGAGGCTCGAATTACGTTAAGATCTACTGAAGTCTTACTAAGGCTTGATTTAGCTTGATTCAACTCAGTGAAAATCAAACCAGGGGATGGAACTGGGCACAAGCTCAACCTTTCAGCTGATTCCTCATTTGGAACAGTGATTTCCCTTTCCAAATTTATGTCAGGAGTTGAGCAGAATGAAGGCACTTCTTGCATCAGATTCACTTTTAAGTATTCAACATATCTTTTAGCTGCTTCCAGTTCCTTTAAAACGCCAAGTGTTTCCTGCTCTTTCATAATTAAATCCCTTTCCAATTGTACTGCATGATCCTCCATTTTCTCCACGTTAAAGACTTCATTATCAGGCTGCAATCAATGAATATCAAGCAATTTCAAAATGAAAGATATAGACCAATTGCAAATCATCAAAAGCGGATCTTACACTTCGTAGTCTCTGCATTGTAACAAAAATGGGCTAATGGCAATGGAGAAAACCCTCTCGTTTTTACCTCGAATAACAAGACTTTCATATACTTTTTAGAGGAGGTGAGGCATTTCACTCCCCCCTCAAGCCAATCCAACGAAAAAAGAAAAATGTAAAATGACGAGAAAGAGAATAAAATTAAAAGATGCAAAAGAGGAAAATGGCTGACAAAGAACAAACTTAAGGATTCGGTGAGTGCTGAGGAACTGTTTGCTATAGCTAGAGGTGTCAAGACGGACGGGCCGGCCATGACCCGTGAAAACCGGCCCGTGAAAACCGGGACCGCGGGCCGACCCGTGACCCGTGCGGGCGGTTCACGGGCCAAGGAGGTGTAACCCGCGGGCTTCGCGGGTTGCACCCCCACGGACCGCGGTTAACCCGCGACCCGTAAAAAAAAATTGAAAAAAAAAAATATAACAAAATTAAAAAAAGAGGGGGGAGAGAGCCAAACAAAAAAATTTGAAAAAATAAAAATAAAAAAATTCAAAAAAAGGCGTAGCCTGCTGCATGGTCAATTTTTTTTTTTTTATTTTAACTAATGGTAATATAAATTTTCTAACGGTAATATCATCCCCTTCATCAATAAATTCCAATTTATTCTTACATTTATTTTTACAATATCCTCTCATTAGTTATTATACATTTATATTTCATAGTTCATACTTGTTACTACCTTACTACAATTACAATTATTCAATTGCAAATATCATCATCATCTTGATTATATTTCTTTCTTCTCGGTTCTCACTAGTAGTCACTACTAAATTTTTTAATCCTACTATATTATGGATTCTCGCGATTCTTCTTCTCAAAATCCTATTTTCAATGATAGTTGCTCTCCATATGGGCCAAACCGGAAAAATTCTATATTTTTATAATTTTATTTATACAATCATACGGGCCAAACCGGAACGAACCGCGACCCGCACGACCCGTGACCCGCATGGGCTCGACCCGGATGGGTCAGCGGGCGGGCCTGGGTTGTAGTCCAAAATTGTGGGCCGACCCGTAACCGGCCCGGAACCCGCAGCGGGCGGGCTTTTTTTCACGCGGGCCGTTACCGGGCTCACATGTTGGCGGGCCGACCCGGCCCGGACCACCCGGATTGACACCTCTAGCTATAGCTACAGGTGCAACTGAAGATGCTACAAGAATCGAGTCTATATGATACCTTTCCGTTCATCGGGTACTTTACTTTAAAATCTATAAATAAAACAGAACTTTCATTTAATAAAGTGAAATTGTCAAGGAGAAAGAAAAATCCAAGAATGGCAGAATCTTATTTTTACTACTGTAACTACCAGAGCCCACCACCTGACGGGGTTCTCTACGACAGCTTAAGTTTTTAGATTTACTTCAACACACACCTTTGATCAATAGCTGCCCGACTGCCATGATTAAACTGTTGCAAGACAATGCCTACTGTAAGAAACTAGAAATTGAATATATTTGAGCCCACCAAAGTTAGGAAATCTCATCAGTTGTCATGTTTTGTAAGTACGCTGATAGTTACAAAGCAACATTAGGATATTCTTGCTAAAATTTAGAACACAACCATCCATCAAATGCCAAAACAAATTAACAGTAAACACAAGTTTTTTTTGTTTTAGTTAGAAATGATAATGTGTTTTATGCCCAACCAAAAACAGAGTCATAGAAAACTCGCAATACGTTTAGCATCCAAACTAAAGTGCAAATAATAGAATGTTGTGTGTGTGTGTGTGGGGGGGGGGGGGGGAACTCACGTGATCAGCAGCTAAACGAAGCAATTGACGGGGAATCCAAGGACCGCTGCCGCCAAACCGGTCGACCGCCTCCTTGACTGACTCGAACGGCGGCGACGTGTCGATTTCCACTCTCGGGTTGACCATTTTTTTGGTTTCTGTAATGGCTGATTTCGTGGTTTCGGTTTCGGCCATAACTGGGAAAGCTGCAAGGTTTTGTATGTGAGGAATGTTGATTATTACTGAATATATAAGCACGCACCTTTGGGAGGATGAAATTGAAAAATTATTAAAGGAATAAGGTGGGACAGTAATGAATAATGATGGTCTATGTCGGACGGGGACCAGGTAAAAGGAATGGTAAATTCTTTTACTTTCTCAACACATGGTTTAATCGATTTGTGTGAGTTAGTGCAACTACCGTGTGAGCCAGTGTACGGGCCGGATGGTCCAGGCTCGGGACAGACCAGCTTGTACAGGCTTGGCACAAGACGTCATTAACCCCCCGTTTGGCCCCCATTATTGTGCATTTTTTGTGGTTGAAAATTTTTGGAATAATGATTGATGGGAGAATGTGTGGTGGAAAAGTAGTGAAAAGTTTTAGATTTGTGTGTAATATTATTTTATTTGATGAATATGTTGTGGTAATGAAGAGAGAGAAAAATTTAGGGCCTGTTTGGTACAGATTCTCATTTTCTACAGTAAATCAATTCTCATTTTCAACCACATATTCTTTAATAAAATAATATTTTCCATCACATCAATATTTTTTTTTCTTTTTCAATCACATATTTCCCACATATCACTATTCAAAAATCAATTCTTCCCCCAAAAATCCCTACTAAACACACTCTTAATGTAATGTAATGGAATTTAATGGGAGCCAAACAGGGGCTGACAAGTAAAGAAAGTGAATCGAGACCGATTACGTGTTTAGTCCATCCATAGTTCAAGAGATTTTCTTTCGAATATTTTGAGTGTGTTAGTATTTTGAGATTATGAGAAGGTATTTTAAGTACATGTATTTTGCTTTGAATGGATTTTGTTAGCATTTTTTCAAGCTTTGTTCAAAAATAAATAATTGACTTTACATGTACAATTTTAAAATTTGTTCACAAAAATGAGCGATTAGATAACATGTTTTAAGTCGAAAGCACAAAGTGTTTTTTGTGCATATGCCTTCTTCATAGTCCTTGGGAGGTGTTCAACCATTACATCTCAAGATTGAATCATAGCCATCCATCAAGTAGAGGCAATGTAAAATCTTCTGTACAATACTAAATTCTTGCTTGGTAGGAATTAAAATGAAGATTTTAATATAAATCAAAGTCAACAATTAATTTAAGCATATATTTCACAGGATCCATGGCTTTTTAACTTCGCATTTTATCAAAATCAACTAAAAATTTTGCTTTTAATCTTCACCAAACATGAGCTAAATAATTTAAAATCGCTTAAGTTTAAAGACCATAACAAAAAAGGTGAAAAAAAAAGGGATTGGAAATGTCTAGTCTCAATTATTATACTATGGGAGTGTTTGACACCCATTTCAATGAGTTGAAAATTTTTTGAATAGTGATTGATGGGAGAATGTATGGTGGAAAAGTGATAAAAAATTTTAGATTTGTGTGTAATATTATTTTATTTGGAGATTGTGTGGTTGAAATGAAAAAAGAGAATGAAAAAGAGAAAGAGAATGGATGTCAAACAGGGTGAATATAATTAGAATATTCAACTCCAATTCACTAATGTAAGGATTGCACTATAACTAGATGCACAATTGTATTTAACATGAATAATTGGATTAACATATTAGATTCCATAGTCAATGATATTAGCCCCCGTCTCGTTGGGGGTTAAAAATAGATTTTTTTCCAAATTTTGATGAAAATTGGTTAAATGTGTTGTCAAAATGAGTTTTAAGAAACGAGGACCAAATAGGGCTAAATAAATTGTTTTAACTGGACTTTTATTGATATCTATGTTTTTCCAGGGATGATCTCCTATTTACGGTGTGCAGAATAAAAACTGTCCACTGTCCACAGGGGACAGAAGGTCAATTACATACGTTTTTCATTTTTGAGATTTGGACCTTCTACTGAGTTGATTTGATGTCAAATTTTATTTATTTCATTCTTGAATTTCGTGATGATCACGAATTTAGACTCTAGCCTCGACACAATTCAATCAAAATAACTTTTAACGATAGATCGGTTTTTAATCATCAAAGGAACACGAATCAAGTCACACACGGTTAAAATATAACTTTTTTTAAATTATTATTCGGCTAATAAATAAAGAAATATCAGAATCCCATGTCGTATGTGGATGCAAAAAGCCTTGTGGGCCCCTCTTCTATAACTTTCCTCTCTAAAATGGTTGGTAGAAATCGTGCTGAAAAGGCAAATTTGCTCATTAATACACCAAGAAGATTTGACTAAAGCAAAAGCACATAAAAGGACCATCAAAATCACTTTGCATAAACATAAAGGGCAAAGCATTTGGTGCCCGAAACCTTTTGCGTGATTGCAGGAGCAATGCTCCTAATCAAGATAATGTATAGATTTTAAATTGATTTAGTTATGACTCATTTAAGATTTAATCTAACATGTTTAGAGTAAAACGAACTAAATTTAAAAAAAATGTTATTCGCAGTGAAGACTAACGTATATGTGACGGTTTATGATTTGGTGCATTAATTTCATATATGTAGAAGTTACAAATTCGAACTTTAATTGAATAATACACAAACGAAGTTAAAAATCTTTTCTACTTGTCTGGAGAATTGATGCAGGTTGAGCAATTTCAATATTGACTTGTTTTTACCCTTCAAATGGTATTATAGGTTATGCAAGTTGAGAAATTTCAATTTTGACTTGTTGTCACCCTTCAAATTATGTCTAACTGTCGTATTATATGTTGTTCTAGTAACTTTTTGCACTCTATCCGATTTGTAACCCCCTCCCCCGTAATCGGATATTCAAGTAGAGGAAATAAGATTATTTTACTTTACAGATGTCAAAATGAGTGGATCGATCTGAACTATCTCATCTACAATCAAGCGTGTTAAGGGTTTGATTTTAATTCAACTTTTGGATGATTAGAGCATCCCTTGTGCTTCAATGAATTGTTATAAAATATTTGTCATGGACGCAAAATGAACAAATAATTTATCGCTCTTAGTCAAGTTGAAGCGACAAAGAATAAACATACATTGTCTAAAACTTCATCTAAATTCGAAAACTACGTTAAACATATTCAGCATAATTTATATTTTCTATGCATCGTTAGACCTAATTTTATTTTGATTTTATGAAATTAAAGGATACTTTTCTATAGATATTGTCATAGATGAATAGTTCATTATTAATCAGTCGGGAGGCTTGTAATTTTTTTAAGAATACTTTGACAATACGAGGTACGGAAAGAAAAAAAAAAATGGGGCACAATTTGCCTTCTTATTAAGCTCCTATTTGATGCATATTTTCAATAAATTTCGACAAAAGTAAGTGAAATATTTGATTGAAAAACAGTACATCCCATGAAATGTGTGGTTAAAATTAATTATCGACTATAACTTAAATTTTAAGAAACATGGACTAATTTTGGATATTTGACTTCAAAGACGAAAAGTAAAAGACAACAAAAGCACATAATATGTGCAATACATATACCTTAAAATACTACGTAAATGCAACTTACAATTCCTCAAAAGATCAAATTTATATCTAATTAACTCTATCAATACCAAGACGTACAATATACAAATTTAACTACGAATACCAAATTCTCAATTCACGAATTCATTAACAAATACAATATTTATATAGCACTGTAACAACCCGAAAATTTGCCATAATTTCATATTTAAATATTCAAATTTTAAATATTCAAATGAGACGTGTTTCAATTGATGTCAAATAGAATTTTGTTTAAGTTGACCATCTTTACTAGCTATTTTCCATTGTTTGAGGTTTACATTTCAAAATATTCGTCACATAGTTGGTCGTGAGTTCTTCAAAACAATAGCAAGAACCTATCCGACAATTGAAATATATAGCTCAAAAATAAGCTAAAAAAGATGGCGGAACACAAATTATATATATATATATATATATATATATATATATATATATATATATATATATATATATATATATATATATATAACCTGTTGGGGGCCAATTTTAGACTTGACTATTCATTCATTAGATATGTAAACGAATTGTCTTTAAACTTGCATGCCACCTAAATAGTAATCAATAGAATACATAGAAGACACTCGATAATTTTATTTATTTATTTTTGTGCATTAGAGATTACGACTTAAACGGCCTTTTATTGGATCCACTTTCATTCGAGATTCATTTGTAGTTACTTTAGAGGTCGACCAATTACTCGAAGCTTTCGATTATTCCATTTCTAGAGTGCAATGTGTAAACAAGATTTCTTTAAAGAGTACTACTTTCGTAACACCATCTCAAGAAATTCAAAAGATGCTGCTAAAGCACTATTATCCTTCTTTACCTTTCATCCCTTTCTTCTATTCTAATTGAATTCCCGTTCTCCAATTAGTTCTCCACCTTTCTTCATTGGAGTTTGGGTCTTTATATTGACTTCAAAATCTAATAATTGTAAATGAAATTTCTTATCTTTCAAAGTCATAAATAACGAACGCGACAATCTCAGACCGTTAAATTTGAAAGCACTAGCTAGAACGAGCGACGAGTTTTGTCACGTATTTCTCCTCTTTAATCTTGTTTAATGCAGTGCATCAAGGCTTATGGTTTCGCGTTTGCATTTAAGAAAAATAGTGCTTAATTGCAAAGACAAAAACTGATATTATTGATGTGTGGTTAAAGGGTCATTTTCAAAATTTCATATGATGATTAATGATGAAAGCTTGTAATGATTTATTGTATGGAAATTTTGTTCAACTAATTGTACTGAGCTAATAATATGTGATAACACAACCATATGTTTCACTCCTTAGTTACTAATTATTATGGCAAATAATAATTTTCTAGAATTCAATAGTCTCATGATTTATGCTCCGCTTACTCACATGTTAATCAAACGAACACTAAAGTGTTTCGATCTCGTAGAAGCAAAGGTGCAAGGAAAAGCTAGTTCACGAGCCTTGTGCAACTCTTCCGACTTTCGAATCTCCATTCTTTGCTCATTTGCTTCACATTTGAGTGAACGTGAGTGGATTATTGAATGTTTGTGTTATACAATCCTTACAATAATGAATACATATCTACAAATCTCGAACACCTATTATAAACTGTTTTCCCTAACTCAACCACTGAACATTAAGGAATCACATATCGAAGGCTCATAACACAATACCCTTATGATTCAACATCGTGAAGCCAAGATTTATCCAGGAACCCTCACGATACACAGTAAACGCAAAGCTTCTTCTGTGAGCCAGAAGAGCTAAACACTACCAACAAACAACACATCTTTATTCACCTAATCTCACACATAAATCACGCTCAAGAAACAGATTCAAGAGCTCCTTACAGAAGAAGATGAACATGAGAAACTCAGAGGACTCTAGAAACCCTCGAGAAAACAGACAGAAAAACCAAATGAAAGTTAATCACCAAAAGCATTCGAATCCAACAAATATCAAGGCATCGACATTGGTAGCAGCCTCATCCAACGGCTCAGAGAAACTAACACTTTCAACTAAATGGAGAAACAACTAAAAACATTTCAACTAAACATGCTTTCTTACTAGACCGAGTATTGGGCTAATAGTTTCACTGGGCTCACTTCATCAACACAATGGGTATTAGTAATGGGCCGAAGGCCATATCATCATCGCCTTAGGTGGGCTGAGTTGGCATCATAGCCTCACAATTTGCATGTATATGTAAGTAAGTATATATTCTTTGACAAAGTCAGAATTTTATCATGTAAGATGAGTGAAAAAAATGTTGAAGGGGCAAAACATGTGTATTACGATTATATAAAAAACGTTATGTGTAAATCTAGTTTAAATCGAGAAAAGTTTTAAAATGTTGCGGGACAATCGCCAGCCCAATTCCCATGTGGCTCTACCATGGTAGATATTAGTTTTGCAATACTATTGCGCGGGGAGTAAAAAGGGCGTAAGGGATATCAATAACGTCCCAATTTTTTAGAAGTCATTTTTTTCAGGATTCATTTTCAACCAAATATTTTATGAAATTCATAATTTTTATCAATTTTTCAATCACATATTTCATCAATTTTGATCAAATTTACTGAAAATCTGATTTCAATCCAAACTAAACAGGCATTATGTTCCGATAAATGTGTGAGCAAGCTATTATGGCATTAGGTGGCAAGCTACATCTCACCATGTCCCAAAAATTATTAGGTGGCAAAGCCCCGTTGGGAAATACAATACAAGCCAAATACCAATTGGAGTTGCAAAGCCTCCCTATGTAAATCAGCAGGTGGGGGAATAACGAGACAATTGATCTTTGGATTCCATGAAAATTATGGTAATTACAACTACTCTATCAATCGTGCTTGTGTACACCTTGTTTACATTTATTTACACGTGAAACTGTGATTTGACGTTTAAAAATTTTTTTTTTTACATCCAGTCAATTTTTGACAATCATGCAAGTGTCAAACATTATGTACAAAATTCAATTTACAAATGACAAGGTCTTAGCTCAATGCCAATGTAAAGACATTTTAGATAGTTCCTAAATCTTTTAAAATTGTGTGACGGAAGAACCTCTTCGTGTTTTCTATCAAAAAATTCATTAGTTGACCAAAAGTTAGCGATTGACCATAATTTGATCAATTTAAATAGGAAAAAATTATCTTTCAATCTTCAATTAATTTAAAGAGGAAAATTTGCATCGAAAGTCACAAACCTTTAAAAAAATATATAGCACGGTCCCAAACATTTCATAGATGTGCACACTTTTCATCCAAAAATCAATGAGTTGACAAAAAATATTCATTTGTGTCAATCCACCCCCACCCACGCACCCCAACTTCTAACCCCTAACCCAACAATGGTATGAAATTTTCTGCCCTGGCTGGTGAGCCAATCCAATTCCATTCCTCCTAACAAGACCATTTTGCCCTTTATAAAACTGGTCAGCTTATGGTCAAATACTGAGTTTTTGTCAACTAAAGGAATTTTTTAAGAAAATCGTCCAGATGTTTTTGCCCGCATAGTTTTGAAGTTTGGGGCTATCTAGAGGGTCGGTCCTGAGATTTTGAGGGTCTTATGCCAACTTTGAAAGTCACATTTGATCAATTTTCTCTAAAAACTTTTCTATTGACTTTTCAAAACTCCTGTCAAACGGATCCTAAACAAGGATTAAACACTTGAAAAGAAAAAAAAAAGAAAAAAACTAAAGTTGACATGGCCACTAATTAGCTTAAAAAAAATGTTGAAAATTATTTTTACAAGAGATTTATTGTAGCATAAATCGAAGTAGCACTTTGGAGAAAAAATGTTTACTCTTCCAATTTAATTTAATTTTTTTTTAAAAAAATAAGTCCATCTATTGATGCAGTTACATCATCTCCTTTTGACACAGGATCTCATCAACATCTGTATCATGAATGGACAGTCTCAATCCTAGTCTTGAATGCATATTCGGCTATGATATCGATAGTATGCTGTATGCATCAGAAAGCAAAATAAGACACATCGATCAATAATTTAATCAAAAAAGCCCATTGTACAGTGTTTAGTAGGCTGTAAAATTTACATTCCACTCTAATTAGTGTGAGACCCACTAATTAAATCACTAAATACTGTAAATGTAGCAGAATTCTAATTTAATTGATCAAACAACGAATACCGAAGCTATGATTGAAAGTTGAATGAACCAAACTATAAGAAACTTCAGTAATACTCCAATGAATAACTTGTGCAATCTACTATCTGACTTTTAAAAAACAAGAGTTAATTTAGCAGTAGAACTAAGGCATATAAAATAAACAATAGGTAAATAATGATCTCTATAGTCCTGATCTCCCACTAGCAGCGAGCAGGATTAAAACTGTTAATATATATGGACATGGGTCGGGCATGTGGGGTGACTCGACCCACAAGACATCAAAAGAGTTGAATGGGATGATTTGAATTTGGAATTCAAATTCAGAACTCCCCATAACCTCCAATGAAACCTCCAATTTTTTCTTTTTTTTGTCTAGCAAAGAAGAGAGGGAGAAGATGACAATAAAATGGTGAAAATTTGTAGAAAAAATATCATCAAAATTGAAAGGCACCTTGTTAGGAGTAGTTTACACAGTTAGCTCACAAAACAATCAATATAAATGTGCAAGAATTCAGAACTAAGAATCTGAAAATACAACTTCATGTAAACAGAAGTTTATACACAAGAAATAACCAAACTATAAGCATAATAAACTGTAAAAGCTGGAAACGAAAATAAGAAACACTGGACTTATCTTCTATTAAGCCCACAGGCCACAAGTCATCAACGAAGGGTTTCAATCACTCAAGAATGACCACCACCATGCTCGAATCAGACCCAAAGTGAAGATACAAAAGTATGGCACTCAGACTCGACCGATTATTACACAAAAATAGCAGATCTCTCTTCACAACTCAAGGTTCACACAAGAACCGAAACCTCAAACAGAAAATCACACAAGATTTTACAAGATATTGAGAGAAATCAGAAATAAAATGGTGTTTTATTTCTACAGTGAAGAAGAACACGAGAGAACGGCGCACAGAGTGAAAATGGAAGAATCTCGAACCAGTTGTTAGTCTCAAACCCTAGAAGACCCGCTTTTATATGAGTCACCTAAAGGTCATCCATCCAACGGTGAAGGAGGCGACACTTGGCGACATCACGTGCGTTCAAACTCAGGTAAGATAAAACACGGTTTCATCAGATTTCCCAAAACACGTTTTTTCCAATAAATCAATAGAACAATTTGGGCTGGACTTCAATTCCAGCTGGGCTTCCAAGTTTAGGCCCAATGGTCTTTGCATCATTGTGCCAAACAATCCTTTCATACTCCACCTTGGTACAATGATTCAAGCATCAGTAGTGGTATTCATCAGTTTCAGAACTCAATCACAGTAGGCTGCATTCACAGATCAGCAGGGCACCACATTCAGCAAGGTCAAGCAATCCAGGAATTTGTTTAAAGGCAAAACTTTGGTACCTACATCAGCAGGGTTGTAGTTAGTAGATATCTTTTCAAGTTTCACAACACCTTGTGAAATAACATCTCTAATAAAATGAAATCTAACATCAACATGTTTAGATCTATTGTGTAAAACAGGATTTCTACTTAAATGAATTGCAGATTGGCTATCAGAATAAAGAACCACTTCTTTAACAAAACCAAATTCATTAAGTAATCCTTTTAACCAAATTCCTTCTTTTATAGCATCGGTGGCTGCAATGTATTCAGCCTCAGTTGAAGACAAGGCCACAATCTTTTGAAGTTGGGATTTCCAGCTTATGCATGAATTACACAAAGTATACATGTATGAAGAAGTAGATTTTCTGTTATCCCTATCACCTGCATAATCAGAATCAGTAAACCCTTTCAAAATAACACCCTTAGCCTGTTTACTAAACTGGATCCCTAAGTTTGAGGTCTCCTTAATGTATCTAAGAAGCCACTTCATGGCTTCCCAATGTACTTCACCTGGATTTGACATATACCTACTTAAAACACTTATGGAATATGCCAAATCAGGTCTAGAACACACCATGAGATACATTACAGATCCAGTTGCATTTGGATAAGGCACATTTGCCATTCTTTCAAACTCTTCTTTAGTTTTAGGACAAAAATCATTTGATAGTTTAAAATGATTAGCCAAGGGGACACTCACACTCTTGGATTCAGCCATAGAAAACTTGCTAAGTAATTTCAAAATGTATGATTTTTGACTAAGACTTAGTGTGCCTTCTCTTCTATCTCTCTTAACTTCCATACCTAAAATCTTTCTCACCGGACCTAAGTCTTTCATTTCAAATTCAGATTTTAGCTTTTCTTTAATATCTTCAATCTCTTTTATGTCATGACTAGCTAATATCATGTCATCCACATAAAGGAGTAGGTAAAGTGAATTAGCTCCACCTTGACCTTTACAATAAAGACAAGTATCGAAGTTACTCCTCTTAAACCCAAGTCCAAGAACAAAATTGTCAAATTTTTTATACCATTGTCTTGGAGCTTGTTTTAAGCCATAAAGAGATTTCTTAAGAAGGCATACTAAGTCAGATTTGTTAGTCACTTCAAATCCTCTAGGTTGTTTCATGTAAATGGTTTCTTCTAAGTCTCCATTTAGAAAAGCTGTTTTACATCTAATTGGTCTAATTCCCAATTAAATTGAGTGGCCAAGGCAAGAATGACTCTAGCGTAGTAAATTTTACTACGGTGAAAAAATTTCATTGAAATCAACACCTTCTTTTGAGTAAAACCTTTTGCTACCAAACGGGCTTTGTATCTAATGTCATTCTCACTTTGTTCACCCCTCTTTATTTTAAAAATCCATTTACAATCCACAACCCTCTTACCCTCCGGTCTTTTTACCAAAATCCATGTCTTATTTTTATGAAGGGATTCCATCTCATCTTGCATGGCTACAAGCCATTGTTTGGAATCTTTGCTACTCAAAGCTCCTTCATAAGATTCAAAGTTCATCCTCAATCATATCATGATAAGAAAGCAAGGAAACATCATTTTCAAACCTAGTGGGAGGTCTAATGGTCCTTCTTTCTCTATCCCTAACAAGCTGATAATCAGCTAAAGGCTGTACAGGTTCTAAATCAGCCTCAGGAACCTCACCAGGTTCAGTTTCAGCTTCAGGTGGGTCAATATTTAAGGGGTCAGAATGGTCAGAACACTCCTCAGGTTGCTCCACCTCAATCTCAACCCTTTTTCCTACATTTTCAGATTGTTCAGAGGGCTCAAACAGGTCTGCAGGTTGCTGTTCAGACTTAAAACAGGGCAGGTCATTCTCATTAAATACCACATTTCTACTTATAATGACCTTATAGCCTCTAAGATCTCTCACCCACAGTCTATAGCCTTTAACCCCTTCCCCATAGCCTAGAAAAACACACTTAAGAGCTCTAGGTTCCAATTTACCTTCAGTTTGGTGTGCAAAAGCTGCACACCCAAAAACCCTTAGGTTACTAAAGTCAACAGGTGTACCTCTCCATTTTTCTTCGGGGATCATAAAGTCTATAGCACTTGCAGGACATCTATTTATCAGATAACTAGCAGTTTTAACTGCTTCACCCCAAAAAATTTTAGGCAGGCCAGAACACAACAACATGCATCTAACTTTATCAAGTATAGTACGATTCATTCTTTCAGCCAAACCATTTTGTTGTGGTGTGTGTGTGACTGTTCTATGCCTTATCATACCAGATAGTTTGCACATTTCATCAAACTCATAATTGTAGAATTCCAAACCATTATCAGTTCTTAAAACTTTAATTTTTTGTCAGTTTGGTTCTCAATTAAAAGTTTCCACTCTTTGAAAACATTAAAAGTGTCAGATTTTGATTTTAACAAAAAAGTCCAATTTTTTCTTGAAAAATCATCAATGACAAGCAAATAATATTTAAAACCAGATTGAGTGCACACAGTTGCTGGTCCCCACAGATCAGCATGCAAATATTCAAGTATAGAGGCAGATTTATGCATTCCAGGTAAGAAAGGAAGTCTATTATGCTTTCCTAAAATGCAGTAGTCACAAAAACTCAATTTTTCAATGTTATCTTTGCCAAAAGCACCCTGTTTTTTCAAAATCTGAAATCCTTTATCACTAATATGGCCCAATCTCTTGTGCCATATTTGTGATTTATCATTTTGGACTGAGATTACTGCTGAAGTGGATTCCAAAAAATTTTTAGTTTGCAAAATGTAAAGGCCATGTCTCTTGGGGACTTCTACAATCAGATTAGAGTCCTTCAAGATTTTAATGTAACCCTTATTGATAACAATGTCATAGTGAAGGTCATCTAAAACCCCTAAGGAGATCAGATTACGTTGCAAGTCAGGAACATATCTAGTTTTCTCTAGAATCAACTTATTGTCTTCTTTTAAGTTCAAAGTGATAGTTCCCACACCTTTTACTTCACATGTCATGTGATTACCCATTAAAACCTTTCCACCAGTTACATTTTCAAAATCTGAAAATAACTCCTTATTAGGACTCATGTGATAAGTACAACCAGAGTCAAGAATCCACTCTTGGGAAGGGGAACTACTAACAGCAACATAAACTTCATCAACATTAGACTCATTATAAGCCAAAGCAGCCCCACCATCATTTTTAGACTTGTTTTTAGAGTCATAAAGCCTTTTAGGACAATCTTCAATAAAATGACCTTCCTCTAAACAATAAAAGCACTTTTTCCCTTTAGTCATCATTTTATTCTTGTCCTTAAAGTTGCTCTTTTTCTTATGAACAGGTCTCTTGTTGTAATTACCATTTTTGGGATTAAACTTGGACTTCATCATCAAATTAATGCCACTAACAGATTCTCTCTTGTCAGATTTTAACTCTAACTCTTTAGACCTTAAAGCATTAATAATCACTTCAGTAGATAGAGTGTCCCTCCCATATTCAATTGCATTTTTAACATCTTTATATTTATCACCAATTGAATTCAATAAGACCACAGCCAACTGCCCATTTGAGAGTTTCTCGTCACAGTTGGCTAGGTCACGGGTCAATCTATTGAATCTATCAATATTAGACTCAAGGTCAAGGGAAGGATCAAGTTTAAAACCAAAAAACTGTTTTAGGAGATATACTTTATTTGGCATAGCTTTATTCAAATAAGTTTTCTCCAATTTCTTCCACAATTCAGCAGTAGTCTTAGTCTCACCTATTTCTCTAATCACATTGTCAGACAAATGCAAGAAAACAGTACTCCATGCAGTTTCATCTTGTTCTGGCCATTTTTACTAGATTCAAGATCAGTAGGCCATGACTCATCAATGGCTTTAGCACATTTTTGTTGAAGTAAAAGAGCTCTCATTTTCTGACGCCAGAGACTAAAATCTCCTTTGCCATTAAAAACTTCCATTTCAAATTTTGAAGTCATTTAAAAAAAAAATATGAATGAAATGGATGTATGCAGGTCAATCAGATACTAAATCAGAACACTTGCAATACAAATCAGAGAAGTACCACCACACAAGGGACACAACAGGAAAATCAGATTGCAAGTACAGAGAGCATATACTTTCAGAGTTGAATCACACAGTACACAATCTTGCTAACTCAATACAAACACAATTGTACAGAGACAAGCAAATTATATCTAAACATTCAATCAAGCTGTATAATACTGCAGGATAATTTTCAGAAACAACAAGATTATCAAGAATCTAGACTGTAGTCCAGGTAACCCTCAGATTCCAGACAACTCTTGGTTTCTGGACAAAGGAATTGCAAGGAGTCTTGATTCAGGTTTTCAAAAACACAAGTTTAGATAATCTACAGAATAAGGAAATCCAAACTAAGCAGAAAAAATCTAACCAAGGCAGAAAACAGATTAGAGCAGTAAAACAAATTGGTCAGTTAGTGTAACCACACAAGGTCAGGCACCCAAATAATCCAGAACCCCCAAAAATAGTCAAAGTACTCAACCACAATTTACAGCTTGATTGATAATCGAGACCAATTCATAAAACCAGAAAGATCTCACCAATGCCCAATTAGGGTTTCAAGAAATCGCAGAGTAGCTCAAGTTTGCGGTATCAATTTCAAGATCGAGCCCAACACAGTCAAGAACTCCTTTTCGCTCTGATACCACTGTTAGGAGTAGTTTACACAGTTAGCTCACAAAACAATCAATATAAATGTGCAAGAATTCAGAACTAAGAATCTGAAAATACAACTTCATGTAAACAGAAGTTTATACACAAGAAATAACCAAACTATAAGCATAATAAACTGTAAAAGCTGGAAACGAAAATAAGAAACACTGGACTTATCTTCTATTAAGCCCACAGGCCACAAGTCATCAACGAAGGGTTTCAATCACTCAAGAATGACCACCACCATGCTCGAATCAGACCCAAAGTGAAGATACAAAAGTATGGCACTCAGACTTGACCGATTATTACACAAAATAGCAGATCTCTCTTCACAACTCAAGGTTCACACAAGAACCGAAACCTCAAACAGAAAATCACACAAGATTTTACAAGATATTGAGAGAAATCAGAAATAAAATGGTGTTTTATTTCTACAGTGAAGAAGAACACGAGAGAACGGCGCACAGAGTGAAAATGGAAGAATCTCGAACCAGTTGTTAGTCTCAAACCCTAGAAGACCCGCTTTTATATGAGTCACCTAAAGGTCATCCATCCAACGGTGAAGGAGGCGACACTTGGCGACATCACGTGCGTTCAAACTCAGGTAAGATAAAACACGGTTTCATCAGATTTTCCAAAACATGTTTTTTCCAATAAATCAATAGAACAATTTGGGCTGGACTTCAATTCCAGCTGGGCTTCCAAGTTTAGGCCCAATGGTCTTTGCATCATTGTGCCAAACAATCCTTTCACACCTAAAACCACTATTTTGACATGAAAATTTACAAAAATTGATACTTTGGTTGTGACTAATAATCCCCTTTCATTTTTATTGGGATTGAGATCATTGGAGTACAAGAAAATTGTAGATTTGGAGTTTTGGGAAGTAAGATGATTCCACAATTCAAAATATCTTGAAATTCATCATTTCAAGTATCTTGACCCGAAATTCATGTTAAAATATATTGCAAATTACTTCATTTGTATCAGAACCATAAGGTTGAATTCCTTACTATAATATATGCTTAAATATGTCATTATGTTATACAATTGGGATATGAATTTTATATGTAAAGTTTTGAAACCTTATGTGGTCTTTAATGATATCTTTTGATAATTTACTGCTTTTTATACATTAATAATTATGCAATAAAATTAGTGTTGTTAGAAAGGTATTTTAATGAACTTTTCAACCATATGACGAACTTAAATTTGGAGTTAGAACGAAGAAATTATGAGGTTTTGAACTTTTGGATGTAAATCTGAATTTTTACATGAAGACCGATAAAATTCGAAACTTCATCACATGATAACTTTTTCTACACCATGTTTCATGCTTCCCATTTGGTATGGTTGGATAGATATTCTCAAACATTTCTAACGACATAAATATCATTAATTTTAACCTTGAAATGAAGAAGTTACGGCTTCTCAAAATTTAGATGTAAATTTGATTTTTTGCAAGAAGATCAGTAAAATCCGAAACTTCATCACATGATAAATTCTTCTACACTATGTTTCATGCTTCTTATTTGGTATGGTTGTATAGATCTTCTAAAAATTGTATATTGTTCCCTGAATTATTCTTTATTTTTTCAGTATAAGTAAATTATTTTTTTGATAGTTATATATATCAAAAATATTTCTAGATGATATTTGGCTAGTGGGAGATATTTTTAAGTGCACTCATTTTTTTTTTCGAAAATGAAAAATACTCTAAAAGTATTTAAAATATCATGTTTTAATATACGTTCATTAGTTGTGTGTGTTTTTTTATTAGGTTATGTGATTCATTATAATTTATTTCTTATTTTTGTGCTTGATCAGATATTACTGGAGGTATGCACGCTTATGGCATCCTTAAAGGGAATGCTAGGGAAAAAAAAGGCTATAGAACTTATTGAAAAGTTATGTGTTTATTGAAATTAATAAATAGATTTGGAGCATGACTTAATGGGACACGTAAATATTTTTGGGAAAATTTTTTTGTGATAAGCAAAATATGAGAATTCTGATGTCACTCCCATTTGTTGGAATTGTGTTGTAACATATATTAAAGTTATGTTGAGAGTATGCATAATAAAACTTAAATGATGTGAGTTTTATTCTTCGATTATAGTTAGAATTATTTTTTGGAAGAATTAATTTGTGAGATCATGGTATATGTCATAATTGGATAAATGTGCACATTTATACTTTTATTGGTTTCTATTTCTATTTTGAGAAATTCGATTATTCTTGTTCGTTTGTAAATAATAAATTTTGTCTCTTTCTTGATTCAAATTTTGTAGGTACCAATTATTATTTAGATATGATAATCTATACTTGCTTAATTCGGTTGCCTCTTATACTGAAACATTGCATGTGAATTCGTGAGGTATTAAATGTAAATTAAATAATGAGAATTCTGCTTCATTATGGTACAAGTGTTTAGATCACATTTTTTGAAAGAGAATAAAAACTGTGTCGAAAGAATTCTTGATTCCCTTGATTTTCAAACTTAAGTGTTTGTGTAAATTGTAAAGGAGAAACAAACAAATATATGAAAATTGGTGCCAATAAGATTTCAGACGTCTTATAACTAATATATACGGATATATATGAGTCATTCCCTTCTACTTTTTAGAATGGTCAACAATAATTTATTATGTTTATACATTATTTTTCTCGTTGTGGCTATCTGTATCTCATTCATGAGAAATCTCAATCACTGAACATGTTCAAGGTTTATAAGGTTGAATTTGAAAATTAACTCAGTAAAAGAATAAAACAGGTTAGATCTGACCATTCTAGTGAAAACTATGGAAACCATGACAGATCAGGAGAACAATGTCTAGAGTCTTTTGCTAAATTTCTAGACGAACGTGGAATCATCCCTTCGTACACCATGTCGGTTCTCCCAGTATGAATTGTGTTGCTGAAAGACGAAACAAAACTCTTGAGGATACGGTAAGGAGTATGATGAGTCATTCCACCTTACCATAATCTCTTTGGGAAGAAACATTAAAAATTGCAACTTATATTCTCAATAGAGTTCCAAGTAAAGCAACCATCAAAACCCATTATGAACTTTGGGTAGGCAAGAAGTCTAGTTTGAAGCACTTACACATTTGAGGTTATTCACCATCGGAAAAGAAGCTAGATTCCAGAATTGTCAGTTGCTATTTTATTGGATACTTTGAAAGATCAATAGGTTATAAATTTTATGATCTCGCTACTAAATCAATTTTCGAAAAGGGGAATGCTCGGTTCTTTGAGGATGTGGAATTTGCGGGAGGAGATAAGGTTAGAGATTTTGTCTTTGAGGAGGAATACATAAATATTTCTCCTGTTGCAATTGAAAATGATCAGAATTAAGGATAAATTTTTGCTCCAGATCTTGATTAAAAAGCAATTTCGGATCAAGACAATATTCCAGAAACATGTAGAAACAATTAAGATATTGATCCAGAAGAACAAACTAAACAACCTCAAGAGCAAATGTCATTAAGGGGTTCCACTAGAGAAAGGATTTCAGATGATTTTACAGTATTTCTCCAAAAATATGAGGATGACATTGAATTGATGGAAGAAGATCCTATCACCTTTCATCAAACAATGCAAATGAATAATTATCAAAAGTTGATTGATGCCATGAATAAGGAAATAAAGTCAACGAAAGACAATGATGTTTGGGAACTTGTTCCATTGCCGAAGGTACGAAACTCATTGGTTACAAATGAATATTTAAAACCAAGAGGCTTTGAAGAGTAATGTGGAAAGTTATAAAACTTGTCTAGTTGCAAAGGGTTTTACTCAAAGGGAGGCATCAATTACAAAGAGACTCTCTTCAATTTCAACAAAAGACTCTTTCAAAATTATAATAGCACATATGGCACATTGTGATCTAAAGCTCCATCAGATGAATGTAAAGACGCCATGATTATTACAAAAGAGATATACCGATAGGGTACTTAAGAGATTTGGGATGCAAGATTTCAAATCAGGTGATACCCCTATTGCTAAGGGAGAAACGTTTAGTCTCGATCAATGCATAAAATTTCGTATACTTCAACAGTTGCGAGTTTAATGTATGCTCAGGTATGTACACGTCTGAATATAACATTCATTTTGTTCGTTGTACAAGTAATAATTGTGATGAGTGAATTATCGTCCCACAGGGAATAATGTTCAAATCCAGTGTATCCGATGTATCTAAATTCATAACAATAAAAATGGATGGTTGATTTGGTTTTAACTACGTTCTATGACTATGAAAGTAATAAAAGAAAAGAAGTAGTTTTTAAATCAAATGTGGATGAATGTATTGGATTTCTGAATTCACTACTTTACTCTAGAATTCAATTCTCAACTTGTGATGATTAATTCAATTCTTGCATTCGTGACGATCGATAATTCCACTTTTATTTATTATTTTTTTTCAAGATATAATGAACTTATGTTGACCATGACACGATTATATTCCTAATCCTCATTCATATGATAAACATGCATTAAAATATAGGATTATCACATAAAATCGCACACTTCACAAATATTATTCATAATATCAATTCTTCATGCGTTCCATATACAGTGTTCTACCTATCGTGAGTTTTCCAACACTACGAATAAGCAACGTATTGCCCTAATGGTGCGCAAGCATTAAAACAATATGAAAAAGCATGTATATAAAATCACAACGCAAAAATTAACTAAAAATCACAAATCTTGAATTAAAAACTAAAAATCAATTAGTTTCATCATCATTCATCCCATACAAATAAATTTAGACTAGCATATTAAAATGAAAATTATATAGAAAATAAAAGAAAGCTATTACCCAAATCATATAAATAGGAAGAAAATCTAGAAATCTCCGCTTCAAGCCTTTGAAAACTGATTCAAATCGTGAATTCCTCCATCCTCAATGTAAGTTTTTTCTATTTTCGTTCTAAAAAAAAGGCCCCCCTTCAAAATCTCCCAAAATCGCCTTAAATATCCTTCCAAAAAGTGCCCTCAACATCCCCAAAACGAAATCAAAGAATTACATTCTTGTCCCTGTTTCAAACTGAGGCGTGCGCCTAGTAGAAACTAGGGCGCGCGCCTTGGCGTTTTGCCAAGCCTCATTCGAAGCTTGGTTGGGGTGAGGTGCGCGCCTCGCCTGCAGACGACGGTGCGCGCCTAGGGTATTTTTGGGGCCATTTACAATTTGGTCCCTAACTTTCCACTAGCTCTTATTTTGGCCCCTTTTTCTCCAATTCATATTGTCCCCGCTCTTCTCTTCATGTCCAAATGACTCTTTGCACTCTCGACTTTAATTTCTCGCTCCGAGCTATCTTTTGATTATTTACATTTTAGTCATCATCCCCTTGTTGCCTCAATTAACTCCCCTTTTTTTTAATCATTTCGTCATCATTCGTTGTATTCGTCGATGTGAACCTAAATATCAAGTAAACCACATTTTCAACTACAAATCAATCCAAATTATCACAAATATTCACATTTTGACAACCTAAATAAGCGAAAGAAATGCAATTGTCAGAAAGCAGCCAAAATTGTTATGTGGTATTTACATAGAATAAAAGATTTCATACTCACATATAGAAAATAAGACCAATTGGAGATCACTAGTTATTCTGATTTTGCTAGATGTTAAGATAGCAGGAGATCTCGATCTATTACTTCCTGCTGGCTGGAGGATCTATATTCTTGAAGAGTGCTAAGCGACACTCATAACTTCTTCAACCATAGCAACAGGAGTTTGTAGCACGAATTATGGGCCATCCAATTAAGGAATATGGCTGTGAAATTTTGTCACTAGGCTACGAATTATGGATGGAATTGAAAGACCACTTAAATTATTTTGTGAAAATAAGTCAGCAGTCTGGTACTCAAATAACAATAGGAGTTCAACAAGTCTAAATTTATAGACATCAAATTCCTAGTCGTCAAAAAAAGAGTTTAGATTGGTCAAGTTACTATAGAATATATTGGGACAAACTCCATGATACCGGATCCATTCACTAAAGTTTTACCACTCAAAGTCTTTCATGAGCACACCGCTACATGGGTGTTGTATATTTTGATGGTATGCTAGTTTAGTAGGAGCTTGTAATTTTAGATGTTGTCTTTTTGGACACATGATTTTGTTCGTACACATTTAAGTTAATTTCAGTAATAAAGTATTTAGTTCAATTTTCATTTTGATTAAAGTTTTTGGTTTGATCTCATTAAAGTATAAGGTATTGAAGAATAAGTTTAAAACGGTTGGAAATAAGCATGTTTGGATCACATTACATGTAATTTTTAGGACACACATACATACTTGATGTATATAATTTGATTGTATTTATATGCGTGACCATTGAGGGTTTAGTTATGATACTTGCAACAAAAACCGCTTTGATTATATATTGACATAATTGATGGACGCGATTGTTCGAAGATACTTTTGGTTATGATAGCAAAATTTTTGAGCTCATAAAGTTATACACGTTTATAAGATAACATATGTAGCCCAAGTGGAAGATGGTTGCAAAAAATATTAATCTGTCATATGGGCCTACATATGTGACTAAAAATGTGTATAAAGACTATCATAAAGTTAAGCCTAAAATTAAAGTAATCCAATAAAGAATTAAGTAATTAGGTTTTGAGCATCTAAATAAATTGTAGTCCTGATTATACGTGTAGAAACCAGATCTATTATGGTTGTATTTGACGATATGCCGAATACATATGGAAACTATATATAGGATTATAGTCCACAATTCATATGTAATTCCTTATTTTTTGTGCCTTCCTATCAACACAAGAATATAAAGTAAAAGCATATAGAAGATGAAGATTCAAAACCCCATAAAGAAATTCAAGAATCGAGAAGAAGGAGTGAGACAATCAAAATTAAAAACCTAGAAGTCAAGATTAAAGGAATTGCAAGTTCAACCTTCAAGTTTCATTATTCAAGTATCAAATCAATGGATTAATGTATGTTCCGTAATAATTTATTTTCTTTACAGTTTGACATGAAGATCTTGACAATTCATGAAGATTTATAAATTTAAGTTTTATAAAAAAATCAACATGAGACTCAGCCAACATTCTGCTCTTGAAGACTGATGGTGGCGTACAAATTAGGAACTGTCAACATTTTTACGTTATTTTTTGCAAAAGTAATCGGAGATATTTGAGAAAATGGCAACCAAACTCGTCCCAACAGCTAGCACGATCGTCAATACTGCCAATATCTTATCCCAACCGGTAGATACCCCAGGCACATCTCTGCAAGAAATTTTCGAGGTGAGGCAAGAACGAGAAAGAGGAGATGAAGCAAATACATAATCGGGCAACAATAAAAAGCCGTAAGAGCATGTTTTGCTGTGCATGAGTGCAAGTCAAAGTTACTTATTTTTCCTGCATGATTGTCAAAGTTATTTTTCCAGAAAGTAAGTCCTATAGAGTGTTCGTTTGTGCTCGAAATTTACTCTTACAAAGACTTACTTTTTGGAAAAGTAAATTTAGTTAGTTAAAAAATAACTTTGAAAATCATATTTAACAAAATAAGATAACTTAAAAGGTAAAAGTCAAGAATTTTTTGTTGGGCTCGAAAATTACTTTTCTAAAATGTAAGTTACTTTCTAGAAAAGTAAATTTTATTAGTGAAGAAATAATTTTGAAAATCATGTTTGACAAAATAAGTAACTTAAAAGAAAGTTTCACTTGCTTTTAAGTACAACCAAACATGTTAATTTACTTTCATGAAAAGTAACCATTAAACACTCTTAGGTTGTGTTTGACACCCATTTTGGAGAAGAATAAATTTTGAAATAGTGATTAATGGGAAGAATGTGTGGTTAAAAAGTAAGAAGAATTTTTGGGTTTATGTGTAATATTATTTTATTGATAGAATGTGTGGTTGAAATGAAGAAAGAGAAAAAAAACTGAGAAAGATAATGGATGTCAAACAAGTGCTTAATCTTCTTCGCTCTTCTCCGTTCCATTTTACAATGAAGGTAACATAATTAAATGAGTTATTAAATTTGGCAAAATAAGTAACTTAAAAGAAAGTTTCACCTGCTTTTAAGCACAACCAAATATGCTAATTTACTTTTATGAAAAGTAACTACTAAGCACAACCAAACAATTGTGTCACGTACCTAAGAATGATTGAGCTCGGGAATATAAACATGAGACACATGACAGTCGTCGTCCCATTAAACTGGACGAAATACCATATATTCGGAATAGCTATTGCTGCCAAATAAATGAATCCAAGTAGAATACATGTAAGAGAGAAAAATCTCACACTTCCTGCAGGTCTATTAGGAAAGAGCAATTCGTTTACATTAACCCTTAACGAGTAGTTCATCACAGGAAAAACCAGCATAAGATGAATTGCATAACTCAGCCTAACTGTATCATTGAGAATTCTACCAACAAGAGAATCCGGATTTTTATCGAAGTTCACAAGCATGTCGGCCATGATTGATTCCCCAAACAGCAAGTACCCAACGAAGCCAACAGTAAAGTATATTACGACACACAGCGCCAGAGAGATCCAGACTGCTGACCTCATATCAGAAGGTCTACCAAGCTCTGCTCTGACTGGATGAACTGCACGCATCGATTTATAGTCGAGAGACTAGTCAAGTAGTTTAAATAAATAATAAAATCGGGTCACATTATAATCTTACTAGTTACATGGCATCCGAAGGCCGTTGCAAAGATTGGAATGGTGGTAAACAGGTCAATAAATGAGACACCACTTGCAAAGTCTGGTCCGAGCCACATTGCATGTATTGCCATCACAGAGCATTTGGCAACAAAAAATGCCACTAGTAGAACAGATAAAGCTGAGGCATGCCTTAAGGAATCTGTAGATAACAAGCTGTAAAAGAGTTAGTCATTCATTCCAATTGATTCTAAGAAAATCTTCTTCTGTTTTTCATGTACAAAATGGTTTGTATTTATTCACCCTTGTATAATATCTGATCCAAATCATCATTACTAAGGTTGAAATAATTAATAATAAAATGAGCTCCCTTAAAGAATTAATGTAAATCCAAGTGTGGCAGTAAACTTGATTTAGAACAGGTAGCTGAATGGACCGAAAAAGAAAAAAAGGCAATAGTACAAGTGTGGGCCCATAATACCATAATAGTGCAAGTGTGTTAGTCGAGCTCTGATTTGGGCTCATAATACCATTTCGAAAAGAGAACGATAAGACAAGTGGAACCCACAATTATGCTGTAATATACGATGGATTTGGCCATCCAAAATCGTTTACAACTCGAAAACTGTTTTTAAAGTTTTAGTACTATTTTTGTAATTTAATTTATTTCGAATACTTTGCAATTTTTGTTTGTTTAAACTAGGTTTTCATATAAACCCTTATAAATAAATGGTTAATTCATCGTTTTTTATGATCTTCCAATTAATAAAATTCGTGAGTTCATTTTTTCATAATTTGGTGGATTCCAAATTTTGTGTTCTTAAGGATTTCGTTTGAATTCCTTTTTTCCCGTTGCGTCAAAACTTACTATTTGAGCAACATAAATGAAAAACATGAATAAATGAGTTACAAGAAGGCCATAAGATTGTACATTCTGTAGAAGTTGGGTTGCTAAATTTTGTGAGGCCCAAGTATCTTCTACCGGTTGGATTGTCACATGGCCCAATTTGTCGACCCAATATGATGGTCCAATAAGTAGAAGAATCTGGAAAAATGATTGAACACGTTTTTTAATTGAAAAATGTATTTTTGCTGGATGACTGACATATGACTGAATTTGCACCGTTGGATGATATAATTGGCCTTGTTTCATATAAAATAGTGGCTAATGACTTTAGGGTTTCAGAACAGCTTTATCTCGACTCTTCATCTTCTCTGTATATTTTTTGGAGTGATTTTCTTTGTACATACCGAGTGTTATTATAAGGGAAAAATATTAGAGTTTGTTTGTCTTCCATTATTGGGAGAAAATTAATATAATGAATAGTATTTTTTAAAGAATGTATGGATGAAAATTAAAGTAACTTTATTAGTTTGTGTGTAGAATATTTTATTGGGTGAATGTGTGGTGGAGAATCTTACTGTAGCAAACAATTTTTTGGATTAATGGTAGACAAACAGGGGCTTAATGTTTTTCTCTTTTGTGAGATTCAATTTTCTTGAGAAGATTTCTGTAATTAAGAGAGATTTGAGAGCTTTGTGTTCTTGTAATCGAAACTTTACCTTTTTTTTGGCGGTGCTAGTGGATTTGAGCTTAATCCTAACGAATGTTCAATGGGAAATTAGGAATCAGATAGCGGTCGCCGAACCTCCATGGCCTTTGGCCAAAAATTCTTTGTGTTCATTTAATTTCTTGTTATTTCTGTTTGTGTATTTAGTTTTAAAGCGTTGAGTTGTCAAATTTTGAAAATCTGGGACCAACAGTGGTATTAGAGCTTGAAATTTTTTGATCCATCTTCAAACTTGTTTTTAAAACTCGATCTGTTTTTGACTGACCCTTCTGCTTTAAAGTAAATGTTAGATCTAAGACGATCTGTTAATATTCTTTGAAAAACTTCATTCGTTCTGAACCTGGAGTTGCTTCTTGGCATTTTTCGAGTATTTCTTTTATGTTCGCAGTTTTGTTAACGAATACCTAACCCTTCCTTTAAAAGAACTGGTTAAGGTTTTTTTTTTTTAAATAATAATAACAAAAGAGGATCACCAAAACCTCTCCTAAATTTACCTTTGCATAGGGGTCTGTGGGAGAACCCTAGAATCTAAAGGAATTAGAGATTCGGTTAAGGAAATTCAAAAATGTTTTACTGGTTCTTGAAATTTATATTCTGCTACTTTGTGTGTGTTGTAATATCTTGCCTGAGTTTAAATTCATATACATGTTTTGAACTGCTGCATATTGTGAACTTCGTGTTGATATCCTAAATGTGTTCTATTTACGGGATATGACCCTTTGCATGTAAACGATTTTAAAATTATATGCCTTGAATCTTCTCCATTTATTGCTTATTGTGTGTTAGTATAGTTGGCTATCAATTTTTCCTGCCCATATTTGGATTACATTTTCTATCTTGTAATTGGTTTACTTGAAATTGTCATGTCTGATATATTCTTGTTTATATTTCACTTGAGCACAATTACTATACTGTTGCATAGCATGACTTCTAAAGTAGATGTTTAGATTTGGGATAGCAAATGAGACTTTTGTCTCTAGCGGCAGAAAATTAGGGCTCTTATGCTACAGTTAAAATGTGCTAAGGCTATTGATGAATCTTGGCCAGAAGATCTATATGTTGATAAGATACATAAGATAACTGAACAAGATGAATTAGCATGGAGTACATGTTTCTCCATTTATCTGATTTTGTAATTAGGAAAGTAGGGGAAACCAAAACTGTTATAGAATTGTGGACTGCTTTAGAGAAATAGTATCTTACTAAGACTCTACCAAATAAGTGTTTTCTTTGGAGACAATTTTTTGGTTTTAAGTTTGATCCTTGCATTGACTTAGAAGAAAACATGGACAAATTTAATAGGATCACACAAGATCTGATAAACTGTGGTGAAAATATCTTCGATGAGCACAATGTGGTTGGTCTACTTAATGCACTAGGAGAGAAATATAAGGACATTAGGAATGCTTTAGAATATGGTAGAAGTGACTTGACTGTTAATATAATTCACAGCTCTGTTTTGAACAGAGAATTGGAATTGAAATCTGAACATAAAGAGGTTTTTCATGTTGAGAATATCTCATCCAATAAAAAACCTTAAGTCAATGGTGTGAGTAATTTTAGTCAATCCAATTACAACAAGGACAAAAATCTTATTAAGAAGAAATATGGTAATAACAAAGGAAAAGACTAGAAGACCGATAAAGGTGAATGGCTCTTTAGCCATTGCTGCATCTTATAAATAACCAGGGGCTAATGTTGGGGTAGTCTATGTAACTTCAATTGAAACTTCTGATCAGAACTGAGTTCTAGATTCAGGTCGTTCCTTTCACATAAGTCCCAACATCAATTGGTTTTCCTACTTCTCCAATCTTGATGGAGGTTATGTGAAACTTGGAAACAATGAGTCATGTCAAATTAAGGGCATCGACAATATTGTTTTGAAACTGGAAAATGGTCAATATATAATGTTAAAACATACTAGGTATGTACCAGCACTAAGAAGAAATCTCATATCTTTAGGGATTCTAGATGATGAAAAATATCAAATTGAGATTAAGAATGGTTTCACAAACATAATAAGAGACCAGAACCTTATTGTCTGTTCACCAAAAACTAATGGAATCTATGTTATAAATTTTGAACCTGTCTCACTCAACAATGTTCTAAACTTAGTGACGCATAATGATAGGTTCATGGAATGGTTTCACAAACATAATAAGAGACCAGAACCTTATTGTCTGTTCACCAAAAACTAATGGAATCTATGTTATAAATTTTGAACCTGTCTCACTCAACAATGTTCTAAACTTAGTGACGCATACTGATAGGTTCATGTTATGGCACAAGAGACTTGGTCATCTTGTGAAAAATTTGTAAAATTCATTTCATGTCAATGGGTCTTTGGAAAGGATAGTGTTCAAAAATTAACCTTTCGTGAACATTGTATTATGGGGAAACAAGTTAGGTTGAGTTTCAAGATAGACACACATAAGTCTCAAAATGCTCTTGAATATATACATAGTAACTTATGGGGACCTGCCCCTATACCTACTGTTTCTGGTTACATATACTATCTTCTTATAATATATAATTACCCAAGGAAGGTTTGGATTTTCTTATTAAAATCTAAATCTGATACCTTTAAAATATTTAGAGAGTGGAATGCACTAATTGAAAATCAAACTGGTAAGAAGATTAAGATTTTAAGAATTGATAATGGACTCGAGTTCTGCAATACATAATTTGATCAATATTGCAGCAAACATGGAATTTTGAGGCATAGAACTATGAACTACACTCCTCAGCAGAATGAAATTGTTGAAAGAATGAATAGAACCATTCTTGAAAGGACAAGATGTATGCTGATTAGTTCAGGTTTACCAAAAATATTTTGGGGTGAGGCAGTTAAAACTGCGTGCCATTTGATAAATAGATGTTCCTCAAACTCCTTAAACAACAAAGTTCTTGAGCAGGTTTGGTCATGATCAATTTCTAATTATTCCTATCTCAGGACCTTCGGACGTGCAGCTTATGCACATCATATTGACTCCAAATTGGACTCAAGATCCTTGAAGTGTGTTTTCTTAAGATATGTTGAAGGAGTTAAAGGTTATAGACTGTGGTTGAGAGATGTTAGAGGTTATAAAGTTATAATAAGTAGGTCCATGATTTTTAATTAAGATGATTTCTCATGTCTTGATGACAAAACTGGATAAAAAATAATTGATAATGATTTCATTACTAAGATTAATCTTGATGAGCAAAATATTCATGATTAGACTCAACTTAAGGTGGAGCCACCTCAAACAAAACCACAAATCATTTCTGATGATGAAAATTTGGATGATAATCAAGACTTGAATTCTACACATGATTTATAGGATTATCAACTTGCTAGGAATAGAGAGAGAAGATTTAAATAAGACCTCATTCTAGATTTCAATTTGCAGATTATGTATCTGTTCAGGTTGAATCTGATCCCTCTGATATATAACCGACTTCTTTTGAAGAAGTTGTATCATGTAAGAAATCTTCTAAGTTGATTGCAGCTATTAAAGATGAAAATGATTCCTTACATAAGAATGAAACCTGGAATTTAGTAGAAAAACCTAAAGACTACAAATTGATTGACTACAAGTCGGTTTACAAAATTAAGGAAGGTAAGTTAAAGTCAAATGATAGAAGATATAAGGCAAGATTTGTAGCAAAATGTTTCACACAAAGAGAGGGAATATACTATACTGAAATTTTTTCACCTTTTGTGAAATACAACTCTATTTACTTGCCATTGTAACTCAATTTAATTTAGAGTTAGAATAATTTGATGTGAAGACTGCCTTCCTATATGGTTCTTTAGATGAAACCATATATGAACTTAGTGTGTCTTCTAAATAAATCCTTGTATGGCCTAAAACAGGCCCCAAGACAATGGAGAATCTGAATTTTCTAGCTTCTCTTATATGTTGATGATATGTTACTTGCTAAGAAGATTTTAGGCATAGAAATAAAAAGGGATAGAATTAATGGAAAACTGTTTTTAACACAAAAATCTTATATTGAAAATGTGGTTAAAAGATGCTTCCTTCATTATGCTAAACTAGTTAGTTTGCCTTTGTCTGCTTGAGTGAAATTATCTCTTGATCAATCTCCTAAATTTGAAGATGAATTTGAAAGAATGATGAATGTACCGTATTCCAATGCTGCTGGATCTTTCATGTATGTAATGGTGTGCTATAGACCTGATATTGCTTATGTTGTAAGTGTGTTAAGTAGATTCATGAGTGATCCAAGTGAGCTTCATTGGGAAGCAATGAAAAATTTGATCAAATATTTGAAAGGTACAAGTCAGTTATGACTTATGTTTAAAATTGATAAAGATTGTCTTAAATTGAAAGGCTATGTTGATTCGGATTTTGCTGAAAATTTAGACAATAGGAAATCAACATTTGCATATTTCTATGTGATAAATGATACATGCATTAGCTGGAAGTCTCCACTTCAAAACTAGTTGTTTTATCTTCAACTGAGGATGAATATATAGCTGCAACTGAAGCAGTAAAAGAGGGTTTATGGTTAAAAGGCTTATTAAATAAGTTGGGACTTATGTGGAGCTTTGTTTTGACAATCAAAGTGCCATTTTCTTAAGTAAAAATTCAATTTTTAATGATAGATCTAAGCATATAGATGTTAAATATCATTTTATTAAATGTATAATTGATAGAGGTGATATTAAGTTGATCAAAATTCATACTAAGGTAAATCCTGCTGATACAGGTACAAAGGTAATATCACTTAGTAAATTCATTGACTCTTTGTGATTATTGAATCTTGAAGTTCGTTAATTTTCTTTTCTTTGCGAACAGGTAATAAGAGCATGTGAAGTTGAGGTGATTAAGTTTTTAATCCACTTAAGTACAATCACAAAATACAACAAAAGTGGAGAATGTAGAAGTTGGGTTGCTAAATTTTGTGAGGCCCAAATATCTGCCATGTCTGCTACCGGTTGGATTGTCACTATGGCCCAATTTGTCAGCCCAATATGCTAGTCCAATAAGTAGAAGAATATGGAAATAATGATTGAATGCGTTTTTTAATTGAAAAGAAGTTTTTGCTGAATGACTGACATGTGATTGAATATGAACCGTTGGATTATATAATTGGCCTTATTTCATATAAAATGGTGGCTGATGACTTCAGGGTTTCATTCTGAAAACTAGTAGCTTTCTCTTAGTTCTTCATGTTCTCTGTATATTCTTTGGAGTGATTTTTTGCGTACATACTGAGTGTTATTGTAAGGGAGAAAATATTAGCGTTTTTCTCTTTTGTGGGATTGACCTTTCTTGAGAAGATTTTTATAATTAAGAGAGATCTGAGAGCTTTGTGTTCTTGTAATCGAAACTTTGCCTATATTTGGCGGTACTAGTGAATTTGAGCTTAATCCTAACGGATGCTCAACGGGGAATTAGACGTTAGATAGTGGTCGCCGAACCTCCGGGGCCTTTGGCCAAAAAAATCTTTGTGTTCGTTTACTTTCTTGTTATTTCTGTTTGTGTATTTGGTTTTAAAGCGTTGAGTTGTCAAATTTTCAAAATCTGGGACCAACACATTCTTTATAAAGTACCAATTACCATTACTAACCTATGCGTCGAAAAAGCAGCAACGGAAGCAAGACAAAGAGTACAATGACAAGGAGAGAGTATGCACGCGAGTTCCACCATTGGATGCCAAACCATTCCTGTAAAATGCCCAAGTGCAATGATCCTTGAGCTTGGCTTCCGGAGAGGATATCTCCTGTAAATTATCATCAAATGCAATAACCATTAGTCAGCAACAGATAAAATAGGTGACATGATCAACAGATTGAATCTAATCAATTTATACTAGGTACTAATAAAAGCAATCAATTGCTTCTTACCAATGATAATCAAATAGATGATCAAAACACCGAGGTTGGCGATCATAACACAAACTTGAAGTGCAACAGATCCAAACTTCCCAAATGACTCTGCCATCAACTCACCGTAAGTATTAGACTTGGCCGAGTGAGTATCTTTCAATAGGAACTTCACGGTGACATCCACGAAGAAAGCAATGATTAAGATCACTATAAAGCTCGGGATTACACCTAGGACCTTGAAAGTTGCCGGAATCGACATAATTCCAGCACCAACCGTTCCAGTCAAGATGTTGAATATAGCCCCAGAAATCGATCTGCCTTCATCGGATGTTTTATCGCCAACCTGTTGAACCTCGGGTAGCAGAGGGGCACGATCTAGTTTCTCTGATCTCATTCTCTGCTATAGAAAAATAAGAGCATATTGGCCTTCTACAGCAATACCACCAACATATATTTTTGTGGATGGTGACAATAATTGCAAGATGATATCAGCCACAGCCCAAATGATGGTCTGCTAACTGAATTAATAAATGCTGGTATAGCAAAAGTTCATATATATGTTGGATTTTGGATTGTTCAGAGAATACTTGACATGTACTATGTCATCCTGAGATGATGTACACGAGCTACAAGAAAACTGAAAAAATGGCCAAACAATGGTCCCATAATCCTAATGAAGGTGAATGATCACAGCAATCAATTCCAGTACTTTATTTAAATCAAGAGTTTATTTGATGGGATGTCCGACTAATTCAGGGAAAGTGGACAACAATGCAGTAATTTTCTAGATACCCTGATATGAAATGCTTTAGAAGCTTCAATATCAAGAATTTAAGAAACCCCTGATGTATGTGCAAAAATGATGCCTCATAACTAATTTTTTCCAGCAAATTAAATGAAAACTTAAATTACAGATTCTGCCTGGAGAACAAATTAGGATAACACAACAAATTTAGGCACCGTTTGGTAACCATTATTCTAGAAAAGAATGCATTCTTTGTGTCAAATCACACTTTTTTTGTGGTTGAAAATGAAGGAAAAGTTATTGATGTGATGGAAAATATTATTTTATTGATGAATGTGTGGTTGAAAATTAGTAGAAGAATGAGAATGAAAAAAAGAATGGATACCAAACAGAGGCTTAAAAGCAAATGTTCAGTAAAGGACCTTTTAGATATTCATTTTTGGAGCAAAAATTTCCATCATTTTCTCAAATTTTAGAGGGTTTCTGAGAATTTTCAGTAAATAAACAATTAAACCAAACCAAATAAACTATCTCAGTGCAAGATGTTTGTTTTTAAATTTAATCACAAGAGTACATTGTTTTTTTTCCTTTGAATATTAAATCCAAATGGATAATAGATCTTAAATAACCTTGAAATTATTTGAATGTTGTTTATAAATCTTCAGACAAAAGGGTAAGATAATAAACCTTGAAGGAGTTTTAAATGTCCATCCACCTTTTTAGCCAAGCTTCCTCCCTAGATCTTGTCACTTGTTCTCCACCTTTAAGTGCCTCCCTTTTGGAAAAAAAATGTGAGAATGTGGCTAACCCTAACCACAAAGAACATATTTATATTTTATAATACTCAATTAAGGTTTCATAAATGCAAAATTTCCTTTAGACTTTAATGTAGTAGGCTAATTAAGTCTCAGACAGTCAAGAGAGTGACCTAACTGGACTCACATGACCCAAGCTCCAACGGATATTTCTAATTGGGTCAACTCTTGACTAATGAAGATACATCTAGTAATCCCGACTTGCTCTATCAAAAATTCGAAATTACATTCTCGAGTCGGGCAATAATTATGGAGGCAAATTATGATTCGATAAAAATATCCTTCGATCAACATTCCACAAGTCAACCCCCGTTTGATTGTCAATATGTTGAAATTGGAAAAAAATTACTATTTTGCCCTTCGAACATTTATAGCCCTCCAAGTCCCATTTTCATAAGGTAAATCCATTGTGAACAAATCAAAACATAGAGTCCAACGATCCTATCATCAGATTACTAAGCTCAAGTTCAAAAGTCTTAAAGAATGCCCCAGAGTGACGATCGTCTCATCATGACGATTAATGGATTCCATTATTGCAAGTATATAATCTCCAATAGTTTTGCCCCGATTCCCAAAGTACATATATCGATCTTCCAATTAAGATTTCACTCATTTGTACATCAAAGAACTTGAACTAGCAATCAGAGGTACATCACTTGCTTTGAATTTATGTGACTCGTTCGATAATCAAATAGAGTTTCATTTCGAGCGGTCACAAATAAGTCATCTACGTGGTCCCCGTTTAATATGCACCAAACACATCATTATTCTTATTTCTAAGATCTAGACAAATCTTAACAAGAACAATGCAATTTTATAAACATAAAACGTCCAACTTCATGTATTGATTGCAAACGATATATATTTTGATCACGTCATAAAATATATCTCACTATACTCAAACCATTAAGTATACAATTTATGACATCCTATATTTCATGAAACTTTAGATTATTGTTACAAATTAAAACACGTGAATAATTGAGTAATCGAATATTAATTCATAATGTCGTTTATGAAATATTACTTGAATGACATCAAACTAACACAAGAAACATAGATAAACCAAGCAAAATAAGTAAACAACAAACGCACTACAATTCTTGAAAACTTCTATTTGTGCATATTGAAATAATTAAAAGAAAAGAGGAAATTAATAGATAAAATTATTAAATTTTCCCTAACAAAAGACCATGTAATCAATTTTGTAACCAAATATTATCATCCATGCCTATTGATGCCCTATTTGTTTCGAATTAAAATCAGATTCCAATCTAAGTCAAAGTCAAATAATCAATATTAACCACATCTTTCATGGGTTCCACAGTTTTTCAACAACACATTTCAAAAACTTCTATCACAATTTACTAAAAATCTAATTTTAATTCTCACCAAACATCCACTGAATGTACTATGTCACCTAAGTACTTCACAAAAGCTAATGCTTATGAGATTAGTCATGTATATATAAATATGCATGCATGTATCATAGACGTATATGCATACAAAAGTACCTTTCAAGATGAATAATGCTTTGTGTACAATGTTTAGTTGACAATGTATTTGACAATCAATGTTAATTCAAATTCGAATGAGCGGGAAAGTGTGTGGTGTTTAAAAACTGGCCAATCAACCTTCAACATGTGGCACATTGTCAAACTTGTTGTCAAAAAAATTGTACTTGTAGCATGGTTGTTTCAAGATTGATTGATGATCTCATAAATAGAATATCAAAACAACAGTCCAAGAGAGAAAATCAATGATTTTTTTCTTCGAAATATCCTTACCTAAAAACTATGTTTTCATTTGACATAAAATTAAAATCCCTTTGATCTTATTATCAACCGTCCATGACACATTTCGTGTATTAAAATACAGAAACATTATAAGTTGTATTTTTGGGAAATACAAATGGATATTGATCTTTTTGTGTCTGCAGAACTGCGAGATCATCTTATTAATGATCTTAATGTTTGAAAATGAGAAGCCACATGACTTGAATCTTGAACTTCAAGATTTGTTGAAAACTTGACTTGTTTGGCACTTGGATTTTCGGGGTTTGGATTTACATTTCGGGACTTGGACTAGAATTGGATTTGATTTGAAGAAGATTTTGATCTTCTTGGATTTGGCTTGGAGTTGCTTGATTTAATGAAAACTTTGATCTTCTTGATGTTTGTTGGATTTAGGCTTGAGATAGTTTATTCTCTTCTTTTGACTTTGGAATTTCTTCAGTGTTTCTTGATTTTCTCGTGTACCTTCACTAATGAAATTTTATGAATCTTTGGTCCTATTTATAGGTAAATTCTTAACCAATTTGGTAACTACCCAATTATCTTTAATTACAAAGAATAATTGAATTATTATGAATTTTGAAAAAGTAGGATGAGCATTTGAATTTTATTATCCTCAATTTAATTAACTCAAATGGGCTAATTATTTAAATCGGTCTAATTAATTAATTAATTAATTAATTATTATTATTTTATGTGTACAAATGCCCACTCAAGATTTATTTATTTATCATGAAAATAAATTAATAAATCTTAAATTATTATTATTATTATTATTATTATTATTATTATTATTATTATTATTATTATTATTATTATATACAATCCATAACTAATTTGATTTTGAATAGGCTTCCTATCTTTGATGGTTTAGTAAAATTCGATATCCATCTATTTATATGAACAAATTATGATATTTGGAAACAAGTAGGTCGACTGTAACATTGCAAACAAAGACAAAGAGAGAAAAGAAAAAAAAAGTCCCCCCCCCCCCACCCCATCTCTCCTTTTTTTAATTATTATTTTTTTGTTTCCATCGCCGGTAGAAACAAAAATAATTTGTTTTCGCTGGAGATTGTTCCGTTGGTAGAAACTGATTGGTTTCCTTTTACGTTTTTTCCTTTTTTACCCTAACGTAACTTTTCACTTTTTCTTTTTTTAATTGTCCTTTGACTTTGACTTTTTTTAATAAATTTTTTAAATAAATTCGAAGCCAACATTTTTTTTTTTTCAGGAATTCGACTTTTGGAGTAGATCAAGGATTTTGAGGTTCGAGATTTTCTTCGTGGAGAATTTAAATTCTCGTGTGGGAGTGTAGAAGGAATTTGTTTATGATAGGCTATAAATTTTAGACTGTTCTGTGGAAGTTGAGAAACAAGGATCGACACCTTTCACCATTCAAGGCGTTTTGTGTTGATGACAAATGATTGACTCTTTTGACGGTCCAAGGCATTTTGTATTGAGCACCAATGATTGACTCATTCGATCGTCCAATGCATTTTGTGTTGAGGACCAATGATCGACTTCTTCGACTTTCAAAGGCATTTTGTATTGAGGACCAAGGATTGGTTCCTTCAACAATTGGAGGCATTTTGTTTTGAGGACCAAGAATCGGCTCCTTCGAGCGTTGAAGGCACTTTGTGTTGAGAATCGAGGACCGGCTTCTTCGATCGTCCAAGGCTGCAGGCCATTTACATATTTGGGAGACTCGTAATTTTAGACGATAAATCTAAAATAATGAATTTAAAAGATTTAATGTTCAATTTTTTATTGCTTATTTTTTTGTGTACTAATTTATTTTATTTATTTATTTTGTAGGAATGGTTGGGATAAACTCTAATAATAAATTGTATCTCGATATGTACGAAATCATCTAGTTTAAAAATCAAGGCAAAAATTATATATTTTTTAAAGATACTGATGTGAAGTATCATAACCAGTCCAACACACGAGGCGAGCTTAAACTCAACATCCATAACGCGGTGACATCTCCTTCTTCTCATCCACCTGGGCCTTTGTCGGAATTTTATATGCCTTTCGTGAGTGAAGGCTACGAGAATTTGGACGCTACCAAGTCTAGTTGTTCTAGCAACAATCTTCCCTTTTTTTATATTCTGCTTCACCATTTCCAAAGCATAGATCTCATCCCAAGGGCAGTAGCTTCTGAAATGATTAACAATAAGGAAATACGAGGGAAAAATGCACTTGTTAGTTGTGGAGAGGTTTCTTATATTCCAAAGTTTTGGGAGTGGTCTACTTGGATCTAAAACTCCGGCTCAAAAGGAATCTTCGCGAGTTAGCTTCCGCAGTAAGCTCTATTGTAAAAGATTTTCATCGTCTAAACTCTATCTATAGAGCTCTTTGTGAGATTTGGTGTCCAAATACTAATACTTTTGTGACCGCAAGTTGTGAAATTGGGATTCCTCTTTGGGACATCCATGAGATTAGTGAACTTTCAATCATGGGTCATTATTATGAAGAAATAGTCCCAAGCCTTTCAAAGTTGACAGATAATCTCCCTAAGTCTTGCTTATATCTTTTTAATATTTTCTCATTAATTGCTAATGAGAAATAATTTGACTGCATTACTCATGCTGCTTAGGTTGAATTCTTGTTTCGAGAAAATGGTTGTGTCCAAAATCCTCGACAAACTAAAGTTTATAAAAATTCCATAAATTTAAATCCGTTCAAAATGCGTCAGCAAAGGGAATCAACAGAAATAATGAGGCCGTGGTTGTAGATAAGCTAAAAAATATTTCTTTATAGAGATCGAGGTCATTGGAGTGATTTTTCAATATATTTATCTATGGAAGAAGATTTAAAGTTAGAAATATCAGCTTATCTCTCTTTGTGGATTTGTCGTTTCATTGTTCCCTCTCGGAGGAATGTATGAGAGTTGAGACTTTTAAAGCATCTTTTAAGATGATTACTAAATTCACTTACAACTTAGTTCTTCCCATATTTGCAAGTATTTACGAGGGACTCACACGACTATCTAATTGCTTATCAAGCCGAGACCTTAGCAAAATTTCACATTCATTTCTAGGACATTTCCTTTTTGCTTTGGTTGGAACTTATTTGTCCGCGGTATTTTTAGTCACGTAGATTAGAATTATTATCATCCTATTATTCGAAAATATACAGGCACTTTGAATGCTCTCCAACATTGGGATACTAATGACATTGATTGTTAGGACCTTATTCGTAGGAAAATGGATGTTTAAGACTTTTTCTATAATCCACTTATCCCACCGTATCGTTCTAGAGTACGAGTGGATGATGTACCAAGGTCTACAAATACTTCAATCAAGGCCTCCTCAAGCTATTCCAAGTCCTTCAAAGGTAACCTTGAATCTTCTAACATTAACATCAGTCTCCCGGATACACCATCAGATGGCGAATTTTTAGACATGGCGAATCTTATTTCTTTTAGAATTATCTTTCATTTTTTCTTTTATATGAAGGCTTTTTAGACGTTCTTGAATGACTAAATTTCTCCATCAATCTAGACTTTTTGAAAAATCAAACTGGCAAGAATGATGGGAGAATCGATGCACTTCAAATAATAGAAGGTACTCAAGGTTTTCACGGCCCATCTTGCAATTATTCGAGTACCATTAATGAAGGTACTTCAACGCTTAACGTAGATGATTTCAACAATGAAGATGAGGGAATTCTATGAATATGAGAGCCAACTTTCAAATTTCAATCAAGAAGTCTAAGTCGTTCCATTTTCATTGGCTTTAGTTAACATTCCTCATTCAAAAACAAACAATCATGGGGCTGTGTCAATTTGTTCTTTCATGTCGGTCCTCCATCTGGGATTACTCAAGAGTTCCCTTACTTGAAAGTTACTCTACAAAAAGCCATGACTAATTATCTTCAGAAGTGTTTTAGAAACGTTTTGAAACTTGAATTTTTCAACATACGATCTTGGTGGGATGAGAATAATTTAATTCTTCAAAACGTGATTGCTAGGTCATTTCGTACAGATCCAACACATTTGATGAAGCGTATGGATGTGTTTCTGAAAGAAGTCCTTTATTTATTTGAAAAAAAAGCAACACTTGGAGTATCCAGCCGTTGAAGAAAAGGCTTGAGATTGAAGTAAAGGATTCTACGTATTCTTCGTTGGAAAATAAAATTAGTCAGCTAACCTCTAAACTGGATAGACTCCGTGCTGAACTTCAAACCCATCAGAAATAAAAAGAGTATGCTTGGAATTACGAATGCCGCATTTGAAAAATCACAAACCAAAGAAGTCACCATCATGGCATCCGTTGACCGGAAAAGGAATACAGCAAATGATCAATGGCGAATGATTTTGATAGAGTTAAGACTTTCTGATTTTCTTTAGGACCATATTGTACGAACTTTGATGAAATTTTCTTCTTCATGTTTCTTTCTTTCTTTCTTATGATGAAGTTTTCTTTTTCATATTTCTAGTGTATTTTTTTACTATAGAAAATGATAAACAAATTGAATAAATTTATTGATTGTGACTGAAATTGAATTTATAATTTATTTAAGCTGCCTATGTATTCAAAAGGGATTTAGTCGAACGTAGTTCATTAAAAAAAATAATTTTTTTATTTGGGTCATTCAAAGTTTACCTATTGCAGGTCAAGAGTACTACACTTTATTACAATGAAAAATTTACAAAAATAAAAAATTTCAAGCGTAAAAACGCTTCAAGAATTTTCCACTGATAGATCCGATTTGCACTACATCTTTGTCAACAATCTTATATGCTCCATCAGTGAATGCATGAGTAACAAGAAATGGACCATCCCATTTAGATTGGAACTTGCCCCCTATTTTTCTTGTGATTATGATTGCCCTGCGTACGGAAAGTACCAGGTCTCCAACTTTAAATGATCTTAGTCGCACCTTTTTGTTGAAGGCTTTCGCCATCCGAACTTGATAGCATTCCAGGTGCATCTGTGCCTTTAATATCTTCTCATCCAAAACTTCTAGCTCTTCGAGTTGAAGGCTTGCATTTTCTTCTGTTGTCAAACCTTCTTGGATGATAATTCACTTGGATGATAATTCAAAGTGACGGGATTTGACACTCTAAAGGAAGTACCACTCCGTACACTAAAGCGTAAGGAGTGGCTTGTGCTGGAGTTCGATAGGCGTACGGACTTCACCGACTCTATCATGCCAATCTCTTTTTGATTTGGAAACAACCTTTTTTAGTAGACTGCACAGTGTTTTGTTGAACACCTCTTTAGCTGGTGCATTGTACATGAACGAGTTGTGTTGTTTGAATCCGAACTTTGCACGTAAATTTTTTATGTGGCTATTACATAAGGGTTTTCCATTATCAGTGATGATGTGTTACACGACCCTATATTGATAAATGATCTGAATACAAATGAAATCCACGATGTTTTGTTTCTTTACTTTCTTCAATGGTACGACTTCAGTCCACTTAGAGAAGTAATCAGTCCCGACTAAGATGTATGAATGCGTGACTGAAGACTTTCGAGTTATATGTCCAATTACATCAAGACCCCATGCATCAAATGGCCAAGAAGCTACAATCGGATGTAATGGTTTCAGAGGTTTGTGGATAAAATTTGTGTGGACTTGATAAGCTTCACATTTTTTCGCATAATTCATTGAGTCTTGTACCATAGTTGGCAAGTAGTATCACATCCTCTTTATTTGAAAATAGAGTCTAGGTCCAGACTGATGAGCAACATAGATTCCAGAGTATGTTTATTCCACGAAATGTGTTGCTTCATCACTACTTAAGCACCGAAGGAAAACTCCATTGAATGATCGTCGATAAAATCTACCCTTATAAAAGACAGAACGAGAGACACGCCTCTTATTTTAGTATTTTGTTGCGGATTTTCTAATAACTTTTGATGTTAAAGGAAATTGATTATTGGCTATCTTCAATCTTTTCTTTCTTCATCATCGAATACTCTGACACTATTGTTTTCTTCCAGATTACTGGGCAACAAAAACATGAGCACCCATCTTTGAACAATTGATATGGGGTGGGAAAATTCTTCATCCGACCTAGCTAAAATTGCAGCTAAATTAGCTAAAGCATCAACTTCCCCGTTCTCACTTCTAGGCACATATTTGATTTTTACACAATCAAATATGTTTCATAAGTGTTGATACATATTCATGATATGGCTTCAAGTCTAAATGACGAACTTCGTACTCGGCTAAAAGTTAGTTGATTATCAATTTAGAAATTCCAAAGACTTCCAGCTGATGGATATACATATCTATTGTTGTCTTTTAGACAATAATAAAAGCTTGATTTTCCACCTATTGTTTGAACATTTTTATGCTAAGGCAAATGACTAAGGTATAAAAAAATTATAAGAAGCAATAAAGACTACTCCTTCCCCTACAACATAACTTCGACCTGTCCTGTTGAAGTATAGTCTCTATGATGGTATAACTTCAGTAAAGAGAACTTTTTCATCCCTAAGGTCTTCATGAAGTTCCCATTTTATCGAAACTGGATGGTCAATGAGAAAATTTGCTGAGCTTGTCCTTTAGTGGCCTTCTGTAGAATAAATTTGATATCGAACTCGAACAACATAAGTGCCCATTTTCCAATTCTTCCAAAAAGAATTGACCTAGACATTATGTACTTTAATGGATCAATATTTGAAAAAAGATTGATTGTGTGTGATAGCATACAATGTCTCAACTTTTTAGCAGCGAAGGTCAGCGCAAAGCATATTTTTTCTAAAGGTGAATACATCATTTTAGAACCTACTAGTGTCCAACTCAAGTAATAGAGTGCATTCTATTTTCCTTCATCATTGATTTAGACAAGAAGTGCTCTTAAAGAATATTATTGAGCTACAACATAGAGAGTCGGTGGCTTCCCTGGAGTTGGAGCTGCGAATACTGTAGATGAGACAAATATTGCTTAATGATCTGAAAAGCATTTCGAGTGCATCATCCCACTCAAATGGTACATATTTGTTTACAAATTTGTAGAAGGGATGAAAACGTCCGACAAGATTAGAGATAAATCTTCGAATGTATGCGAGTTTTTCTTAAAGACTATTCAACTCATGCATATTTCTTGGCCCTGACATGTTGATTATAGCGTCAATGTTTGATTAATCTATTTCAATGTCTTGATATCACACAATGAAGCCAAGAAATTTCCCAGAGGTGATACCAAATGCACATTTTAGCAGATTCATCTTTAGTTGATGTCATCGAAGGCTTTTGAAAACATCCGTAAGTCATGTAGATGATCGCCTCGTTTCTGTATTTAACAACAAGATTATCCACATAGCATTCCACGTTCTTATAAAGGATGTCATCGAAAATATTTTGCATTGCCCGTTGACAAGTTGCCCTAACATTTTTTAATCCAAAATGCATACTTTGTAACAATTTATGCCCTTAGGAGTACAGAATGATGCAAGCTCCTCATCTTTTAGATTAACCCGTATTTGGTTGTATCCAAAAGATTTATCCATGAAAGATAAGACTCCATACCAAGTAATTGCATACACCATCAACTTTGTTATTGAAAGTGAAAAAATCATCTTTTAGACATGCTTGGTTCAAATCTTAAAAGTCAACAAAGACTCATAGTTATCCATTCTTTTTCCTAACATCAACAATGTTCGTGATCCAAGTTGGGTACTTGACTTTATCGTATAAATCTCGCTTCTATAAGTTTGTTAACTTCTACTTCAATTTGAGGAGTCAGTTCTGGTCGAAATCTTCTTTGAGCTTGCTTAATTGGACGAACTACACGTCTTACTGCAAGGTGATGTACTGCAACCTTAGGATCTAACCCCAACATTTCCTTGTAAGACCATGCAAATACGTCTTTGTATTCTGAAGCAAGTGGATGTACTCGAATTCATCCTTTTGATTGAAGAGAGCACTTATAAATACTGGTCTTAAGTCTTATTCGGTCTCCAAGTTCAATTGTTTCAATTCATCCACAGTAGCCTGTCCTCGTCCTTCAAATGTACGTAGAGCAGGTTTAGATGTCATATGTTGTGACAAAGTTTTCAGATTCAGATTTTGAGTTGGAAGCCTCTTCTAAAGCGATGTGATTGACATGTGCATTTTCGTTATCTTCATCATTCTTTAGGAATGGGTAAACTATTTGATTTTTCCATCTTTTTCTTGATTGTTGATGCTTCGGACTTGCATTAGAAGTTTTAATTTCAAGTTGAGAGAATGCAAATTGTCTTTGAGATGACTTCTAAGGAGCTTGTGCATTTTTATCAATTTGAGTAGATGAGGAAGGTTCTCACTTAACGTTTGGAAGACAAAAGCTTTATCTTTTATGTCAACTACTTTGGAAGGTTCTCATTTTAACCTTTTAAATACTGAAACTCTGGCATTCTCATTTTCAGTTCGATTGAACACTGAAGGTCTCGGCTCTTCCAATTTCTCTTTTGTAACTACATATATTTGAATCATGATTGAAGTTTGAGGAAACCTTCTCGACTTTAATCTTTCTCAGTTGATTTGGATCATATCCCAAACCATACCTAGGTCACGATATAAGGGATCCATTGAAATCAGAAAGAATAAAACCACCCGAAATGACAGCATCAAGATCACCCAATTTGAGAAGCCCATTTTCCAAATCTAGCATTCTCAAATAACTTTTGGACTTGAGAATTGTAACATCCTTTGAAAGTTTATTTTGACTTATCGGCTCATTTATTACCTAACATGTCTTGTTTGGATGAGATAGACATACAAAGTGTTGATATGTTTAGAATAGATGTCGAAGCTTCCGATGTAGATTTATGTTCTCCTGGAGCTACCATGAGTTGATAGGGTAGAAATTTTTTTTGGAATACTAGGTATTGGAAGAATGAATTCTTTTCTCAATACCATAACATTGGTTGATTCTATTTAAGATTTTTTACCTCTAGAGAATCCTTCAAGTGTAAATTTTGATTTATATTTAATAAGCTGATGATGTGGACAATAACATGTGTATCATCATCGTCTGCTTCTCCTTTAATTTTGAATCCGAATATGGACAATCCTACATAATTACATTCTTCATCCTCCATGTAAAATTTAATATCAGTAAAATGAGATTCTTCTTCGAGAAATGGTTTGGACTCTCCACATTGGTTATATTTGAAACATTGGTGCCAAGTCGATGGTACCACTCCAGTTTCATGTAGCTAAACAAGTCTAAGAAGTAACTCCTAGGACGTTTTAGCATCAATGACATGGACAAGAGCTAAGAAAATTAACTCCCCTATTTGCAACTTCAGACGAATCATGCCAATGGCTCGCTGACATTTCTGGTCAAATCCTTGAAACATGATTTTACTTCTGGAAAAATTACCAACATTAATTCCAATCTTCTTCAATGTCTTAATCAGCATAATGTTTACGACATACCCACAATCGATCATCAAGTGATTTATCTTGCATTCTCGAATATGACCACTAATGTACAATAGTCTATTATGTAAATGAGAATCCAGTTGTAGATTTTCATCGTCAAATGTGATGGTAGTCAAACAGCCTAGTCGAATTGTGGATCAAGTATGTTCCAAAGCCTTGCTTTCGTATACTTCCTAATCGATCAATGGCACGATTAAAACCAGTCGATCATTGAAAGAAAGACTAAGGGACTTTACAAAACTCGTATTGGAAGGAATATTGCTAAAATCACGAGATAATTTTCTTCTGCTTCGAACTCTCTTTCGATACGTTCCTCACCTCATTTTTCTCCTCTACATTAATTACATTGGAGGTAAAACATTTCTTGTCAAAGAAACTTTTGGGTAAATAATCACTCAGCGTTGGTAGTCTAGAAGGAGCGAGTAAAGCAATTTCTAATTCTGTTGATTTCGTAGATACTCTTGATTTGACTTTAGATTTTCTCTTTTGGTTGTTTCTTGGCCTCCTTGTTGGTCTCGATTTTTCATCATAAACACTGGTACTTGGAAATTAAGGAACCTTTCGATGATGTAATTTCACAAAAGTCCATGTCAACTGATTTTCTTCTAGTGTTACTTCTTTATTGGATTGAATTTCCATACCCAATTGGTCCTGTAAGAGGCATATAAGGTGATATTTTACCTGGTTTGTCTGATATTCAGTATTTCTCCTTCTTGCTTATAAAGGTAGACCAGCCATCACTGACCTCATCTTCGAACTCTAAATTAGAATCCCAAACATCCAAGTTATTTGTCATAATTTCGTAAAAGATTGGACGATGGGTGTACATGGTTCAATCATCCCTAGATAGACGTAATTGATTATGACTTCTCCATCTACCCCAAACTCCATTGGGATGGCTTTTTCTAGAAGTTAGGTCCAAACTCCTCAATAGAGGATTTACGAGCATCGTATGTAAGAGAAAATGTCTGCTTCTTCTTTGCAATGGGAATTAGATCAAGTGATCCAAATGAAACCATCAAACAGGCAACTATTGTATTTTCTCCGATTTCAATTTTGATCTTATTTTCTTTGTCCAAGCAAAAAATAAGATCTTCTAGGACGAAACCTATCCTCACTGGGTGACTGATGATTCTGTGAAATTTACAATACTTAGGATGATCAGTCTTACCAGCTTTCTCCAATTTCTTTGGTGTTGGAAGCTCGATTATCTTGTATTCAAGGAGTTGATCCAAAATTCCAAAAACTTTAAAATCTGAGAATGGGTACTCATTCTCTTCATTTTTTTTTTAGATTTACTTGGAAGGCTATCTTTGCATGGGTGATAGAGATTGTCATAGCTTCTTTAGACTTACATGCCTTGACGTTCTTCTTTATTTCTTTCTTATGATCTTTTTTGGCACGTGGATCGCTTGGCAAGTAAATTTCATGCCTTGCAATTTGGAGCTCCAGGTCATGAGCATGTGTTGCCAACTCTTCAAAGGAGTGGGGCATATTTGTTTGGAGATTATAGAGTAATATCCAATCCATGTCTTGTGCGTATATGTTGATAGAAGATGCTTTGCTGATTTGTTCTTTACTATTAAGCACAAGGTTTCTTCAACATTTGATGAACTCTACAATGGGCTCTTCCTTGCTCTACTTCGTTCGAGCAAATTCTAGAAGGCTGACAGTTCTCCTAGTGCTGTAGAAACGTGTTAGGAATTCTCATTCGAGTTGATCCCAACTATTAACTGATGCAGCCGATATGTCTATATATCATTCAAATGCGACACCTTTGAGGGAGCGTACAAACTGCTTTACCATGGTATCATTGTAAGTACATGCATTGTTACACATTTCAACGAAATGAGCAACATGTTACTTTCGGGTTGACCTTTTCATCAAAACACCGGAATTTCGGAGGTTGGTAACCAAGTGGCATCTTCATTTCGTCAATTCGATGAATATATGGCTTGGCATAAACCAATGAAGATTGCGGTGATCTGCCATATTGGGTACGAATGGTGTCTGCAAGCATACATTGAATTTGTTGGACGGATAGAGAGCCAATAGAGAGTTAAGTGGTGTCATGCAACACATTTTGGACAACTATTCAATCATGCATATCTTGCTTGTATTGGTGTTCTTGGGCTTATGGATCTTTAGCTTTTGAAGACCCTGTATTTTCTTGATTGCCTTCAATCAACAAATTTTGCAACTTCAGCATGTGCATGAGTACATCAATTTGTGCATCTTTGTCATTTAGTGACTTCGTTAACATTTCAATGGCTATAGCCCTTTGTTGGATTTGATCATTAGAGCGCGATGTCGCATCCAAGACCATTATTGGCTCGAGTGATTCTTCAAATAAAATATAGTCTACCCATCTTCACGGAGAAGTGGCGTGAGATGATCCTGACACGGATCTTCCACTGGAGATGGAATCAGAATGAGAGCTTTTCGTCAAACTCCTCATTCGACTTTTTGAAAACAATTTTCATTTTCTTTTGTTGGAGAACTTCCTCATGGTGGGACGAATTGAGTTTTTCCAAATTTTTTTTTTGGGCTCTAGTTGCATGAAAGAGTTCAGCAAGTGTCTCTTTAGTATGAGTCATAGTTTTCTTTGCCTTTTCGCTTGCCATTGTTGATACAGTGGTTGAAACTTGAAGATTTTGAGATCAGAAGATGAGATGACAAAAAGGTCCCACCAGACATGCCAATAAATTTTTACGACAAATTTCGTGTATTAAAATATAAATATCGTTGCAAATTGTATTTTTGAGAAATACAAATGGATAATGATCTTCTTGTGTTTACAGAACTATAAGATCATTTGATTAATGATCTAAATGTTTAAAGATGAGGAGTCACGTGACTTGAATCTTGAATTTCAAGATTTGTTGAAAACTTGGTTTGTTTGGCACTTGGATTTCGGGGCTTGGATTTGGACTTCGAGATTTAGACTTGAATTGCATTTGAAAAAGATCTCGATCTTATTGGATTTACTTGATTTGAAGAAAACTTTGACCTTCTTGGCATTTGCCGGACTAAGGCTAGAGATGGTTTCTTCTTTTCCTCCGGCATAAGAATTTCTTCAGTATTTCGTAATTTTCTCGTGCACCTTCACTTATGAAATTTTATGGAACTTTAGTCCTATTTATAGGGAAATTTGTAGTCAATTTGATACCACCCAGTTATCTTTGATTAAAAATAATAATTGAATAATTATGAATTTTGAAAAAGGAGGATGAGCCTTTGAATTTTATGAACCTTAATGGACCTTAATTTAATAAACTTAATTGGACTAATTATTTAAATTCACACAATTCATTAATTATTATTATTATTATTATTTTTTATGTCTACAGAATTATTGACTGGATTCATCAGTGGCTGAGAAATTGGCAACCACCAAAAGGGCATGTGTTTTTCTTTGGCCGAGTGTGATTGATTAAATTAAGAGAACGTTTGGCTTAACTTATATAAAGATTTTATTTTTTAAGAAGCAAGGGAGCTTTTATTTTTAAATAAAGTAATACTATTTAGGACCCAGTTAGCATGGCTTTTATCACTTCATTTGCTTCATGTGAAAGAAATTTTAGAAGAAGCTACCTAATTTTTGTTGGGTAATTAATTTTTAAAAGCATTTCTTCCAGGATCCGTTTTGTATGGCTTTTATCTTTGATTTTCCTTTCTGTAGAAGAATTTTTGAAGGAAGTTACCTTAATTTTTGTTTGGGAACTAATTTTTAAAAGAATTTCCTATTTATAGAAAATTGCATTGGACCAACTTTCTCTAAAATCTCTTCTAACTACTAAAAACTCTTTCATAAAATTAGCCAACGGGGTCCAAAAGTAGCTTTTGGGTCTTATAAGTAGAGATGGCAATTTTCCCCGCCCCGCCCCGTCCCCGCGGGACCCCGCCCCGAATGGGGCAAAAAAACCCGCCCCGAACGGGTTGGCGGGGTGGGGCGGGGCGGGGCGAGGTTCGCCGCCCCGTCGCGGGTCGTGGGGTGGGGCGGGGTGGAGATGCCCCGCCCCGAACCCGCCCCGTGAAGAATTAAAAAAGAAAAAAAATTTGTTTTGAATATTATTTGTTTTGGACATTTTTTGTTTCAAGTGTTTGTTTTGAATATTGATATAATTAGTTTGAACATTATTTACTTTGAATTTTAAAATTTTGAATTTGTATTTTAAATTAAAAAAAAAAACAAATGGGGCAAGAAACGGGGCAAGTCCTCGCCCCGTACCCGCCTCGCCCCGCCCCGCCCCATCTAAGGCGGGGTGGGGCGCGGGGCGGGGAGGGGGAGTGGCGTGGTGGGGCGGGGTGGGGTGAGGGTGCCCCGCCCCGAACCCGCCCCATTGCCATCACTACTTATAAGTTCCTTTTGGCTTTTCAAAAGCCATGCCAACGGGCCTTCAACATCAGTAGCGTTAAGTATCATTTAAGTGGCAACTGTATAGCATTAAATGATAGATTCACTTAAATACAATGTTATATAATTCATTTAATTGAATTTATCATGTGTGGTCACTTAAAATGGTGCTGATAGTGTTATTCTTTTAAATATGTTTTTTTTACAATGTGCAATTGGAGATGAGTCTCTTTCAATATCTAAATGATGGACACTGAATATTGGCGATAAATGGATCGAGCTTGCGAGCCACTAAGTAGAGGTGTCAAACAAGTTGAGTTTTTCATCTGCTCAACTTGGTCCATGGACAGTTTGAACTCGTATTGAGACGAGTCATGAATTGGATCGAGCTCGAAAAAAATTTAACATTTGGGCCAACAATCATTTTGTTTTTATTTTTTTAGTCCTCTCCGCACTTCAGTTTTTGCCACACGGCTCTCTACCTTCTCATTTATTGTACAATCTTGAATTTTATTGTTTCTAACTTTACATATTTGAGTTATTTCTATCCATTTCTAATATAAATTATATTATTTCCTCTCTTTTTTCTTCCATTACTTCAAATTCCAACATGTTGCTGAAAATCTCAACAAATTGCAACATATCCCTTCAACCAATTTTTTTATGCTTCCAACACACAACAGACTACTCCATCAATATATCAAAATTTTAAAGGTCTAAATGATGTTTTAATTTCTGATGATTTGGACAATGACATGGTAGCACGAATCCAATTGATTTGTATGAAATCAAAGAACATTAAACGGTGACAATAGGTTCAAGCACTACAACAAAAATAGCCTACAGCAACGTTCAAAAAACGTTGCTGTAGACCTTTTGCAACGTTTGAATGTGTGTTGCAAATCAAGGTGTTGCCGTAGAGTAGGACCCCTATGGAAACTTTTAAAAAACGTTGCCGTAGGGGTTTTACGGCAACGTTTTTTAAAAGTTGCCGTAGGGTTTTTTTTTTTTTTTACAGCAATTTACTCAAATTGATTGACAAAATTGAAAATGAATCCTTATGAACAAATTTTGTAATTGCATAAAAATTGATAATTTTATTACAAATTTTTGAATCCATACACTTGAATATTAGAATGTGATATAAAAACACCTAAATAAAAATGAGTTTCAAAATGGTAATACATCAATTGATAGTAAGCACTTCCATTCAGTGTGATAATCACCTAACAAACAAATTTACTCTAACCAACCCTATCATACTAAAATAGCCCAAGACTTCAAGATATTACTTCCACCACTACTAGTAGAATCTTCATCTGTAGCAGTAAACTGTACAAGGCCTTCATTCTCCTGCTTTAGAATTTGAATTATTGTAGATTTCTCCCTAAGTGCCTGCAAAAAATTGAGGACACCATAAACATTCCAAGCTTGTAAAAAAAAAAAAAATGCCCATGTACAATTCAATATTCAAATGATTAATTGTATAAAATATATATATATGGATGATGTAACTAAGTAAACCACAACTACTAGTAGAATCAACTTCCTTCCTGAGCTGCTGTTGCAGCATTTGTTCGCGCCCTTTAGCAGCAGCAAGTTCTTGCTCTGCATTAAAGAATTGATCTCGAAATTTCTTCTCTCAGCTTCTGAAAGGAGTAAAGCTCAGGTCACCGTACAAGTTAGTGACATATTCCGAATAACCAAACTTGATACTTAAAAACTTACGAAAGAAAAGAAGAAAATGTAAACATTTGAAAAGCCATTAACCTGCTACTGCACTAAATTGGTAAAAGTATCCAGAACTCTCTATTTAGTTTAGATCCATGAGTCCATTTTCTACCATCAGTCACCTCCATTTATTCAATAGACATGGACAAACAAATTTTCAAGCTATATATGAACTGAAAACTTACTCGGCCTGATTTTAGAGTCTATCATATTCGAAATAAGAAATTTAAACCAATTTAGCTAACACATATCAGAAAATCTAGGGAACAGATTCCAGATTTCGGTTCTAAGACTTCCACATGTCATTCTTTAAATTATCCACATCGACTTGAACACTATAGATCAAAGGATGCACATTTGATGGAAGTTCTGGATTAGATTCTGAGTTACCATCAAGAACAAAAAAGAAGAGAAGCTACAAGTACTAGACATACACAATCCATAGAATCAACTAAAGCTGGAATTGGGTTTTCCCTTGCAAAAGTAGGCAATTTACTTGCATCTTTCCCTTTCTCCTCCACAATAATAAATCAATCAGCACTCACCCTAGGAGATCTTACTGTAAATATATTTTTCAAAAAATAAAAATAAAATAACAATCAAATCCAGGATTCTCACAGTAATAATAATACTACACTTTGAAAAAAATAAATCAATTCAACCAAAAATTATTATTAAAACTAAAAATCGAATAATAGGGAGAGAGAAAAAGTGTTATTGTTCTAATTAGGGTTTGTTGTTGGATAAATGGAGAAAACAGGGGATCAAGTAATAAACAAAGATGCGTGGATGAAGAAAAATCAGAAGCGTACCTTTAATGGCGTAGATAGAGGAAGGCAGTGCACTCTTCGGACGCCGCGTAGAGAGAACCCAAAGATCTGCTCCAGGAACTCGTCGGATGTAGCCTCTCCTAGGTTATTCGCCATGTCAGTGACTCAAGTCGTCAACTCTGTTAGAATTCTAAACCACCAACTCAGTTAGCTTCAAAACGTTTTAGCTCAAACAATTTAGGGACAGAATTTCACAAAAACAAAGAACATTTATCTCTAATTATTGAAATACGATACCTTGTGCGATTGTTAGTGCGATCTAATGCTTGAAGCTGGAGTGGGATTTACAAGTTGTGTCCGGTGGACGTGGTGGCCGGAAGGTGGAGGAATGAGACTCCATAGGTGGCGGGTTGGAGAGGAAGGAATGGAGGGATGTGTGAATAACGTAGGGTTTGGGTTAATTTGGGTTTCTTTCGTGGGCAGTTGGGTTGGAATGTGATGGATTTATTTAAATGGGCCAGAATATTATTCGCAACGTTCACCAAACGTTGCTAAAAGTCATCTTTAGCAACGTTTGATAAACGTTGCTAAAGATGACTTTTAGCAACGTTTGGTGAACGTTGCGAAAACTTTTCGCGACGTTTGATAAACGTTGCTAAAGGTAAAACATTTCGCAACACTCAATAAACGTTGCTAAAGGCGTCTACCGCAACATTTCTTTTAAAAACGTTGTCAAAACTCATTTATTAATACTAATGACAACATTCACATACTAAAATGTTGCCAAAATTGCCTTTTTAATGTTGCAAATGACAACAAATGTTGCCTTTTTAATGTTGCAAATGACCATTTTTGTTGTAGTGAAGCCGTAAATGACAAATGAAAAAATAAAACGTCAAGTGTTGAGAACACTTTAAATTGATGGTCACGAGTAGTAGATGGAAAGTCATAGCACCAAGGACAAGGTAAATACTACAAATAATTTTTAGCTTTGCAAAAGGGTACTAGTACGATAAATCTAAATCGACAATAAAAAAAATGTATAGCCAAACACAGATGTGTGAAAAATAATAAGGTTCAACTCCAATTTGATTTTTCTAGTGCAAGTTTTAGTTATTGTCTTAACAACCGAGTCTATTACAAGAGGCAATGTGTGAAGGTATGCCGATGTTCATAGCTAGTGGTGAGTTTTCACTCAAAGTAATGAAAAGCGTTCACTTGACTAATTTCATACAAAAATATCTCAAATCCACCTACATAGCTTATTCTAGAAACGCTTTTCGTTCGGATGCTATTAATTTGTATAATAAAAACAAGGTTCGAATATTAAGTGATTTAAATAAATATACCGATATTTTGTCATTTACATTTGACTTGTGATTTTTAATACTCATAAAAGTTATATAGTTGTTACTACACGTTGCATATTAAGTATTCGATAATGAATTAAATATTATTGTATATAAAGTAGACGAATTTTCTCATAATGGAATCAATATTTTTAATGCATTAATAGGCATTATTAGCGAACTTAATTGTGCGAAAAATTCCTAATTTAATATTTGACAATGTGTCGATCAACATAGTAGTTATTTATTAATTATATTAATCAAAGACAACTTGACCCCAAATTCGGTGGTATATTATTTCAGATGGACTAAAACTCATAGGACACTTATAAAAAAAATTAGGTACGCCGTACGCTCTTAACTATATTAAGATCTCCCTTAGTAGATAAACAAATATTTGATGACAAATGGACTAAGCACTAGAACTTTTATCAGGGATGTGGATCGTAGATGTAGCTGATTAGCTTATTTTATGCTACCATCTTGTGAAGGCTATAAACATTGTTTTAATTCTTATTATAACGATTGACACTCATACATTCTAGAATTGATTTACAAGAACATGATTGACAAATTTCATTTAGGGCCTGTCTGTTTGTGTTTCTCCCCCAAATTTTAAGTGTTTTTCTAACCGTTGACAGTGTTTTTCTTCCCGTTAGTAGCCGTAAATTTTGACTTTTCTCTCACAATTTACTTTTGCAACGGTCTGAATATTACTACCAATTGTGGCAAAAAGTGCTGCCAGACAACCCCTTAATGTGAGAGAAAGTTCTTGAAAGTTTTTTATGATACTCGAACGCATGTTCAGGTGTATATTATCTCATTAGTCTACTGATTCTCACTCAGTTCTATTTTATAGTCAATATCTCAATATGTATAAAATATTTTTCATTTTTTCTGATAAAGTAGAATCGATGAAGGTTAAGTTTAAAAAATATTATAAAGAATTGTCTGTTGTTTTCATTAACTTTAGTAATTGGCCCCAAGTTTAATTTAGGAATAATGCTATATAGTATCAGTAGTTTTAGAACACCAATCTATATGGTATGTAGGTAGCATTAAATAACAAGTCTAATTAAATGTGTTAATATAAGATTCATTTAAATAATAGTGGGCCCCACCTCCATTGTGAGAGATTGTAACCCAATGTTGTAATCCAATATTGTACAAGGAGCTTTACTGTTCATTTAATTGGATCTACCAGTAACGATAAATAGCATTACTCTTAATTTAAAGGTAGATAACATATTGCAAATGGATTTCTACTAAATTATTTTTTAGATCTCGAGTTACACATTGTAATATAGAGAAAATTTTATGTGAGAAGTATAAGCTATACGTCCAAAAACAGTGGCAAGAACGTTCGAAGGCCCCCGTAGCAAGGTCTAATTTGTTGTCACAAGAAAACAACGTGTTAGGTTTTGATACCCAATAAATCCGGGGGATGATGTAAAATCGATGTTGGATAATTATTATATCAACACCTAAGGTTGATGACCCGACCCTAAAATTATATTGGGCCATTGGAAGCAGTCTAGTTAATTAGAGTTGCTTATGGCCCGATTTCCTCACTTTATGGATGGCTCGTTTGGCCCACACTTTGCCTCCTTGTTGGGCCGGCCCATCACTATGCCCTAAGTGATCCATATATATTTTTTGTCTCTTGTCTTGGTCATTTGAGAAGAGTGTCTTGCCTTTGCAATTGAGAGAACACGGCTTCCTTTCACCTTGCTTTGTACTTCCGGTTTGTGAGAGAGTCTTGTTATTTTCTCCTTGCCTTTAGCCTTTGTGGCTGCAAACACCTTCTCCTTCGTTGTTCTGAGTGGGCATATTGGTAGCAACCAAAGAGAGGGAGAGTTTGAAGGTTAGAGGTCACGGTTTAGGTGTCGATTGGAAGGTAGACTGAGCCCGGATATTGGTTGATTGAAGACCCAAATTTCAACATTTGGAATCAGAGTAAGTTGGGGTGATTTTCAGGCTATAAAATCGACCAGAAAACCAGCAGAAAATCGGCAGAAACTAAAGCCGTGAATCTGCCCAGATTTTTGGGCGAAAACCGCACCTGCAAACTCGAATTTCGGCCAATTCTGGACAAACGGTGACCACCATTGGAATGTGCAAGTCGAGGAGGTGCTGGGTGGCGGCGGGTCTGGAAGGCGACGACACGTGGGGAACTCCGGGGAGTAGAGGCTCTTCTGAAAACGGTTTCTTTAGGCAGTTTGTTATATTTGATTTTCTGAACGTATTGATATATTTGGTTTAGTGTTTCAGGTTACACAGAAAAAGTTGGACCATTTTGCCCCTGCGCATTCGGAATCCTGTTTTGCATTCAATTGGTTGTTGCAAACTTTAGGGCGAATAGTGGTGGCCCTAAAGTGTCTGAAACCTATAAGGCCATTATTTTGCTTAATTCTATGCCTGAGTCATATAGAGAGGTTAAGAATGCGATTAAGTATGGTAGTGACACTTTAACCCCCGAGATTGTCATCAATTCCCTTAGGAGTAAGGAAATGGAGATTAAGGCTGAAAAAGAAGATAAGAAAAATGGTGAGTTGCATATGATGAAGAGTAGAATGAAGTTTAAATAGATGAGTTTAGGTAGAGCTCAAGATAGTGGTGATTCTAGTAGTGACTCGAATGATGATGGTGGTAAGGAGAAAAGCAAGAGTTGGGACAAGTCTGGTGGCAGACGGTGTTACAACTGTGGTAAGTCTGGACACTTCATTAGGGATTGTCCCAAGAAGAAGGGTAAGTTGAGAGGCAAGACGAATTTGGTTTTAGGGTCGAGTGATGACCCTAGTGAACCCTATTGAGTGTTACTCTAGTTACTGCATTTGCATCCGTGTGTAATCCTTTCTGCATGTGTGTGATCGTTCATTTCCGCTGCATGGCTATATGTTGCATTTCAATGTGTTTGATATGTGCATTGGCATGAATTGGAGTAATCTTATTACTTGGTATAATTGTTTGCATGCATAGTGGGTTGAGATCTATGGCGTACTTCCTTTTGCTCTGTGAGAGGGTGTGGTAGTGAGAAGTTAGAGGGTAGCCATTTTCTCCTTCATCTTAGTGAGCTTGTGTGGTTTGTGAGATTCTGTGAGGCAGCCTATGAGGGTTATCTTCGTTATCTGTGTGAGTCTCTTTTGCGAGTGTTGTGAAGTAACCAATTCTTTCTTCTATTCTCTTTGTGAGTACCACCTTCACCCTTTCCTTTGTGGGATTAATTCTTTGTGAATTTTGTAAGAGTATTGGTCTTGGAGTAACATTGTGGTGCGTGGGTCAATTTTAAATTGAGCCCTAACCTTTGAAGTCGCCGAAAGGTGTTGTTTTTTGTCATAATGGATTTGGGATGCATTAGCAGTGTGTGTGTGTGTGTGTGAGTATGTCTTTTGGTAAGGTGGAGTATAGATGCCTAGGGGTACATTGTGTACCGTGGGATGTGGAGTGTGACATTTGGATCACGGTGGAGATGTGATCAAATGTTTGGAATCCTTTATCTGTGAAGAGACCCTGATCACATGGAGTGCGAGTGAGGCACTTCTATCACTTCTATTAGGTGGAGACCCATTATCCACATTGGTTGGAAGAAGTGATGTGGTGATAAAGGATTATCCCGATAACTTAGAATCTATAGAGGGTTACCAGTTAGACATGAGTTAAGTGATTAGTCTAGTGAGCATTGTGGGCGATGAGTTGAGATATGTGTTTTCGAGGAGTGGGCAACACGGAATGGGATATGATAAGTGTGGTGAGATCTTTTGTGAGGTCATTTATGCATTTGTTGCGTATGTGTTGGCCTGTTGATTGACTTTGTGTTAATCTGTTATTTTGTGTGAATGTGTTTGATAAGATCTGTGTTATCATATATGATATCTCCATCGCATGTTTATTTGCTCTTGATTGATTGCTGTGATTATCTGCTTCTATCTTGGGTGTTCTTGATCTTAGCCCTAGTGAGTATATGGAGCAGGTATGGTATGTGTTTCAGGTTCGAAACACGAGGTAAGGTCAGTGATACCAATTTTTATTGGTTGTCTTGATTGTGCAAGTATGAACTGTTTTTTTTAATTGCTTGCAGATTTATCGGGAATCAAGGTGGAGATTTGTTGGGTTTTGATACCCAATAAATCCGGGCGATGATGTAAAACCGATGTTGGATAATTATTATATCGACACCTAAGGTTGATGACCCGACCCTAAAACTATATTGGGCCATTGGAAGCAGTCTAGTTAATTAGAGTTGCTCATGACCCGATTTCCTCACTTTATGGATGGCTCGTTTGGCCCACTCTTTGCCTCCTTGTTGGGCCGGCCCATCACTATGCCCTAAGTGATCCATATATATTTTTTATCTCTTGTCTTGGTCATTTGAGAAGTGTGTCTTGCCTTTGCAATTGAGAGAACACGGCTTCCTTTCATCTTGCTTTGTACTTCCGGTTTGTGAGAGAGTCTTGTTATCTTCTCCTTGCCTTTAGCCTTTGTGGCTTCGCCTTTGTGGCTGCAAACACCTTCTCCTTCGTTGTTCTGAGTGGGCATATTGATAGCAACCAAAGAGAGGGAGAGTTTGATGGTTAGAGGTCACAGTTTAGGTGTCGATTGGAAGGTAGACTTCGCCCGAAAATTGGTCGATTGAAGCCTCTAAATCCAACACAACGATTTATGGAGCTACATTAATTCTCATAAAGTTACTCCATATACCGGTACTTCTTCTTTCCTTAAACAGGGTGCGAATATAAATACAAGTGAAATATGTTAGAATTAGCTAGATATTTTGTTCACGACATGCCTAGTATTTTAGATGAGGCAGAAAGATCAACTTCTGGGGCAAATGAATGAGCGTCAATATCCCAATCGTTTCTATTGTAGCACGTGAGCTACTAATACCCTCGATATCTACTCTAACTCAAAGGCTACTTTTAGTGCAAGTGGCATGATTTTGTTTGATAACATATCAAGACTTAAAAGAAGACATATTATAGAATTTAATGTGTAAAGGATTGGGAAGATGTAGAGTTTCGGATCCAAAATAAGGTGGTCGCGTTTCAAGAATTGAATGAATTGACTAGTTCATAATTTACAACTGTCGTTTATGTTAATTTCACCCAGGCCAGCCCTAGCCTATTTTAAATTTTTCTTGCATATTAGCTCGGTTTAATTTTTTGTTTTTAGACAGATCATGGTTCCGTCCCCGCTTCAATCTTTGATTTCTAAATACTGATATTCTTCATTTTGTCGCACTAATATTCTCAATGGATAGTTTTTGAGAAACTTTAGCAAATCCTTACATTTCAACTATACTTTTGAAAATAGGTCTTTAACTTATATTTTCATAAATTTAATTAATGTTTTAATATTATTAAATATATTAATAAATTTATGTCCATAAATTTCCCTTTCTTCAAAACTCATCCCTACGGTATCATGAAGGCCAATGCCACCACCAGCCACCACTTCCCACCACCTATCGACAGTGAAATTACCTCCCAAACATAACCCCACCTTTGATCAGCCCCATAACACTGTGGGGCACAAAATCTACAAGAAAAGCTTTTGAATTCGTGAATTGTGAATCTCAAAAATCTCGAATTCGGCCTTCGTCAATGGGACCCACCTAGCGGATCACACCCATGGCTTGCAACCCCATTTTGCAACTATCATAGCCGGACTGCTGGGAGGCTCAAGAGGCTTCCGCCTCAGGCCCAACTCTTTAGGGGGCCCAAAAATAAATTTTTGTTGTGGAAATTACATAGAGGCCTACTTTTCAAGATCCAAGTTCAAAAATAACATTTTAAGTTTTAATGTTCAAAAATCAGATTTTTTATAGATAGATACATATTTTTATATTTAATTAAATATTAATAATAATATTATAAAATTAAATTAAATTTATATAAAACCTAAATCTATCAAACCCTAACCTAATACAATTCATTTCTCTCCTCCCTTCCCATCCCCGTTGCCGTCGCCTCTCTCCATCGTCACCGGCGCAGCCGCCTCCTCCTCCCTTCTCCTCTCTCTCTCCCTTCCCCTCCTCCCCCTCCTCTCCTCCCCTCTTCTCCCCCTCCCTCTCTAGGCCGCGAACATCTGCGCACCAATTTCAAAATTTTAAGAGAAACCAGATCTTCACAATGTCGGCCACAACAGCGAGCGCGAAGAAACGAGTTTCGGAGTTGAACGATTCAAAATCGGAGAGTCGAAAACGAGTCACCGTCGATGATAATTTTGATGGGTCAGAAGAAGAACGAAGATACAATTTCTAGGTAAAACTTTGTGTGTTTTCTCAGATGTACGCCTGTGAACAGCAGCAGCGTCGGCAGCTGCTGCTACTCCCCCTCTGCTGTGGTCGCGATGGGCACAGAAATTCGAGGCTGCCAATCCCTTTGGCTCACCAAAAAATTCGAGGTTGTGGTTGGAGGTGGTCGATCTGTGGTATGTTTTCTGATTTGTGCGATTAGTGTAGCGGTGGTGCCTTTTTTGTTGTTGGAGGCGATGGACAGTGACGGTGGGTAGGCCGTGGTGGTTCGGTTTTGTTGGTGATGGAGGTGGTTGTTGGTGGTGGCGGTCATGGTTTTGCATTACTGTTAGTGGTGGAGGTGGTGGTTTCCCGTGGTGTTTGGTGGTGTTGCGGTGGTGGTGGGGTGAGGCGGCGGTGGCTATGGCGGCGGTGGTGGTGCAGGTGGATTTGGTGGTGCGGGCGGCAGTTGTTTGAATCTGTGTTGTGTTTTGTGACGCGTTGTGCTGCTTGTGCAGTGGGTTTTGTGTTTGGTGGGTTTTGTTCCGTGACCTGAGCCATGTGCCGTGACGTGAGCCATGTACTGTGACCGATGCTGTGACTATCAATAAAAACCTGAGCAATGCCCAAAAAATATTCTGTGACCTGTGCTGTGGCCATTTGAAATAAACTTGTGACTATCAACCAGAATCTGAGTTATTTGAAAATAAAATGGGACTATGAACAAAATCGTGAGCCATGTGTAATATATTTTGTGACTTGTGCTGTGACCATTTGAAAATAATATGTGACTATTAATAAAAATGTGAGACGTGAGCCTTATTGTGTTATCAATTATTATAAACAAAAAATCATGTGTTGTGACCTGTGACCTTGGCTGTGACCTGGACTGTGACTTGTGACCTGGGCTGTGACCTGGACTGTGACTTGTGACCTGGGCTGTGACTTGGGCTGTGACCGTACAAAAAATTCATGTCATCGGAATAGTCGTCGGAATCGGAGCAGTCGCCGGAACAGTCACCGGAATCGGAGTGGTCGCCGGAGAAGTCGTCGGAATCGGAGACGTCGCCGGAGTGGTCGCCGGAACAGTCGCCGGCGTGGTGGGGTGGTGGTGGTGGGGGTGGGTTAATTTTATATATATATTATATATTTACTTATTTATTTATATTTATTTATATATTTAAATAAATAAATAAATATTTATAAATATGTGTATATATAGGTCAAAAAATCTGATTTTTGAAATGTAAAAGTTGTTTTGTTATTTTTGAAATAGGGTAAAGATAAAGTAGGGAAAGTGAATTTTTCCCATTTTTGTTTCCTTTATTTCTTTAAAAAAAAAATCACTAATTATGTTCAAAATCTTCAATAATTGTCCTGCTAAATCAAAACCTAGTCATCCTCTTAAATTCACAACTTCTCCAAAATTCAACCCATTTATACTCGACGTTCATTCTTGCTTCAAACAATGAGACTTCTTCGACAATGATATCGTAAATCGAGTAACAATATTGTATACATTTAAAGTTAAATTGCTAGATTATTTTTTTTTTCTGATTTACCAATTTTGTTTTATTGATATTGATTTTATATATATGATTGAAGCGAAAATTAATTGATTGTTATTATATCTAGATTTCAATTAGTTTTTGATGATTTTTACACATGCCACGATTTTTAGATTAATCGATTTTTTGTTTTTTGAAATAAAGAATTTTCATGGATTTCTATTAGTTTCTACATTGTGTGCGTGCTCTTTTTTTTTTTTTTTCATTTGGAAAACTCTATATGTTCTGGTCATGTAACAGAGAGCCACTGAGGATTAATAGTTTGGGAAATTACATAAATACATTGTTTTGTTGTTCATACAGATATTTTCAATAATGGGTTTGTTCGTGGGATTATTTGCTTTGCTTTGTTGGATTTGCATTGCTCTGTTATTTGATCTCTATTTTGGTGTCCAGTGTGAGTATTGTGGTTTTGGGGGTACTGCAGGGTTTGAATTATGAATACTTATTCCATTGTGAAACAAAAGTAAGGAATTGCATCAATATTGCTACCAATTTGAATGCACTCTACACCCCTTTTTTGTGTCAAAATTTTCACTTGCTTTCTGAAACATGTTTTGCACATTTTGGGTGCTCTTTTCTTTGATATTGAAAATCAGATCGATCATCAATGTAAGATCTGCCAACATCTCCACATAACTTATATAGTTTTAGTCCAATCACATAAAATAGGAGGCATGGGTTCAAGAAAATTTTTTGTGGCTTTCTTTGAGTGATTTTCTTTAAAACTTGATGATGGTGTATATGGATTCAGCTGTCTTTGATTTATGATTATAACTTACGAGAGATTCAAGAATATAGTACTACCCATTAGTTAATTAATTATTATGTATGTATTTATGTTATCATTCTTATGAATTTGCATTTTCCCTTTGGTTCATTCATTATTTTCAATTGTTTGACATTATTATTTTTTTTCCCAAATGGTCACCACTCTATCTCATCTATTATATATAACTATGGTCTATGCTATGCATTGGTACAATGCTTTGACAAAAAAATCATATCTTTTAATCATTCTTTCTTAAACTAATTTGAACGCACTTTCACACTCAAAAATTTCTGTTAGTGTTAGCTATTATGTGATTTGAGTGACTTCAGTTAGTGTATTTAAGTGATCGTTTAGAATATTTTCGCATTGTTATTTGACTATAATATAAATATTTTGAATATTTCATTTTATTTATTGTTGGTTTTAAGTTAACAAATTTAGTTCCGAAAAAATCTTATAAATAAAAAAATTGATTCCTTGCTATGATTTAAGAGCCCGAATTCCAAAGTTCGTCTGAGGCCTTGTGAAACAAAAGGTACGACCCTAGCCACTACTCCAGCAATGGGTCTTCATCAATCTGACCAAAATCTGATTCTGGTTGTGCGTATGTGTTTCTATTTTTATGCTACGTCTTTTCTTTCTACATCAATGGTTTATTGTAGTCCAACTTTGGATTTGTGGTGTGTTGAAGGTGATGGTGGTAACATTGTGTTGACTGTGAGGTGGTGGTGAATTTCTAGGAAGGTGGTGGTAATTGTGGATTCGAGGTACAAGTGGTGGTGGTGGTGATTAAGGATTTGAGGTGATGGTCGACTTGGGGTGGTGCTACCGACAGTGACATTGTACTTATAACAAATTGGTTCAGTGGTGTGGAGGTGATGGTGAAAGGTTGGAGGTGGTGGGGGTGTGGATTTGAGGTGGTGGCAACGGACGATTTGGATGGTCGAGTGTGGTGGAAGGTAAGGTGAGGGTGAGATAAAAGAGTGTGTGTGAGCGTTAATATAATAATTTATGATCAATAAATAATTTATAATCAATGAAAGCATGTAATTTGTTATTGAAATGTTTTTATAAGTTTGTTAAAAATGAAATTGGATACTTAAAATATTGTAGTTGTTTATTTTACCTAATTTCTTGTCCAAATTAAATCTAAAAATGGCCCGTATTTCATGTAGTGCATGTTGAGTCATGGAAAACACAAATAAATTTAATGAGAAACTATTAAAACAGGAGGGAAAAAAATAAAACCTTGTAACCTTTGGCGCTCATCCCACATCAGACCTTTTGATTCACCAACTAAAATAAATTATAAAGCCTTTTAACAAAAAAAAAATGACATTTTAACAATAAATTGAATAGAAGTCGTGAAAAATGTAAAAGTTAGGAATAAAATTTGAGGATTTAAATATCTCCAATAAAAAAAATTAAAGACCAAGTTCCTACACATAATAGATATATTGAAAACCAATATGCAAATTCTCTATTTTGGTCCACTTCAAATAAGGCTTAATAGCATAAATCCCCCTTACATACTTGACAATGTGCAAAATAACTAATGCCTATTGAAAATAGTAAAAAAAAAAAATCCATTTCTGAAACCTTTTGTGCGTGATACAACATTTTAGGTGTGAAAAACCTCATATCGTTTAATTCCGTTAGTTTAACGGTTAAAAATAATAGAAATTGTCAAGATTTAAAAAAAAAAAAAAAAGAATAATTGCAATTGCACTCCCAAACTTTTTACTTTGTTTGTAAATTACATCCAATTTTTTTGTATGTGTCACGCACAATTCCAAACCTTTAAAATTTTATATTCTTTCCTAATCATAGCTCTCAAACCTTTAAAATTTTATGTGTCACCCACAGTTCGAATCATAACTCCTAGCATAAACAACAAAGCAACATACTATTAGAAACCAAACTTAACCAGATTTGTTTAGAACAAGCATCCACTAACTATAAAAATGGGACAAATCCCAATCAATAATTAAAAAACAAATAATATAAACACCAGTCTATATTTTTACCTTCGTGGAATCTGGTTGCTTAATTTCTTCAATTTGATTCAAACCCTAACCTCCCCATATATACTGGGGTGGGGCAGTGGTCTTTATCGTCCACATCATCCCACGACTTCACGGTCAAAGCAGCAGGAGACCAGTAAACATGTGGCTTCTCTTCATGTTCTTTCGATTTCCCTGTCCCAATTTCAAAGCGCTCTTATAGCTCTTCCTTGAGCCCTTATCCTTATCCAACTTCTTCTTCCTCAAATTTTTGGTTTTTTCCTTGATTTTTTTGGTTTTTGGTTCAATGGTAATTATCAAGTTACCATTTTACCTTTTTTATTTGGTTAAAATTGATCAAATTTTGACTTTCTTGATTAGCTGACGGTCAAACTATCCATTTGGACCTTTGCTGTATATTTCTGAAAGTTTGGGGACCTTCATTGCTATACATTGAATGTTAGGGTAAAGTCTACAAAAAGTGAAGTTAGGGACCGCTGCTGCAATTTTTTCGTTTATCTTTTAAAATTGGAGAAGAATATAAAGTTTTGAATATTTAGGATGGTATAATTTGTTAAAAAAAAAAAAAGTTTGGAAGTGTAATTACACTTATTCCTTGGATTACATATGCACATATAAAAAATTTGGATATAATTTGTAAAAATTTAAAAAGTTTAGGAGTGCAATTGCAATTGTTCATTTTAAATTTTGGCAACTTTTACTGTTTTTAACGGTTAAACTAACGGAATTGAACGGTATGAGGTTTTCGCACCTATAAAATTGTATTACGCTCAAAAGATTTTGAATAGGGACCTTTTTTTGCTATTTTCAATAAGTACGAATATTCCGTGCATCGTCAAAGTTGTTTTCTGCTTATTTAGCCCTTTGAATAAATATGAAAGTACCATTCTAAAAAATGAAATATTTTAAGTGGTCAATTTCCATCAAACTAAGGTGCGTGGCACTCGTAAAAAGGAGACCGTTCTACATTTTGATATCCCTTGCAATTTTATTTCCATTAGTCATCACCCAAAAAAAAAAACTACACTATTAATACGCGAAGAAAAGAGTGTCTAAAGATATGGCACAATGATGTTGGACCTTGACTGATATTGGGCTGAAGCTGGCTTTTATTGTTGGGCTGGACTGCTTTAATGAAAAACATGTTTCTGGTTCATTCTTTACCCTTATGCATTTTCTTACCTTTGGAAGGTGGAGATGTTACCAAGTGTCGCCCCAGCAGCCGTTGGATGGTGACCTTCTAGAGACTTCTCTAATATACTAGGGTTTGAGATCTTTTGGGCGATTCATTCTCTCACTTCTTCAGTCTCTCGAACTCTCTCTGCACTCTCTTACACCGTTCTTCCTTCTTGCACTCTGAAATCGATTCTCCTGTAAATCGAGTGTAGTATAGCTTGTATACATCTCTTGAGTGACTTATAGTAAGGCTGATTTGTATCCTTGTGTGGATTCATTTGTCGATTTGAGAGGGTTTCATTACTTTGAGGAAATCTTGAGTGATTCCATCTGAGTGCCTTGGTGTAACTGTAGAACGGGCTTTGATCCTTGTTTTAATATAGTGATATCTTCCGATTGGCGAAAGCTCAAAAGAGGATTAGGATTTATTCCAAACATCTAGGCTTCGGGTGAAAATCTCTCGTGTTCTTTACTTATTTTCAGTTTCTTGTACTTTCAATTTTGTTGTTATATAGTTTAGTTGGCTGATTTGTGGCTTTTGATCTCTACAGTGGTATCAAAGCTTCAGGCGGTGGTTCTTGGCTCTCGATCTGTGCAGACATTAAACTGATTCGCTCGATTCTTTTATTGCTTTTGTTTCTTGAAACCCTAACATAGGGCTTTTGGTGAGTTCGTTCCATTCTATATGCACTGATTTGTTGCTTATACTGTATTCGTGTTTTTTGTAAAAACGATTTTAAACTGGGTTTGAGACTCTGCTTGGCAATACCTTTGTCCAGAAACCCTTGAGTTGTCTAGAATCTGAGGGTTGTCTTGCTTTTCGAGTTAAGAACTTAAATTCAAGAACTCTGCATGTGTTCTTTAATTCTGTATATTGCAACTGTGATGATCTATACTTTTTTCTTGTAAGTTGTTACAAGAGCAGTTGAATGTTCTTGCCTGAAACTTGAATCTGTGAATCATTGTACATAGTATATACACTCTGCTGGTTGTATGATTCATGTTTTTCTTGTCTCTTAAGTGGTGACATTTGAATTATTACCTGATTATGTATACTTACGGTATGCTTTACCTGATCTGCATTCATTAGCCATACATTCAAAAAAAAAAATTATTATGCCTTCTTCTAAATTTGAATTGGAAGTTTTTAATGGCAAATGAGACTTTAATCTCTGGCATCAAAAAATGAAAGCTCTTTTATTTCAACAAAAGTGTGCAAAAGCCATTGATGAATCATGGCCTACTGATATGGACACTAGTAAAGTTACAGAACAAGATGAAATTGCATAGATTTCTATTTTTCTGCACTTGTCTGATAATGTGCTTAGAGAAGTAGGAGAAACAAAAACTGCTGCTGAACTGTGGAAGAAATTGGAGGCTAGTTATTTGAATAAAACTATGCCGAATAAAGTCTACCTCCTAAAACAGTTTTTTGGTTTTAAACTTGATCCATCTCTTGACCTTGATTCTAATATTGATAGATTCAACCGATTAACCCGTAACCTAGCCAACTGTGATGAGAAACTCTCAAGTGGACAGCTAGCTGTGGTTCTACTAAATTCAATAGGTGATAAGTATAAAGATGTTAAAAGTGCTATTGAATATGGTAGAGACACTCTAACCACCGAGGTTATCATTAATGCTCTAAGAACTAAGGAGTTAGAGTTAAAATCTGATCGGAAAGATTCTTCTAGTGGTCTGAATTTGATGGTTAAGTCTAAGTTTAATCCTAGAAACAATTTTGCCAATAAGAAATTTGGACACAAGAAGAAAGAGAATAAAAAAGATAAAATGAAAATCAAAGGTAAAAAATATTTTTACTGTCAAGATGAAGGTCATTTTATCAAAAATTGTCCCAAGAGGCTTAGTGATAATAGAAATAAGTCTAAAAGTGATAATGATACAACTTTGGTCTGCAATAATGAAACTAATATAGATGAGGTCTATGTTGCTGTTGCTCATCAGCCTAGTCAAGAGTGAATTCTTGACTCAGGCTGTACCTATCACATGTGTCCTAATAAAGATTGGTTTTCTGATTTTGAAAATGTAAATGGTGGCCAAATTTTAATGGGTAATCATATGGCATGTCAAGTTAAGGGCATAGGAACAATCACTTTAAGAGTAAAGGATAATAATTTTCTTGTCTTAGAAAAGACCAGATATGTTCTGACCTTCGAAGAAATCTGATTTCTTTAGGTGTGTTAGATGACCTAAACTATGACATTTTGATTAATGCGAGATGCATTAAAATCTTGATGAATTCACACTTAATTGTGGAAGCTCCCAAGAGACATGGACTTTACATTTTGCAAACTCAAAACATTTTTGACTCCACTTCAGCAGCACTTTCTGTTTCCAATGATAAGTCACAAATATGACACAAGAGATTGGGTCATATTAGTAATAAAGAGTTGCAGATTTTGAAAAAAAAAATTTACAGATTAGTTCAGATATATTGAATTTGTGCAAAATGGTGATGTGGGGTGCCGAGGGGATCGAAGGAAAAATAAACATTAAGTTTTTTACGTCTTCAATTTATTTGTTAGTTTAATTCGTTAAAAGACATGTTAATTAATTAGATAAGTGATTAAGTTATTTTCTTAAAGATACAATTTTCATGTTTAGTTTGAATTTATGGATGTTACAATTTTTTTTTTAATTTATCGTTCCGTATTTAACATAAATAGAAGTTAATTTTTTGGTAACACTCTAAATTTTATGAAAATTTGAGATGTTACATATATTCTCTATCTATTGTCAATAGTTGAATTTTATGTTAATCAAAAAAATTTCGAGTTTGATTATTTGTGATGAGGTGGCGTTGATTCGCCCATAAATGGATGGTATTCCATTCCATGTGAAATGTGGTGCGGGTGGACAAACAATATTTTTGGGTTCCAAATCAAAGGAAAATGACAAGTTCAGACTCCAAGAGGAGTGAGTCGAGTACCAAAACGAAGAGAAATGGTAGAAAAATTTAAAAAATAAATGAGTCAATTTTAAACAAAAATAATTTCAAACGAGTTAAGTTTAAACACTGGTCATATCCATTCCCATTTATCCCGAAATTCAAAAAAAAAAAAAAGCTTTTTATTTTCCAAACATGAAACCTTCATGTTATTAAAACGTAAAAATAGATAATTCGAATATCAATTAATTTTATGTTCTATTAGAATTAATATACAAATATCTTTATAATTTAATATTTACAATGTAATCTTTGTAGATCTCAATTGTCAAGTAACATGAAAAATATTGCTGCTATCTAACAAACGAGAAACATGCTACAGTATTATTTTATTATTTACCTTCAGCAAAATTATTAATTATTGCAACCACCACAAATATATGTAAGAGTTGTTATATTGTCAAGACAATTTTTATTTGATAAACCACATTTTAATTTCAGTTAAACTTCTTAATCTTTACTTATTGTAACAATTATTTTCTTAGCACTTTTTCGTTGAAAACTTAACTTTTAACTTTTAATTAATTAGTACGCCTCATCCTTGATAATGATTTATATAAATATATTTTGTTTTTATACTTTGAAACGAGGGAAACATATTTTTCACCTTTTTTTATTAATTTTTCAAAAATATAATGAAAAATAAGTTGTTTTACGCTATTTTAACGGATATTTGGACATAAAATGTTATCAAATACAAAATGTGTTAACTAATGAAAAATTTGAAAAAAAAAAAAGAGACATGAAAAAATCGTGAGGGACATTTACAATGAGCAAATATTAAGATTTGCAATTAAAATGTAGTGTAAAAAATAAAAATTGTGTTGTATATGTGTGTGTATATATATATATAATTACACTAAATTGTCAATAATACCCTTGAACCTATATCAAATCAGACTTCCGACAATGGATAAGGACGAGGAATAGGTACATACTTGTCATTTCACAAGACAAATAATATATTATTTTGAAAAATACTCTTGACTATAAATAGAAAAAGCAAAAAAGAAACTCATCTTCTTCCCTGCTGCTTGCTTCATCATCTCTATTTCAAGATTCCTCAGATTTGTCCTAAATAATTAAATACAAAATAAAAATAAAAAATCCCTTATCCAAAATTCTATTAGCCTCTAGAAAATTTCTCTGTCAATTTGTTTCCCTTGTATACAATAATTCCCAGAAATTCAATCCCATTATCCAGTTATTTCAGCTTCATGGATATATACAAATGTTCTAAAATGCGTAATGCGTTGCGATGCGTTGAGGTCGAGAATCAAGAATCACAAGTTTAGGCGTGTCAATGCGAATAATAAGCGTCATAATGCGTTTCGTATTTTTAAGGCATTAAATATATTTTTATATAAAAAAATAGATTTTTTACAAAAAAAAAAAAAAAATAGGCGGCATAATGTGCCGCCTAGGAGGGATTAGGCGCGCCTATGCGCCACCTTTTATAACAAAAACACATTTTTCCACGCATACCCCGAATTCGACGCGTTTTCTCTGCGGATCGCGCCTAGGCAGCGCATTTGCGCGCATTTTAGAACATGGATATCTTCTATATATTAAAAGTGGCTATGTAACGGAATTCCTTGTTTTTAACGGAAAAACTAACAGAATTTGTTGTTTTAACGGATTATGTAACGGAATTTCTTGTTTTAAACAGGCAGCTGCACCTTTTTTCAGTGTTTTTATCATAACTTTGTATTCCGATATCCGATTGAGGCGATTCAAAATGCGTTGGAAGGCTAACTCATCTGGCTACAACTTTGATTCAGACATCATTCTCCAATTCGATCACTTTCTATACCAAAAATAAGTTTCAATATGAGACTAAAATATCGGAGCATAACTTTTCGGTTGGAAATTGATTTGTGATCATCTTTTGCCTAATTTTGATTCCATTGACTTCTTCCTTTATCCAATTGACTCCGAGCACTCTCAAATCTTCATCGTAAGGTTCGGCATAACTTTTAAATATTTACATTTTAGTCCCCGAACTTTGGATCCCTCACAATTTAGCCATTTCTCCAAATTTGTTAAGTTTTGCTTATTTTCTTCGATCTCACCAACTTACATCACAACATCAAAATCACACATCTAATTATTTATCAATTACATAACCATTATATCATTAATTATTTAATTAACCAAAAAAATTATATCTTTATTAATAACAAATTAATTCTTGAACAAAACTATTAAATATAAATTACGCAAACGTGCATTGCACGTTACTTGCACCTAGTAAACAAATCATATGTGTATAAATCTCACATCCCATATAGCTGATTTTCTTCCGTTTCACACACAAATCCCTCTACGTATAGATACATATTTTTGTTATGTACACAAATACGTCCAGTGTTGATCATATTGCAGATTTCATCAAAGGATTTCACTTGCCCATGTGTTGAAACGGTATAATTTGGTTGAATTTTGGGTCTGTAGCGTTTGCTTATATTAATATTTATTTCGTAATTTGTTTTTAAGAATTAGTGGATTAGTAAGTTTGTTATTTGAAATCTGGGATTTTGTATGAGTGGTTAGGATTTTGACTGTGGCGGACCTGAAACTCAGTCAGGGCGGACGTTGACCGGTCAACGTCGACAATCAGGGATCAAAAGAACGAGATCGTTTATTAATATTTAATTAAATAATGTTAAAAATCGGTTGAAAAAATCGAAACTAGATGCACAACTAAACAAAGAAGAACCAGGTATGAACTTTCGTTTTGGTTGAAAAAATCGCTCCATAATCTGCAAAATACCCCAATTTATTTTTTAATTAAAATTGATTAAAAAACAGTCTACACATGATTTAATTGAGCTCAACGTCTTCTCCATTAATTTTTTTCTTTTATCCCTAATTTCCTAAAAACTTAAATTCTCAAATCACAATTCACAAATCAAAATTATAACTCATAAGTCATAACTCATAGTCTCAGTCTCTCAGACAATAATATAACATAAAATCTCATTTCTCATAATTCATAAATCACAAATTATCCAATTATCCAATTTTTCGTTGTCATTAACGCAAATCGATTCACAGTCTACATAAATATTCTCAATTTCTCAATTTTCATAAATCATAAATCTTAACATTCAACATCTCCAATATTCTTAGATTTTTTAATTCACAAAATCTCCAAATTTCAAATTCACAAAATTCAAAATCTAAAAACTACATTCTCTCAATTCACAAATCACAAACACATTCATATAATCATATTCCATAAACATAATTTATAAAACATAAATAATAAATCAAATAAATTAACTACACAGCACAAGGAACAAAAAAAAGAAAAGAAAAGAAAAGAAAAGAGAGAAACTCACCGTGACAGCAGGCTAAGGCAGCGAAGCTGGGACCGAGACACCGTCACGCGACTCACGCCGGACGGTCGGAGAGGCGGAGAGGCTAGGCGTGGTAGTGCAACTCACAGGCAGCAACGTATAGGCACAGCACAGCAACAGCAGGGTAGCCAATCGTGAATCGCCGGTCGTCGCCCTCCTCTACGATTTGTTGGGTTTCAATTTTGAAATTGGGGATTTGTTTGGAAGGGAAAAATTCATAGGTCAGGGATTATCTTTCACAAAATCAAAAATCAGGCCCCAAAAATTTAAATTTACAAAACACGGGTTTTTCCATGAATTAATTAATTATATTTTACAATTAATCTATTAAATTAAATATTTAAATGTAATTTAATATTTATATAATTGACCCACCCCACCGACCCACTCCACTCCACATCCACCTCCATTGCTCCGGCGACCACTCCTCAGCGACTGTTCTCCGGCTGCGCTTAATTCCGGCGACTATTTTCCGGTGACCATTGACCGCCGCTTAATTCCAATAACTGCTCTGATTCCAAGGTCACAGATATCAAATTAATTGATCACGGATTATTTTAAGGTCACAATTGAAAAATTCCAAGGTCACAGATATCAAATTAATTGGTCACAGATTATTTTAAGGTCACAATTGAAAAAAATTATAGGTCACAGATTTTTAATTGGTCACAAATTAAGAAAAATAGTTGGTCACAGATTATATTTTGAGTCACAGATTAACAAATTTTAAGGTCACAGTTAAATAGAACTATATAATTGGTCACAGATCGATATAGTTGGTCACATACACCCAAACACTTGTCCCCCAATCCCAAACACCACCAATATTTGGTCACAGGTCACAGACGACCAAATAGTTGGTCACAAACACTTTGTCCCATTCGCCGCCGACCCCAATCCCTAAAACACCCACCAACAATAACACCACCGTCGCCGCCTGAACAACACCACCACAACCACCACTATAATAATAAAAAAAATAACCATCACATCGCCGCCCGCACCACCACACCAAGAAAAACACCACCACCGTTGTCGACTCCGCCACAACACCACACAATCGTCACTACAACAATAACAAAAATCGACCGCACCACAGTGCCATTACACAGACCGCCACCGCAACCACCGTCAACCACAAGCACATCAAAACCCGACAGCCACCACCTCCGCACGCTGGAGCAATCTGAGAGATTTTCTCGTTGTGGCGATCGCCAAATCCACCTGCAACAGATCGACAGATCGTCACTGCCGTTTTGGTCCACCCAGCCACCTCCCTTACAGTAGTGTCTACGCTGCTGTGTCACACTAGCGTCGACGCTGACGTGACACAGCAGCGCCACTGCTATCACAGCAGTCGCGACGCTATTGCGACGCCGACAGTAGCATCGCGACTGCTGTGACAGGGTGGAAATAGGATGGAGGGAGAAAGGAGGAGAGGGAGAGAGAGAGGTCAGGGGAGGGGAAAGGGGAAGAGGCGGCGGGCGGTGGAGGTGGAGGCGTCGGTGAGAGAGGGGAGATAAATTAAATGGATTGGGGTTTGGATAGGGTTTTATAGTTAAAATAAATTTGGTGGGGTAGGTAGTAGGAAGGGTATATAAATTAATTTAATTTAAAATATTATTATTAATATTAATTGTAAAATTAAAAACTGATTTTTGATTAAATAAAGTCAAAACATGATTTTTAAAAAGGCCAAACTTAATATCTGGTTTGGTGTAATTTCCTCTTGTTTGGAATCTTGGATTTGGTTTTCTTTGTGGTTAATGAGTTGCAAATTGGCACAATTCATTGGCCTTATTGTTTGAAAAAAAGGCCCAAACTGAAACAAAATAACAAAGGAAAAAAAAAAAAAAATCACCCGGCGCCGGCTGCCTTCTTCACTTCTTCGCGGCGGCACTTCAAGCTCCCGGCGGACCCAGCACGAGCGGCCGCGGGGGCTGGCCAGGTGCTGGGTCCGCCTGGAGCAGTGTATGTTAAGTTGGCTGACTGTCACTTGAAGGTAATCCTTTGGCGTGGGCAGTATGTCTAGTGCTAAGCTGCAAGGCCTCTCCTTTTTCTCTGTCATTTAGATCTTTGATGCTTCTTGACATTTGCTTGTTTTCTCGACTTTATATTTGCAGTTGGATAGCAAGCACGAAGCTGCTAATGCGTATTCTGATGCAGCTCATTGCTACAAAAAGACTAACACCAAAGGTGCTCATCTTTCTCGTGGAAGTTCATAAATTTATCAATTTCATGAGATTTCTTTCTATTTAACCGTTTATGTTGAGGTTTATGACACCAATTTGCTGTGGATGGTAGTTGGCCCAATTTCCAAAAGATGTCACAGGGATTAATTCCTTTCTTGTTTTGTCGTCCTCCACTTCTTTGCTGCCATGGGGGTTCGGTATGAATAACATGGTCGAAATGTCCACTTATGAGTGCTAAACTGGTTGATCTCATATATATAATTTGCTTGCTTCACCTAATGAGTCTTCATATCTCATTCCTTTTCATCCTCACATGGTGGAAATGACCACTTTCAAGGTTTAAACTGGTCTATCTCATATATAGAGGCTGTCTGGTTGTGCTTTTCTTTTGCAAAAGAATTGATTTTTTGTCCGTTGAACAAGGCAACGGTCATAAAATGGACAAAGCTGCTGACTTTTGTGTGTAGTGTGTCAGACCATAACGGCAGGGAAATCAATCTTGTCCAAGGAAAATCACGCCCAGACAGGGCCATAATTTGCTTAATCTCAGATTTTTCATTCGCGTCTTGTTGTTTTTGCTTGCTTCATCTAATGAGTCTTTATATTCCTTTTCATCCTCAATTTTGGAAGATGTAAATATTTGTTTATATTGGATGTCTGCAGAGTCAATATCATACCTGGAGCAATCTGTAAATTTGTTTCTGGAGATTGGAAGGTTCAATATGTCTGCCAGATATTGTAAGGTAGAAACTTCTGTAGGGATATTGGACTCCAATTGCACCCAAAAACCAAGCTCAGATTAAACCAAATCAACACCACAACACAAATCCAATCTCCTCCAAAACCGACACCAACCCATACCGGTTGCTCCAGCCAAACAGCCCACAAAGGGCTCGGTGTGAAGAGTAAGGCAGCCTCAAGAAACAGCCACAAAGGCTAGAGGAGAAGGAGAAACCATGCCAAGCACAAAGCAAGACCGAGAGCACAAAGCCACACACCTCTCTCCAAACTCACGGCTCCTTCCCTTCTTCAACACTCAGGGCAAGACAAAAAACCGAGCCTCTTATAACCCAACTAAAGTGGGCTCTTAGGTCAAACATAAGTGGCCCAATAAGTACCAATAAACGAGTGGGCTATCAACTAAGAGCCGTCCAAGGTAATGGGCCGGGCCATGAGCAACACTAAACAAATTAGGCTACTTCAAATGGCCCACTTAGAGTGTCGGGATGGTTCGTTAATTGTGGTGTCGACATTCCACTTCAATCATCGGCCGAGGCCTATGAAGACTATTCCAACAAAACGGTTTAACATCATCGCTCGGATTTATTGGGTATCAAAAACCCAACAAATCTCCACCTTGATCCCAATAAATCTGCAAGCAAACAAAACACACAGTTTATACTCGCACGATCAAGGTAACAAATAAAATTGGCATCACAGACCTTACCTCGTGTCTCCACCTGAAACACATATCATACTTGTTCCATATACTCACTAGGGCTAAGGTCACGAACACCCAAGTAGAAACAAATAAGCACAGCAATCAATCAAAAGCAAATAAACATGCGATGGAAATATTATATAGGATAATATAGATCTTATCACACACGTTCACACAGAACAACAGATTAACACAGTTAATCAACAGGCCAACACATACGCAACAAATGCATAAATGACCTCACACAGATCTCACCACACTTATCCTATCCCATTCCGTGTTGCTCACACCTTGAGAACACATATCTTATCTCATCGCCCACAATGCTCACTAGACTAATCACTCAACTCATGTCTAACTGGTAAATCTCCATAGATCCTAAGTCCTCGGGATAATCCTCTATCAACACATCACTTCTTCCAACCAACGTGGATAATGGGTCTCCACCTAATAGAAGTGATAGAAGTGCCTCACTCGCACTCCACCTGATCAGGGTCTCTTCACAGATAAAGGATTCCAACATTTGATCACATCTCCACTCGTGATCCAAATGCCACACTCCACGTCCCACAGTACAAACCAATGTACCCCTAGGCATCTATACTCCACCTTACCAAAAGACATCTAACACACTGCAAAAGTATCACAACCCCACTATGGCAAATCAACACCTTTCGGCGACCACAAAGGTTAGGGCTCAATTTAAATTGACCCACGCACCAACAAGGTTACTCCAAACACCAATGCTCAAAAAATCCACAAAGGACAAATCCCACAAAGGGAAGGGTAACGATGGCACTCACAAAGAGGATAGAAGAAAGAGTTTGGTTACCTCACAACACTCACTGAAGAGTCTCACACAGAGAACGAAGATAACTCTCACAGGCTGCCCTACATAATCTCACAAACCACACAGGCTCAGACAGATGAAGGAGAAAATGGCTGCCCCTCTTACTTCGGGATAATCTATCCGCCAATCGTCTTGTACCGCCGTTACCAAACGGGACTCGCCGCCGACCACCAATGTCAGGAAGACTTTCGACACAATCTTACTTCTCACTCACAGAGCAAACGGAGTACGCCATAGATCTCAACCCACTATGCATGCAAACAATTACACCAAGTAATAAGATCACTCCAATTCATGCCAATGCACATATCAAACACATTGAATAATGCACATATAACCACGCAACCGAATTGAGCATCACACACATGCAGAAAGGATTACACACAAATGCACATAGCAGTAACCAGGTTTACACTCAATAAACCTCACATAGGTCATCACTCGACCCAAAAAATAGAATTCGTCTCACTACTCTCATCAACTTTCCTTTTATCATCCCTAAGACCGTCTATTTCAACAATATCCAAATAACTGCAGTTAAAACACATATTACTTTTCGTACATGCCTTAGACCACATTTGCCAAATTAAAATATCATATTTTTCATTAAAACATGCACAACTCATAATGTGTCGTCATTTTACCCAAAAATGCACAAAACACAAAATACAACTAATAACGACCACAAGTAAAGTACCGACACAATTCACACAGAAAAGTCAAGTAAATTTTCCTAAGGTCACGTGCAATTCTAAATAATGAAAAATAAATCGACAATAAATTCACGAAGAATTTAAGGCAAATAATTAACAAGTAATTCCTAGGTCTAACAACAGGCAATGGTTACCCCTTCACGGTAACCCCAAACCTAGCGTCACCCCACACGATGATTTCTAATGCGAAAAATAAATTATCTTACACAATAATTTTAACTGCAGTAATAAAAGGCAAAGAATACGATACCGAGCGGACCACGTCTGAAGGTCCGTAAATATCGAGAGCTGCGAATTCAACACTTTAGGACCATCACTTTTCGTCCTAAAATCACCGGCAACCACGGCAACACAAAACGACACTCGGCACCCGAACGTCCAAACGGAAACTGGTCTAACTTTCACCATAGTACCCCAAAATCAAATCCTTCAACACCGTTGGGACCGTCTCGATGTCCCCAAAAAACTGTCTGAAGAAGTCAACCCCGGAACAGTGACCTACACGCGCCACTCCCCCAGCAGCTCCTCGACCTGCTGAGTCCGCCAGTGGTGTCCGTTTCTCCAAATTCCTTCTGGTTTGGCCGGAAATCGCATTTGCAGGTCTGGTTTTCGCCCAAAATGCAGGCGATTTCACGCTTTCTGCTCCGTTTCTGGTCGATTTCTGGTCAGATTTTTTCGCCCAAACCACCATAACCTTGCTCTGATACCATTTGTAGGGATATTGGACTCCAATTGCACCCAAAAACCAAGCTCAGATTAAACCAAATCAACACCACAACACAAATCCAATCTCCTCCAAAACCGACACCAACCCATACCGGTTGCTCCAGCCAAACAGCCCACAAAGGGCTCGGTGTGAAGAGTAAGGCAGCCTCAAGAAACAGCCACAAAGGCTAGAGGAGAAGGAGAAACCATGCCAAGCACAAAGCAAGACCGAGAGCACAAAGGGAACCATCCCGACACCCTAAGTGGGCCATTTGAAGTAGCCTAATTTGTTTAGTGTTGCTCATGGCCCGGCCCATTACCTTGGACGGCTCTTAGTTGATAGCCCACTCGTCTATTGGTACTTATTGGGCCACTTATGTTTGACCTAAGAGCCCACTTTAGTTGGGTTATAAGAGGCTCGGTTTTTTGTCTTGCCCTGTGTGTTGAAGAAGGGAAGGAGCCGTGAGTTTGGAGAGAGGTGTGTGGCTTTGTGCTCTCGGTCTTGCTTTGTGCTTGGCATGGTTTCTCCTTCTCCTCTAGCCTTTGTGGCTATTTCTTGAGGCTGCCTTACTCTTCACACACAGGGCAAGACAAAAAATCGAGCCTCTTATAACCCAACTAAAGTGGGCTCTTAGGTCAAACATAAGTGGCCCAATAAGTACCAATAGACGAGTGGGCTATCAACTAAGAGCCGTCCAAGGTAATGGGCCGGGCCATGAGTAACACTAAACAAATTAGGCTACTTCAAATGGCCCACTTAGGGTGTCGGGATGGTTCGTTCATTGTGGTGTCGACATTCCACTTCAATCATCGGCCGAGGCCTATGAAGACTATTCCAACAAAACGGTTTAACATCATCGCTCGAATTTATTGGGTATCAAAAACCCAACAACTTCAATTATATATTATATCGTCGTTTCATTGCTTAATGTCATGACATGATCAAAACAACTCTTATTTGTAATCAAGTTCCGTGCTTAATTATTGACAAAGATGATTAACTCAGTTTTGTTGACTTTTTTAAAATATTATTGATCGAAAAATTAATCATGGTGCGGACAACGCCTGGTCTCATAAATCTAGAAAGGTAATATGTATTTTGATGAATAAATTGAAAGATCATAATTTGGGATCTCCCTTCTTCCGCAGGAAATTGCAGAATTGTACGAGCAAGATCAGAACTTGGAACAGGCTATTGTTTTTCCTGAAAAAGCCTGCGATCTTTTCCAAAGTGAAGAAGTAACAACTTCGGCAAATCTGTGCAAGCAGAAAATTGCTAAATTTGCTGCTCAACTTGAACGGTAAGTTTGCCTGCTCTAGATAAACATATGTTGTCAGATTGTATTACATTCTAATCAGTTTATGCAATAAAAGAATGACATATCTCATGTTTCGAGAACTGCATTTTCTGGGAAATTCTCTCTATTACATCTAACCTTATACTTTTTGTATTAGTTATTTTCATTACATGCTAGATTTTTTTCACATTCAGCATCTGGGTATTTTAGATGTGTGATTATCCATCTATTTAACATTTTTCTATTGATGGGATTGCCTTGTATTTTTTTCCTTAATTCTGACAATTTATTTCGATTGACTGTAAATTGTAGCACCTTTTTGGTGAACTCCTCTTTAATTGTAATCTGTAATTCCCAAGAATGCCCATACATGTTGACATTCCATGCGAACAAACACCTTAGCAATGAAATCAAATTAACTACTGACAACCATCAGTACATCCCACCCCTCACTTCACACTGTCCAAATACCATCAATTATCCATTTTTTTGTCCCAATCATTTTCCAATTATTTCCAGCATTTTATGTTATCTTACAACTTGGACTGCTGTGGATTCTTATTAATTTATTGCTATCCTTGCATTATGATTTTATTTAGGGCTTGTTTGAGCCCCATTTTTTGAAAAAATAGATTTTGTTGTAGTGATTTATTTTATTTTATTTTATTTTTGGAGAATGTGTGGTTAAAAAATAGGAAAAATTTTGGGTTTACGTGTAAATTTATTTTATTAAAAGAATGTGTGATTGAAAATGAATTTAAGAACAATGAGTTTTTGAAGAATGGGGCTCATACAGGGCTTAATAAACTTAATGAAAATATTATTGCATGTGCCATTACATATAAGCGCATAGATAAGTATGAATATCTTTCTTTGGTTAAACAAGCAGAGGAAAAGAATCATAAATGTTTATTAGAAAAATGCTTGTCTAATCTGCAGCTATGAAGTTGAATTTGCGTCAGTGCGTGATGTATTGTGGTAGAAGAAATTAGGAAGTCCGCTAAAATAAATAATTGTCAACATTTCTTCAGTTATCAGAAAGCAGTTGAGATATATGAAGAGATGGCGCGGCAATCACTCAATAATAACTTGTTGAAGTATGGAGTTAAAGGTCATCTTCTTAACGCGGGTATTTGCCAACTCTGTAAGAGTGATGTTGTTGCAATCAACAATGCGCTAGAGCGATATGAGGTATTACTGTTGTTTTTTGTCCATTTATGGAATGCTACACCATTCTTGATATAAGTTCTGAGGATATGCATGTACATTTCATTTTGAAGGAATTGGATCCAACATTTTCAGGAACACGGGAGTACAAATTGCTTGCGGTATGTTATAGCACAAATATATCTTTTACTTTTGCCATTTTCCTATCTTTTTTCCCTCTCTGTCTTCCATCTGAAGGAGAATGTGTATCGAGTTATAACAAATAAACATTTCATATTTGTATGTACTTCAATTGTCATTTTATGCTTGCTTTCTATTTTTATTGCTATTGATGAAGTTTGCAATCTTTTATCTTTTATATGGTTTTTCTTAATCTTTATGTATCCTCACTTTTTGGTACCTTAAAAAACAACAGCTGTTAACATTATAAATTGTACCTCTTACCTTTATGTGTGCTCATCACAGGATCTAGCTGCTGCAGTTGATGAGGAAAATGTTGCCAAGTTCACTGATGCTATCAAGGAATTTGATAGCATGACCCAACTGGTAATTAAGCTATGCTATTTAAATTTATTTTCTATTCTTTTTTAAATTGACTTCTTAATACATGGCTTAATTTTGAAAGCAGCAGATGCATATTTTCATCGACATCAAATTCAATTGACTTCAATGTGAAGCATTGGGTGAATGGCTTAATTTAGGCTGTATTTTAAAAGTGAAACAACCATTTTTTTTTACTCTAGTAGTTACCAACCTCAAAATCAGTTTGTTTCTTGTTTCTCCTTATTGAATGACCCCACAATATTCTTAGATCTTCAAGTGTTTTAAATTTGTCTCTAGAACTAGAAATCAGTTATCTGTTTGAATTGTGGTCATAGTTTTCCTTGTTAGATTTTTATTATCTTCTAGGGGAAGAGTGCACAAAGTGATGAAAATAGAAGGAAGAGAAAAGAAAAGGCTGACTTCAATTACCATTCTCAAATATGATTTTTCTATGGTCTATGCATACCTTCCGATATTCAGTTGTTACAGGTTTATAGTTTCCTGTAACTTTACCTTTTCATTTCATTATGTTTCTTTCCCACCAATAATATCAAATCCTTTGCAACCGTGTTAGACCATGTGTATTATTCAGAATGGTTTATCAGTGCAATAAAGACTCGCTTTCGATACTATCTCCTCTTACCGTGCTATTATTTTGCTTGACGAAATTGGAGCTTATGAAATACATGCTATCGAGTAAGTTGGTAGTCTTGAAATGCATGCCACCAAGAGTTTTGAGAAAGCAACTAAGATCTATAGAAATTTGTAACTGTTTGGCTATCAATAATTAGTCTCGCAAGAAGATAGCATGGATGAGTGATTATATTTTGTTACAGGTGCATTGGCCCAGCAGATAATGGGATAACTCTGATTCTGTATCGAAGAACTTATAATTGAGCTGACTTAATTGATCAGTTCAAATTTGAATTTGTTACTATCCCATCTAAGTCAGCTCTGAAGTTTTTCCTTTTTGTGTAGTAACATTACATTACTAACTTTTTTTTTCCACTTGTACTTTGCTCTTAGGATGCGTGGAAGACGACTCTTCTACTGAGAGTCAAGGAAGCATTGAAGGCTAAAGAGCTAGAGGATGATCTTACCTAAATCTAATTTTCTTCTACAGCATCGACATGCATTTTGTTCTAATAGTGACTCTGTGTAATCGTTCATTGTGTCATGTGCATTCTTACTCGGAGTTTTTTTGTGTACTGCTATGAGATTTCTCATTGGAGTGAATATGATTGCATCTGTAAACAACGAGTTTGTAATTTAAGTGCAGTAACTTTAACAATTACAATTTACTCAAACATACTAGTTTTAATTTTTTTTAAGTCCAGATTGTTATCAAGTTCACTTTGTTTGGTCAATGTCATGAGCATACTCTGACATGCATGGAGATCATTAATCAATTTGCCAAAGTTGTTTACTGCATTGCCAGGATAATTGCTAAACTAACATAAGTATTCAAGCTGGAAGTTCAAACAGTAAGAAGAACGTTACATAATTAAAATAAGCTGGAGTCAAGTCACCGTACGAAATTACACGGCCAAACAAATCTATTCCCAAATTCCTCAAAAAGAAAGAGGTCAAACTAAAGTTACTGCTGATTGAAATTTTCAGCCACATTACTCCAGGTATTACTTGTTATGTCCAACGAATCCAGACATAACGACAACCCAACGTAACAAAACATTTATACCATATTTTTGTATAATAACATTAGAGCCGAACGGCCTTAAGGAATTCCCTGATAACTTCGAGTCTCGATAGACATTTCATATCATATCATTTTGGCCCGAATGTTTATAGCATTTTATATTAAGATTAATAAAGAATATGTAAAACTAGAACGTAACACTTGGGTACCACCTTTTAAAATCTTGCTTCGATACTCACAAAATTGTAGATTTTTGTGCCTCTTGAAACTGCTCCAAAACCTTATAAATTTATTAATTTTCCTCCCTAAAAGATAGAGCAATATGAGAATGTGTGTTTTTGCGTTCTTACAAATGTATAGAGAGAGTTCTTGAGACTAGAGATATGAGTTGTGTGATAATTGTGAGGTAGTTTCAGAGTTAAGTGGGATAAAAGAGAGAAAAATGAGAAGAAATATTTGGGATAGCCTTTTGTGTGTGTGTGTGTGTTTATGTGCATATTATACTATGATCTCCATCCTAACAATTGTAATAAAGCCTTCTATACAAGTTGGAAAAGAAAATAATTTAACTTAATTGTTAATAACCATATCTTATAACGGTATGCGTGACGAAATGTTTGGAGCGCTACATTGGATATGCAGAAAGAGATACTTAAGCGCAGGGCTAGCCCTGCCTTGGGTCACAAATTTTTAGGGGCCTCACAAAAAAAAAAAAAAAAACAATACATAACTCCTAGTTTTAAAAATTACATTTCATAAATAACAAACTCATTAAAATATTTCAAAAATCAGGTGGTAAATAAAATTATTAAATATTAAAATATAATATAATATACATTAATTATTTATATTCATGCCACCTCACCTACCACATCCTATCACCATATTACACCACCTTCCCTCCACCTCTCCACCGAAGACGGCCATCAGCTCGGCGATCACTCCGGCGACTTCTCCGGCGGCCTCTCCGGCGACTACTCCGACTATCACTCCGGTAACTGTTTCGATGGCCGCTCCGGTGACTCAAAGATTTCCAGAAATTTTAAAATTGAAAATCACACCCCCACCCCCATGGATCCACCTACCACTACCCCATCCCTGCCTCCACCTCCTAAAAAATTACCAAAAAAGAAATTTGTGTTCAGTGTGACTGTATGTGACTAATTGTGACCAAGTGTGTATTCAATGTGACAAATTATGACCAAATTTGTTTAGTGTGACTGTTTGTGACCAGGTCAATCTCAAGTCACAATCGGTCACAATAGGTCACAATAAACACAAAATCGGTCACAATTGATCACAATCAAACGATTGAGAAGGCAACTAACCTTACCACCAACACAATCCCCACAACTCTAACTACTACTGAAATTCAAACAATTGGGCAAGCCGCCAACCCCTCCTCCACTACTAACACCCTCACCATTCCACTACTAACCCAAACTCAAACACACAACCAACCAAACACAAACACAACCCTCACCGCCACAGTTCTACCTTCAAGTGCGCCATCTCTACAATGAGAAATGAGAATATCTACGAAGAGGAAGGCTAAAGCAGTCACAAACACTCGTCCCACACTCCACCCGCCACCGACATCACTACCAACCTACCTCTTCACAACTACACACAAATCACAAAACTACAATCGCCGGAAAACCCCAACAGCGAAGATCATCACCTAAAACCACAAACTACAGACATCACCGGCGCTCAACTACAAATCACAACCCACAGTTCGACATCGCCTCGGCATTGTGCAGATCGAGAAGCGACCTTGTTTGCGGTGGCCCTTCGTGCGGCTGTTCGAAGTAATAGTGGCCCTTCGACGTCTCGGAGTGACGGGCTGCAGCAGACGCTGCTCAGTGGTGGTTCCGTCTTCACAACGTTCGCGTGGTGGTTGTCACGGCGCTGCTTCTTCAGAACGACGCCGCTCGATGGTGGCGCCTTGAGCACGGTGGTGGTGGCGTTTTGTCCGACGATAGCAATTGCGGCGTAGACGGAATGGCGACGCTACTCCACGGTGGCTGTCGTGGGAGAGAGAGAGAGAGAGAATGAGTACTGAGAGAATAGTGGGTGTGATTTTGAAATGAATGGTGCGAGGGGAGGGAGGTTGGGTGAGGTGAATATGTAGAGATTATGTTTAATTAAATTTTTATTAATTATAATTATTAAAACTTAATTACCACCTGATTTGTGAAATAAAAATTAATCCACCTATTTTTTGAAATTGAAACTTTAAAAGTAGGTTTCTAGGTAATTTTCTCTTTAAAAATCCAATACACTCCATTAGGCCGAAAATATTAAGCGGCCATAACAAAAAAGCCTCAGCCCAAAAAGCCCAATAAAATCCCTCAAATATCCTTTCATCTTCGTTCTTCAAGACTTCAACTCTCACCTGGTCTCGTGTCTCTTCAGTTCTTGGCCTGACTTCATGTTCATTCAATCATCTCTTCCATTTCCTCTTTACTCTCTAAGAGAGTCTCTCTTCAGTCTCCACCATTTGTCGCCTCCGCCGCTACATCAACCGGCACCGCTACATCCGTCTCTCTACTCTCAAACCTCTGCCGCCAGGCCCGCCACCATCCGTCAGTTATCGGCTTACTGGAATTTCAGAATTTGGTAAATGGTAAGTATTGGCATTGCAGAATGCAAAATAAGCTCCATATTCGAAAATTGTATAGAGGAAGCTAGAATGTCAGATTTCCATTTAGTAAAATTCAGCTTTAATTTTTTATTTTTATTTTGTGGGATTTGAGTAACTGAGTTTAGTTGATACTATGTTGAAGTGATTGTGGGATTTTTTTGTGGGATTTGAGTTTAATTGGATGGAATTATCAATTATGGAATTGGATTAAACAAACGTGACTGTTGAATTTATTGCTCAATAATCAATATGGTGAATGTGAAAGGTTGGATTTTGCATTCCAGTTGAATTGTGGTTGCATCCATTGAATAGAAGCAAACCCCCCCCCCCCCCCATTAATTTGCTGTAATAGATTTTTTTTTTAAATTTTTTATTTATTTGCTCAATGTAGACTTTGTTTTTATGATCTTATTCTCTGTAATTACATATTTGCAGTTCATTTATCATTACTGAGTCCTTTCTTTTTGGAGAATTGGAGAAGTTTGAGAATTTTCAGACACATCAATCAGGTTCTATTGTTCTTTGCTTATACCTATGTCTACTAGAAAATTTGAATCTGGATGTGCCAAAACAAAAAGGAAACAAAAGGTTGAACAATTGATTAAATCTCAAGAGGGAGCACTTGATAAGTTTTTTAGCAGCAATAAACGAACACATAACGAGGACGTAGTCATTGAAGAAGAGTTTAATGACAATGATAATATAAATAATACAATTGAAGAAAAACATTGTTTGATCAATGAAGAGGACCAAGAGGTATCTACTGACAGAGATAAGGTTGCTTTTTCCCTTGACCTTATTGATCCAGCAAATTGGGGAAATATGAATACGAATTTAAGAGATTTAATTGTAATGAAAGGTCCTGTAAGAGAAAATGATGTGATTTTTCCGAAAGATGTAGCAAATCGACACTTCTCATCTACATATTACATTCGACAATTACCTGATGGAGAGAAGCATGATAGAAAATGGTTGATATATTCAAAAAGTTTGGATAAAGTATTTTTCTTTTGTTATAAGCTATTTAAGAATGAGGGAATCAGATCTCAATTGGCACATGATGGAGTAAATGATTGGAAAAATATTGGTGAAAAAAATTAAAATGCATGAAGTAAGTTGTGACCATTTCAATAACATGAGTAGATGGATTGAAATGGAACTAAGATTTGAAAAGAGTGAAACAATTGATAAAAGTGTGCAAGAACAAATCAATAGAGCTAGAGAACATTGGAGACAAGTATTACTGAGAATAATATATGTGGTGAAAACTCTTGCTGAAAATAATTTAGCATTTCGTGGAGATAATGAGAAGATATACCAAGAAAATAATGGTATCTTCTTAAGCATAATTCAAATGATTGCTGAGTTTGATCCCGTAATGCAAGAGCATGTTCGTCGAATCCAAAATAAAGAGATTCATTATCATTATCTAGGACACAAAATTCAGAATGAGTTGACACTTATGCTAGCAAGTGAGATAAAAAAACAATCATTAAGAAACTCAAAAATTCTAAATACTTTTTTGTTATACTTGATTGCACTCCTGATACGAGTCACAAAGAACAAACGTCTATAATATTGAGGTGCGTAGATATTTCAACAAGTCAAATAAAGGTTGAAGAATTCTTTTTAGGGTTTTTATTGGTGGATGATACATCTGGTAAGGGACTTTTTGATGAACTTGTAGGTGCTTTGAATAATTTAGAACTTGATATTGATGATATAAGGGGTCAAGGCTATGATAATGGTACTAACATGAAAGGAAAAATAAAGGAGTTCAAAATAGACTATTACAACTAAATCCTAGAGCATTCTATAGTTTCTGTGGGTGTCATAGTCTTAATCTTGCACTTTGTGATATGGCCACTTGTTCAAAAACTGCATCTTTCTTTGGGGTGGTGCAACGTATATACACTTTATTTTCATCATCTACTAAATGGTGGAAAATTTTCAAAGAGAATGCAAATGGTCTTACCCTTAAGCCTTCGTCACAAACTCGTTGGGAAGGCCATATTGAAAGTGTTAGAGTGATAAGATTTCAAACTCCACAGATAAAAAAAAAGTTTTACTTCAATTGGCAAATGTTGATGATCTCAAGACAAAAAGTGAGGCGGAGAGTTTGGTAACATATGAAATTGAGAATTTTGAATTCTTGCTTGGAATGATTATTTGGTATGAAGTGTTGAATAATGTTAACAGAGTAAGCAAACATTTGCAAGCAGAAGACATGCATATTGATATTGCCATAAACCATTTACAAAGGCTCATTTCATTTTTCAAAAGTTATAGAGATCTGGGTTTGAAACGACTATTGTTGATGCTAAAGAGATTGCAAGTAAATTAGAAATTGAACCGATATTTCGTGAAAAACGTGTTATACATAGAAAGAAACGGTTTGATGAAATTTCTTATGAAGAAATAACACAAACAGTTGAAAAATCTTTTAAGATCAATTATTTCATATATATAGTCGATCAGGCTCTATCATCACTTCAAAATAGATTTGACCAATTTCATAAATATGATGATATTTTTGGATTTTTATTTGATGTGAAAAGACTTAAATCTATTGATAATGATAGTTTGAAGTGTTCATGCATTAACATTGAAAATTATTTGAAGCATAATATGGTTTCTGATATTGATGGGGTAGAATTATATTCTGAGTTGAAAGTTTTAAGGGAATTGATACATGCAAAAATTATTGGAGCAATTGATGTGTTGGATTACGTTAAGAGAATGAACTGTTATTTTGCAAATGCTTGGATTGCTTATAGAGTATTATTGACTATTTCTGTCGCAGTTACCTCTGCTGAAAGAAGTTTTGCAAAGTTGAAGTTGATTAAGTCTTATCTTGATCAACCATGCTACAAGAGCGATTGAATGGATTATCTATGATTTCTATTGAAAAAAAATATTGGAAAAACTTGATTTAAGTAGTTTGATTACTGATTTTACATCTCAAAATGTGAGAATGTTAAATCTTATGCTAGTCTAATCTCTCGGGTTGTGGGAGAAGTTTTAACTTGCTACTCTATCTTTTGAATTATATAAAGTCTTCTTATTTAATATAAAATTGTTATTTATTAAATATTTAAATTTTGCTACACTTGTGAAAAAATGATTATGTTGAAGGGCCTCATAATAATTAGTCGTCTAGGACCTCTAAATTCTCAGGGTCGGCCCTGCTTAAGCGCCTTATTAATTCCTCTCTTTTTCTACATGATGAATCAGTGTACGAAATGCATGTTTAAAATTGGAATATATTCTTGAGTAATGATATCTAGCCTCTCGTGTTTAACATCAATCTAAATAACTATAATATTAAATAAATTCTTACAAATAAGTAGTGTTTATACATAAATAGTCTATGTGGTGATAATGTAATTATCAAATTCTTTTGTACATTCATAAATTTGTGATGCATTTCAATTTATTGAAAAATGTAATGGTGACCAAGAGTGGAGCCAAGGTTTACCGTGAGGGTGGGCTAGATTTAATGAGAAAACGGTTGATCGAGTAAGCTGTAATCAAACTAATTCGATTGATTCCGACTTAATCCAATTGGTTCCCGGAAAAAATGATCACACATCTATAAAATCCAATGTAGATATCTTTAAGGCTTAAATCTTAAAAAGTGTAGTATATTAAGGCATTAAGATATCCTCCATAACAAGGTTTAATTTAATTTGAATTCTATGAAGTGAAAAAATAAAAAATATATATCAATAACTCAAATTAAAAAAAAAAAATTGACAATCCAACAACAGATCCAACCATTCAACCTAATTCATCAATCCAATAATGAACAATAGAGAATGGACGATTGAGGATGAAATTAAATGAATATTTTGATGGCTGAATTAGATTTAGGTTGAAAAGTTGAGGGCTGAGTTGAATTTAGGCTGAAAAGGTGAGAGCTCAATCGAATTTAGACTGAAAATTTGAAAGGGTTAACGGGTCTGGTGGGTTATATCATAATGGAGTTGGCTAAGGCCCTGTTTGAGGGGCAACATTTCCATTTTCCAACTTGTGTAGTGTTTGATAGGAAATTTTTTTCTCACTTTCTCTCACACGTGCACATTTTCCACCTTTTTGTTGAAATTGTTTTCCCACCTTTTAGGTGGGTTTTCATTTTCCAGTTTTTTTTTTTTCTTTTTTGGTAATAAGGAAAAATTCTAGACCCGATGGTAAAAAAATTTATCGCTTTTATTGACAATTTAAATGCAAAACAAAGTCAAACGAATGATATTCGGTATGGTAATTTTTATTTTTATTGGCAAGTTAAACAAATTCTAGACCTAATAGTAAAAGAAATTATCACTTTAATGGACAATTTTCATGAAAAACAAAGCCAAACGGATACCAAACTTTCAACATTTTTCAAGTGAAAAATTATACCAATCAAATACAATTAATTACAATTCTCAGTAAAATAATTTCTAGGCAATTCAATTCCCTAAAATTTGTTTTCTTTTCACTCATTTTTCACATTTGCAATCAAACGGATCCTAAAATTAATTTTGAGCCTAGATAAGAATATAAAATTCCACATTAAGGCCCTGTTTGGGAGAAGTTTTAATCAAGATTTTAATCAAAAATCTAGCCGTTAACTATCAAATCAGCCACCATTTTTGACCTTCCCTCTCACAGATGGAGCCCACGGTTTGACTTTAATGGGTATAATTTTGATTAAAATCTCACAAAATGTTTTCCCAAACACACTCTAAATAATGTTTATAGGCTTGGGCAACCTTGAGCCACAGCCAAAGACTACCCCCTTCGAATCCGTCCTTGATAGTGACACATTATCACATGAACCGTCGGTTGATAAGCACGATCTACAAATAATATTATTTTTATTCAAATGTAACAACATATGACATATTTAATTGAACTTATTAAGTTCATGTTTGGCATATTCTTCATTTCTCATGTTGAACATAGAATGTTCTTTTAGAGAGCTTCTATATTTGTTAGTTAGTGTTGTCAGGGTTGTGAAGCAGCTAAGGAAGTGGTTGGTCGTGTTGACATGATTGTCTTGACGAGTAAATTAAAATCAGATATTTAGTAAATTTTGATAAAATTTATGAATTTATACTTTAATTTGAGATTAAAATCAAATTTTAATTCATAGCAAACATGGGCTAAACCCTGTCACTTAAGCCCTTGTTTGATTCCATTAAAATTTAAAAAAAAAAAAAATTGAATAGTATTTTTACGAAAATATGTGGTTAAAAGTAATAATAATTTTGGATTTACGTATAAAATATTTTATTGTATAAATGCATGATAAAAAAATGATATTATAGCAAAAATTAAAATAAATTAAATCGCGTCAAACAAGGGCTAAATTTATATTCCAATACTTAAGAGACTACCATGCTTCTATATTTTAAACTGGTACTAGTCCCCGGGGTATAGTTCAGTGGTGCAAATGATATAGTTCAGTGGTGCAAAGGATATGAATGAGGTAGTTTCAGTTGAGTTGGTAACCGCAGTGCGAGGGTTCGATTCCACTTCTTTCAAGGTATAAAATTTGACTTTTCGTGGACACCAGTATGACAGTTCTTGTATCCTGACCTGTTGAGACACATCCCCACGATTTACCTCCTTCACATTGTTCTAGGAACGGGCCGGTGGGGGCCCTTGGGGTTCAACCTTTTTTAAACTGGTACTAAACCCTAATGATTGTACAAATGGATTTTTCCTTCTACAACAATGCTTGGTGTACAATCATTAGGGGATTGTAAAAATTACAATCTCTCACATTAGTGTGGGGCCCGCTCTAAATTAGTTGAAAATGGGACACAAAATTATGATTTGACGACTAGTTCTAATCAATGAGAAGACTCCACTTGCTGTATTTCCTACCATTAGTCACGCATGGCAGATTCTTTTCAAATTGAAATCAATCAACCATCAATCAGTATCCACAAGATAGTGGTGGTGCACCACCAATGCCACCCCCTCTTTTTGAGCCCGTGGCCATTCTTTGAAAAAACGCTGACTCGAGTAATGAATTTTTGAAGGATGTATAATTAAAAAATAGAAAAAAAAATTGAATTTAATATTTTATTTTATGAATGGGTAAAGATATTTGTACATAATGAAAGTTAATGAATTGTTTACTCCTCTCACGTGCACGCGGGTTCTATGATAATAAAAAAATCCAAAGATGTGATTCCCACCCCTTTATTGTGAGTAATCGGTAAGGAATTATATAAAAAAATGCAGTACATATAACTTGGTCCTGAATGAATAAATATGCAAACAGTGAGTCTTAAAATAAGAAGAGACGTGGGCATATTTGGTTACTGCAAAATCGTATATACTTCCCCTAATAACTGAGCTACAGTCCCTTTACACCATTTCACCTTTTGAGCAAAGAAACCATTCCTGTTTTTTTTTCCACCCATGTTCTGGATTCTCTCTCTCTGCTTTATTCTCTTTTCTTGGCCACTTCCTTTTGAAGTTTGAAGCTTGAACTATATTGCATAATTTTTTTTATTTTTTTTTATTTTCATCTTGGCCACTTGGGTTTGTGTTCTTTCTATCGATTATCATCTCTGGACGATATGATTTTACTTTTTGAAAAAGGAATGGACAAAAGAAAGAGCGTTAAAGCTTCTGTATCTTCTTGTTCTTTAATATGGTGGCTATGGAGATGAAAATCAGCATCAGGTTTCAAGTTGCATTCTTTGCTCAAAATCCTTCAAAGCCACTTGATTTTTTTCATTCCCTACCAGTTGGTGAGTTCCTATTTATAACTAGTAAATCTTCTTGGTTTTCTCGCTTAGCTCTTTATATTGTCTGTTAACATCCTTAATTTTTTCAGAATGTGGAAATTTGAATGAACTTTACTTTACGGTGTATTTGATATAATCAAGAATTTAATGTTATTGCTACTGCATAAATTATTTTGTTTGATTCAATCTTATTACGTTTTTTTTTTCTTTTTCATTTATTTGTACTTCGTCTAATCTATATTTTGGAATTAAACAAATTATTGCTTGTATAAAGATTTGTATTTTATTACCTAAGGGAAACGATTGTGGGCATGGTAGATTTCTCCCCCTCCTTTTCTTGCAATAAAGTTTACAGTCATACATCATTGTCTACGCCTTTGTTTACATCATGCCACGTGCTATTATCTCATTTACCAGTTTATAAAAAAATTGTTTTTTTTTTTTTTTTTTTTGATATCCAGGTATCCTAACTTACACTAGACTATATCCTGGACCACCCATCCCCGGCCCCTCAGTGATGGGTGGAGGTTAATCGCGGGATATGCCCAAATTGACCAGGGTCTGTGCACCCTTTATACTCCTGGCCCCAAGGGAGCCTTCCTCCATGGATATTACATCACCAAATTGCTCCACTCAAATTGAGTATCACAACACTCAGCTGCTCCATCCAGGAATCGAACTCCCCACCCTGAGGTTGCAAGCCCAGCAGTGCCCATGTACGCAATTGATGTACAAGTGGCATAGTCCGAAAGCTTATGCATTTTCTGTGATTTCAAGCAAGATTCACACACTATTTTTATGAGCGCACAATTTAACAAAACACGGCATTATTGATTAAAGTTTTTGGTTAAAAGGATTGATTGGCATTGCTTTCCCAATCTTGCAGCTCTATGTAATTTTATTGACACAGTTAAGGGAAGGAAAGAATGAGAGCGGTTTTCTAAAATTTAAGTACATCAATTTCCGAGCACACGAAAAAACCAGTAAGGTTTCAAGTGATAATGTCGAGAACAGTGGCGGAGGTGAGAAACCTAAGGATGGTAAAGTCGAGGGCCGGATTCCGCTACACATTTCAACAACTCAAGGGGATCTTATAACCGATGAAAGTTCAGTAAACAGGAGTAGCGATGATTCTTATCTTTCCAGAAAGCTAAGGTTTCTTAAATTTGGTAATTTGGCTTCGCCATCGGCAAGATTTCAGCGCATGGCTGAGGAGAGAGATGAAGTATCGCGTAATATACATTCCTCTAGTAGTTTTGATATTCGCGAACGCTTTAATAAGATATTTTCTCGAAAAATAGATTGGAGTTCTCTTTGGAAGATTTGCAAAGAATGGTTAAGGGATCCCATGAATCTGGCTCTTTTTATCTGGATTATCTGTGTTGCTGTTTCTGGTGCTATTTTATTCATGGTCATGACTGGGATGTTGAACCATGTCCTCCCAAAAAAGTCGCAACAAGATGCTTGGTTTGAAGTCAATAACCAAATCCTCAATGCACTTTTCACACTCATGTGTCTATACCAACACCCAAAACGCATATATCACCTTGCATTACTATTGAGATGGAGGCCAGAAGACATTTTAAAACTCAGAAAAATTTACTGCAAGAATGGAACCTATAAACCAAATGAATGGGCACACATGATGGTGGTTGTGATTCTGCTCAACATTAACTGTTTTGCTCAATATGCATCGTGCGGTCTTAACTTGGGATACAAAAGATCTGAACGACCTCCTATTGGGGTCGGAATATGTATCACTGTCGCAATTGCTGCCCCTGCAATTGCCGGCATTTACACCATGCTTAGTCCTCTCGGAAAAGACTACGAGACAGAGATTGATGAAGAAGCACAAGTTCAGGTTTCTGATGTAAGTAGCCAACTGGATCGTTCAAGAAGAATATCATTTGAAAAGAGATTTTCATTTGCAATGAGAGATGATGGAAGAAGTGTTGAAACTAATCCTCAGTGGAGTGGAGGTATTCTTGATTTTTGGGATGATATTTCCTTAGCATATCTCTCGTTATTTTGTAGCTTCTGTGTTTTTGGATGGAACATGGAGAGACTTGGGTTTGGTAACATATATGTTCATATCGTGACTTTTCTTCTATTTTGTATCGCTCCATTTTGGATTTTCAATCTGGCTGCTATTGATATTGATAATGAAGCTGTCAGGATGGCATTAGGTCTAACCGGGATTTTCCTTTGCATATTTGGGTTACTCTATGGTGGCTTTTGGAGGATTCAAATGAGGAAGAGATTCAATTTGCCTTCGTATAATTTTTGTTGTGGTAAAGCAGCTATCACAGATTTTGCCTTGTGGCTTTTCTGCTGTTGGTGCTCTCTAGCTCAGGAAGTCAGGACTGGGAATTCTTATGACATTGTGGAGGATAAGTTTTACAGGAAAAAAGGCGACCAGTTACCAATATCGCCTTTGCCTCAGGAAGACGGGGAAATTCAATCTAGTTCCATCCCAGGTTCCTCTCTTGGGAAGAGCTCGTCCCCATCGCATTATGTGAAAGCTTATTCCTCAAGTTCCACCCGGTTCTCAGAGGAATACTGCAGTAAAGGCAAGCAGCTTTCTTTAAGTGCAGAAGAATCAAGTACACGAGGTAACGATGAAATATTGATACCTCCCATTGCTTTAGTAATACAAAGATAAATGTTTTAGCACTATACAATTATGAAATTACTGTATGAATACTTGAATTAAATATTCATCTGCTAGTCATACTTCTGTGGTTATCCTTCTATGGCTTATACCATATGTTTTTCGGCACAAGTTTTCAATAAAGCAATAGGATTTGGCATACGAGATTTCTTTTAGACGTTTCATGCATGGTTGGTACGCCGTAGTTGCCATGTTTAATGCCGTCCACTACTGTCGTATCCTTCCTTCCATACATGCATTCTTATCTTATCTGAGACTCACATAAAACGGGAGAAAGGAATATTTAGCGGATCGTCGCAGCCTGCAGGATTCCCGCATATCAATGGACCTACGAATTGAAGTAAGTAGAGAGAATTTTCCGCACTGTGTATTACATTGATTAAGCAGAAGATTGCATCCTGTTTTTCCTGTGTACTCTGCGGCATGCAAATGGCTTAGAATGTTGTTTAGTTTTGTAACTTTAGTTGTTCTTCTTAGTTTAAGATTTCCTCCGAAAGAGTTGCACCATCACTTTAGGCTTAAAAGACTGCAATGTTTTGCTTGATATGTGTTGTTGTGGTTGTTAAGGGTTAAGTTGCTTGCATCTTCTAATACAAGGCAATGAACAAAATGGAGTAGAGAAAAAAGATTAATATAGTTGACTCCAAATTTATTGAGTAAGACCAAATCGGTTGTTTATCATTATTGCAACATGATAGCAACTCGTAGGGATGGCAAAATAGCTCTCCGGCTCGAGCTGCCCATGGCTCGGCCTATACGACTCGTGGTTCGAGCTCGAGCTAGCCCGTCGCTCGTCATCGGCCGTTTTCGGCCTGTGAGCTGAGTCTAAAAAAAAAATACAGTTGTATGTGCTGCAGGTAGCTATTTTTATTTTTATTTTTTAAGTTTTTTATTTTTAGCTGTATTTTTTTATACGTTAATATTGAGTTATTATTTATAATGAGTAAAATTTGCACAGATTTTAAATTCATTAAAAAAATTTAGATTTATAATGAATTTAAAAAAATAGTCTATCCTAAATTTTTGGCCGAGCTTTTGCTCTGCTCGGTTTGGGCCAAAAAAAGTTCGAACCATTTTTACTCGAGTCGAACCCCGAGCTTCGATTTTCGGCTCGTGGTTTGGCTCGACTCGTTTACACCCCCAGCAGCTCGTAAATGAATATAGTACATGAAAGTATCTCAAAGTCGTCAACACATCTTTTGACACTTCGATGCATTATACCTCGACCTCTTTTCATTTGCTAAGAAGAGTAGAGTGCCATAGTGTCTTGAACGTTATATTGGGATAATAGCAAATTCAAGACAATAGATCTCAACTCTGTCGGAACTTAAGTGTTATGACATTGTTTTTCTTAGAATTTAATACTGGACCAACACATGGCCTGTTCGTTCAGCATTATTTTTCTGAATTCTATGTGTTAAAGGTAGTATGTGATCACTTTTCATGAGAAAATGAAGTGCATAATAGTTATGAACCTATGATAAATTGACTATGGGCCTATTTGGAAGGTTTTCCCTTTTTCTATGGGAACAATATATAAATCATATACATAAGAATTACATTTCAAAAATAACAAATTTCAAAAATCTTTTCAAAAATCAGGTGTTAAATCAATTAATTAAATATAATACAATTACCCCAATTTATTAAATTTCAAATCCAAGGCATTCTTCCTCTCTCTCTCTCTCTCTCTCTCTCTCTGCTCTCTATCCTCTCCCTACTTCCTCTCCATTGGAGGCGGCCATCTACTCAGGCGATCTCTTCGACGACAATTTCGACGATCTCTCCAGCGTCCGCTCCGGTGACAGTTCCGACGGCCGCTCCGGCTTCTATTCAGACAATTACCCCGACGCTCTCTCCGGCGGTTATTCACGATCCCTCTGGCAAACTGCTCCAATAACCGCTCCAACGTATGCTCCGATCAACCTAACCACCCCATTCACTCATTCCCAATTTCCAAAAAAATTTCAGAATTTCAAGTTACAATCGGTCATAATTGGTCACAACGAGCCACAATTTACTAGTCACAATTGGTCACAAACGGTCACAACGAACTATAAATCGCGATCGGTCATAGATCAGAAAATGTTTGCTGACACCACCAACTCCGGTTGCAGCCTTTTTACTTTGCAACGACGCCGACTACGCCTTTACCACAACCATATTAATTCAGTCATCCTTATACCCACAACCATAACCATCTCGACCTTGATGCTGTTTTCAGGAAGTGGATGAATTTGTTTAATTTCAAAAATTAAATAAAATTCGCCGACAGAGAATCCCAAGGATAAGAGCTCCACCGATCTAGCACTAGAACATTTTGTCTTTAATCTTTTACTATAATTCCATTTTTATCGCAACCTTTTTCTCTTTACATTCTTACCTCAAGGCATAACTCTGAAACAGCTTTTGAAAACAACGGGCATAGATATCATTACTACAATAAGTCGGGTCCTATGAATGCAAGTTGTTGAGCTATCAGAATAAGAAATTTAAAGCATTGCAAAAATCTAATGTTTCTTTAACAAAAGAAAGATAAGAGTTGTAATACCGTCATATGGTAGCAATTATCACATCATCTCCTTCAATTTCATCACAGTTTTTGCCTTGACAATTTTAGATTACACTTTCTGAAGATGGCTTCTTCGTCGATCGCTTCTTGCAGCACAAGCAGTAGCCTTTTCGCTGGCATCCTTAGCCACACTTTATATCCTGGTTAATAGCAGCAGATCTAGCAGCCTCCTCCACATCCTCGTCTTCAGTTGATCTGGAATAAACAATGCTCCAGTTGAAAACATCGGTCGACGGTTGTGAAGTAAAGCGCCACTGCTCACAGTAGTATGGCTCCTTGTAGAGGTGTCAAGAAGGACGGGCTGGCCAGACCCGTGAAAATCGGCCCGTGAAAACCGGGACCTTGAGCCAACCCGTAACCTGTGCGGGCGGTTCACGAGCCGTGGAGGTGTAACCCTCGGGGTTTGCGGGTGTAAAAAAAAAACAAAATTTTTAAAAAAAATGGGGGGAGAGAGCCGTTTGGCTCTCTCCCCCAGCAGGCGTGCCTGCTGTGGCTGCAGGCTCTTGCCTGCAGCTCCATGCAAGCCTGCATGGTCAAATAAAAAAAATTTAATTTTTTTTTTGTAACGGTAATATCATCCCCTTCATCTATAAATTCCAATTGATTCTTACAATTATTTTTATAATATCCTCTCATTAGTTATTATACACAATTTCTTCATAGTTCAATTTTCATTTCTTCATACTTGTTAGTTGTTACTACCTTACTACAATTTCTTCATACTTGTTACTACATTTATACTTCATAGTTCATTCTTCATACTCAGTTCTCACTAGTCACTACTAAATTTTTTTAATCTTACTATATTATGGATTCTTGCGATTCTTCTTCTCAAAATCCTATTTTCAATGATAGTCGCTCTTCAATAAATTTAGAAGATGATAATGTTGTAGAAGTTGGATCATCTCAAAATGCAAGAAAAAAAAAAGCAAACATCAGATGTGTGGCAAATGTTTACAGTAAATGAAAAGAATGGAAAAGTAGTATGCAATATCTGTAAAAAAATTATGTTTGGAGATATGTTTAAATTAGAACAGTTACACCTCCATATGATTCTAAATTATTTCACATGCGTTGTGTTTGTCATATATATAATTTAGTTGTGTAAAATGGTTTGAAATTAATAACACTACAAATAAGTATAATTAGAGAATCTATTAATTATATTTCTTGTTCAGATTTTAGACAACAAGAATTTGCAAAAATTTGTAAAAATTTAGGATTGAGAAGAAGAAAATTTGTTGATGATGTTCCTAATAGATGGAATTCAACTGTTTTAATGTTAAAATCGTGTATTGGCTATAATAATACTATTAATGCATTTGTTAATTCAAAGCAAAATCAATTCTATATAACTGATTTGGATTAGGAAAAAGTATTTAAAGTTATGAAATGTTTGAAACCTTTCTATGAGGCAACAAAAGTTAGTTCGGGAATTTATTATCCAACTAGTAATCTTGTACTTTTACAGTTAGTAGAAATTGCTTGATAGTTTTCATCATTTAGAGATAGTTTTCATCATTTAGAGACGATCCGTTTTTCTTTGAAATTATTTATTCAATGGAAGAAATGTTTGAAAAATATTATGAAAATATGCCACTAACTTTTTCAGTGGCAGCTGTAATGGATCCTCGCATTAAGTTGTTTGAAGTTCATTGTGTTTTAGAATCACTTTCTGAAGCATTGACTTTTAACATAAATATTACAAATAGACAATTGGAAATTTTTATTAATGAAATTTATAACTATTTTATTAAGGCCTTGTATGGGAGGAATTAAAATCGGATTAAAATTGAAAATATAGCCGTTATTGTTGACTTTTATTAGACGGGTGGGGCCCAATAACGGCCATATTTTCAATTTTAATTGGATTTTAATCACTCCCGAACGGGGCCTAAATATGGTAACAATGAAAATATATCTTCTTCTTCAATCTCTAGTACAACTTCTAAAGGCAAATCTTCTTTTTTCTCTATAATAGATAAGAAACGTAATGTTCTTGGTTCTTCATCTACTACTTCAACTTTAACTGCAAATCCACATACCACACCTGCTGAATTAGAAAGATATTATCAATTTGATCATTATAGTTTAATACCTAAAGATGAAGTGGATAAGTTAGATATTTTACGATTGTGGAAATTAAATGAGCGGTCATACCCTGTATTATCTAAAATAGTACGAGATATACTAACAGTTCCAATCTCAACAGTGGCATCCGAGTATGCTTTTAGTGCAGGTAACAGGGTATTGGACGAACGAAGATCTAGACTTAAAGAAGATATTCATATGCGTGAAAGATTGGATATTCGCGGATCAAATGATGCAAGATAAAATTAATGATGATGTTGCTGAAGATTTCAAAAATCTTACAGTTCATGAAAATTGATTGAGAAACAAATATATAATTTTTCAACAACTAAATTATAGTTAATAGTTAAGACTTAAGTAGGTGACAAGCTAGTTGAGATATACTTAAATTATAAATTATAGTAAAAGTATGTGACAACCTAGTTGGGATGTACTTTGCTATAAATATATACTTTCACATAATTAGAAATGCATTTAGTTGTTAAATTTCAATTATTAAATTTGAATTCTATGTAAACATTTCTTGGTATAAATATGAATTTATCATTTTGTTCAATTCTTAATTTACATTTAACAAAAAAAAAAAAAAAAATTTGCTATTAATATAAAAAAAATTTGGAACAACCCGCGACCCGCGAACCGCGACCCGTATGGGCTCGACCCTGATGGGTCAGCGGGTGGACCTGGATTGTAGTCCAAAATTTGTGGGCCGACCCAAAACCGACAATCAACCCGTAGCGGATGGACTTTTTTTTACGCGAGTCGTTATTGGGTTCATATGTTGGTGGGCCGACCTGGCCTGGTCCACTTGGATTGACACCTCTAACGCCTTGTTATAACGGGGGGCAGAGCCGTTGCACATAGCGATGCCGAAAGTGATGGTATATCCTGGGGAATGAGTGGGTGGTAGAGAGAGGATATAGAGAAGAAAGAGAATGAATCGGGTTTGGGATTGCTCCGCCCCGAGCAGCGGTGCCGAAAAGGTGTAGGTATGGTAGAGACTGGGGGTTGGGTGGGTGGTAGAGAGAGAGAGAGAGAAGTAAGAGAATGAATCGGGTTTGGGGATGAATGATTGATTAAATTTTTATTAATTAAATTAATAATTTTATTTACCACCTAATTTGTAAAAATAAAACTTAAATCCCCTGATTTTTGAAATGTAATTTTTAAATACAGGTTTTGAGGTAATTTTCCCTTTTTGTATTTCGTGAAGAAGTCATCTTTGATCAATTTACTTTAAAAGCTCGTGAACAAAGTACTTCAAAAAAATTATCCAATTAAACTGAAAAGTAATTTTTTAATAGTAAAATTAGCTTTAAACTTTTTAAATGGGCCTGTCAAATAAGCCCTATATTGTGCACTAGAAAGTCACCTCCAGTGATTTAGAAAGTGTATATTTGAGTAGACATGGCAGCAGAACAGGAGTGAATGGAGAAAGGAACACGGATGGGTGCGATTAAAATATCAAAGCCGCTACATGTACATTCATTTTGTATATTAAGTTTGACGTTGATGATGTGTCAAAATCATGGTCATTGATTTAAATCACTCTTTTTCAAATCAATGTTCATGATTTTGACATGTCAAAGAATGTCAAACTAGTTGTGTAAAAGGAATGTACAAATAATTTGATTCTTAAAATATTTACATTTATCGTTCTATTATTAATATTAATATTATTATTATTTATTTTTCAAATTCGATTTAAAATAAAAGTAATCGGTACATGTTCGAAAAATTTGGGACTGAATCATGTTCTCCTTACCCGCCCTGTATTAGTTAGGGTAAGAATCACCTATTTTTGAGATTGAAATTTTGAAGGGAAAAAATAGAGGGGAGAGTTTTTCTTGTGCTTCGAAGGTTCTGGCTTATAATACTAATGTTTACGCCCGGTGCATCATCAATACACGACTAGAGCTCTCCAAGACCATCCACCCCACGTGTGAGCACAAACTCAGACGAGGACGTGATCCGTGCTTCAGACCGTTCTTGAATATACGCTCAATTGGTCTTTATACAGAATAAATGCCTAAAAAGTTCGTTATATATCCTCAAACCCAGTTATTTTGACATTTTTTTTTTTTCAAAAAAAGGTCAAACTAAGAGCCTGTTTGGTACAGATTCTCATTTTCTATAGTAAATCAATTCTCATTTTCAACCACACATTCTTCAATAAAATAATATTTTCTATCACATCAATACTTTTTTCTTCTTTTTCAACCACACATTTCTCATCGTATCACTATTCAAAAATCAATTCTTCCCTCAAAAATCCCTACCAAACACACTCTAAATACCCTTTGGTTGGGGAGGAGATACTAACACTGGATTCTGGTCTTAAAAAAAAAGGGAAAAATTCACTTTCCCTAATTTATCTTTACCCTATTTCAAAAATAACAAAACAACTTTTACATTTCAAAAATCAGATTTTTTGACCTATATATACACATATTTATAAATAATTATTTATTTATTTAAATATATAAAAAGATATAAATAAATAAATAAATAAAAATATATATATATATATAAAATTAACCCATCCCCACCACGCCGACGACTGCTCCGGCAACCACTCCGGCGACGTCTCCGATTCCGACGACTTCTCCGGCGACCACTCCGATTCCGGTGACTATTCCGGCGACTGCTCCGATTCCGACGACTATTCCGATGACATGACTTTTTTGTACGGTCACAGCCCAAGTCACAGCTCAGGTCACAAGTCACAGTCCAGGTCACAGCCAAGGTCACAGGTTACAACACATGATTTTTTGTTTATAATAATTGATAACACAATAAGGCTCACGTCTCACATTTTTATTAATAGTCACATATTATTTTCAAATGTTCACATCACAAGTCACAAAATATATTGCACATGGCTCACGATTTTGTTCATAGTCCCATTTTATTTTCAAATGACTCAGACAGCATTGGTCACAGAGACTATACAGCACCACCTCACCACCACCACCGTCTTATACGCCCTAACCCTAGTACGTCGCTGCTACCATAGCCGGCAACTCACCACAACCATAATCACTAACGTCGCCAACACAGCCTGCCTTACCAATCGACGGCAAACCAAACACCATGACAATCTTCGGCACCAACACGACCGCCACCACCAAAATCACTGCACAACCACAGCAAAACAAAGATCGAAAACCGCCACGACCACCGCCCGATCTACCAAAAAAAAGATACAAAACCGCCACCCAATCACACTAACGGACCATAACCACGAAATCCGCCACCACCGTCCGCCCCCACGACACAGCCACCGCTACCATCCTGTCACTATCAACACCAACACAGACATCACCACCACACCACCGCCACCAGATCGCACCAACAGACCACCCTTCAACCTAAATTTCTACCCTCGAACATCCCCAAATTTCAATCCCCAAACGAGCGACGAATGATGTTGCGGGAACACCGCAATAAGGTGTTGCTACTACTACCACCAACAGCGGCACCTTGCTTCGTCGTCGCAACTGCAGCGACGAGCTGCTCGTAGCTTCATCGACGGTGCCAACAGCGGCTTCACCGTTGCATCTACAGTGACAATGCGCTGCAGCCCGAGCATGTCGCCGGTGACCCGCCTCTGATACAGTTCCTCAATGCTGGAGCTTTGTTACCAGCGAAGGGTTGGAGAGGAGAGAGTGAGAGGGGCGGCGACGGGTGAAGGGAATGTAGAGAGAGAGAGGGGTGAGAAATTAGGGATTTTAACTTGGGTGGGGTAAGTTGGGATGTATATAAATGAATTTTTATAATATTATTATTAATATTTAATTAAGTATAAAAAATTTGTATCTATATAAAAATATCTGATTTTTGCAAACTAAAACTTAAAATCTGATTTTGGAATTTAAATCTTCAAAAGTAGGGCTCCATGTAATTTCCACTTAAAAAAATCCACGTGAACTTGGGGGCCTGTCTGTTCACTACATTTCCAGCAATTGGACCCAGAAGAAAGGCCCGGCCCCTTCTTTCCAGCCCCCCCCCAAAAAAAACCCATCAGTTGACTGGAAGGAATCCGATGTCCAATTGAACAAGAACCCTGTTGATTCTTTGGGTCCAAAAGACCCATGTTCAGTTGCATATACTGGAGAAAGAGATGGGTCAGAGTTATCTGGCTGAATGAAGGTGGGGGCAATTGTATGGGTAGACAAATTGGCTAGAGCCTATTAGGAGACCAGTAGGCCAAAGATGATAATGGACCGAGCTTCCATAAAATGGGGATAAGACCTGTCATCAACACTTACCACCTCCAACGGAGGATGACGAGCCTTAAAAGTCAAGAAAAGTGATTTACAAGGAGCTTTTAACAAAGTAAAATTCTCTTCAGAAACAAATAAAGAATCATATGCCCTCCCCATAACTTTATGTTTAAATGCAAGAAATTCACCCTAAGCCAAATCATTCACCACTGCTTCAACTTCATCTTCTCCAACTAGTTACCAAGAGAACCTCCAACTATCAAGAAACTAGTAAATCGACTCATCAGCAGGTTTATTGGGGCATCTATATCTTTTTCAGTTATCTTTCCTGTCAATATAGCTCTCACCAGTAAATTTTTTTGGTTCAGAATTACAAAATATCACCGCAAGCAGTTCTTCAGATTCAAAAAGTGAATATGGCCAATGTAAGTTCCTCAAAACTGTATATTATCACACACAAAATTTGTAGTTATGACAAAAAAATTATTTCTAATGGTCACAGTTTCACTCATGCCATTTTTTGGGTGCCATTAGGTAGTGGAGTTGAAGGTAGGCTTACACTGTGACGAATGCATCAAGAAAATCTTGAAGACAATCAAGAAGATTGAAGGTACTGTTCAGATTTCCTACCAAAAATTCCTATCCTCAAAATATTGAAGATAAAATCTAAAATAAACATGTTATCTCTCTACCAATTTAAAGTCTTTAGATGTATTAATTCAATATGGTATCGGCTAGTAAACATATCGGTTCAAATCTTTGTTCCCACTTACTTTCGGACGAAGTGGTATAATACCAACAGCTAGTTTATATATAAACTCCCAAAATGTTAACAATGCCTATTGATTCTGGATGCAGATATTGAAACATATGATATTGACACAAAATTAAACAAGGTGACTGTAACTGGCAACGTGACAACTGAAGAGGTCATCAGGGTTCTTAACAAGATTGGGAAACAACCAAGTGTATGGGATGAAGACTCAGCAAATCATATTCCAAACTAGACTGCCATTCCTAGTCCATATTTGGAAGCCATAGCTGCATCAGTTTCAAGCATCAGATATATTGTACCAGAGCTGATTAATGATACATGCTAAACTATAGCCCCCAAGAAATACTATTGGGATTATTTGTGCACTGTGTTCATTGAAGAGTACTTTGTGGATTTTGGGGAAATGATATATTCATTACACTGATTGACATAAATTGATGGAACTGCTACGTAAGTGGTTGATGTGTTTATTTTGCATAGATGGAAAAATGTAATTCTCATGAATCGCAATAAGACAATTAAAAACAAAAGGATGAAAAGCAAATTGAAGGAAAATTCCGATGAACTTTTCATCCATTTAATTAACAATTTATTTTATAATTACAGAATCACACAAAAAGCGAAAAATAAAAACTACAGAAAAGTCAAGACGAGTCAGTACAAGGAAGTCGCACAGAAACAGTAGATCCATAATCGGAGAGTACTGGATAGCAACTCACTCTAACGCGGCTGCTGAATCGGCCTCGGATTAACCTTCACATTCACGATCTTCGGCGCCTTCTCGCAGTACCTTGGCATCTCCATTCCGCCACGCGCCTTCCTCCACTTTAACAGCCCCAGCGTCACCAAATCCATCTTCCCCTCTTCCTCTGTAGACCAAAGAAAAACACTCCGAGTCAACAAGGAACCAAAACACACGCACGCACATGAACTGAGTCAATGAGCGAGTCAACTCGGAGTTTAATTCTACTACACTTACCTTTTCTGGCGTTACCATTGACGATGCCATCGTCAAAAAAGAAGCTTCCTATATCGCCGGAGACTGGAAAATTAGAATAATTAGTATCAGGATTGTCAATTTGGGGGTCGGAAAAGCACTCCCGGAGCCAGTAGTCTCGAAATGAGGCGGAGGATTGAATCAGATCCCACCACTGGTCAGAAAAATCCTCCACCGCAAGGTACGCCGACGGCACAAATATCGGCGCGTTAGGGTTCAGCATTGACGTTGCCATTCTTCCTGCACTCTGCAAAAGAAACCACAGTAAATATACACATTTATACATACATATATAATGTATTAGAGGGAGAGGGAGAGGGAGAGGGAGGAGGAGGAGGAGGAGGAGGGAGTGGTCCTGAACTGAAGATAGGTTCGAGTTGATGATGATGTTTGGATAATGTGAAGTGAAAGGGCTAAAATATAGCCCTCCGTCCCAATTATATAGGCTTGTTTGATTTTTCACACGGATTAAGAAAATTTATTTAATGTCATTGAAAAATTAATTTTTGCCAAAATCTTTCCTAGTTTACCCCTATTTAATTTTCAGTGGGTAAAACTAAATTATTGTTGGAATTCATAAAGAATTTGAATTTTCAAGAAGTTTGCATATTAAGTGGGGAAAATTTAATAAGGGTATATTAGTAAAAGAACACAATAAAATATTTTACATTAGGAAACAAGCCTATATATTTGGGACAAGAGAAAAAGGAAACTCAGGCTATATAATTGGGACGGAGGAAGTATTGGTTTTGGATAAAAAGGAGTTTCAAGTCACGTGTTTACTGACACGTATGGTGCTATTTTATTATTTTTTTAAAAATATGTTAGGTAAGTTGATCAACATAGATAAGACTGACACGTAGACATTAAAATTGTATTTTTATATGGATAATCTATTTTAAATAATCAATTCATTTAAATCTATTAAAATTAAAATCTAAAAAAGTCTATTAAGGCACATCCTATTTAAAAAGTCCATAGGATAATTTAAAATTCATAATTTTTAATTGAAATATAATTCGGTGATTGTAAAAGAAATTATCGATTTTATCTATAAATAGACCTAAAGTCCAAGAGAAATGATAGGTTGAACTATAGAAGAAAATCACAAGCAAGCAGAAAATCAGAAGGTCCGAGTGAAGAAGAGTCCAATAAATTTAGTACACTACTTTTTAACCAAAAAAAAAAAAAAGGCAACTTACAAAAATATCCCTAAAATGAGAGGTCTTTTGAAAATTCATATGAAAAATATTTTGAAAGTAAAAAAAATCCAAAGTTAAGTATTATTTTTTTAATTAAAAAATGACATATAATATCGTTTTTATTAAAAAGTGATGTTTGTTACTAAAAAAAAGTGAAAAAAATTTTAAGAAAGTTATAGGAAAAAGTGAAAAATATTATAAAAATGTACAAAAGTTTCAAAAAGTGATAAATATTCAAACAAATGGCAAAACACTAATCAAAACCTTAGAATCAATTTCATAAAGTGATAGAAATTAAAAAAAAGTGATAACTGAAAAAAAAAAGTAACAAAATACCAACCAAAACTTTGGAATCAATTTAATAAAGTGACATAAACTTTAAAAAAAAATGATAAAAACTGAAAAAAGTAACAACACTAAAAAAAGTGACGAAACACCGATCACTTTTTCTAGTGGTGTCAATCGAACCGAGCAGCTCGTCGGCTCAGCCGCTTGGATAGTACTGTTGACGCCCACGAGCCGCTCGGGCTCATAAAAAACTAGCATGAGCACGAGCTGAACAGGCTGGCTCGATAGACGAGCTGAGCCTCGGCTCGTCACTGTTCACGAGCGGCTCGCCGAGCAGCTCGTGAACGAGCCCATGAGCCACTCGGCTCGTGGGCTAGTCTAATAGGAAAAAAAATATAAAATTAAAAAAAAAAATTGTGTGACCAGAATAGTCACTGAATTTTTCAGTGACTGTTTGGTCACAATTACAAAAAAAAAAAAAATTATTTTTATTTTTTTCTACTTTTCTTCTCCTATAAATACTCAACCCATTACAACATTTTTTTCCTACCAAACTTTCATTCTCTACTCTCTACTCTCTACAATTTACAAATCATTATCAACAATATCATTCATTTAGGGTGTGTTTGGTACACATTAAAATTTTCATTCTCATTCTTCTACTCATTTTCAACCACACATTTTTCATTAAAATAATATTTTCCATCACATCAATAACTTTTCCTTCTTTTTCAACCACACATTCTCCATCAATCTATTATTTCAAAATACATTCTTCCAAAATAATATCCATCAAACACACCCTTGTTTTATAATTCTCTTCTACATTTTTTACATTATTATCTTAATTTTACAACCCATTTTATACACTATTATATAATCTTCATTCACTTTTCAATTTTACATTTCTACATTCTATTTCAACATTCAATTTCTACAATTCACAAATGAATCAACGAGCATTTGTTGAAAACTTTTTCGGTATAGAAGGCGAAACACCTGCCCAAAATCAATTTGGGAATGAATTTACCGGTCTCAATGAATTACCAATTCCAGAAAATATTGAAGATTTCGACGTTCGTGAAGGTAGTTATCCTGATCCAATTGATTTGGATGACGTTGATGTTGATCCTAAAGTTCCAATTGATTTGGAACAAGATGAAGAACCTGCATTAAATATTCCCGATGCAAGAGGGAAGAGAAAGGGGAAGAAGCAGGCAAAATGTTGGGACCATTTCAAATTGGTTAACATTGGTCGTGTGATCGATTGACTTTCAGAAACCAAAGCAGTATGTAAATACTGTCAACAACGACTGGCATGGCAAAAAGGTATTGGAACCACTCACCTCAACCGTCACTACAAAATATGTGCGACCACACATGGGCTTCTTCCAAATAGTCAAACGCAACTACAGTTTGGTACTAGTAGCGCCGGTGCTACTACTACGCCACTTTCTACGTAGATGTATTCGGAGGAGGAAGCTCGAACGGGAATGATGAAATTCGTTGCCGCGGCGGAGCTGCCACTAGCAATAGTGGACAACCAACATTTCTTAAACTACGTCAAACAATATCTTCAACTGAGGTACGTTAGGGTAAGTCGAAATACTCTTCGTTCTAATACAATTGAATATTTTCTTAATGCAAAGAATTTATTGATTGCGGATTTAGAAAAATATGGGGGTGTGATATCTTTAATTTCGAATTTGTGGGAATTGATTAATAAGAGAGGTTATATAGCTGCAACTGCACACTATATAGATCCACTTTAGGTTATGCATAAAAAAATTGTTGCTTTTAAAATTGTTGAGTATCCTCATAACGCTCAAACTATATTTAATGTTATTATGTTAATAATTAGAGAATATAAATGCGAGAGTAAAATTTGTTCTTTTACATTTGAAAATGCTTACGTAAATAAAGTTGTTATCGATAAATTACATAGAGTACTTTAACCCGATTTCGGTGGTTATTTATTTCATATTCGATGTGTGTGCCATATTTTTAATTTAATTGTACAAGACGGTTTAAAATGTGTGAAGGATGAAATTAGCCGAATTAGGATTGGGAAGACGTTAATTATCGAATTCAACATAAATATGTCGAAATTGCATGTAATCAAGTAAGTGATATTTAATTTCACTACATTCATTACAAAATTTTAATTTCATACCATTATAATTTTTTAAAAAAATTATACACGTAACAAGTTATTCGTATACAATTTTAACTCCGCCTACTCGAAATTGAAGTAACCGATCCCAAACCCGGATAAAGGAGGAGTGTTTATCTTTTTTTTTTTTAAAATAAAAATGTTTTAGAAAATGTATATTTATTATTTTAAAAATTATAAATGTTTTGGAAAATGTATATTTTTAAAAAAAATAGAAAATGTATATATATATATATATATATATATATATATATATATATGTATGTATGTATGTATGTATGTATGTATGTATGTATGTATGTATGTATATATATTTATTTATTTATTTATTATTATTATTATTATTTTTTGAATTAAAGATTTAGTTATAGTAGCGTTTAAAAAAAAACGTCAAATTTGATGAGCCGGTGAGCCGAGCTGCTCGTTTTGGCGAGCTCGACCAAAATCCAACGAGTCGAGCTTAAGCTCGGCTCGTTGGAAACGAGCCACTTGCACGAGCTCGGCTCGTGCGAGTATGGGTCGAGTTGGCTCGGCTCGGCCCATTGACACCACTAACTTTTTCTGGTGAATTTTATCACTTTTTATAAAAGTGAAATTGTATCACTTTTTAATAAAAAGTTAAGCGTAATATAACTTTTTAATATAAAAAATGACATATAATATCACATTCATTAAAAAGTGAAGTGAAATACAATGTCACTTTTATTATAAAGTGATATTTCTCACTGAAAAAATGACGGAATTTTTTTTTAAAAAAAGTAACAAACAATAAAAAAGATAATAGAAAAAAGTAACAAACACTAAAAAAGTTACATGAATTCAAAAAAAGTAACAAACGTTTAGAAAAAGTGACAAAAAGCTAAAAAAAAAAAACAGCAAACATTCAAAAAAATGACAAAACACCAATCGAAAACAAAACATTCATAGCAATTTTGGTTGAAGCAATTTCAAATAAATAAAAGAAAATAGGACTCTCAAGACCAATAGAATAGTAATAACATAGAATAGGAGCTTGGGGATAAGTCCTTGGGCAAATAGAAATGGTTTAGCATTCCTCGGTAACCAACTAAGCAGCAGAGCCTACAGTCCGATGCAACTTAGCATCAATCTCATATCATCCTCCATTTCCGGTTGTAAAAAATAAATTCAAAAATTAGACTTTTTTTTCGTTTAGATTATATAGCATGCAAGAAACAGGAAGAGGAAATGGAGAGAGATTGTAAATGCTTGGGGAAAAGAAGAGGAAATCAATCAAATAGCAGGGATAAAAAGACCCACCAAACCATGAACTCCAATTTCGATATCTCGTCAACAAATCATTCTCAATTACCCCCCAAAACTCCATTACTTTGTCTTTCTTTCCATGCTTTATTGCATTAACAATATAATACCCCATAATAGACTGCTCACATATCGACATTGTAGCGAGCAGTGCAAAATCAGAATGAGAAAAATATCGCTCGAAGAAATTGAGTAAATCAATCAACTTTTCAGCCACGAATTTGGGGATGTAGATAGAGAAAATCAAATCTAAAATCTTATCGACTTCAAATCCCTTGCCAATAGCTAATTTGTCAAATTTTTAGAGTATCGAGCCTAGTTTTCTCTAACTTTTAATGTTTTATGTAACACACATGTATGCATTTATTTAATTGATTCAAAAGAATTCACTTTTTAATTGATTCAAAAAAATTCAAATGAGATAACTTGCGACTTTCTTCAAAGAAGTGACAACGAACATTACTTTTCTCATTCATATTTGTATTTATATTTTCAAGATTCAAATATGAAATGAATTCAAATCTTGTAATTCTGTATAAAATTAAATATCATAATTTTATTGAAAAGGGAAATACAATATCATATTTATTAAGAAGTGATGTTTGTCACTCAAAAAAGTGACAAATACTAAAAAATGACTAAACACCAATCATAACCAATGTTTGTCACTAAAACAAGTGACATAAACTTTTTAAAAAGTAACAAATAATAAAAAAGGAACAAAAATTTTTAAAAAATGACAAACAATATTCAAAAAAGTGATAAAAACACAAAAAAGTGATAAAACATTAATGAAAACATGTGTTTGTCACCAAAAAAAGTGAGAGAAATTTTTAAAAAATAGCAAACAATAAAAAGTGACAACATTTTCAAAAAGATGACAAGTAAAAAAGAAAGAAAAAAGAAAGTGACAAACACAATTCAAGAATGTGGCAACCACTCTAAAAGTGACAAAAAATAAATAAAAAAAGTGATAAACACTTAAAAAAGAGAACGTATCAATTAAAACATATGTTTGTCACTCAAAAAAAGTTATAGAAATTAAAAAAAGTGATAAAAATTTCGAAAAAGTGACAAAAAATTTTAAAAAATGACAAGCACTGAAAAAAGTGACAAAATACTAATCAAAACATTAAAATATATCATTTTATATAAATTCAACCGCTCCACCACCACCACAGTCATTATATTACACAGAGAAGCCACTTGTCCTACCAATGATTTTAGATTGTCTTGGAAAGTCAAGGTGTGCCTATTACCACAAAGGATTCTGTTTTACCTTGAATATTTCAACGAATAGTATGGTATAGTCATTGTCAATGTTAATATTAGATACAATGAAGAAGATTAAAAAAAGTGACATAACACAAATTAAAATATTGAAATCAGTTCAATAAAGTGACAAAAGTAAAAATAAATAAGTGATACAACCATCGTCCCTTCTCTTTCTTTGTTCACCACCAAGTACCTTAAATCAATTCATTGGCAAAACACCAATCAAAATGTCAAGCATCTTTAAGTCAATTCACCGCCACATCATCTACCAACTCACCCAACCTATTAATCAAATAAAATAAATGTGGGAAGTAAAAGTGACATACAATGTCCTTGGTGTTACAAGAGATTACTTGTGGTGGTTGCAAGTTTGCACACATTTATGTTAATAGAACGTAAGGATAAAATTTATGATGATATAGAACAAAGAAAAAGGCTGACCAACATAACCAGATATGTCATTCTTCATCCAAGTTGAGTATGCCAATCGTTGTCTCCTCTTGTCGAAAACAACCTTGAAAGACTCGTTCTCAGCATCACCATTGCTGCCACATCAAGAACTGGCACCAAAGCTAAATCTAGTTTTTCCTCAAGCTATCAAAAGTACTAAAATGGACATCAACAATTTGGGATCCTCTCGTCAGCATCGGAGGCTCAAATAGTTGAACAAATGAAATACCAAACCCTTAAACAGATCATTGAGCGAATCTTACCTCAAATGAAATTCAAAATAAAGAAGCACGACACATAGAATTGATACAAGTACCCTATCGAGAAATAGTACAATTGAACTAAAAACACAGGCATGCATATTCTAAAAAATCCTCGATATTTTAGTAGTTGCTATTTACTTCTATTGCTCAACATAATGCATCACAGTTCATGATGGCAGAGATTAGTAATGCAATCATGTGTTGACAGTCATTGGCAGAGCAACCCCTATTAGTGTTTCTCGGTGGAGCAATCAACATAAAGGCGAGCTAACACACTCTGTACTTTCAAATATAAAGAACTTAGTTATCATCATGTATTGATATTATTTTCTTATCAAACGAAAGTGAAAGCAAAGTAAAACACAAAATTATTGTGCAGCTTTTATCCCTTAGGTGATGAATAAACTTGGAATTCACATTGTAGAGATAGAATATAAATATTGAATAGTAAATCAGAAATAAATCTTACAAGAATGGTGCGGCAATGGCATTAATGAATCCAACCCTAAAGAAAAATAGCTCAACCGATCCATATATACCAACAAAAGTGTAGGAAAAAAATTCAAATGTCCCCACTAATCAAATTCAACGACTTTCATTCTATCTTTCCCTTTGATAACAAACTATGCAACTAAATCGGCCATAAATTTGAAAATTAATCAGCACAAACTAGCCCAAAAACAAAGACAACCGAGATAGCAAGGGAGAGAAGAAGAATGTGTCGAGGAAGCAAAATGAAGATCTGGTGGTGGAAGTTTTAGTCGAATTTATGGCTTCTGGTTTGAGGTTTTCTGTGGTTTTGGTTTGGGGGTATTGATCGTATTATTTACGATTAAAGGATTTTATTTAGTTTCAGGGGGTAGTTTTCCAGTTTGTCATTTTTAGAGGGTAGTGGACCTAATTACCACAAAATAAAATGGAAAATTAGGCTCAATACCATTAGAAATCGATGAATTTGAATAATACCCTGTTAATGAATTAAATCATATAATAATGTAACAAATACATTATAAAACCCTCCAAAACCTTGACCACATGCAAGCACACAGAAAACCCCCCAAACCCCTGAGCGCACACACAGGAGAATATATGGACAACACATTTGTCCACTTTTGCGTCTAAGAAGATTTGATGCAAAAATTGAATCTGTTAACGGTTTGGTAATTATATTCCTACAGCATTTTTGTAGCCATGAATTATGATTTGAAATCGGTGTTCTCTTGGTTACAACCATATTTTTATTACAAAACCGTCAATTCATGGCTGCAAATTAGAGAGAGAATTCAAAGGGAAATTAAACAATGCAAAATGGTGAGAAGGTAAGGGAATGTTCTCTTCGTATTTCAATTTTTTGTTTTGAGTTTTGCGTTTAGAATGTTAATTTTGAGATTACTGAAAAGTGTTCTTTTTGTCATTTTGAAAAATTATTTCTAAAAATCAAAAATTGGAAAACTCGTTCTCTTTCTTTCCCTCGCTCTCTCTCCTTCCACTCTCTCTGTCGTCTCTTTCTCTCGTTTTTCTCTCTTCTTCCCCTCTTCTTTGTCGACGAGCAGCGACAGTGGCTGCGATCAGTGCATGGTGTGCGACAATGGTTGGTTGTGGCTGCGATCGCTGGTGGCTTCATCTCTCTTTGTTTTTTCTTTACTATGGCGGTAGTGTGTGGTGGTTTTGGGTACGTGGTGTGAGACGGTGGTTGGTTGTGGATGCGATCGCCGGCAGCTTCATCTCTTTTTTTTTTTTTGGATTGTGGCTATGGCGGTGGTGTGTGGTGGTTTTGGGTGCGTGGTGTGTGACAGTGGTGTGGTGCAAGTTGTGGTTGTGATGGTGGTGTTTGGGTTCGTGGCTGTGGCAGTAGTGTGATGATGATTTTTCTTCTGCTGTTGTGGTTGTGGAGGTTTTTGTGGTGGTGGATAGCCGATTTTTTTGGTGGTGGCTGTGGTGGCGGAGCTAGCGGTTGTGTGGTGATGGTTGGGGTGATGTTGTGGCAGTGGCAGTGGCAGTGGTTTTTGTTGTGGTGTGGTATAGGCAGCGATGGTGGTGGTTGCGGTGGCGGCGATGGTGGTGTGGTGCGGGCGGCATTGGTGGTGATTGGGGTGACGTTAAACTGAAAACATTTAAAACGCGTTTTGAAATTTTTTTCTTGATTTAACTGAATACACCAAAAACGACATTTTTGTCGTTTTCGATTTTATTTGTACATTTTAAACTCGTTTTCGAAAATTCGTTTTTGAAAATAAGTAAGTACGTGTTTTCACTGTTTTGAAAAAAAACGAATTGAAAACGGCAAAGAGAAAAACCCCTAAGCTTTTATTTAGCAAATGTATTCAGTTTTCAACGTTGACGGTTTGGGTTGGTTTTCGTTTGACTTTATTTGTATCTGTTGGAGGATTTATTCATGAAGTTACAATTTCAATATAGAGTTTAGAGTTCTTTTTTCATATGAATGCATTAAAAAATTTAAGTTTTTCTTGACTATCAGAAATAGATCAATAAGTTTAGAGGATTTATTAATGATATCTGGTATCCATTTTATAGTCATCAAATTTATGGACCAGCCCCAGGCCATTTGATGCAACAATACAATCGGCTAGGCGAGCTTGACAATTGCTTTGAAAAGTGGACTGCTTTTATTGATTTTTTACTTCTACAACACTTTTGACATGATTTTTCAAAACTCCTAATTTCAAGGGCGTTTTTGTTAGTTGTCCTAAAAAAAAAAATAGGGCACAAAAATTGAAGCCAATATTTGGATAAAATAAGGGGAGATGCAAATGTCAATATTTCTTTAAAAACTTGTTTGTTTATGTCAGTTTTAATTTAAAAAAATAACATCGTACCTCACTTTTTAATAATAAAAAAATGTCTAACTTGATTTTTCGTCATTATATGCTTATTTCTATAACAAATGATTTCTTGGTAGAATATATTGCAGTTGAATGCAAATGTCATGTTTTGGTGCTTGTATATTCTTTTAGAATTAAGCTACTCTACCAGGCTGTAAAAGGCCTTGTAGAGTAGTTGTCTCACATGAAGTGGATCCCGAGGACCCACCTCATTAAACCCTCCCCCCCCCACCCAAATGTTTTATAACCCACCCCCCTCAAGACACATTTGCTTTGTCAGGTCTTTTACCGACCTGGCAAAGTAGCACAGTCCATCCTTTTAAGTCTTACTTGAAACTAAAAGTTGGCATTTGATGTAATATTTTCTGTGACCTTTTGCTCTTAGGTTCGGCCTTAGTGGTGAATCTGGTGATGTGGATGGGTTGAATTTGCATAAAATGATATATTTTAAAGTTTTGATTGATGTTGTCACTTTTTGAATTTACGTCATTATTTTGAACCTTTTTCACTTTTTTTTTTTTGTTTTTGTCATCTTTTCACTTTTTTTTCCAGTTACTTTTTTTGTGTGACGAAACACCACTTTTTTAATAAAATCGACATTGTATGATTAATGGGTTGACCAGGGCCGGCCCTGGCCCAAGGCAAACAAGGCCACTGCCTTGGGCCTCATATTTTTAAGGGCCTCTAATTTTTTTTTTTTTAAAAGGCCCAAAAGCTCCAATCCAAAACCCCTCAAACTCTCTTTTAAAAGAAAAAATCTGCAGAGAAGTAGAACAATGAAACAAACCGTCCGTTTTCTCCAATCGTCTTCTTATCTTTACCAAAAATTCTCTCTTTTCCATACGTGACAATTGACGATTCATACTTTTCATTAAGCCCTCGTTGAAAATCTGAATTACCCATTATCTTCTGATTCTTTTCGTCATTCTCGTTTTGTGATTTCATTAATCAAATTCGATTTGCAAGAACCTGCTATTAACATTTGAATTTGCTCTAGCTGCCTGAACGAAAGGACTGAGGTTTGAGGGAGCACGACTTAATTTTCCACCGGAGAAGTTGAACACTTACAAGTGAGTTTTTGTTTCTTCAATTGTTTCTCTGAATATTCAAGAAAATATAAATTCCTTTTTAACATTTTTCAATGTTATGAAGATACCAAAATGGGTTCATAATTTATAATTACTAATTTCATAAGTGAAATCAATTACTAATTTAAAAGGAAATTGAGATTTGGGAAAGTTTCTGAAGTTTCTGGGATTCAGGCCAAGAAATTCTTCTTATGGGTTTGAGGTTTTTTGTTACTGGGATTGGATGATTGAATTTTATGTGGATGCTCTTTCGCAGAAACTACCGGTGGACGAATTTGAGACTATTCCAACTTGCAAGGTTGAAGGGATTCAAGATTCTGTCTCTTACCTGGAAGCATCAATTTGAGGTAAAAGTTGCAATCTTTATGTTTGAATTTGGTTTAAAAATTGAGTCTTTAAGGTTTATATTGTGTAATTGTGTCCATAAACAAAAAAAAATTAAAAATTGTTTGATGATTGGATTTGAATGAATTTTTGGATTGATAATGACAATAATGTTATCAAGTTGAATAAAGTAATTTTCTGTGATATTCCTGGTTAACTTCTCATGGTTTTGGAATTTGGATTGTGGATTGATTTGAGTATTATTGACTATTGTGTTTATATGTGTACAAAATAGAAAATGGCACCTAAATGAATATTATCACCAGTGAATTATGTACAAGTTTTGACATGGTGTGAGGATTCGTCGCATGTAGAAAATGGCACATAAATGAATATTATCAACTGTGAATTGTGTAGAGGCATGCATAGGTACATGAATGAAGTACTATTGCTGAAAATATAAAAAGTTACACATTCCGGACTGAGAAACTGATATCTACATGTATATTGTAGTAAAGCATGCTTGAAATGAAATGTTGTTTTGCAAATGCTTGGATTGCTTATAGAGTATTATTGACTATTCCTTGTCACATTTGCCTTTGCTGAAAGAAGTTTTTCAAGTCGAAGTTGATGAAGTCTTATATTCGATCAATCATGTCATAAGAGCAATTGAATGGATTAGCTATGATTTCTATTGAAAAAAATGTGTTGAAAAAACTTAATTTTAGTAGTTTGATTACTGATTTTACATCTCAAAATATGAGAAGATTAAATCTTATGCTAGCCTAATCTCTTGGGTTGTAAGAGAAATTTTAGTTTACTACACTATCTTTTAAATTATATAAAGTCTTCTTTTTAATATAAAAGTGTTAATTATTTAAATATTTAAATTTTTTTACAATTATAAAAAAATGATTATTTTGATGGGCCTCATAATAATTAATCGTCTAGGGCCTCTAAATTCTCAGGACCGGCACTGGGGTTGACTAGCTTGGTAGATGAAGGAGACGGTTAATTAACTTAAAGATACTTGGTGTTTTGTTGGTGAACTACTTAAAGATGCATGATGATAAACGAGGAAAGAGGAGGGATGGTGATTGTCATCTTTTTTTTTTCTTTTTAAATTACTATCACTTTATTTGTTGTGTTTTTTTTAAAAATTTTGTCACTTTTTTTAATATTTGTCAATCTTATTTTTTAAAATTCTGTCTTTTTTTCCCCCTTTTTTCCTTCACTTTCTTGAAATTTCTATCATTTTTTATTGAAAACGTCATTTTTTTAATAAAAGTGTACTTGTATGTCCTTTTTTAATAAAAGGTGACGCTTGATATTGTATCAATTTTTTTTATTGAAAAGTCACATTTAATTTTATAAAGTATTTTTTACTTCCAAAATACCTTTCATATACTTTTTCAGAAGACTGCTAATTTTAAAGGTATTTTTGTAAGCTGCCCAAAAAAAATTATAGTTGGACCCAACTTTAAAATAGGGAATATTACATAACTAAGATGTTAAGTTTCATCAATTTCAAATTTAAGATATCAATGTCTAAAATTTAAAATTTCAGACTTTTTAAAATTTTATTTATAAATTAATTAATTAAACATATATTTTATTAATAAAATATATTAAAGTCACAATTTCATATAATTTGGTCACAAATTCCATATAATTGGTCACGTATTATTAATTGGTCACAAATCACAATTTTTATATGTCACAAATTATTTTACGATCACAATTCAAAAAATATATAAGTCACAATTTGTTTATCGGTCACAAATAAAAAATTTGACGTCACAATTTGTTCAACGTCACAAATCTATCAAATTAATAAGTCACATATTATTCATTGGTCATAAATGACAGATTTTATATCTCACAAATTATTTTACGGTCACAATTCAAAAACTTTATAAGTTACAATTTGTTCATCGATCACAAATAAAAAAATTTATACATTACAATTCATTTACCGATAATTACAAATATTATAAGTCACAACTTATTAGACAATCACAAATTATCGGTTACATATTAACAATGTTTTAGGTCACACATTATGTCTTTGTCACAAATTATCGAATTTTAAGGTCACATTTCAATAATTAGTGACAATGAACCAAATAATTGGTCACATACACCAAAACACCCCACCCTCGATCTCGATTAACCACCAATCCTTGGTCACAAATCAACCAAATAATTGGTTACAAACACTATCCTATCACCGCTACTATCACAACACCACCACCACAAGATCCAATACACTCCCAACAAAAATCATCACAATCGCCTTGCCATCGCCGCCACCAGCCACCACCATCACAACCACCGCACCCAACCACCGCACACCACCACCGCAACACCATACCAACTGCTAATCAATGCACCACAGCCACGACCACAAAAGCCGTCTCTCACGCCAACCAACACCACCACGGCCGCCACCACCAACTGCGAACACAACAAACCTCACCTAAAAAACTCCGGCGCCAATTCATCGACACATCAATGCCAGATTCACCACCACCACCAGCAGATTCAATAAATCCATTTTGATCCACCACCAATCCAACACCACCGCACCAACAAAAAATATTGCCAAATCACGACGCAGAGCACAAACACACCATCATCGTACACTACCTTGGCCACCACAAATCGGCAAAACACCACAACTCGGGACCTAGTTAGATCTACCACCAATCTAACACCACCACACCAACAAAAATTATTGCCAATCACAAAGCAGTGCACATACACACCACCATCGCACAACACTTCGACCACCACAAATCACCAGAGAAACACCACAAATCGACAAAGCACCATAGCTCCGATGCCACGCATCAACGCCGCGCGCAAAGGAGTGGTCCTACGGGCTGGACTGGTACAGATCGCCACAGCTGTTGCGCCTCCGCAGAATTGGAGGTTGCTGAAAGCAAAATTTTTAAGCTTCGAATCACCCTCTCTTACGCCAATGGAAATTGGAACGTGAAGTTTGAAATGTATGGGTAAGGATTTTCGGTTGGACGGGTTGGGGATAGGTTTAATAGATAATGGGTGAATGGATGAATATTAAAAGATGAATAATTATCTGATTTTGAAAAAAAAAATTCTTAAAATCTGATTTTTGAATTCTACATCTTAAAATTCTTATTTTGTGTAATTTCCACCTAAAATAAGCTAACTACCCACACTCTTCAATATTTATCCATTATCCATTGAACCAATTAGACCCATCCCGAATTCCCAACCCCAACTAATCAAAAGGCCTTACTATACTTGTCTTCATATATATGGAAGTGAGAGAACAGAGAAGCGAAAGACCAAAAAAGCATTCAAGATTGAAAAAAATTAACAATGATTCTCCGAAGTCCGACCTCTCACTGCCCATTGTTTCCTCCAACCGTTGACTGTTGATCGACCGTCGAATGCCGTTCATGTTATTTGCAGGGTAAACTAATGAAATATGGCGTATATGGCATGAACCCTATTTAGGTTTTTGATTGCTTTCTACATTGCCCTGTTTGACATCCATCATTTGAAAACTTGTTTTTTCTATATATTCATTTTCAACTATACATTCACAAATCAAATATATTCTACAAATAAATTCAAAATTTTTCTCTACTTTGTAACCATGCATTTTCCTATAAATCTCTATTCAAAGCATTGTGCGTATCAAATAACGGCCATCAAACAGGGGCCTCGTTGAGGTTATATTGGAATTCTTTGTGTGATTGTTATTGAATTTTATGGGGTTGTAATTGGTTGTGTTTTCTCTGCTATCACTCTTATTGTTTGTGAGGTAAACAAATTAAATATGCTTATTGTGTTTCATAAAAAAAAATCCTGCTTGAGAATAATAATTTTGTTAATATTATTTTTTGTTTTTTCATTTTTTAATTAATTGATTCTGACTTCAAAAAATTGGTAATTAGCAAAAAAAATTGGGAATCGGCAGCGTTCTTTGTCAAACTCTTCAAAAAAGATCTCAAGACATTTCAACTGCTATCAAATCTATCTCCACCACAAAAGGTCTCCTTAAAAAATTTAGAGAAGATGGTTGGGACAAATTTCTTAACGTAGTGAAAACTTTTTGCTCAAGAAATGATGTTGATATACTTGACCTAAACTCCTTTTATAAGATTGGTCGTCCTCGTGAGCAAGTTACACTTGAGCATCATTACTACAATATTTTTAATAAAGTCATAAATTTTCAGATGATAAAGTTAAATACAAGATTTAATGAACTATCAATAAAACTCATCTATCTCATTATTGCTTTCGATCCTCGAAATTCTTTTGAATCATTCAACGGGATGATATTTACAAAATTGAAGAGAAGTTCCATCCTTGTGATTTTTCGCAGCAAGAGCTCCATTCTTTGAGGTTTGAGTTGCAATATTATGAGCATGATGTGATTCGTGATCCTCGATTTCAAGTGCCTTCACTTTCTTCGTTATGCAAGCTTTTGGTTGCAAGTAAAAGATCAGAGAATTACATTATTCTGACTAGATTGATTTATTTTATACTGACACTACATGTATCTACAACGACTACTGAACGAGCTTTTTCGACAATAAAACATGTGAAGACAACATTTCATAATAGAATGGATGATTAGTTTTTTGTTGATTATATAACACTCTACAATTCTCATTCGATGTAGAGTCTATTGTAGATGAGTTTTACGTTGTTAAAGCTCGATGGACACAACTTCTCTAGGTAATGTCGTAATGAAACTTTTTTGTTATATAATGTATAAAAGATTGTGTTTATTTTAAATTTCAGCTTCCCCAACATTATTTTTTGGATTCGCCCATGAGAATAGAGACTACACGATCATGCACTATGATAGGCATAATAACCACTTTCAATCTCACCCTGTCAATCATTCATAGATCTAGATAGCCATGTCAATATGGTTCGCTGGCTCGGGTTCGGCCCAAAAAAGCCCAAGCAGGCCCAGTCCCCCCGGTCGGCCGTGTCACGGACCATTTCGGCATGTGAAGCTAAAAAGAAAAAAAAAGCTTAACACTGTAATTTTTTTTATATGTTAATATTTAGTTATTATTTATAATACATATAAAATGCACAAATTTTAAATTCTTTATAAAAATTTTAAATTTGTCACGATTTTATTTTTTTTAAAAAGGCCGGCTCAGCTCGTTAGGGCCCAAGCCAAAAGCTCGAGTCTAGCCTAATTTTTTTTGCCAAGCTTTTGCTCTACTCGGCTCGTTGACACCCCTAAATCTAGACCATATTTAACTAAAATAAAAGTTACTTTTAAGTAACTCTTTTTTTTTTTAAGAAGTCGGTCTATATCTATTTTCCAAACTAGTACTCTCAACATTTTTTTCGTTCTATTTTTATTTTAAAAAATGGCTAAATTTTTCTTGTAAAAAAAAATACTATAAAGTACTATTTTCTATTGTATGTGAATAGTGGTACTGTTCACGTGAACAATTGCTCAATTTGTATCAGAATTCAACATAAGTATTTAATAAAGCAGATGTTGTGGGTTCGAATATTGGAGGACTTTAAAGATTGCACGTGTTATGATAGAAAAATTGAAAAGGAATAACGAACTTTATTCAAAACCTTTTCACATAAAACCCTAGATCCATATCCATATTGAAATCTGAAAAATGAATATAAACATAAAACATACCTGAATCCATGATAATTAGATTGTTAGCCTGAAAGAATCACGATCTTGATTGTTAGCCTGAAAGGATCACGATCTTCCAATTTGATTTGTGAACTTCACTTCAATCTTGATTTCTATGGATGGGGATGTAGAAACCTTGAAGAACACACTCAAATGGGGACCATAACCCATATATAAGATAATGACCATTCATTATCTTTCATTTGTTTTAAATCGGCCCCTCAACAATTTAGAACAAACTTCCGGTCTCTACACTTTAATTCCACGAAATTCAATACCCATTAGTCAAACTTTATCTTTAGTGGATCACTCTAATGACTAATTTACTTTAGATAATAGCACACACATTTTTAATATGTTACATGTGGCCCCAAATTGCTAAAATATTCCAACAATCTCCCACTGGGCCATATGTGTAACCTTTCAAATGTGCACAACTTTTATGAGCTCAAAATTTTTTCTATTATTATTATTATGGGTATTTCAAACAATCTCGTCCATTAGTCACATCGATGTAGGATCAAAGCGATTTTCGTCACATTTAACGTGACTAAATCCATCAATGGTCACGTACACCCATATAACCAAATGACATAGATCAATCATGGAGTGTAGCACGAAAATTACATGTTATGTGACCCAAACATGTCTATTTCCAACTGGTCCAACCTTATTTCTTAAGTGAGATCGATACTGAATATAATAACAGAGTGTAATAAACTGAAAACTTTATTTCTGTACAGAACAATATCCAAATACACAAATGTGTACAAAACATAAAGCAATGAAAATACAAACTCCCACTAAAACTTGATATCCTCATGATATACAACACCCATATGAGCAATGTGCTCATGAAAGACTTTGGGTGTCAATCCCTTAGTAAGCGGATCCGCAATCATGGAGTTTGTCCCAATATGCTCTATGAAAATCTGTCCACTCTGTACTCTTTCCTTCACAACCAGGAACTTGATGTCAATGTGTTTTGACTTAGATGAACTCATGTTGCTATTAGAATATAGAACTGCTGAGTTATTGTCACAATATAACTTTAGCGGCCTTTCTACGCCATTCAGAATACGCAGCCTAGTGACAAAATTTCGCAGCCATATTCCATGATTAGATGCCTCATAGCAAGCTACAAATTCTGCTGCCATGGTAGAAGAAGCTATGAGTGTCTGCTTAGCACTCTTCCATGAAATAGATCATCCAGCTAACAGATATTTATAGCCTGATTTGGATCTCCTACTGCTCTTGGCATCCAAAGAAAATCGAATCGGAGTATCCTATGATCTCTAACCGATCCGATACGATATAGGTGAGCATGTAATCCTTTGTTCTCTTCAAATATCTCATAACCCTTTTTGGCTGCTATCCAATGATCCATTCCAGGGTTGCTTACATATCTGCCTAGCATTCCAACAATGAATGCTATATCTGGACGTGTACAAACTTGAGCATACATAAGACTCCCAACAGCTGAAGCATAGGGAATCTTCTGCATTTCCTTAACTTCAAGGTTATTTTTCGGGCATTGTTTGAGACTAAATTTGTCTCCTTTAGCGACAGGGGTGTCACCTGATTTACAGTCCTGCATGCCAAACCTCTTAAGTACTTTATCGATATAGTTCTTTTGTGACAATCCAAGAATACCTCGAGAGCGATCCCGATATATCTGAATCCCTAATACAAAAGAGGCGTCACCAAGATCTTTCATCTCAAAATTCCTAGATAAAAATCTCTTAGTTTCGTGCAACATGCCTATATCGTTAGTGGCAAGCAGTATGTCATCAACATACAAAACCAGGAAAATATGCTTACTCCCACTGAACTTGTGATACACACAATCATCAACAGCATTTGTCTCAAAACCAAACGAGATAATTACTTGATGAAATTTGTAGTACCATTGACGGGAAGCTTGTTTGAGCCATAGATGGATTTCTTTAATTTGCAAACAATGTTCTTCGGGTCTCCTGACACAAAGTTTTCTGGTTGCACCATATAGATTGTCTCATCAATGTCGCCATTGAGAAACGCCGTCTTAACATCCATCTGATGTAACTCAAGGTCAAAGTGCGCAACAAGTGCCATAATTATCCTGAAAGAGTCTTTCGTTGAAACTGGAGAGAAAGTCTCTTTGAAGTCAATACCTTCCTTTTGGGTAAAGCTTTTAGCTACAAGACGAGCCTTATATCTTTCCACATTACCTTTTGAATCCCTCTTGGTTTTAAAAATCCATTTACAACCAATAGGCTTCGCACCTTCTGGTAACGCGACAAGATCCCAAATTTTATTGTCTTGCATAGACTTATACTCATCATTCATGGCATCAATCCACTTTTGAGAGTCAGAACCCTGCATGGCCTGACGGAAGTTGATTGGATCATCTTCCATCAATCCATTATTTTCCTCATGTTCTTGGAGAAATACTATAAAATCGTCCGAAATAGCATTTTTCCTTTCTCTCGTGGATCTCCTTAAAGGTATTGGTTCTTGAGGTTGTTGAGTTTGAACTTCTGGAATATTTAACTCATTTTGGATGGGAGGTTCTTCAACATTATCTTGTTGAGGTTCTGGATATGCTTCTTGACCAATGACAGGTATAGGGACTTGTTCATTGTCAAAAGTAATAGTATCCTCAACTTCTTCCTCAAAGACAATGTCTCTAACCTTATTTCTCCCCCCAAACTCAACATCCTCAAAAAATGTTGCAGTTCCCGTTTCAAAAATTGACTTAGTTGTGGGATCATAAAATTTATAGCCCCTTGATCGCTCAGAATAGCCAATAAAGTAGCTGCTTACTGTTTTGGAGTCCAATTTCTTTTCATATGGCCTATAAGGCCTAGCCTCAGCTGGACATCCCCAAATATGAAAATGCTTTAGACTAGGCTTTTTACCTATCCAAAGTTCATATGGAGTTTTGGCAGCAGCCTTAGTTGGCACTCTATTCAGAATATAAGCTGCAGTCTTTAATGCTTCTCCCCAGAGTGATTTTGGTAAAGTAGAATGACTAATCATACTCCTTACCATATCCTTAAGAGTCCTGTTTCGTCTTTCAGCTACACCATTCATGCTAGGCGTCCCTGGCATAGTGTATTGTGGGACGATTCCACATTCCTCTAGGTATTTAGCAAATGGTCCTGGACATTGTTCACCTGAACCGTCATTTCTGTCGTAGTACTCACCACCACGGTCAGACCTAACGCTTTTTATTCTTTTGTTGAGTTGATTCTCAACCTCTGTTTTAAACACTTTGAACATGTCCAGTGACTCAGACTTTTCATGAATAAGATATAGGTACCCATAACGTGAGTAATCGTCTATGAATGATATAAAATATTGTTGACCATTCCAAGAAGCCGTAGGGAATGGTCCACAAATATCTGTGTGTATCAATTCTAAGACATCCGAAGTTCTGTTAGCACCTAATCCTTTTGTTTTGGTCTGTTTTCCCTTGATACATTCAATACATACATCAAAATCTGTGAAGTCAAGGGAGTCTAAAATACCATTTGACACAAGCCGTACAACTCTAGATTTAGAGATGTGACCTAAGCGCTTATGCCATAATTTTGCTGAATTTTCTTTATGTAATTTGCGTTTAGTACCACGTGTTTCCACATGCAGGTTTTCATTATATGATGTAACAGTATCAAGCAAGTATAGATTATCAAATGTAGATAATAAACCAGTACCAATAATATTAGAATTTAAAGAAAGACTAAACTGATTGTTTCCAAATGAACAATAATAACCAAATTTGTCCAACAAAGAAACAAACCAAATTCCGTCTAAAAGACGGTACAACTTTAGTGTCTTTCAAATCTAAATAATGACCAGTTCCCAACAATAACCTAAAAGTGCCTATTACATCAACTTCCACCGACTTGCCATCACCAACATAGATGTATCTTTCACCATCACTTGGCTTTCGGTAGCTCAGGCAGCCCTGCATAGAAATACTTATATGAGTAGTAGCACCAGAATCTAACCACCAAGTATTTCTAGGTCGAAGCTAAATTAACCTCAGAACAGACCAAAGTAAGATTTGTACCTTTCTTTGCACGCCACGCGAGATATTTAGTACAATTCTTCTTCACATGTCCAGTATTTTTGCAAAAGAAACATGCTTCTTTGTTGTCCTCTTGCTGTTTCTTTTGTGCTGGACCCTTAGGAGCAGCTTGAAATTCCTTCTTTCTTTTCTTGCCCTTATCTTTAGAAGTGCTTGCCAAGTGAACATTTTCAGTTCTTTCTTGCTTCAACCTTTCTTCCTCTTGCACACAATATGAAATGAGCTCATTTAGAGACCATTTCTCCTTTTGGCAGTTATAACTGACCTTGAATTGACTGAACTGTGCAGGAAGCGATATCAATATCAAATGGACGAGCAAGTCATCAGATAGCTCGAGCTTTAGTGCCTTTAGTTTTGAAGCAATGTGAGACATCTCCATGATGTACTCCTTTATGTTTCCTTTACCTTTATACTTTATTGAAATCAAGCTTTGCAAAAGCGTGCTTGTTTCAGCCTTATCGTTTTTCGCAAAACGTTTCTCAATTTCGGTAAGGAAATCCTTAGCATTAGTCACTTCTTCAGATACTGCGCCTCGAAAGGCTTCCGGAATGCCGCGCTTAATGATCATCAGACTCATGCGATTAGAGCGTTCCCACTTCTCAAAATTCCTCCTTTCATCAGGTGAACTTTCATTCGTCAGAGGAGTGGGTTGCTCAATCCGGAACGCAAGGTCTAGATCCATGCAGCCGAGAACAATTAATACGCTCTCTTTCCAATCCTTGAAGTTTGTCCCATTGAGCTTGGGAATAGAGTTGATATTAGCAGATATGGCAGTAGCAGATGAATTAGCTGTAGAGAGAAAATGGAAGAATTATGCTCACATCAATATTAAGAATCAATAATCAATTAATCAAATCATGGTAAATCCCATCTCAAGATACCTAGCACATCATTAATATCAAGTCTTTGGACAATAATATTAACTGTAAGTGGTACTCTTGGTGTAGTGATCAAACATTGACAATAAATCCTGTCAAATAATAAACCCATCTTTGGATTGATTTATTATTCACATGGAAACCTTATAATTGTCACACATTTACCACCACAAGTGTGCATACAATTCGGCCAAATATTAACCTTCCTTTGGGCCGGCTAATATCCGCATGAACAAGCATACACACGAATTTTAAATTGCAAACAGGGGCTTAAGAAACTCTAATTTGCAACTCATGCCCCCGCCCCCAAATCTTCCATAACTCCAAAAACCTTCAAATTAATTCCCAAATTAATGCCTCTTTCAACTCCATAACCGAACACATTAATTATGAATTAAATATTTCCCTTCACCGGCGCCCCGAGAAGGCGCCGGCGAGCCTCGCCATGCTTCAAAGCAGCCGTAAGTGCCTTCTTAGCGAATGACTAGAATAACAGAATGGCGGCTGCCATAAAAAAATTTTTTTTTTTTTTTATCCTTTTTTTTTTTTATAATCTGAAATCCAAAAAAAAATCCCAATTTCAAAATTCGAATTTTGAAGAAAAACATAGATCCTTATTATTTCATGCTATATCCATAGAATAAATCCGAAAATCATATTATTACATGCTCAAAATCTGAATCCAAAGCATAATATGAAAAAATTGATAATATAACATGAAAATCAAATAACAATATTATAACATGCTCAAATTCTAAATGTATAACATAAAATGTTAGAATTCTATAATATAACATGCTATAATTCTTGATAACATAGTGATCCAATAATTCATAGAATTTAGAATCTTAAAATTCCATTTCTCATGATTTCAATTATGGATGGCTCTGATACCACTTGATAGAAAAATTGAAAAGGAATAACGAACTTTATTCAAAACCTTTTCACATAAAACCCTAGATCCATATCCATATTGAAATCTGAAAAATGAATATAAACATAAAACATACTTGAATCCATGATAATTAGATTGTTAGCCTGAAAGAATCACGATCTTGATTGTTAGCCTGAAAGGATCACGATCTTCCAATTTGATTTGTGAACTTCACTTCAATCTTGATTTCTATGGATGGGGATGTAGAAACCTTGAAGAACACACTCAAATGGGGACCATAACCCATATATAAGATAATGACCATTCATTATCTTTCATTTGTTTTAAATCGGCCCCTCAACAATTTAGAACAAACTTCCGGTCTCTACACTTTAATTCCACGAAATTCAATACCCATTAGTCAAACTTTATCTTTAGTGGATCACTCTAATGACTAATTTACTTTAGATAATAGCACACACATTTTTAATATGTTACATGTGGCCCCAAATTGCTAAAATATTCCAACATGTTATCGATGGCGTTTAATTTTTTTTATTACACCTAGATTTTCAATGATATTACTCTAGTATATGGCGTGCTATATTATTAATACATTGTTCATCAGGTTAAAATGAGCTTGTTTTGACTAATGATGATTGGACAATATGGATGTTGTTTTATAATCAGTTAAATATTTTTCTTACAGTGCGGGAGTAAAGAGTTCTCTATTCCAAGTGTATCGCGGTGGAAAACAAATTCAAAAATATTTACGTCGTTTACTTATGATTTTTGTTCATACTCGTGTTCGACCTCCGACTCAAGTTACGAGGATCAATGTTTGAAGTTAATTTAAAATAATTTAAACTTCTCTTTTGAAACAAATATTTCCTCCATACATGATAGAATAATAATATTATGTAACTCGTACTCCGATTCAAACTACATAATTTTTTCTTAGTTCTAAATGTATGATAATTGTTGACCTTGTTTTTTATGAGAGGCGTGGTCAACAGATCCCGATTCCTCTCGTGTCCACGTAACTTTCTTCATGCACAATTGGATAAACTGTTAGAGCATGTGGCCATCTCCTATAGTGAAAGAGGTAACGAGTATTCCAGTGCTCAAGTCAGTGTATTTTAGAATAAGCATTTGAGTGTAGAACGTGCTAAATACATGAGCCACAATTATAGGGGTTCAAATTCGAGAGTGTATAGAGAGAAATAGAGAAAACAATGTTATAATTGAATGAATAAAATTGTATTGTATTCAAATGACACTAAGTGTGAGCTTTTATAGTAACATGAGAAAAATAATAATCGTTGGATGAAGAGACACGTGACCTTATCTTAGGCGCGTTGTCAAAGCGTCATTCTGTCAATCATCGGCTCAAGCCCATGTAATGATCTGACCATTTGCAGCCTTATGGTCCAGCTTGTAAAGACTAGACTTGACATTTTGACTTGGTAGAGTCGATGCTGCAGTGAGTAGTCACATCAATCAATCATGAAAGATCTTGTACGGAATATCCCTGTAGCGCCTCGCTTCGTCCTAAAGGTGACTTGGTAGAGTCAATGTTACATTCACTTGGTCTCGTCATAAAGGTTGGGGACCCTTCATAGGGGTTCCGTAGAATTGCTACCTAGGCCTGGTGATGTAGAGTATAGGCCTGGGTTCGCTCATTACGTGGTTGTCATGTGGTCATTTTTTAGTTTCGCTTGGACGATACATTTAACAATAGTCTCTCAAGTCCATATAATGTGTGAACTTTTCTGGGTTCAAATGTGTTGTCTTGTCCATTTTGCATGTTCTACTTCTGAGGAGGCAATGCCTTGACGTGGAATATTTTGCTTTGAATGAATTTGTGCCTTTTTTACCCTACTTTTAGCGAGAATAGATAATGTCAGGTGTGGAGCCAATAATCAATGTTATGGGGGGGCAAAAAATTTTAAAAATTTAATATACAAATAAAATTTATATATAACAAGAAAAGTTGTAATATACCATTACCTATTACAGCTCTACCCGACGATCTTTTACAGAATAAAATTTATCTCCAATAGAATCTAGATCTTAATTCATAGTAAATTCTCATTCAATGTATAATGTCAAACAATCAACAAGAAAACCATCATCCATTTTGTTATGAAGTTAGGTCTTCGTGAAAGATTATAAATTCATTCATATCCAAAATGTCATAAATTCATCTCTCTATTTTCCATCCCAACTTAAATTCATTCATATTGTAAGAAACTAGATTTTATATCAGTAGGCACCTTTTGGCTTCTGATCAAGCATAGGTTGCAAATGAAATAAGTTCCAGAATTTCTTGCCTACATTTTTTTTTAATTTCCAAAAACAAGTGAAAACCTAGAATTATTTCAACTATATTAGGCAACAATGACAAGGTAAAAAACAAAAAATTCCACAAAGGACATCTTGCATGAGGGATAGGGAAGAACAGCATTTAATATGGAAGTTTCACAAAGAAGAAATCTTCATACCTGCATTTCCTTCCCAAAATATCTTCATGTGTATATTTTGTCAATAGCTGCAATTTGCTGTTGATGATCGATGATAGACAGTCAACAACTCCGATGGGCGAGTGGACCATGGATAGGAAAATATTTAGGATTAAAAAGAACTTGGGAATTTCAATTTGGTTTTCATAAATTTCAAATAACTGGTTGAACTTTGAAGAAATAAGAAAGAAATGAGCCTGGGATGGGCTATGGACTAAAATTAAACGAGTTGGTTTTAAGATTTGGGCGAAGAGTTAAAACAAATGACAACTTACAAAAATACCCCTAAAATTTAAAATTTTTTTGAAAAATCATATGAAAAGATTTTGAAAGTAAAAAATATTGTGTAAAATTAAGTGTCACTTATATCACTTTTTAAAATTAAGTGTCGTTTTTTTAATTAAAAAAGACATACAGTGTCATTTTTATTAAAAAGTGATATTTGTCAATTAAAAAAATGATAGAAAAAAGTGACAAGCAATAAAAAAGTGTCAGCAATACTAAAAAAAAGTTATAGAAATTCAAAAAAAAAACAACAAAACACTAAAAAAAAGTGACAAACCACAAACAACCATCCAAATTGAAACAATAAATAAACATGAGATTGATGTCAACGTGAAAAAACATGGGCAACTTACAAAAATACTTTTAAAATTAAGGGTCTTTTGAAAAATCATATGAAATATATTTTGGAAGTAAAAAATACTTGTGTAAAATGAATTGTCACTTTTTTTAATAAAAAATGACACAATAAAAAAAAGTGACTGAAAAAGTGACCCAGTGTCACTTTTAAAAGTTAAGTGTCACTTTTTAATTAAAAAATGACATTCAATATCACTTTTATTTAAATAAAAATGATGTTCGTTAGTCAAAAAGTGATAGAAATTTTAAAGAATTGACAAAAAAATGATGTTGGTATACAATGCCACTTTTCTAACTAAATATAAAAGAGTGAGTTGGGGGTTACTGTTCACAAGCCGTGAGCCGAGCCGAGCCAAATGGCTTACGGCTCGGCTTGGCTCAGTTTTTTTTTTTTTTTTTTTTTATACGTTTGATTCAGTATTTTAAGTTACAGATATTCGTTTTAAGCGATTTAAAATTCGTTGAAAATGTTGAAGTTCGGTCATGATAAATATATGATCGATAAATTTTAAATATCAAAAATTGAAGTGCGGCCATAATAAATATATGATCGATAAACTTTATATATCAAAATAATTTTACATTAATTGTGAAACATAAAGTCGTGATTATTTATGTTTCTTTTCCATCACAACCTCATTCTAATATCCTTTTTTGAACTATTCAGTATTTTAAGTTACAGATATTCGTTTTAAGCGATTTAAAATTCGTTGAAAATGTTGAAGTGTGGTCATGATAAATATATGATCGATAAATTTTAAATATCAAAAATTGAAGTGCGGCCATAATAAATATATGATCGATAAATTTTATATATCAAAATAATTTTACATTAATTGTGAAACGTAAAGTCGTGATTATTTATGTTTCTTTTCCATCACAACCTCATTCTAATATCCTTTTTTGAACTTTATTTTTTTACAATTTTTCGTTTGATTCGATATTTCACGATATGAATACCCATTTGGATCGATTTCAATTTTTTTAAAAAAACTTCAAATGTGATAATAATAAATATATTGTTGATTAAGTTAAAATATAAAAATAGTTTTATAGCTCGACTTGGCTAAGCCTTTTTTTTTTTTTTTACGTTTGATTAGTTTTTTTCAATTTCTTTGCGTTTATTAGTTATTTTAACATTTTTTTCTCTATTAAGTTAAAATATAAAAATGGCTTTACGGCTCGACTCGGCTAACCTTTTTTTTATTAGTTTTGTTTACTATTTACCAGCCAAATGACTTGACGACTCGACTCAGTTAAGCCATTTTTATTTATTTATTTTTTACGTTTGATTCAATGTTTTAAGTTACAGATATTCGTTTGAAGCGATTTAAAATTTGTTGGAAATGTTGAAATGCAGCCATAATAAATATATGATCGATAAATTTTAAATATCAAAATAATTTTACATTATTTGTGAAACGTAACATCGTGATTGTTTATATTTCTTTTCAATCTCAACCTCATTCCAATGTCCTTTTTTCGAACTTTATTTTCATACAATTTTTCGTTTGATTCGATATTTCACTATATGAATATCCATTTGGATCGATTTCAATTTTTTTTAAAAAAAACTTAAAATGTGATAATAATAATAAACTTCTTTATTTTGAGTTTTTTCCCCTGTTATTTTATTTAAAAATTGATTAGGGGTTTATGAAATAAATGACAATGACTGAACATCGGGGATTGGTGAGAAGACATTTTTCGATAACTGGAGGCTGTGGTGGAAGGTGAGCCTCGATTTCTTCAATAACTGTGGGTGTGATTTTTTTCATCTCCACATTTAATGTTGTCTCGAAACATTTAGTAACTTATAAGAAAATTTTATGTAACTAATGTTTGACATAGATATTTGTTTTTAATACTTATGCTATTACGTACTCAACTACATCATAGCACGTGCATTGCACGTGCTTCTGACTAGTATTATAAAAATAATGTTTGTCACTCAAAAAGTGATTAAAAAAAAAATCAAAAAAGTGATAGAAAAATGACACACACTTTAAAAAGTGATAAGAAATAAAAAAAAATGACAAATACTCAAAAATGTGGCAAAACAATAATCAAAACCTTAGAATTAGTTCAATAAAGTGATAAAAACTCAAAAAAGTGACAAAACAAAAGAAAGTGACAAAACACGAATCAAAACTTTGGAATCAATTCCATAAAGTGATAGAAATTAAAAAAAGTGACAAAAATCCAAAAAAATGACAAACACTCAGAAATGTGGCAAAACACTAATCAAAACATTGGAATCAATTCAACAAATTAACGAAAACTCAAAAATTGACAAAACTTCAAAAAAAAATGACAAACACTACTAAAGGTGACAAACTTCTCAAAACGTGAAGAAATATTTAACATCAATCAAAACCTAGAATTGATCTAAGGGACGGTTGATTTTATTTTGCATGTTATCTATTTGTGATTATTTTTCACTTCTATTAACAAAAATAGAACATAACGTCATTTTTAAGAACATAACTACCAATAAGTTGGAAGTGATAAAAAAAAAGTGACAAATTTCTTTGTAGGATAAAACTTCTTGATTCTCCCATGTCAATGAACCATTAAGATACGTCAATGTCAAACTGTAGAGCAACATCCCCAACGAAAATGATGTCACATTCAACTTTTTAAGCTCCAAAAAGTGACAAAATATCAAACAAAGTGACAAACACTTCCAAAAATGACAATTAATTTGAGCATTCAAAGTAACGCTGGACTCTTGTCTATCTATATTAAAAAGCAAACCTAAGCATTCAAACAAAATTAACATCAATTAAGAATTCGAAAGGCACGAAAGCTTCAAATGTTGTTCTACGAAATTCTTAATGCTTTAAAATAGCAATAAAAAGTTCAATTAAATAGTACCCTCCAATAGTGAATCCTGACAGCACCTAAAGCAGAAGCAACTGCCCCTTTCTTCCTGAGTGCAACTTGAGTGAGTGCCTAAACCAACCATCAATTTTTCAAATTAATTACAAAAGAAAACAATAATGAACTATAAAAATCAAAAACTTAAATTAACAAGATTATACATTCTCTTAAGTCTTAAGTCGGTTTTGAATCTACGGGAACGTGGCATCGATGCCTCATGCGTCCAATACCAATAGTCTTTCTCCTTATGGCCTTCACACTTTAGTTGTCTGAAATTCACATCATACAACGATTAAATCAACAAAAAAATGATAAAAACTCTATAGAATACACATCAACATATATACAATAGAAAATTGAAAATTGAGCCTAAAACCAGCCTTTGCAGTTCTCTCTAAAATTCATGATCAAGTTCAAATCAAAGAAAAATATATCCACATTGCACTTCATTTTCATCTTAATATATCTACAAAAAATAACCAGAACACTTATATTGTGCCTCCACTAGAGGTCAAAGAGTATGGATATTTCGATTTTATGAGAAAAGATAGAAAGAAGAAATGATGGACCTTTCAAACTCGCTTTCTACGTGTGGTCTCAAACTCATATTATCCAATAGCAAGCTTCAAGTGCTTGGCCTAAACCCCCGCCTCGTGCTCAATCTCAGAGTCTTCATCTTTGTTGGTTCAAGCAACTCCTTTACGTGGTGGGTGAGGTTTTGTCCATGTGAGAACATTGGAGTCGAATTCAAAAATTGGGAAAGAAGGTGTTTCGAAGTTTTCTGATTCACGAGCTTCCTCTTTCTAATTTGGATTTTTATGTATTTTGAAGTTTTGGCACACAATTAATACGGTCATTATAATTTTACTTAGTCTGAAGGGGCAGTGGGCCTAATTTTCCCAAAAAATATTAGCATCATTTTATGGTATTTCCTTTTTCTTTTTCCCTAAAATAAAAAACATCAAAAACAATTAATTAAATAAAGAGAAGACCACAATAAATTCATTCAATTTATGCTTAATGGAAAAATGTTCAAACAAGAAAAAACGCAATGCATCTAAACACAGTTAATGAGATTGACATCCTTATTCTCAGCTTCTTTCCTTGTATTGTTGGGTAAACATTTTACATGGATCATGAATTCTCATAAATTATGCATATAACTATAGCCCAAATATCACGAGATTTTGCGCAAAAAAGGGAGAGTTCTAGAAAATAATGCAACGAAGTATATTTGGTGAACCTCAGGAGTCCAATAAGATCGGAGGTGGCGCTCGTTGCAATGACGATATTAGTAATGACAAAAAAACCCGCCCGTCCCGAATGGGGCGAAAAAAACCCGTCTCGATGGGTTGGTGGGGCGGGGGTGCCCCGCCACGAGGCGCCGCAAACCCACCCCGTGAAGAATAAAAAAAATAATTAACTACAAATTAAAAACAAAAAATAATTAGTTGGAAGTTTTTGGAAAAAAAAAGGGGAGCAGGAAACGGGGCAAGCCCGCGCCTCGAACCCGCCCCACCCCGTCTAAGATGGGGGGTGGCCTGCCCGTGCCCCATCCCGTTGACATCTCTAGGCGATATGGTAGCTGTGAGTAGATTATGGGTGATTGAGGATGAATCTAATTTGGTTTAATATATGCCACAATTTAGTGGAGGAAATAATACTCCACTTTCTTAGTTTTCAATCCTTATGCGTCCCTTAAGAATTCCACCAAGTTCAAAATGCGATTAAGGTACTCCTCAGATGAATATTAGTTAATACTTAATACCGTATTGAGTACGCCTTGATGAAAAAGTTAAAAAGACTTTATTAATCAACTTTATAGCGTGAGGGCTGTACTTGGCCTAGTTTACCCAACAAAAATTGTTTTTAAGACTTGGGCTGGGCTAGCCAAGAGATATTAATTGTTGTTGGGCTATAACCTAAAATTAAAAGGGAAAAATTTATGGCTCACATGTTTAGTTTGACATTTTAAAAAATCAGGTACTAAACTTTAAAATTGTAAAAATCAGGTTTCTACTTTTTATTAATTAATTAAATATTTAATTGTGTAATTTGATAGCGTATATCTTATTAATTAGTTAAAAATTAATTTCAGGTCACAGTTTATCAAATTAATTGGTCTTGGATTATTTCGAGGTCACAGATGAAAAAATTTATAGGTCACAGTTAACTTCGTTGGTCACAATTCAAGAATTTTAAGGTCATAGGTAATTTTTTTATAGGTCACAGATTTAAAAAATTCAAAACTTTTATTGATCATAGCTCTATTTCAACGAGTCACAGTTCCAATTTTTAGGTCACGGACACCCACACAAGTCACAGATTGAAAAAAAATCAAAATGTTTACTTGTCGAACTCTATTTCAGTGAGTTACAGTTACAATTCCTAGGTCACAGACATCCATCTAAGTCACAGACACCCACGACCGCCGCCGCCACCACAGCCGACCCATCACAACAACACACAACCATCGCCACAACAGTTCCAATACCACCAAAACGTAAAAATAATCACCACCACTCCAACAACCAAAAAAACCTCAACTAGAAACACCAATGTCTCCACTAAAAACATGAACACCACTGTCATTCCTCTCAGTCCTCTGTAGATCACCAAACTATAAACCACGCCGGCAACCCATCACTCTACCTCCATCTAACTAAGCTTCACGTCGCTACTGTACAGAAATTTCCCACTCGTCACCTACTGGGATTCACAGCAGCGTCAGTGTCGCGACTGTGACGCCGGCAGTCGCGACGTTGCTATGGATTGGGGGGAGGGGAGGGGAAGGGATTGGGGGGAGAAATTAAGTTGTTGGGTTGTTGCCTCCTTGATTGAGAAGATAGGTAAGCGAGGGCTCCACTACACCATTATTGACATCGTCTGTGTGGGTTGTTGCCTCCTCGACTAGGAAGATTTGTAGGTGGGGGATCCATTGCACCACTATCAACAGCGTCTGTTGGCTTTTGCCTTCTCCATAAGAACGAGATTGACAATGAGCTTGGAAGGAATTGTAGAAGGGGTTGGTGTGCGAGGGGTTATGAATGCCCGTCAGCGTCCTGCTGTGGATTGGGGGGAGGGGAGGGGAGGAGAGGAAAGGGGAGGCGACGGGAATTGGGGTAGAAATCAGGTTAAGAATTAAGTTTTAATATACTACCTGATTTTTACAAAAATAAACTTAAAACCTGACTTTTAAAAATGACAAACTAAACCCCCGATTTTATATAATTTTCCCAAATTAAAAACCATTTTTTATTAAGTGATTTATTTTTATTGGACCTTGGCTCGGGCAGCAATGGGCTACAGCCAAGTGCAGCCGACTGCCAAATCCGTCCCTAGATAACGCTGCACAATAATCATATACTTGGAGCACCTAATGTCATTGGTCGAGGCCAACTTCAATTTACAACAATGGTGAAATGCACAATAATTTTACTATCAAGTATTCTCGAGTAGTGCCCGTGATTTATCCATATCACCTACTAATTTATAAGCACTCCAAAGACGTAAAGACATTGATGGGAAATAATATTGTGGATCGAGATTTATCACATGGCTTGGAACACATTGCAAATAGAATAGAAGCACAAGTTTGTGTATGCCATTAGCGTGAAGGTGATCCTCTGCTCCTTTCATAAGCGTTATGTACTACAATTGTTGACATAGAAAGTAAGTCGATTTTATATACGTACAATGTTATTGTATTTAGTTAAATTTGCTTTTCAAAATTTGTACAAAAATAATAATTTGTGTACAATTTTAACTCAACCTAAATATCATGTAGTCAATCACATTCCTGGTTGAAGAAGGAGGATTTTTACAATTTCACATTTATTTTATCAAAAAATTACAAAATTGATTTTTTCGATTAGAATGCTACAATTTTTTTACTATGTTAAGTTCCGTAAAATAATATATAATTGTCTAATTAATCAAAACAAAAGGAAAATAGATAGGCGAGTTGGTAGGACGAGCCAAATCAATTTTTTTTTTAAAGTAGTTGTCTCGTGCTTGACTTGCTCTGAAGTGGGTACAAGTCATCTCGACTCGACTCATTAACATTTGTATCCTTACTGAAGTGTTTGACAAGCCATTAGACTTGCGGATAAATGAGAAGTTTGAGAATGTAAAAATAGAAAAAAAATAAAATGAAGACCTCTGTGTTCCAAATAATAAAGCTCGGGGTCTGAAGATGAAAAGAAAAAAAGACATTGTTTCGCTCGCTAACAATTAAAAAGGGATCAGACGATTGTGTAAGGGACAAACCTCTTGGAACAAAGTCCCAAAAAGGGGTGTTTATTGAATATGAAGATTACAATTTGGACACGAACAAGATGCCCCCTTGGGGCGCAAGCACACAAGTATAAGATAATTGAAGTAATTAAAAGTTAATCTAAGAAAAGTAAATTACACGTTCTCTGTTTGAGAGTGAATTTTGTCGGGGTTCTCTTCGTTGTCTTCCTCTTTCTTTTATATGGTTTGGGCAGTTTTGATCGTTTAGAAACTGCTTGTAACTACCCATTTCTTTCATCATGGTCGGCTGGCCAATAACTACCGTGTGCAACTCCTATCACCACGTCCTCTTAATAACTGCTTGCCATCAACTCTCTCAAATCGTGGGGCGTAATTGTGATGTGCTCAAACTGCCTTAGATCGTGACTTTGGATAACAACATGCTTTAGTCATTGCTGGGACTCTGGACGACTCGGCATTTTTGGGCGACAATTGATCTTCCGCTCTGGGCGATTATAGGATGTTTTATTCGCTCAATATCTGGGCGTTCTGCAGGCTTGGGCGACGACGTACCTTTGTTTTTGGGCTTTCATCATATTTAATGACATTTCTGGTTGGGCTTTTACCCTGATCTCTCTAGATGGGCTTCTTCTCTTGGGCCATTTGATTTGAGCTGAATATTTTGTGTATCAACAGACATATATACCAATGTTATGAAATAGGACCAGTTCAATCGGGAATCAGACCATTGAATAGTGTGTTTGATGCTTAAAAATGCATGTATAGAAACTGGTACAAAAATCGAAAAACTAGTTGGTTCAACCAAAAAAATGGTGATAGGTCTCGATTTTACCAAGTTTTTCGATTGGTTTGAGACGAAAAAGGGGTTAAGATTTAAGAAGAATCTGCCCACTAATCATTCATTCCACCTCTTCCATTAGCCTTAGAGCCCAATGCAGTATATGGTACCTAAAAATATAAAAAAGAATTAATACAGCATAAAACGTTACGTTCTCTCAATCTCCCAGTAGGAATTTGGTGGAGTAGTTTAGTAGGTAAGGTTCATATTTTAGCTTTATATGGGCCTATTTAGATTTATTTAGGCGAAAATTTCATAAATACAATAGTTCAATAATATAATTTCAAAATTAACAAACTTGTAAAAAAAATTTCAAAAATTAGGAGTCATGTTATTGTGACCGGGTTGAATGAAATTGTGACCTATTCTGATAAGTGATTGTATAAATTGTGTGCGTAATTTTGTATGATGTTTGATTATGACTTAATCTATATGTGACTTGTTAGTTACGTTCACATGATACATCTGATATTTGAAAGAATAAAAAATCAATATTGATTAATGAAATTAAAACATAAAAAACATGATTTCAAGTAATTTAAATATTTAATGCTGATTAATTAAATTAAAATTTAGAAAACATGATTTCAAGTACTTTTCGCTTTATTTAATCAATCATGTTACGTGCACATTAAAATTTACACCATTATTTACATTCTTTCACATGGACATCGTAATCTCCTTTAATTTTTTTTAAACATCTTTTCACATTAAGCCTCTATTAGGTGCACATTTTTTCCCCATGAATGCATTTTTTTTATGTGATGAGGAATATGTGATCGAAAAAGAAGAAAAAATTATTGATGTGATAGAAAATATTATTTTATTGAAGAATGTGTGGTTCATGTGGCTTAAACAGAGGCTAAAGTCTAGATTGTGCTACATATGCGGGTTGTCAACCATAATGTACACTATAATGTACATTTAGCATTTTCGTTATTTAATATATAATCCATTTAATTTTATTTTAAATTTAGTGGCATTTGAGCCCATTTAGTGTTATTTGTGTGAAATGAGCATTAATAAAAAGTTAAGCTCATGTTCGAGTCACGTTCTTATTTTCATTTTCATTTCTCATTCTTTTACTCATTTTCAACCACACATTTTTCAATAAAATAATATTTTTCATCACATCAATAACTTTTCATTCTTTTTAAATCACATATTCACCATCACATCACAAAAAATGCATTCTTTCCATTTTAATGTGCATCAAACACACTCCAAATAATGAATATGTCTTGAAAAGAGAAAATAAATAGAATTAGATAATAAAAGTGAATAGAACCAAAGTCCTATATTATAGGGAATAATTATGGTTACAAGGGATACAACAGTCATAATGACTAGGGTTGTGGGGGTATAAAAGTCAGGGGCGGACCCCGGGGAGGTCCTGGGGGGAATTCCCCCAACTTTTGAGTTTTTTTTTTAAATATATAAAATCATGTTTGGTATCGATTGAAATATAAATTTTAATTTAAATCAAAATTAACAATTAATTTTAATAACATATTTTATGGAATCTATAACTAGTAAACTTTTATTAAAATTTACTAAAAATTTGATTTTAATATCCATCAAATAGGGGCAAAATCACAATAAATTTTAATTTTTCTCTTTTTCTCTCGCATTTTAACAAAATATTAACTCTCCATCAAACAATGGCGAAATATTGCATTCTTAATATCATTTTGAAGTGTTCATAGTCTAACTTTCTACCCCGTTAATGACGTACGAAACGATCAATCGTGACAAATGCTACGACTTTTCAAAAGAAGCCGTTCAAAATTAGTATTTCGAAAATTTCAATAATATACTAACTTTAAAAAAATTTCGACGATCGTATGCTAAACGAATCTACAAATTACTTATATTATTTCAAAATTTATTTCAAGAACTATATTATAAGCATATCAAATAATTCAAACAAATATCGAAAATAGTTAAATATGCGTTAAATGTGAGTTTTAAATAAAAGCGTTTAATTCGCATTTTCTTTAAAAAATTCAATTATTTCATTAACATTTATTATTTTTGTAATACAAATTTCTCAATATAATTTTCATCATTTTATTAGGCAATTTTATATGGAATATGATATAAATTTTTTCTAAATTTTATATTTGAAAAAGTCATATCCCACATAAATTTTCGGGTGCAAAATTACACGGGGTATGATTTTTTGGACGTTGTAAAATTTCTCTAAATCATTTACAAGTTCGATTGTGCCTCCTTGACTTTAAACTTCTGCGTCCACCCCTGATAAAAGTTATTCATAAATACTATTATATTTACAAATCCTAATTGAATGATTATTTACACAATAACTATCTCATTTAAACCTTATTTGGCAAAAACTCAATGGGACAAAAATACTAACAAATGAAAAATAGTACAAATAATTTGGAGTAATAAAATACTGCATCGTTAAAACTTTGTTAAAAAAACTCAGTGAAACAAAACTTGATCAAAGGATAAAGGAGTACGATTACCCCCCCCCCCCCCGATTTCAATTTTTGTGTCAAGCATGTTTGTATATCAATGTCTTTATATTCATATATTGTACGTTAATATCTTCGAATAACATTGTTTTCATGCGAAATATTTATCAATCTTTAATGATTGTAGTAATATGATGATTCCAAAAATAACTCTTGTTGATATCTTCGAGAATCTCATACATATTATAGTATTATTTTGAGAGTAAATGTCTATTAGGTTATAAACATTCATTACACAAAAAATATACCTCGTTAAAACCTTATTAGGGAATATGTGAAAAATTCATAATGAATACATTATTCTTTTAAGTATGCTACTAAAGTTGTCTTGTTAAAAATCTTGTCAGGAAAACCCAATAAGACAAAACATCGGTCAAGGGAAAAAGTGTACAACGCTTATTTACTCTTACTCATGATAATATCACTTGAATTATGTTTCGAGCATATTAAATCCTTCGAGAATAGTGTCAAAATCATATAAGATAAATTGTCTATAATCACATTTATTACATGCATATCAAATTAAATGCATTGTCACCCTAATGAAATAGAGATTCATGATTACATCCATCACATGATAATTTATATATTTATACAAGTTTCGTAAAATTCATTATGTAAAAAGTCGTACATTTCACATTACGACTTTACCTTTTCCATTTTCAATTTACATAACTATACACATCCAGGTGTTCACACTCTAAATCCAAAAACTTCAAGTTTCTCTGGCAAGATCAAGTTCAGAAACTTCAAGTTTCCCTAGTAAATTGAATTTTAGTATGATCGCGTCATTTTTATTTGGCCAATCATTACTTCGATTAATATGTTTCAACAAATTTATTTAGATTTCTCATTATTCATAATATAACGCACTACATAATATACACAAATGTTGTCAACAACTTTTTCTTTCATTTTTCGATTCTATTTATTTTTTTCCATAATGACATAATTTTTTGAGATATCTTAATTTTCATTATTCTAGGTATCAGAACCTTTTCTGGGGTTTTAAAACTTGCTATATCTAAATACTCATAATAAATATATGCATCATTAATGGGACCATCTTTTTTAATTACTTCATTTTCATTTGAAATTTTTTATATTAGAATCGAATATCATCACGTTTTAGACGTGCCATCAAATAGCATATTAACTAATTTTCCTATAGAACGGTAATTCGAGTTGGAGCATTTAAAGATGATGTGTGAGACATCATTGATCTTTTTGGTTAGTAAATATATCTAAATGAATTATTTTTTGAACTTTTTGTTCGTGCGATATTTTTAGAGGATTTAGATTATGATACATTTGTAAATATGTTCAACTTTTTAATTTATCTTCCTAATTTTGAGAGAATTGTCTAATCAAAATTAACAATCTGCAAATTACGCTATTAAATATCACTCATTTGATATAAGGGTTTAAACTACACATTTCTTCTCAACATTCTCTACTTTTCATCTTAGTGCAATGTGATAAATCAATTGTACATATATTACTCTATCAAAATAATTAGATGAAGAAATTAGGCTCTAAACTATAAGCCAATTATAATATGAAGAATTATGATGTAGATATGATGCTTAATAACATTTCCCAAACAGAAATGAGAAGTATTTTTTTCTCAATTAAATTAATTGGAAGTGTTTAACAAGTAATAATAGTGTTAAACCATTTATCGATATCTCAATTAACACTTACTATAATATTGAGACTTAGGATCACTAGCATTAACAAGTCACATCATCTTGATTGTATAATTTGAAAATTATGCTCATGATTTGAGTAATAATTTCACCAACTTCAAGTTGCGAACACCATGAGATCATTCAGTAAATGTATCAAATCTATTAGATACAAATAATATATAGATGGTCAACGTGGATAATGATGGGTTATCGGTCCGTATTTTAGCTAGTGATGTTTAATGGCCAGTTTTCGATAAATAGAACAAATAATATATAAAAATTCAATAGATTGAAAAATCTTCTGATTTTTGTTCAAAATCTATTTGAATTTTTAATTTCGTATCATTATTGATCCAATGATAGTTCAACTTAAATACCAAACAATAAAATCAAATTGAACTTCTGGTTTAATATAGTGTTTGATTCAATTTTACCACAAATTTTGGAAACTTAGCATGGTTCTCTTTAATTTAGTAGAGAATAAATTACTACGAATAGTAAAATTTTATTCTCCTTCATAACACAGTGTTGACTCTTCCATAATTTAAAACAATATTCTTCTGAAATATTAATATATACTTAGTTATGACTATTCACAAGTAATAGACCAATATTCTTCATGAACAGTGATACATTTAAATTAATCATAATATTCTTTTAAAATATTAATATATATAAATTTTTGTTTCTTTAGGAACACAATACGATACTATTCAAGAACACTAATATGTATCATTTTTTGTTTCTTGTGGAGGAATATATCAATATTCTTCTGAAATATTAAAATTATAATGGCATGCTCTTCTTGTGTAGATAATATTCTTTTTGAAATATTTATATAAGGTGTGTTGTATTTTTTCTAGAACATCAACCCCATATTCATTCAGTAAAATATAATTTCTAGTTATATTTCTTCAAAAGTACAAGATAAATAAAAGTATTTAACTAATATTAAAATTCACAAATATAATATGTAATTGAAATAGAAAGACTTTCAACGAATATGCTTACTTGAATTTGAAAGTTTTAGGAAGTTTTGAACAGTTGACAAATCTCATATTTTTTAAGGACAAAATTTTAAGATAATTTTATAGAATTTAAAATTTTGCTACTGTTCACATAACTATTTCTCATAAATGAATCACTGGATTTTTATAGGAACCATTGGATTTGAAACAAAATGAGTTGTGAACGTCATGTCCAAATTTCATGACGATCGGACAACAACAAGATGTGATATCAATATTTTTATCATAACTTACATGTTGTACATATTCTACAAATTTCCACATTGTTGATTTCTAAATAATAATACATTTCTTTCATAATATATAGAATCAATATAGGGTCAATAAACTTCGGGTTCGTGATAATATTTGATTCAATTATTTTTATGAATGTGCATTATATGTCAGAATGGAGTGTCAGGAGTTTTTCTTCGATCTGCTTCTGGTTAGATACAAACAACGTTGTGCAAATATATTTTATATTATTCTCTTACATCTTCTCAACGTAATATCAAGTGAAACAGTTATCTTTAAAACAAAGCAAGTTTTTTTTGAATTTGCTAGAATAAAATTTATTGTCAATATATAATTTTGAATTATATGATAAAATAATACAAGCTATTCCAGAACTTTCAATAATATTTGATACACTTAATATCGTATTAACATTATTTTACCCTAATGTCAAAATTTAATTACTTTTATCTTAAAGAATTGTGTGCATAGCTACACTATCTGTTAAACATATATCTTAAAAATCCATTTTAAATTTTTTTAGTATTTCAAGGTTCATGCTTTCCCAGAAGCACTAATACGATATTCTTTGAGGATATTGAAACATCGAATTGTATGCTTTTTTGGAGCAATAAATTAATATTCTTTTTGAATATTAATAAAATAAAAAAAATATTTTCCTTTAAAAATTACAATCGATATTGAATTGTTTAATTTTTTTTTTCTTTAGGAATATATAATTTTTTGAGACATGTGTTACTTCGAGAGCACGTTATATTTTACTATTGTTTGTTCAAGAGCAATATGCCAATATTTTTCTAGAATATTGAAAATTATAATTCATACTCTTCAAATATAATTTATGTTAAATCGTATTTAATTTAGTGTAAGTAAAATCTAACTATAATATTTTTCAATAATCGTGTGCTACTTTAGGAGCACCAACAAATTATTATTTAGAAAATGAATTATTCAAGAGCATGTTTTCTAGTAAGATATTATTATTTGTAGAGTCGTGCTTCTTCCGAAACAACAACGAGATATATTATCAATTTAAGTTTATAAAATAACATCTAAAAATATTTAATCAAGTTAAAGATATTAATTATCATACAGTCATGATCAAAATTAATTGCCAAATATATCCTACTTCCTTTAAAAGAGAGGATCTGAAATCCACTGTTCATTCCGTGCCCTACTTTTCACATGAAGAACTGGTTTTTTGAACTGGCTTTAAAAGAGAGCCATTGCCCTACTTTTCACATGAAGAACCGGTTTTGAACTGGTTATATAACATGCCATATGTAATGATGACTGGAAGTAGGATTATTCACACAAATCAATAAAGACTTCAATTGGGACGCTGATCACCTAACATTTAGGGTACTGTTCATATTATTACCTTTTCATTCAACTCGTGTTGGTTACTGTTGACGTTATCTCTTATTTTTCCTCCTTCACTTGACACGTAGTTTACTTTTCATATGTGAATGTGTCGGTTACTGTTGAACTTATTTTTTCTATTTGTGTCTGTTACTGTTGAACTTATCTCGATTCTTGAATCCATTAAAAAAAATTAAAATATCTTCTTTATGTATGTAATGATGTATGCATATTATTTGACTTGAAATTCAACGGCCCAACGAAAACGAAGGCCACTTCATTTAATGTTCATAGTCATCTGACATTCACTTGGTGTCGGTTACTGTTCATGTCATTACTATTTGTTCTAAAGGGACTCCGTGTCAGCTACTGTTCATCTATATCTCGATTTTTTAATAATTATATTATAGTCACAAAAATAAAAATATCTTGTATTTATGTACCTTCACATGTATGCATATTTTTCCTCCATCTTCCACAATATAATTTTAAACGTCAAGAGGTAAAAAAAATTAAAAATTTTCTCTCTCAATTGTATGTACCATTTCCTTATGTCCATTTACTATCCATGCTATCTGCCGGTTTGTTTTTTGTTAGATTTGTTATAAGTTATTTTTATGTTACCTTCTTGTTTGATTTAAATTGTTACTATTAACCTGGATTTCTTATACTTGTTTTGTTTGATTTTTTCAGTTTACCTATTCATGGTAAGGAAACATTACATGCTCGATAACACATATCAATTATCTAAAGTGATATACGAATCTCATAACTGTTGCATGTTAGATTTATTAACTTCTTCAAGTTTGTTATGTTTCCATTTCCCCCATGTATTCATTTGTTATGATTTCCGTTTTAATTCTTTGCCATATTATGATTTGCGTTTTAATTCTTTGCCATATTTGTGATAGGTTCTTTTTAAAGTTACCTTCCTCTTTGTGCTAACTAGCAATTTCTTATATGTGTTTCCTTTTGTTTTTTCAGTTCACCTATTCACACTAAAGAAATATTATACGTTCGATAGCGCATAAGAATTATATAAGGTATCTACCGATTTCATTACTATTGCACGATAGATTTATTTACTTCTTCAAGTTTTTTGTTTCCCCATTTCCCCATGTATTCATTTCGTATGATTTAGGTTTCAACTATTTGCCATATTTTGTAGATTTCAACTGTTGCATGATAGATTTATAAATAATTGGTTCTCCAGATGATTTGCAGCTTCACATTTCGTATTTTTAAAATTCGTTTTTCCCATTTCGTAGCTGTCTACCTTATTACTATAGATATAAATATTCACATTTTGAACACTTTCAATAGTTCCTTCTAATTATATATTAATTATTATGTTTAGATATTAGAAATTCTGAAAACTATCATAATTTTCAGCCCTTTCTTCTAATTATATATTAATTAATTATTTTTGCACATTTCAGTCTTCATATATGAATGGTTCATTACAATGAATTAATATAATATTTTTATATTCTCTTAGTTTATACTTCTTCCATTGGTGTTGAAATATTGAAGAATCCTCGTTGGTAGTGTGATGGATATTTTGGAAACCTCTGTTAATGAAAATGATGTTCTTCCTAGCATTAATACTATTCCCGAAATTGGAGACGAGTCACACAGATCCTTCATTCGACTACAACGAATTCAAAGAGAGAGAGATAGACGACGTAGACATATAAATAATTGTAGTCCTTCGTATAAAAGGAGACATGCCCCTATGTTAAATAATCCTATGTCATCTGAAAATAATTTCCCTTCTGTCATCGAACAACATGAATCCATATTACACAACAATTCTGACGATACTTCAACTTTGAATCAAGAAACATTTAATAATCTCAATTCTGAATATGAATTAGAAGACACTCTTGAGAAATTCACGATTCCATCTATTGCATATGTATTACCGACATCAATTTCTTGTGAACACTGTAATGCACGTAAATTTTACAAAGAAAGTAAAGATTTCTGTTATTCTGATGGAAAAGTTAAACTTGTTATATGCGACTCACCATTTGAACTATACAATTTGTTTACTTCTACAGAAATTCATTGTAAAGAATTCAAAAAAATTGTAAGGGGGTACAATAATCATCTTGCTTTTACTTCATTTGGTGTAAAATACGATAAAGAATTGTTTAAAACTTATAAAGGTATTTACACATATAGAGTTCAAGGACAAGTATATCACTGTGTAAACGAACTGATGCCAAATAATAATACGCCTTCTTATATGCAATTATATTTTTATGATACAGAAAATGAATTGCAAAATCGAATGAAAATTTCATCAAACTTTGTTGAATCTACTTTAATATTTTTGCTGCAAATCTTGAAAATAAATCCTTACAGTAAATTTTTTAGATCTTTAAGTGATATGCCTAATTTGCATGATCATCAAATACAAATACGATGCGATCCAGGATTTGATTAAAGAGTTTTTAATATACCTACAACATCTCAAGTAGCTGCCGTATGGGTTGAAAATGATGAAAATGCTAATATTCGTGCTCGTGATATTATCATATACGGCCACTCTAATGATTCACATAAAGTTCATTATTATTATGGATGTTATGATCCGTTACAATATCCGTTACTCTTTCCATATGGAGAATCCGGTTGGCATGAAGGTATTGAGAGATACAAAAATACAAACTTTCAATCTCAACATCTATCCACATCGGATGTTTTCCCTAACATGGATACTTCAGCAGTTGAATTCATTCAAAGAGAAAATGAAGGTTAGTAAATATATTTTTACTATTAATCACATATATGTTTTAGTCGTACTTTACTTTATTGATGAATATTAAATTAATTTTTTCTTCCGTAGTACTTCATCATGCGAAGACACGTACACATGTATCTTGTCGAGAGTATTATTCATATAAATTACAAATCAAAACTTCTGATAAGTCTGTACTACTTCATGCTGGTAGATTATTTCAACAATATGTCGTAGATATGTACGTTAAAATTGAAACGGCAAGATTAGACTATTTTTGCATTAATCAAAAACAAATTCGTGCGGAACTGTACCAAGGTATTGTAGATAGTGTTCAAAATGGAGAAACAAGAGGGTCTAAAGTTGGAAGAAAATTTGTTTTACCAAAATCCTTTACATGTGGACCTCGTGATATGTTACGAAGATATATGGATGGAATGACTATTGTACAACGTTATGGAAAACCTGATATATTTTGACTATAACATGTAATCCTAATTGGCCTGAGATTAAGTAAGAATTACAAATGAATGATGAAGTTCAAAATTGACCAGATCTAATTGTACGTATATTTCGAGCAAAATTGGAAGAATTAAAATTAGATTTATACAAAAAAAATATCTTAGGCCCAGTTATTGCACATATATACGCTATTGAATTTCAAAAAAGAGGGCTTCCACATGCACATATGTTATTAATATTTAACCCTACAAATAAAATCACTTGTGCTCAACATGTTAATGAAATAGTGTCTTCTGAGACAAAAATAAATATCCCCATCTTCATTCTGTTATTGTTAGACATAATATGCATGGTCCTTGTGGTAGTTTAAATCCCAAAAACGTATGTATGAAAATTAATAAAGGTTGTAAAAATAAGTATCCTAGAGATTTTTCTAATAATACTATATTTGGTCAAAATTCATACCCTTTATATAAACATCGTAATACCAATTTTTTGCTAAAGTTAGAGGCCAAATGTTAGATAATCGATAGGTTGTACCATACAATCCATATTTAAGTACGAAATTTGATTGTCATATTAATGTTGAAGTATGTTCTTCTATTAAAGTTGTAAAATATTTATATAAATATGTTTACAAAGGATATGACCGTATTAATTTTTCAGTACTTACCCCTGACACAAAAAAATATTGATGAAATTTCTGCTTACCAATCTGCTAGATGAATATCTCCACATGAAGCTATGTGGAGGATTTTTTCTTTCAATATATCAAAAATTTGTCCTACCGTTTATTCTTTACAACTTCATATCGAAAATCATCAACAAGTAATATACGATAATGAAGATAATTTATGTACTGTTGTTGAAAATGAAAATACAAAAAAAAAACAATGTTAACTGAATTCTTTCGAATGAATGAAGTAGATGAATTTGTGCGTACGCTTTTATATCGAGATTTTCCAACACATTTTGTCTGGAATACACATAAGAAAATTTGGAGTCACAGAAGAAAAATTGTTATTGGACGAATTGTTACAGTAAATCCATCTGAAGGAGATCGTTATTATCTTCGTGTTCTTCTAAATCATATTCGAGGTTGTACATCGTTCCAAGATTTACGAACTTCACATGGAGTTACTGTTGTCACATATCGAGAAGTAGCACTTTTACATGATTTGTTAGGTGTAGATAATCATTGTGAAGAATGTTTATCTGAATCTATTATTTATGAAATGCCTGCTTCTTCAAGACGTCTTCTTGCTACACTTCTTATCCTCTGCAATCCTAATAATCCGAAATTATTGTGGAATAAATTTAAATCTTATATGATTGATGATTACATACATGAAACTATTTCTTCCCATGATGCAGAATTGCATGCTTTAAAGGATATTAATTGTATTTTAGAATCTGTAGGTAAAAATATAAACGACTATGAAATGGTACCATTTAATGTAAATATAAACGAAAATGATAAATTGAAAAGAATGATTGAAGATGAGACAACAAATTTAAATATTGATGAAAGCTATATTTATGAAACAAATCTAAATAATGCACAGCAGATTGCATATGATATGATCATTGAAAAAATATCATTGGGATTAGGTGGTGCTTTCTTCATTGATGGTCCAAGCGGCACAGGTAAAACATATTTATATAAAGCATTGCTACGTACAGTTCGATCTAAAAATGTAATTGCTTTAGCAACTGCATCTTTTGGAGTATCTGCATCTCTTTTACCAGGAGGTCGAACTGCTCATTCAAGATTTAAAATTCCTTTAGAAATAACAGGTGAAGTAAGTTGTTCTGTTAGCAAACAATCTGCTTTAGGAATTTTATTAAAAATGTGCAAGTTAATCATTTGGGATGAAGCCCCAATGGTCAATCGATGTGCTATTGAAGCTGTAGATAAAATGTTAAAAGATATTAATGATTGTAATTTGCTTTTCGGTGGTAAAGTAATGGTCCTTGGAGGAGATTTTTGACAAGTTTTACCAGTAATATCAAAAGGGAAAAAACAAGACACCATTAATGCTAGCTTAGTTTTCTCTTACTTATGGCCTTTATCGACACATCTATCGTTAGTTGAAAATATGAGAGCACAATTTGATCCTATTTTTTGTAATTACTATTAAGAATTGGGAATGGAACAGAGCAATAACATTGTTGTAATTGTATTCAGCTTCCAACCGATATAATTATACCAATACCATTCGAGGATGAAATCACATCTTTAAAACTTTTAATACAACACGTCTTCGCAAATATTGAAACATATACTGACAATTTACATATGATAGCAAATCGAGTTATTCTTACGCCTCGAAATGATTGTGTTGATCATATTAACAAAATCTTATTACAACAAATTCCTGGTCAAATTTTTACATACTACAGCTTTGATGGAGCAATCGATCAATCAAAACACAATTTGCAAGAAGGTTTTCTGAACAGTTTAACATCAAATGGTATTCCACCACATGAATTAAATCTTAAAGTAAATTGCCCTGTCATGTTGTTAGGAAATATTAATCATTCCGAAAGATTATGCAATGGAACAAGACTCACCTGTCGAAAATTTGAAAAAAATGTAATTCTTGCTGAAATTACATCTGGTAAATATTGTGGAAAATATGTTTTTTTACCAAAAATTCCTTTCATACCACCCAAAATTATCGTACTTCAATTCCATTTAAAAGAACTCAATTTCCAATTCGGCCTTGTTTTGTAATGACAATAAATAAAGTACAAGGACAAACACTTGATTTCGTTGGTTTATATCTTCCAGAGCCAGTATTTTGTCATGGTCAACTTTATGTAGCATTATCAAGAGCTAGAACAAGCAAATCTTTAAAAGTTCTGCTGAACCCATCAATTGCTGAGCCGTTACACATGACATGTACCAAAAATATAGTGTACAAGGAAGTCCTTTCACTGTACATGAATGGAAGACATCATTAAAGTAGTACAGTTCATCAGGTAAAATAGAAATTGTACTTACATATTTTCGCACTCCTGTTATTTTGTAGTGTTACATTATTCATTTGTAGCGTTTCTATTTTGTTTAACTGATTTCATATTTTATGTCATATATATTTTATAACTTTATATTCTATGTTATACAAATAAAATAATAAACAAATACACTAATCTTCTAATTTTATAACTTCAAAAAAGGCACATATTAGTTCCTTTTTCTTTATGATCTTTTATTTTTTCATATAATTGTTATTACGTTTTCGTTTTAAAGGATAAAGAAATAAATGATATACTTCTAATTATTATTATTCTAACTACATTTCCTACAAACCGAATTTTTCCTCTCCTACACTTGTTGTCGTTAAATAAATTCTTCTTAGTCACAATAAAATTGAAATTATTATTCCTGTCAACACATATTCTTTAAAAGTAGATATTTTTTGTTTATTTTCTTTCTACATTGGAAAATTATTACTACTACTTACAAATGATTTTTTGTTTATTTTCTTTCTACATTGGAAAATTATTACTACTACTTACAAATGATGTCATCTATTAGTGTTCAATATATGTGTCAGTATATCTACACTTATTTTTAACCAGTTCCTTATTTTAAATCAATTACTTATATTGTATACTTTCGTATATTTAAATTAAGAATTTTTATACTTTTATTTATCTATGTTTATTCTCAATGTATAGGCTTCACCAACATTATTTCACTCTTTATTTACCTAACAAGGCAAAGAAGGGACATATCAGAATATCATGTTTACTTCAGAGGTAAACTTTTTTCGATAGTAAGCTTTTCCATATGTATTAATGTGAATAAATGAAATATTATCATTAATATCATTCCATATATTCAACCGTATTCATAATTATTATAAATACTTTTATAATGTTAAATATAAATTTTTTAACAGAAGTTATTAATAGAGATTGCCGCTTCTAATGCTAAACTTATAATAACATTGTAAAATGAACTTCTCATAATATATTTTTTCCACATAGTTATTTTTTTGTTTTTTTCATGTAAAGATCTTTTAGGTCCCACTTTCCTATTTTACTTTTACCACATTCATAGAACTTTAGCAATTTCAGTTTTACCCATCATATCTTAATGTTAAACTGTTATATAAAATTCACTTATGCAATTGAGAAATTGCAAACCGTATAAGACTACATTATTTTATGTTTTCCCATTCATCTTTTATTAAGAGAATTTCAGGATCCTTAAAGTAAAAAAATTTAGGTTTTTTAATCGCTTCAATTCAAACGTGAATTTAATTGAAAAAACATTTCTCTTAGGTACTGTATATTAGGACAAAATATTGAATAATGTAACCTTTTTATACTCAACTATTTGCCTATGTCTATTTCTAATGGCAGTTTTTTTCTCTTCTCAGTTTCACCAGTAACTCCATATCGCAAACTGAAGAATTGAATATTTATTCAGGAGGAATTAGTTCAATGTTTGTGTAAAACACATATTACTCTTTATAGTCACTTTACGGCGCTTATTAATATGATCTCGTTCCATCATATTTCCAGAACTACATATACATTCAAAAGATCTAAATTTAAATTTCTTACACCTTATAAATCAAAGTGGTTCCTTCTTACTTTCATAATGTTTACTAACAACATTTTCACTATTGATAGTTTTCAAGTTTGAATTAACATCTATATTGTACATTATCGGTTTAACAATTCGTCCAAAAAAAAAAAAAACACCCCCGAATCTTTTTTTTTCCAGCCCTATTGTCACCTTCCCTAATATCACCTACCACACAGTAGACTCTATCCAATGCACATTTACAAATAACATTTATATTTATGGACTATTTATCATAGATACCAAATGTGTAAAATTAACGGTTATTTACAATTATAATAATTGAAATTTTATAGAATACAAATAAGCATGAAGAAAATAAAATTGTATTCTTGCCGACAAATATATAGTCGATTTCACACCACTTTATTATCTCCAAAAAATATAACTTCTTTTACTAAAAAATTTAACGACATCTTTTCTACTAAATCGATACAAAAATGAATATTTACAACGCATCTTCTGAAAATAGATATTTCTCATCTGACACGTCGCTACATTGAAACTTGAAATACTTAACTTCATCATTTGGAAAACTTTTAAACTCATACACTGAAATTTATAAATTGTTTATTCAAATCAAATTATCTATTGATTTCTTAGGCCTTCTATAAATTTGGTGTGCTGTCGTAGGCACCCAAAAATAGTCCTTAAACCTCTAAAATGGTAATGGAAGGTCGATCCCATGAAGAGTGTGTAATTCAACAATTTATGCTTCGTATAACAATTGGGGGGGTTTTGTTTATAACGAAATCAATCTTATAACAAATAACAATGTAAATTAACGAGTTGTATTAAATCAATGAAACGAGTCTCGATCAAAGTCAACTTCCACCATTGGAGATTTATAACCATTCATCAATCCACAAAGAATAATCAATCCACATTCACAATATTCATCGTTGGAATAAATTCCTATTTCTCCTTAATTTTAGTTAATCAGAAACCAGCGTTCTAATTAACCCTAATTATCAAATAATCTCAGACCAGCGCTAAAGATTCAATTTAATAACAGCTTTAAATAATAGAAAAATCGATGAACTAGATAATACAAGCACCAGCGGTTGCATTCAATCTATTTAAACATTCTTCTTAAGATTCAATAACATCTATCGCAGAAAATTATCAAATCCTAGTGCTTCACAAGTTAAATGATTCAAACAATTACGGATTTGAGATTTAACTTAGCTATAGATTGCAATATATGAAAAACTAATTATCTCTTAGCAATCAAACATGGCAATCATAAAATTATGCATAGAAGAATATTCAATACTGAAAATATAAATTAAATAATGAAAATAGGTGGATCTCACAGTTATAATGTGTTCCAAGGCTTCGGTATCCTTCAATCAAGTACTAAGAGTTAGTTACACAAGATAGATCTAAGAAAAATAGAGAGAAGATAGGTTGGAGGTGTTCTAGTGTTTTTTTGGGTGTTTTTAGGGTTGAAAAGTTGTGCAAGATATGTTGCCAAAAGAGTTTGAGTCAATTTAGGAAACTTGAGATTCGGCATCAGGAAACAACCATGCGATCGCAAGGTATTAAGTCATGCTGTCGCAAGGAACAAATAAATTCAACCTTCAAACTCTCGGTAATGGTCTATGCGATCGCGAGGAATTAAAGCCATGCGATCGCAAGGCTTTACAAAACTTCCTCCAGACAGTTTTCAGTATTTTGGTCGAAACTTTCTCTCCCGATGTCCGATTGAGGTGATTCAAGATGCATTAGAAAGCTAACGCAAAGGGCTAAACTTTTATTCAGATGACATCTTCGACGATCGTTTGATATGTCAAAAACTGGTGTCAATATGAGGCTGAAAACCGGTGCAAAACTTTTCAGCTTGAAAGTTGATATGTGATAATGTCTTGGCTATATTTCACCCATTTGACTTCTTTCTTCATCCAATTGGCATCTAGCACTCTCAAGTCTTCATCGTGAGGTTCGATATAACTTTTGAATATTTGCACTTTGGTTCTCGAACTTTCGCTTTATTTCATTTTGGTCTTTTTCCCCTCATTTCTTCCAACTTATGCCATATCCATCGAATTGCTACCTAAACCAAAATATGAGAATACTAAGTACATTTAGGCATAAAATAGTCATATGAGTGCATTAAATAAAGATGTAAAATGTGTATTTTACATTCCTATCAAAATACCCTCACTTTATACTTGAAAATTATAAAATCAAACAAGAACTATATATTACACTTCTCTCAAACAACATGGCTTCACACTATAAACTTATCCCACAAATTGCAATTTCAGAGACTAATTGGTCTGCAAAGGTAATCATCACCGGAAAGCAACCACCAAAGACGGCTAGTCATTCTACTACCAAATACCAAACTATTCTTCTCATGGATTTAGAGGTACATAAATTGTAACCTAAATAATGTTTCATTTTTACTATGCACATATACTTTATATAAACACTTTGAATTTTTCTGTTCAACAGGGTAATGAGATTAGAGCAACATTGCATGATACAAACATTACTGCACTTAACGACCAGCTTGAATTGGGGAAAACATACATAGTTTCAAATGCAACAGTAAAAGAGAACAGAAGCCATTTTAAAAGCTGCTCATCTTCTGATCAAAAAATCTGGACGATAACAGGACGAACAAAAATCGAAGAACTGCATGAACACAATTTGAACTTCGTTTTCTTACAGTATCAACCTACTCCATTTCATGAATTAGAACACCACATGGATAAGGACATCAACATCAGTACAAATTCTATTACATATTCTACAGTTATACATATGCTTTTGCCATATATTATATATAAACTAAATGAAACCATAACATTTTTTTCTCAGATGTTGTAGGTGTGGCAATAGATGTTAAACAAAAGAGAATCATCCAAACCCATTTTGGCACAGAAGCTGCCCTTCAAGATGTCATGTTGATAGATAAAGAATTCCAAACAATCAAATTAACCCAATGGGACAGTTTCGTCGAACGTGAATTCATTACCATTACAACAAACTTGGCCAACAGACCAGTCATATGGGCTACTAACCTAAAAGTTTCTTCGTACGACGGTATAAATATTTATCTTTCATTTTTCTCGTCCAAATTCATTTACACCGTTTACAAAAATATACAATAATATACTGCTTAATTTTTTCTTCCCTTCTGTAGGTATTACTTTATCGACCAAAGCCAACAGCACCTTCTTCATCAACCCTGACCTACTGGCTATTGCAGATTACAAAGATTGGTACTTATAATAAGTATAATAACTAATAACAAAAATAAAAAGCATTACATTCATAATTTTTATACATGCATTTATATTTATTTTCTACAGGGTGCAAGCTAATAAAGAAGAACTTGACAAACTTACACAAAATAAACATTTTGTTCCTATGAGTCCACCGAAAGTATTACCTCCAACCGACGACAAATTCACACTAATCGCCGACTTACTAGGAGTTTGTCCAGGAGTACTTTCTCAGCCATTTCATTCAATATATATAATGAACATAAATGTCTTCTTTCTATATTTTTAAACAAGTCATTACTATTTTTTAAACCTGTATTGGGAAATTAATATTCTCTTTTCTTTACAGAAAAAATTCTTTTGGGTAAAAGCACATTAGAAGATCAATTCAAAAAATCAAAAAATTTGGTACAAGTCTTGCGACAACTGCAACAAATTATCTAATGCAGACCTCGGAGAAGTTCACAAATGCCGGTTCTGTAAGTGTGAACATGCAAAAGGCATCCCAAGGTAATTTAGACTATTCAACATATATTGAAATTTAACCTAATCCTAGAACATACTCCAAAAATTACATAATATATCCTCTGAAAAAAATTCAATCTCAGAGCAAATGCTTTTGTATACTTACAAGACAAATCTGGATCGTTAAATGCAAGTATCATTGGAAAGGCCGCAGAAACTTTATTACAAACTACTGCGAATGCCATAATGACCCATTTCGAAAAGGTAAAATCTATGTTCTAATACACCTATACATTATTTGTTCCATACTTCAATATTTGCTATTCAAACATATTTGTCCTATTGCAGGAACCGAATGAAGACATCAACAGTTTTATGGAAACTGAAAGTGAAACAGATTGGCTCTTTTATCTGAAAGCGACACAAAAACGGCAAAACCCTTCTGAATGCCATTTTGAAATTATCTTTGCGTTCGACTCTTCAGCGACAATGATTGACGATGAACCTTCAATTGCAATCAGTAAACCAAATCCTGTGGCTAACATACTGACTATGAGTACTCCAGCTGAATCAGCAGAAAATGTAGACAACAAAGACACACACAGCAAAGAAAAGACACATCCCTTAACTACTGAAACATTCAAAAATATCCAGGCAGTAACCAGAACAAATTCAAAAAGGTCTCCCTTTGGATCAGATGATATTGTTGAAACAAAATCAAAGTCACAAAAGAAGGCTCACAAAGACTCTCAAAGCAATGACAAACCACACTCCTCATGCTCAAAAAAAAAAAAATGAATAAAATGTACTTTCATTTTGTAGCAATAGGTAGTGAAAACAACCTCACCTGATATGTCTGTGTATAGAACTCTCACGTAGAACTTTAGTAGTTAACAATAAGTTCTTACTTTTGAGACTACCAGGTAAAGAGGTTGTTCTGGTTTTTTTTTTTTTTTTTTTTTGGCTAATGTGAAAATTTTAAGACACATTCTCCTTTTGCTACTATATCCTCTTTGTATCTCTTTCTATATGTACTGCCGTTATATATAAACGCTTTTAGTTTCGTGTCTTTACAATTTATTACTTTCGTATCTTCAAATTATAACTTTATATACTTGAACTAATACGAATTCATTGTAAGTTTATTCATATGTCAAGTTGTAAATTTACATATGAGCAAAAAGAAAAACAAACTCATTGTATTGACAAACTACAAGTAACCTAAACTATACAAAAGTATGACAAATAGCATGGCTTCCAGAAGACACCAAGTTCTGCGTAGCAAAACCATAGCAACATAACGATCTTCATATTGCATTTTGAACCTTCTAATGGAGTTGACATTTCTCGTGAGGTACTAACAATCTCATTCTGATTGTAGCTGCGTGCACATTGCGGCTGACGTGATGATGTGGTCGAATTGCAATCCATCTCCCCGTGCACACAAGGGGAGCATTGAACTCCCCGTGCGCACACGGGGACACATTGGAAAAAAAAAATTTTAAACAACAATTATATTACTTTTTCTTCCAATTTTAAAACTACAATTTACATAAAATTAAGAAAAAACATATACTCCCTACTACAATTATACTGCTACCTAAATATACATTATTTAATATATTTTGAATTACCTAATATTCGCATAGGGAGCATTGAACTCCTCGTGCGCGCGCACAGGGACAAATTGAAAATATATATTTTTTTAAGCAACAATTATATTAGTTTTGCTTCCAATTTTAAAACTACAATTTACTTAGAATGAAGAAAAAATATATACTCCTTATAATTATAATTACTGCTAACTAAGTATACATTAGTTAATATCTTTTGAATTACCTAGTATTCCTAACATTCAAAATTTTTTTGCCCTTTAAAATTAAAAACAAACTTAATGTAATAAATTTTAAATTGCATACTCTTCTCAATAAAAGAAAAAAAAAATCATATAATAATATTAATAATAACACCAGTAACTTTCACCTACCCACTCCTCACCAACCACTTCTCACCTACCATTTCATTAACCCCAACATACCTACTTATCCATACTTCCACTCATACATTCAATCAAATATACACGATAATCACCAAACCTTCTAATTTTGTTACCCTCCATCTTCCCAAATACAAAAATTCTATAATTTTGTGGGCACTCACCGTCCAACTTCCGGCTACAGAAAAGGTAATTTTATCCACCAAACCCAACCACTTACTGTAATTTTATTCACATTCGTAAATTTTATAACCCTGATTAAGATTTTTATTTAATTTAATTTTGTAATTTTCTAAAGGACATGTTGGTTTTTATTTTTGAGGAAAGTGTTTTCTAATCTAAGTTATTATTTATTAATTCTCTTCAGCTTAAATTTAACTTAGATCAAAAAAGCTATTTTCATTTTAATTTTTTACACATAATTTTTTGGTAATGTAAGTTATTATTTATTAATTGTGTGGGGCTTCAATTTCACACGGATTAATGATTTGATGTATAAAGCCATTCATTTTTTACTTCTTTTATAACGTTTTTCGTGGAACATTTTTATGTAACATCTCTTTCCCAAAAAATTTAATACTTTAATCAACTGGTCCACCACAAGAAATTAGACAAACGTGTTTTTTTATGCAGTCAACTTTTCCTTCTCTTTCTTCACCTTTTTTTTCCACTTTCTAATTACGAATTATAAAGTTTTCGTAACATATTTATCTAATGATTTCCTTACCTTGTACAGATGTCTTTGGAATATATCGTTCCTCCAAACTAATGGCATTCTGCTGGCATTACTCAATATTCCAATCATCAATATCTTAGAATTTTTTTGAGCTCATCAATGAAGAACAACAAGCAGAGATAATGGGTAGTAACTTCCATGCATTTATGTGCGGTGTTTTTTATAGATCTGAATCTCTTTCTATATGTACTGCCGTTATATGTAAACGCTTTTAGTTTAGTTTCTTTGCAATTTATTACTTTCGTATCTTCAAATTTTGACTTTATATACTTGAACTAAATCGAATTCATTGTAAGTTTATTCATACGTCAAGTTGTAAATTTACATATGAACAAAAAGAAAAACAAACTCATTGTATCGACAAACTACAAGTAACCTAAACTATACAAAAGTACGACAAATAGCATGGCTTCCAGAAGACACCAAGTTCTGCGCAGCAAAACCATAGCAACATAACGATCTTCATATTGCATTTTGAACCTTCTAATGGAGTTGACATTTCTCGTGAGGTACTAACAATCTCATTCTGATTGTTGCTGCGTGCACATTGCTGCTGACGTGATGATGTGGTCGAATTGCTATCCATCTCCCCGTGCACACACGGGGAGCATTGAACTACCCGTGCGCACACGGGGACACATTGGAAATTTTTTTTTTTTTAAACAACAATTATATTACTTTTACTTCCAATTTTAAAAATACAATTTACTTAAAATTAAGAAAAACTATATACTCTCTATAATTATACTGCTACCTAAATATACATTATTTAATATCTTTTGAATTACCTAATATTCGTACGGGGAGCATTGAACTCCCCGTGCGCGCACGGGGACACATTGAAAAAATATTTTTTTTTTAAGCAACAATTATATTACTTTTAGTTCCAATTTTAAAACTACAATTTACTTAGAATTAAGAAAAAATATATACTCCCTATAATTATAATTACTGCTACTAAGTATACATTATTTAATATCTTTTGAATTACCTAATATTCCTGACATTCAAAATTTTTTTGCCCTTTAGAATTAAAAACAAACTTAATGTAATAAATTTTAAATTGCATAATCTTCTCAATAAAAGAAAAAAAAATCATATAATAATATTAATAATAACACCATTAACTTCCACCGACCCACTCCTCACCAACCACTTCTCACCTACCATTTCATTAACCCCGACATACCTACTTACCAGTACTTCTACTCATACATTTAATCAAATATACACGATAATCACCAAACCTTATAATTTTGTTACCCTCCATCTTCCCAAATACAAAAATTCTATAATTTTGTGGGAACTCACCTTCGAACTTCCGGCTACAGAAAAGGTACTTTTATCCACCAAACCCAACCACTTACTGTAATTTTATTCACATTCGTGAATTTTATAACCCTGATTAAGATTTTTATTTAATTTAATTTTGTAATTTTCTAAAGGACATGTTGGTTTTTATTTTTGAGGAAAGTGTTTTCTAATCTAAGTTATTATTTATTAATTCTCTTCAGCTTAAATTTAACTTAGATCAAAAAAGCTATTTTCATTTTAATTTTTTACACATAATTTTTTGGTAATGTAAGTTATTATTTATTAATTGTGTGGGGCTTCAATTTCACACGGATTAATGATTTGATGTATAAAGCCATTCATTTTTTACTTCTTTTATAACGTTTTTCGTGGAACATTTTTATGTAACATCTCTTTCCCAAAAAATTTAATGCTTTAATCAACTGGTCCACCACAAGAAATTAGGCAAACGTGTTTTTTTATGCAGTCAATTTTTCCTTCTCTTTCTTTACCTATTTTTCCACTTTCTAATTACGAATTATAAAGTTTTCGTAACATATTTATCTAATGATTTCCTTACCTTGTACAGATGTCTTTGGAATATATCCTTCCTCCAAACCAATGGCATTATGCTGGCATTACTCAATATTCCAATAATCAATATCTTAGGAATTTTTTTGAGCTCATCAATGAAGAACAACAAGCAGAGATAATGGGTAGTAACTTCCATGCATTTATGTGCGGTGTTTTTTATAGATCTGAATCTCTCTCTATATGTACTGCCGTTATATATAAACGCTTTTAGTTTCGTGTCTTTGCAATTTATTACTTTCGTATCTTCAAATTTTGACTTTATATACTTGAACTAATACGAATTCATTGTAAGTTTATTCATACGTCAAGTTGTAAATTTACATATGAACAAAAAGAAAAACAAACTCATTGTACCGACAAACTACAAGTAACCTAAACTATACAAAAGTATGACAAATAGCATGGCTTCCAGAAGACACCAAGTTCTGCGCAGCAAAACCATAGCAACATAACGATCTTCATATTGCATTTTGTGGACACTCACCTTCCAACTTCCTTCTACAGAAAAGGAAATTTTATCCACCAAACCCAACCACTTACTGTAATTTTATTCACATTCGTAAATTTTATAACTCTGATTAAGTTTTTCATTTAATTTAATTTTGTAATTTTCTAAAGGATATGTTGCTTTTTATTTTTGAGGAAAGTGATTTCTAATCTAAGTTATTATTTATTAATTCTCTGCAGCTTAAATTTAACTTAGATCAAAAAAGCTATTTTCATTTTAATTTTTGAAGCATAATGTTTTGTAATGTCAGTTATTATTTATTAATTGTGTGGGGCTTCAATTTCACATGGATTAATGATTTGATGTATAAAGCCATTCATTTTTTACTTCTTTTATAACGTTTTTCGTGGAACATTTTTATGTAATATCTCTTTCCCAAAAAATTTAATACTTTAATCAACTGGTCCACCACAAGAAATTAGGCAAACGTGTTTTTTTATGCAGTCAATTTTTCCTTCTCTTTCTTCACCTTTTTTTCCACTTTCTAATTACGAATTATAAAGTTTTCGTAACATATTTATCTAATGATTTCCATACCTTGTACAGATGTCTTTGCAATATATCCTTCCTCCAAACCATTGGTATTATGCTGGCATTACTCAATATTCCAATCATCAATATCTTAGGAATTGTTTTTTAGCTCATCCATGAAGAACAACAAGCAGAGATAATGGGTAGTAACTTCCATGCATTTATATGCGGTGTTTTTTATAGATCCGAATCTCTTTCTACATGTACTGCCGTTATATATAAACGCTTTTAGTTTCGTGTCTTTCCAATTTATTGCTTTCGTATCTTCAAATTTTGACTTTATATACTTGAACTAATACGAATTTATTGTAAGTTTATTCATACGTCAAGTTGTAAATTTACATATGATTAAAAAGAAAAACAAACACATTGTATCGACAAACTACAAGTAACCTAAACTATACAAAAGTATGACAAATAGCATGGCTACCAGAAGACACCAAGTTCTGCGCAGCAAAACCATAGCAACATAACGATCTTCATATTGCATTTCGAACCTTCTAATGGAGTTGACATTTCTCGTGAAGTACTAACAATCTCATTCTGATTGTTGCTGCGTGCACATTGCTGCTGACGTGATGATGTGGTCGAATTGCTATCCATCTCCCCGTGCACACAAGGGGAGCATTGAACCCCCCGTGCGCACACGGGGGCACATAGGAAATTTTTTTTTTTTAAACAACAATTATATTACTTTTTCTTCCAATTTTAAATATACAATTTACTTAAAATTAAGAAAAACTATATACTCTCTATAATTATACTGCTACCTAAATATACATTATTTAATATATTTTGAATTACCTAATATTCGCACGGGGAGCATTGAACTCCCCGTGCGCGCGCACGGGGACACATTGAAAAATTTTTTTTTTTTTAAGCAACAATTATATTAATTTTGCTTCCAATTTTAAAACTACAATTTACTTAGAATTAAGAAAAAATATATACTCCCTATAATTATTATTACTGCTAACTAAGTATACATTATTTAATATCTTTTGAATTACCTAATATTCCTAACATTCAAAATTTTTTTGCCCTTTAGAATTAAAAACAAACTTAATGTAATAAATTTAAATTGCTTAATCTTCTCAATAAAAAAAAAAATCATATAATAATATAAATAATAACACCATTAACTTCCACCTACCCACTCCTCACCAACCACTTCTCACCTGCCATTTCATTAACCACAACATACCTACTTACCAATACATCTACTCATACATTCAATCAAATATACACGATAATCACCAAACCTTATAATTTTGTTACCCTCCATCTTCCCAAATACAAAAATTCTATAATTTTGTGGACACTCACCTTCCAACTTCCTGCTACAGAAAAGGTAATTTTATCCACCAAACCCAACCACTTACTGTAATTTTATTCACATTCGTAAATTTTATAACTCTGATTAAGTTTTTTATTTAATTTAATTTTGTAATTTTCTAAAGGATATGTTGGTTTTTATTTTTGAGGAAAGTGTTTTCTAATCTAAGTTATTATTTATTAATTCTCTGCAGCTTAAATTTAACTTAGATCAAAAAAGCTATTTTCATTTTAATTTTTGACACATAATGTTTTGTAATGTAAGTTATTATTTATTAATTGTCTGGGGCTTCAATTTCACATGGATTAATGATTTGATGTATAAAGCCATTCATTTTTTTACTTCTTTTATAACGTTTTTCGTGGAACATTTTTATGTAATATCTCTTTCCCAAAAAATTTAATACTTTAATCAACTGGTCCACCACAAGAAATTAGGCAAACGTGTTTTTTTATGCAGTCAATTTTTCCTTCTCTTTCTTCACCTTTTTCTCCACTTTCTAATTACGAATTATAAAGTTTTCGTAACATATTTATCTAATGATTTCCTTACCTTGTACAGATGTCTTTGCAATATATCCTTCCTCCAAACCATTGGTATTATGCTGGCATTACTCAATATTCCAATCATCAATATCTTAGGAATTGTTTTTTAGCTCATCCATGAAGAACAACAAGCAGAGATAATGGGTAGTAACTTCCATGCATTTATATGCGGTGTTTTTTATAGATCCGAATCTCTTTCTACATGTACTGCCGTTATATATAAACGCTTTTAGTTTCGTGTCTTTCCAATTTATTGCTTTCGTATCTTCAAATTTTGACTTTATATACTTGAACTAATACGAATTTATTGTAAGTTTATTCATACGTCAAGTTGTAAATTTACATATGATTAAAAAGAAAAACAAACACATTGTATCGACAAACTACAAGTAACCTAAACTATACAAAAGTATGACAAATAGCATGGCTACGAGAAAGACACCAAGTTCTGCAGCAAGACAAAACCATAGCAACATAACGATCTTCATATTGCATTTTGAAACTTCTAATGGAGTTGACATTTCTCGTGAGGTACTAGCAATCTCATTTTGATTGTTACTGCGTGCACATTATTCTTTGACGTGATGATATGGTCGAATTGCTATCCATCTCCCCGTGCACACACGGGGACACATTGGAATTTTTTTTTAAACAAGAATTATATTACTTTTTCTTACAATTTTAAAATTACAATTTACTCAAAATTAAGAAAAAACTATATACTCCCTATAATTATCTTTGCTACCTAAATATATATCATTTAATATCTTTTGAATTTGCTAATATTCGCACGGGGAGCATTGAACTCCCCCGTCTTGCGCGCATTACGGAAAGCATTGAACTCCCCGTTCGCGAACGGGACCACAGTGAAAAACTTTTTTTTTTTAAAGCAACAATTATATTACTTTTGCTTCCAATTTTTAAACTACAATTTACTTAGAATTAAGAAAAAATATATACTTCCTACTATAATTATACTGCTACATAAATATACATTATTTAATATATTTTTAATTACCTAATATTCGCATGGGGAGCATTGAACTCCCCGTGCGCGAGCACGGGGACACATTGAAAATTTTTTTTTTTTTTAAGCAACAATTATATTAGTTTTGTTTCCAATTTTAAAACTACAATTTACTTAGAATTAAGAAAACATATATACTCCCTATAATTATAATTACTGCTAACTAAGTATACATTATTTAATATCTTTTGAACTACCTAATATTCCTAACATTCAAAATTTTTTTGCCCTTTAGAATTAAAAACAAACTTAATGTAATAAATTTAAATTGCTTAATCTTCTCAATAAAAAAAAAATCATATAATAATATAAATAATAACACCAATAACTTCCACCTACCCACTCCTCACCAACCACTTCTCACCTACCATTTCATTAACCCCAACATACCTACTTACCAATACATCTACTCATACATTCAATCAAATATACACGATAATCACCAAACCTTATAATTTTGTTACCCTCCATCTTCCCAAATACAAAAATTCTATAATTTTGTGGACACTCACCTTCCAACTTCCTTCTACAGAAAAGGAAATTTTATCCACCAAACCCAACCACTTACTGTAATTTTATTCACATTCGTAAATTTTATAACTATGATTAAGTTTTTCATTTAATTTAATTTAATTTTGTAATTTTCTAAAGGATATGTTGCTTTTTATTTTTGAGGAAAGTGTTTTCTAATCTAAGTTATTATTTATTAATTCTCTGCAGCTTAAATTTAACTTAGATCAAAAAAGCTATTTTCATTTTAATTTTTGACACATAATGTTTTGTAATGTCAGTTATTATTTATTAATTGTGTGGGGCTTCAATTTCACATGGATTAATGATTTGATGTATAAAGCCATTCATTTTTTTACTTCTTTTATAACGTTTTTCGTGGAACATTTTTATGTAATATCTCTTTCCCAAAAAATTTAATACTTTAATCAACTGGTCCACCACAAGAAATTAGGCAAACGTGTTTTTTTATGCAGTCAATTTTTCCTTCTCTTTCTTCACCTTTTTCTCCACTTTCTAATTACGAATTATAAAGTTTTCGTAACATATTTATCTAATGATTTCCTTACCTTGTACAGATGTCTTTGCAATATATCCTTCCTCCAAACCATTGGTATTATGCTGGCATTACTCAATATTCCAATCATCAATATCTTAGGAATTGTTTTTTAGCTCATCCATGAAGAACAACAAGCAGAGATAATGGGTAGTAACTTCCATGCATTTATATGCGGTGTTTTTTATAGATCCGAATCTCTTTCTACATGTACTGCCGTTATATATAAACGCTTTTAGTTTCGTGTCTTTCCAATTTATTGCTTTCGTATCTTCAAATTTTGACTTTATATACTTGAACTAATACGAATTTATTGTAAGTTTATTCATACGTCAAGTTGTAAATTTACATATGATTAAAAAGAAAAACAAACACATTGTATCGACAAACTACAAGTAACCTAAACTATACAAAAGTATGACAAATAGCATGGCTACCAGAAGACACCAAGTTCTGCGCAGCAAAACCATAGCAACATAACGATCTTCATATTGCATTTTGAAACTTCTAATGGAGTTGACATTTCTCGTGAGGTACTAGCAATCTCATTTTGATTGTTACTGCGTGCACATTGTTGCTGACGTGATGATATGGTCGAATTGCTATCCATCTCCCCGTGCACACACGGGGACACATTGGAATTTTTTTTTTTTTTAAACAAGAATTATATTACTTTTTCTTACAATTTTAAAATTACAATTTACTCAAAATTAAGAAAAACTATATACTCCCTATAATTATACTGCTACCTAAATATATATCATTTAATATCTTTTGAATTTGCTAATATTCGCACGGGGAGCATTGAACTCCCCGTGCGCGCACGGGAAGCATTGAACTCCCCGTTCGCGAACGGGAACACAGTGAAAAACTTTTTTTTTTTAAAGCAACAATTATATTACTTTTGCTTCCAATTTTTAAACTACAATTTACTTAGAATTAAGAAAAAATATATACTTCCTACTATAATTATACTGCTACATAAATATACATTATTTAATATATTTTTAATTACCTAATATTCGCATGGGGAGCATTGAACTCCCCGTGCGCGAGCACGGGGACACATTGAAAATTTTTTTTTTTTTTTAAGCAACAATTATATTAGTTTTGTTTCCAATTTTAAAACTACAATTTACTTAGAATTAAGAAAACATATATACTCCCTATAATTATAATTACTGCTAACTAAGTATACATTATTTAATATCTTTTGAACTACCTAATATTCCTAACATTCAAAATTTTTTTGCCCTTTAGAATTAAAAACAAACTTAATGTAATAAATTTAAATTGCTTAATCTTCTCAATAAAAAAAAAATCATATAATAATATAAATAATAACACCAATAACTTCCACCTACCCACTCCTCACCAACCACTTCTCACCTACCATTTCATTAACCCCAACATACCTACTTACCAATACATCTACTCATACATTCAATCAAATATACACGATAATCACCAAACCTTATAATTTTGTTACCCTCCATCTTCCCAAATACAGAAATTCTATAATTTTGTGGACACTCACCTTCCAACTTCCTGCTACAGAAAATGTAATTTTATCCACCAAACCCAACCACTTACTGTAATTTTATTCACATTCGTAAATTTTATAACTCTGATTAAGTTTTTTATTTAATTTAATCTTGTAATTTTCTAAAGGACATGTTGGTTGTTATTTTTGAGGAAAGTGTTTTCTAATCTAAATTATTATTTATTAATTCTCTGCATCTTAAATTTAACTTAGATCAAAAAAGCTATTTTTATTTTAATTTTTGACACAAAATGTTTTGTAATGTAAGTTATTATTTATTAATTGTGTGGGGCTTCAATTTCACATGGATTAATGCTTTGATGTATAAAGCCATTCATTTTTTTACTTCTTTTATAACGTTTTTCGTGGAACATTTTTATGTAATATCTCTTTCCCAAAAAATTTAATACTTTAATCAACTGGTCCACCACAAGAAATTAGGCAAACGTGTTTTTTTATGCAGTCAATTTTTCCTTCTCTTTCTTTACCTTTTTTTCCACTTTCTAATTACGAATTATAAAGTTTTCGTAACATATTTATCTAATGATTTCCTTACCTTGTACAGATGTCTTTGCAATATATCCTTCCTCCAAACCATTGGTATTATGCTGGCATTACTCAATATTCCAATCATCAATATCTTAGGAATTGTTTTTTAGCTCATCAATGAAGAACAACAAGTAGAGATAATGGGTAGTAACTTCCATGCATTTATATGCGGTGTTTTTTATAGATCCGAATCTCTTTCTACATGTACTGCCGTTATATATAAACGCTTTTAGTTTCGTGTCTTTCCAATTTATTGCTTTCGTATCTTCAAATTTTGACTTTATATACTTGAACTAATACGAATTTATTGTAAGTTTATTCATACGTCAAGTTGTAAATTTACATATGATTAAAAAGAAAAACAAACACATTGTATCGACAAACTACAAGTAACCTAAACTATACAAAAGTATGACAAATAGCATGGCTACCAGAAGACACCAAGTTAACAACATGACAAAACCATAGCAACATAACGATCTTCATATTGCATTTCGAACCTTCTAATGGAGTTGACATTTCTCGTGAAGTACTAACAATCTCATTACGATTGTTGCTGCGTGCACATTCTTTGCGACGTGATGATGTGGTCGAATTGCTATCCATCTCCCCGTGCACACAAGGGGAGCATTGAACCCCCCGTGCGCACACGGGGGCACATAGGAAATTTTTTTTTTTTAAACAACAATTATATTACTTTTTCTTCCAATTTTAAATATACAATTTACTTAAAATTAAGAAAAACTATATACTCTCTATAATTATACTGCTACCTAAATATACATTATTTAATATATTTTGAATTACCTAATATTCGCACGGGGAGCATTGAACTCCCTGTGCACGCGCACGGGGACACATTGAAAATTTTTTTTTTTTTTTAAGCAACAAGTATATTAGTTTTGCTTCCATTTTTATAACTACAATTTACTTAGAATTAAGAAAAAATATATACTCCCTGTAATTATAATTACTGCTAACTAAGTATACATTATTTAATATCTTTTGAATTACCTAATATTCCTAACATTCAAAATTTTTTTGCCCTTTAGAATTAAAAACAAACTTAATGTAATAAATTTTAAATTGCTTAATCTTCTCAATAAAAAAAAAAATCATATAATAATATAAATAATAACACCATTAACTTCCACCTACTCACTCCTCACCAACCAGTTCTCACCTACCATTTCATTAACCCCAACATACCTACTTACCAATACATCTACTCATACATTCAATCAAATATACACGATAATCACCAAACCTTATAATTTTGTTACCCTCCATCTTCCCAAATACAAAAATTCTATAATTTTGTGGACACTCACCTTCCAACTTCCTGCTACAGAAAAGGTAATTTTATCCACCAAACCCAACCACTTACTGTAATTTTATTCACATTCGTAAATTTTATAACTCTGATTAAGTTTTTTATTTAATTTAATTTTGTAATTTTCTAAAGGATATGTTGGTTTTTATTTTTGAGGAAAGTGTTTTCTAATCTAAGTTATTATTTATTAATTCTCTGCAGCTTAAATTTAACTTAGTTCAAAAAAGCTATTTTCATTTTAATTTTTGACACAGAATGGTTTATAATGTAAGTTATTATTTATTAATTGTGTGGGGCTTCAATTTCACATGGATTAATGATTTGATGTATAAAGCCATTCATTTTTTTACTTCTTTTATAACGTTTTTCGTGGAACATTTTTATGTAATATCTCTTTCCCAAAAAATTTAATACTTTAATCAACTGGTCCACCACAAGAAATTAGGCAAACGTGTTTTTCTATGCAGTCAATTTTTGCTTCTCTTTCTTTACCTTTTTTCCACTTTCTAATTACGAGTTACAAAGTTTTCGTAACATATTTATCTAATGATTTCCTTACCTTGTACAGATGTCTTTGGAATATATCCTTCCTCCAAACCAATGGTATTCTGCTCGCATTACTCAATATTCCAATCATCAATATCTTAGGAATTTTTTTGAGCTCATCAATGAAGAACAACAAGCAGAGATAATGGGTAGTAACTTCCATGCATTTATATGCGGTGTTTTTTATAGATCTGAATCTCTTTCTATATGTACTGCCGTTATATGTAAACGCTTTTAGTTTCGTGTCTTTGCAATTTATTACTTTCGTATCTTCAAATTTTGACTTTATATACTTGAACTAATACGAATTCATTGTAAGTTTATTCATACGTCAAGTTGTAAATTTACATATGAACAAAAAGAAAAACAAACTCATTGTATCGACAAACTACAAGTAACCTAAACTATACAAAAGTATGACAAATAGCATGGCTTCCAGAAGACACCAAGTTCTGCGCAGCAAAACCATAGCAACATAACGATCTTCATATTGCATTTTGAAACTTCTAATGGAGTTGACATTTCTCGTGAGGTACTAGCAATCTCATTTTGATTGTTGCTGCGTGCACATTGCTGCTGACGTGATGATGTGGTCGAATTGCTATCCATCTCCCCGTGCACACACGGGGACACATTGGAAATTTTTTTTTTAAACAACAATTATATTACTTTTTCTTCCAATTTTAAAATTACAATTTACTTAAAATTAAGAAAAACTATATACTCTCTATAATTATACTGCTACCCAAATATATATCATTTAATATCTTTTGAATTAGCTAATATTCGCACGGGGAGCATTGAACTCCCCGTGCGCGCACGGGAAGCATTGAACTCCCCGTCTGCGCACGGGAACACATTGAAAATTTTTATTTTTTTTAAAGCAACAATTATATTACTTTTGCTTCCAATTTTTAAACTACAATTTTCTTAGAATTACGAAAAAATATATACTCCCTACTATAATTATACTGCTACCTAAATATACATTATTTAATATATTTTGAATTACCTAATATTCGCACGGGGAGCATTGAACTCCCCGTGCGCGAGCACGGGGACACATTGAAATTTTTTTTTTTTTTTAAGCAACAATTATATTAGTTTTGTTTCCAATTTTAAAACTACAATTTACTTAGAATTAAGAAAACATATATACTCCCTATAATTATAATTACTGCTAACTAAGTATACATTATTTAATATCTTTTGAACTACCTAATATTCCTAACATTCAAAATTTTTTTGCCCTTTAGAATTAAAAACAAACTTAATGTAATAAATTTAAATTGCTTAATCTTCTCAATAAAAAAAAAATCATATAATAATATAAATAATAGCACCATTAACTTCCACCTACCCACTCCTCACCAACCACTTCTCACCTACCATTTCATTAACCCCAACATACCTACTTACCAATACATCTACTAATACATTCAATCAAATATACACGATAATCACCAAACCTTATAATTTTGTTACCCTCCATCTTCCCAAATACAAAAATTCTATAATTTTGTGGACACTCACCTTCCAACTTCCTTCTACAGAAAAGGAAATTTTATCCACCAAACCCAACCACTTACTGTAATTTTATTCACATTCGTAAATTTTATAACTCTGATTAAGTTTTTTATTTGATTTAATTTTGTAATTTTCTAAAGGATATGTTGGTTTTTATTTTTGCGGAAAGTGTTTTCTAATCTAAGTTATTATTTATTAATTCTCTGCAGCTTAAATTTAACTTAGATCAAAAAAGTTATTTTCATTTTAATTTTTGACACAGAATATTTTGTAATGTAAGTTATTATTTATTAATTGTGTGGGGCTTCAATTTCACATGGATTAATGATTTGATGTATAAAGCCATTAATTTTTTTACTTCTTTTATAACGTTTTTCGTGGAACATTTTTACGTAATATCTCTTTCCCAAAAAATTTAATACTTTAATCAACTGGTCCACCACAAGAAATTAGGCAAACGTGTTTTTTTATGCAGTCAATTTTTCCTTCTCTTTCTTCACCTTTTTTTCCACTTTCTAATTACGAATTATAAAGTTTTCGTAACATATTTATCTAATGATTTCCTTACCTTGTACAGATGTCTTTGCAATATATCCTTCCTCCAAACCATTGGTATTATGCTGGCATTACTCAATATTCCAATCATCAATATCTTAGGAATTGTTTTTTAGCTCATCAATGAAGAACAACAAGGAGAGATAATGGGTAGTAACTTCCATGCATTTATATGCGGTGTTTTTTATAGATCCGAATCTCTTTCTACATGTACTGCCGTTATATATAAACGCTTTTAGTTTCGTGTCTTTCCAATTTATTGCTTTCGTATCTTCAAATTTTGACTTTATATACTTGAACTAATACGAATTTATTGTCAGTTTATTCATACGTCAAGTTGTAAATTTACATATGAACAAAAAGAATAACAAACACATTGTATCGACAAACTACAAGTAACCTAAACTATACAGAAGTATGACAAATAGCATGGCTACCAGAAGACACCAAGTTCTGCGCAGCAAAACCATAGCAACATAACGATCTTCATATTGCATTTTGAAACTTCTAATGGAGTTGACATTTCTCGTGAGGTACTAGCAATCTAATTTTGATTGTTGCTGCGTGCACATTGCAGCACGTGATGATGTGGTCGAATTGCTATTCATCTCCCCGTGCACACACGGGGAGCATTGAACTACCCGTGCGCACACAGGGACACATTGGAAAGTTTTTTTTTTTTTAAACAACAATTATATTACTTTTTCTTCCAATTTTAAAATTACAATTTACTAAAAATTAAGAAAAACTATATACTCTCTATAATTATACTGCTACCTAAATATATATCATTTAATATCTTTTGAATTAGCTAATATTCGCACGGGGAGCATTGAACTCCCCGTGCGCGCGCACGGGGACACATTGAATTTTTTTTTTTTTTTAAGCAACAATTATATTAGTTTGCTTCCAATTTAAAAACTACAATTTACTTACAATTAAGAAAACATATATACTCCCTATAATTATAATTACTGCTAACTAAGTATACATTATTTAATATCTTTTGAATTACCTAATATTCCTAACATTCAAATTTTTTTTTGCCCTTTAGAATTAAAAAGAAACTTAATGTAATAAATGTTTAATTGCATAATCTTCTCAATAAAAGAAAAAAAAATCATATAATAATATTAATAATAACACCATTAGCTTCCACCTACCCACTCCTCACCAACCACTTCTCACCTACCATTTCATTAACCCCAACATACCTACTTACCAATACTTCCACTCATACATTCAATCAAATATACACGATAATCACCAAACCTTATAATTTTGTTACCCTCCATCTTCCCAAATACAAAAATTCTATAATTTTGTGGACACTCACCTTCCAACTTCCTGCTACAGAAAAGGTAATTTTATACACCAAACCCGACCACTTACTGTAATTTTATTCACATTCGTAAATTTTATAACTCTGATTAAGTTTTTTATTTAATTTATTTTGTGATTTTCTAAAGGATATGTTGGTTTTGATTTTTGCGGAAAGCGTTTTCTAATCTAAGTTATTATTTATTAATTCTCTGCTGCTTAAATTTAACCTAGATCAAAAAAGCTATTTTCATTTTAATTTTTGACACAGAATGTTTTGTAATGTAAGTTATTATTTATTAATTGTGTGAGGCTTCAATTTCACATGGATTAATGATTTGATGTATAAAGCCATTCATTTTTTTACTTCTTTTATAACGTTTTTCGTGGAACATTTTTATGTAAGATCTCTTTCCCAAAAAATTTAATACTTTAATCAACTGGTCCACCACAAGAAATTAGGCAAACGTGTTTTTTTATGCAGTCAATTTTTCCTTCTCTTTCTTGACCTTTTTTTCCACTTTCTACGAGTTACAAAGTTTTCGTAACATATTTATCTAATGATTTCCTTATCTTGCACAGATGTCTTTGCAATATATCCTTCCTCCAAACCAATGGTATTCTGCTCTCATTACTCAATATTCCAATCATCAATATCTTAGGAATTTCTTTGAGCTCATCAATGAAGAACAACAAGCAGAAATAATGGGTAGTAACTTCCATGCATTTATATGCGGTGTTTTTTATAGATCTGAATCTCTTTCTATATGTACTGCCATTATATGTAAACGCTTTTAGTTTCGTGTCTTTGCAATTTATTACTTTTGTATCTTCAAATTTTGACTTTATATACTTGGACTAATACGAATTCATTGTAAGTTTATTCATACGTCAAGTTGTAAATTTACATATGAACAAAAAGAAAAACAAACTCATTGTATCGACAAACTACAAGTAACCTAAACTACACAAAAGTATGACAAACAGCACGGCTTCCAGAAGACACCAAGTTCTGCGCAGCAAAACCATAGCAACATAACGATCTTCATATTGCATTTTGAACCTTCTAATGGAGTTGACATTTCTCGTGAGGTACTAACAATCTCATTCTGATTGTTGCTGCGTGCACATTGCTGCTGACGTGATGATGTGGTCGAATTGCTATCCATCTCCTCGTGCACACGCGGGGAGCATTGAACTCCCCGTGCGGAAACGGGGACACATTGGAATTTTTTTTTTTTTTTAAACAACAATTATATTACTTTTGCTTCCAATTTTTAAACTACAATTTACTTAGAATTAAGAAAAAATATATACTCCCTACTATAATTATACTGCTACCTAAATATACATTATTTAATATATTTTGAATTACCTAATATTCGCACGGGGAGCATTGAACTCCCCGTGCGCGCGCACAGGGACACATCGAAAAAAAAAATTTTTTTTTTTTAAGCAACAATTATATTAGTTTTGCTTCCAATTTTATAACTACAATTTACTTAGAATTAAGAAAACATATATACTCCCTATAATTATAATTACTGCTAACTAAGTATACATTATTTAATATCTTTTGAATTACCTAATATTCCTAACATTCAGAATTTTCTTTCCCTTTAGAATTAAAAACAAACTTAATGTAATAAATTTTAAATTGCATAATCTTCTCAATAAAAGAAAAAAAAATCATATAATAATATTAATAATAACACCATTAACTTCCACCTACCCACTCCTCACCAACCACTTCTCACCTACCATTTCATTAACCCCAACATACCTACTTACCAATACTTCCACTCATACATTCAATCAAATATACACGATAATTACTAAACCTTATAATTTTGTTACCCTCCATCTTCCCAAATACAAAAATACTATAATTTTGTGGACACTCAGCTACCAACTTCTTGCTACAGAAAAGGTAATTTTATCCACTAAACCCAACCACTTACTGTAATTTTATTCACATTCATAAATTTTATAACTCTGATTAAGTTTTTTATTTAATTTAATTTTGTAATTTTCTAAAGGATATGTCGGTTTTTATTTTTGAGGAAAGTGTTTTCTAATCTAAGCTATTATTTATTAATTCTCTGCCGCTTAAATTTAACTTAGATCAAAAAAGCTATTTTCATTTTAATTTTTGACACGGAATGCTTTGTAATGTAAGTTATTATTTATTAATTGTGTGGGGCTTGAATTTCACATGGATTAATGATTTGATGTATAAAGCCATTCATTTTTTTACTTCTTTTATAACGTTTTTCGTGGAACTTTTTTGTGTAATATCTCTTTCCCAAAAAATTTAATACTTTAATCAACTGGTCCACCACAAGAAATTAGGCAAACGTGTTTTTTTATGCTGTCAATTTTTCCTTCTCTTTCTTTACCTTTTTTTCCACTTTCTAATTACGAATTATAATGTTTTCGTAACATATTTATCTAATGATTTCCTTACCTTGTACAGATGTGTTTGCAATATATCCTTCCTCCAAACCAATGGTATTATGCTGGCATTACTCAATATTCTAATCATCAATATCTCAGGAATTTTTTTAGCTCATCAATGAAAAACAACAAGCAGAGATAATGGGTAGTAACTTCCATGCATTTATATGCGGTGTTTTTTATAGATCTGAATCTCTTTCTATATGTACTGTCGTTGTATATAAACGCTTTTAGTTTCGTGTCTTTCCAATTTATTACTTTCGTATCTTCAAATTTTGACTTTATATACTTGAACTAATACGAATTCATTGTAAGTTTATTCATACGTCAAGTTTTAAATTTACATATGAACAAAAAGAAAAACAAACTCTTTGTATCGACAAACTACAAGTAACCTAAACTATAAAAAAGTATGACAAATAGCACGGCTTCCAGAAGACACCAAGTTCTGCGCAGCAAAACCATAGCAACATAACGATCTTCATATTGCATTTTGAACCTTCTAATGGAGTTGACATTTCTCGTGAGGTACTGACAATCTCATTCTGATTGTTGCTGCGTGCACATTGCTGCTGACGTGATGATGTGGTCGAATTGCTATCCATCTCCCCGTGCACACACGGGGAGCATTGAACTCCCCGTGTGGACACGGGGACACTTTGGAAATTTTTTTTTTTTAAACAACAATTATATTACTTTTTCTTCCAATTTTAAAAATACAATTTACTTAAAATTAAGAAAAACTATATACTCTCTATAATTATACCACTACCTAAATATACATTATTTAATATATTTTGAATTACCTAATATTCGCACGGGGACACATTGAAAAAAAAAATTTTTTTTTTTTTTTAGCAACAATTATATTAGTTTTGCTTCCAATTTTAAAACTACAATTTACTTAGAATTAAGAAAAAATATATACTCCCTATAATTATAATTACTGCTAACTAAGTACACATTATTTAATATCTTTTGAATTACCTAATATTCCAAACATTCAAAATTTTTTTGCCCTTTAGAATTAAAAACAAACTTATTGTAATAAATTTTAAATTGCATAATCTTCTCAATAAAAGAAAAAAAAAATCATATAATAATATTAATAATAACACCATTAACTTCCACCTACCCACTCCTCACCAACCACTTCTCACCTACCATTTCATTAACCCCAACATACCTACTTACCAATACTTCCACTCATACATTCAATCAAATATACACGATAATCACCAAACCTTATAATTTTGTTACCCTCCATCTTCCCAAATACGAAAATACTATAATTTTGTGGACACTCACCTACCAACTTCCTGCTACAGAAAAGGTAATTTTATCCACCAAACCCAACCACTTACTGTAATTTTATTCACATTCATAAATTTTATAACTATGATTAAGTTTTTTATTTAATTTAATTTTGTAATTTTCTAAAGGATATGTCGGTTTTTATTTTTGAGGAAAGTGTTTTCTAATCTAAGTTATTATTTATTAATTCTCTGCAGCTTAAATTTAACTTTGATCAAAAAAGCTATTTTCATTTTAATTTTTGACACAGAATGTTTTGTAATGTATGTTATTATTTATTAATTGTCTGGGGCTTCAATTTCACATGGATTAATGATTTGATGTATAAAGTCATTCATTTTTTTACTTCTTTTATAACGTTTTTCGTGGAACATTTTTATGTAATATCTCTTTCCCAAAAAATTTAATACTTTAATCAAATGGTCCACCACAAGAAATTAGGCAAACGTGTTTTTTTATGCAGTCAATTTTTCCTTCTCTTTCTTTACCTTTTTTTCCACTTTCTAATTACGAATTATAAAGTTTTCGTAACATATTTATCTAATGATTTCCTTACCTTGTACATATGTCTTTGGAATATATCATTCCTCCAAAACAATGGTATTCTGCTGGCATTACTCAATATTCCAATCATCAATATCCGAGAAATTTTTTTGAGCTCATCAATGAAAAACAACAAGCAGAGATAATGGGTAGTAACTTCCATGCATTTATATGCGGTGTTTTTTATAGATCTGAATCTCTTTCTATATGTACTCCCGTTATATGTAAACGCTTTTAGTTTCGTGTCTTTTTAATTTATTACTTTCGTATCTTCAAATTTTGACTTTATATACTTGAACTAATACGAATTCATTGTAAGTTTATTCATACGTCAAGTTGTAAATTTACATAGGAACAAAAAGATAAACAAACTCATTGTATCGACAAACTACAAGTAACCTAAACTACACAAAAGTATGACAAACAGCACGGCTTCCAGAAGACACCAAGTTCACAAGCAAAGAAACTATAGCAACATAACGATCTTCATATTGCATTTTGAACCTTCTAATGGAGTTGACATTTCTCGTGAGGTACTAACAATCTCATTCTGATTGTTGCTGCGTGCACATTGCTGCTGACGTGATGATGTGGTCGAATTGCTATCCATCTCCACGTGCACACACGGGGAGCATTGAACTCCCCGTGCGGACACGGGGACACATTGGAAATTTTTTTTTTTTTTTAAACAACAATTATATTACTTTCGCTTCCAATTTTTAAACTACAATTTACTTAGAATTAAGAAAAATATATATACTCCCTACTATAATTATACTGCTACCTAAATATACATTATTTAATATATTTTGAATTACCTAATATTCGCACGGGGACATATTGAAAAAAATTTTTTTTTTTTTTAGCAACAATTATATTAGTTTTGCTTCCAATTTTAAAACTACAATTTACTTAGAATTAAGAAAAAATATATACTCCCTATAATTATAATTACTGCTAACTAAGTACACATTATTTAATATCTTTTGAATTACCTAATATTCCAAACATTCAAAATTTTTTTGCCCTTTAGAATTAAAAACAAACTTATTGTAATAAATTTTAAATTGCATAATCTTCTCAATAAAAGAAAAAAAAATCATATAATAATATTAATAATAACACCATTAACTTCCACCTACCCACTCCTCACCAACCACTTCTCACCTACCATTTCATTAACCCCAACATACCTACTTACCAATACTTCCACTCATACATTCAATCAAATATACACGATAATCACCAAACCTTATAATTTTGTTACCCTCCATCTTCCCAAAAACAAAAATACTATAATTTTGTGGACACTCACCTACCAACTTCCTGCTACAGAAAAGGTAATTTTATCCACCAAACCCAACCACTTACTGTAATTTTATTCACATTCATAAATTTTATAACTCTGATTAAGTTTTTTATTTAATTTAATTTTGTAATTTTCTAAAGGATAAGTCGGTTTTTATTTTTGAGGAAAGTGTTTTCTAATCTAAGTTATTATTTATTAATTCTACATAGCCTTAAATTTAACTTAGATCAAAAAAGCTATTTTCATTTTAATTTTTGACACAGAATGTTTTGTAATCTAAGTTATTATTTATTAATTGTCCGGGGCTTCAATTTCACATGGATTAATGATTTGATGTATAAAGTCATTCATTTTTTGACTTCTTTTATAACGTTTTTCGAGGAACATTTTTATGTAATATCTCTTTCCCAAAAAATTTAATACTTTAATCAACAGGTCCACCACAAGAAATTAGGCAAACGTGTTTTTTTATGCAGTCAATTTTTCCTTCTCTTTCTTTACCTTTTTTTTCCACTTTCTAATTGCGAATTATAAAGTTTTCGTAACATATTTATCTAATGATTTCCTTACCTTGTACAGATGTCTTTGGAATATATCATTCCTCCAAAACAATGGTATTCTGCTGGCATTACTCAATATTCCAATCATCAATATCTCAGGAATTTTTTTAAGCTCATCAATGAAGAACAACAAGCAGAGATAATGGGTAGTAACTTCCATGCATTTATATGCGGTGTTTTTTTTAGATCTGAATCTCTTTCTATATGTACTGCCGTTATATGTAAACGGTTTTAGTTTCGTGTCTTTGCAATTTATTACTTTCGTATCTTCAAATTTTGACTTTATATACTTGAACTAATACGAATTCATTGTAAGTTTATTCATACGTCAAGTTGTAAATTCACATATGAACAAAAAGAAAAACAAACTCATTGTATCGACAAACTACAAGTAACCTAAACTACACAAAAGTATGACAAACAGCACGGCTTCCAGAAGACACCAAGTTCTGCGTAGCAAAACCATAGCAACATAACGATCTTCATATTGTATTTTGAACCTTCTAATGGAGTTGACATTTCTCGTGAGGTACTAACAATCTCATTCTCGATTGTTCTTTGCGTGCACATTGTCACGACGTGATGATGTGGTCGAATTGCTATCCATCTCCCCGTGCACACACGGGGAGCATTGAACTCCCCGTGCGGACACGGGGACACATTGGAAATTTTTTTCTTTTTTAAACAACAATTATATTACTTTTGCTTCCAATTTTTAAACTACAATTTACTTAGAATTAAGAAAAAATATATACTCCCTACAATAATTATACTGCTACCTAAATATACATTATTTAATATATTTTGAATTACCTAATATTCGTACGGGGAGCATTGAACTCCCCATGCGCGCGCACAGGGACACATTGAAAGAAAATTTTTTTTTTAAGCAACAATTATATTAGTTTTGCTTCCAATTTTATAACTACAATTTACTTAGAATTAAGAAAAAATATATACTCCCTATAATTATAATTACTGCTAACTAAGTATACATTATTTAATATCTTTTGAATTACCTAATATTCCTAACATGAAGAATTTTCTATCCCTTTAGAATTAAAAACAAACTTAATGTAATAAATTTTAAATTGCATAATCTTCTCAATAAAAGAAAAAAAAATCATATAATAATATTAATAATAACACCATTAACTTCCACCTACCCACTCCTCACCAACCACTTCTCACCTACCATTTCATTAACCCCAACATACCTACTTACCAATACTTCCACTCATACATTCAATCAAATATACACGATAATCACCAAACCTTATAATTTTGTTACCCTCCATCTTCCCAAATACAAAAATACTATAATTTTGTGGACACTCACCTACCAACTTCCTGCTACAGAAAAGGTAATTTTATCTACCAAACCCAACCACTTACTGTAATTTTATTCACATTCATAAATTTTATAACTCTGATTAAGTTTTTTATTTAATTTAATTTTGTAATTTTCTAAAGGATATGTCGGTTTTATTTTTGAGGAAAGTGTTTTCTAATCTAAGTTATTATTTATTAATTCTCTGCAGCTTAAATTTAACTTAGATCAAAAAAGCTATTTTCATTTTAATTTTTGACACAGAATGTTTTGTAATGTAAGTTATTATTTATTAATTGTCTGAGGCTTCAATTTCACATGGATTAATGATTTGATGTATAAAGTCATTCATTTTTTTACTTCTTTTATAACGTTTTTCGTGGAACATTTTTATGTAATATCTCTTTCCCAAAAAATTTAATACTTTAATCAACTGGTCCACCACAAGAAATTAGGCAAACGTGTTTTTTTATGCAGTCAATTTTTCCTTCTCTTTCTTTACCTTTTTTCCCACTTTCTAATTACGAATTATAAAGTTTTCGTAACATATTTATCTAATGATTTCCTTACCTTGTACAGATGTCTTTGGAATATATCATTCCTCCAAAACAATGGTATTCTGCTGGCATTACTCAATATTCCAATCATCAATATCTCAGGAATTTTTTTTAAGCTTATCAATGAAGAACAACAAGCAGAGATAATGGGTAGTAACTTCCATGCATTTATATGCGGTGTTTTTTTAAGATCTGAATCTCTTTCTATATGTACTGCCGTTATATGTAAACGGTTTTAGTTTCGTGTCTTTGCAATTTATTACTTTCGTATCTTCAAATTTTGACTTTATATACTTGAACTAATACGAATACATTGTAAGTTTATTCATACGTCAAGTTGTAAATTTACATATGAACAAAAAGAAAAACAAACTCATTGTATCGACAAACTACAAGTAACCTAAACTACACAAAAGTATGACAAACAAAGACGGCTTCCAGAAGACACCAAGTTCTGCGCAGCAAAACCATAGCAACATAACGATCTTCATATTGCATTTTGAACCTTCTAATGGAGTTGACATTTCTCGTGAGGTACTGACAATTTCATTCTGATTGTTGCTGCGTGCACATTGCTGCTGACGTGATGATGTGGTCGAATTGCTATCCATCTCCCCGTGCACACACGGGGAGCATTGAACTCCCCGTGCGCACACGGGGACACATTGGAAATTTTTTTTTTAAACAACAATTATATTACTTTTGCTTCCAATTTTTAAACTACAATTTGCTTAGAATTAAGAAAAATATATACTCCCTACTATAATTATACTGCTACCTAAATATACATTATTTAATATATTTTGAATTACCTAATATTCGCACGGGGACACATGGAAAAAAAAAATTTTTTTTTTTTTCGAGCAACAATTATATTAGTTTTGCTTCCAATTTTATAACTACAATTTACTTAGAATTAAGAAAAAATATATACTCCCTATAATTATAATTACTGCTAACTAAGTACACATTATTTAATATCTTTTGAATTACCTAATATTCCTAACATTCAAAATTTTTTTGCCCTTTAGAATTAAAAACAAACTTATTGTAATAAATTTTAAATTGCATAATCTTCTCAATAAAAGAAAAAAAAATCATATAATAATATTAATAATAACACCATTAACTTCCACCTACCCACTCCTCACCAACCACTTCTCACCTACCATTTCATTAACCCCAACATACCTACTTACCAATACTTCCACTCATATATTCAATCAAATATACACGATAATCACCAAACCTTATAATTTTGTTACCCTCCATCTTCCCAAATACGAAAATACTATAATTTTTTGGACACTCACCTACCAACTTCCTGCTACAGAAAAGGTAATTTTATCCACCAAACCCAACCACTTACAGTAATTTTATTCACATTCTTAAATTTTATAACTCTGATTAAGTTTTTTATTTAATTTAATTTTGTAATTTTCTAAAGGATATGTCGGTTTTTATTTTTGAGGAAAGTGTTTTCTAATCTAAGTTATTATTTATTAATTCTCTGCAGCTTAAATTTAACTTAGATCAAAAAAGCTATTTTCATTTTAATTTTTGACACATAATGTTTTGTAATGTAAGTTATTATTTATTAATTGTCTGGGGCTTCAATTTCACATGGATTAATGATTTGATGTATAAAGTCATTCATTTTTTTACTTCTTTTATAACCTTTTTCGTGGAACATTTTTATGTAATATCTCTTTCCCTAAAAATTTAATACTTTAATCAACTGGTCCACCACAAGAAATTAGGCAAACGTGTTTTTTTATGCAGTCAATTTTTCCTTCTCTTTCTTTACCTTTTTTTCAGCTTTCTAATTACGAATTATAAAGTTTTCGTAACATATTTATCTAATGAGTTCCGTACCTTGTACAGATGTCTTTGCAATATATCCTTCCTCCAAACCAATGGTATTCTGCTCGTGTTACTCAATATTCCAATCATCAATATCTTAGAAATTTTTTTTACCTCATCAATGAAGAACAACAAGCAGAGATAATGGGTAGTAACTTCCATGCATTTATATGCGGTGTTTTTTTTAGATCTGAATCTCTTTCTATATGTACTGCCGTTATATGTAAACGGTTTTAGTTTCGTGTCTTTGCAATTTATTACTTTCGTATCTTCAAATTTTGACTTTATATACTTGAACTAATACGAATTCATTGTAAGTTTATTCATACGTCAAGTTGTAAATTTACATATGAACAAAAAGAAAAACAAACTCATTGTATCGACAAACTACAAGTAACCTAAACTACACAAAAGTATGACAAACAGCACGGCTTCCAGAAGACACCAAGTTCTGCGTAGCAAAACCATAGCAACATAACGATCTTCATATTGTATTTTGAACCTTCTAATGGAGTTGACATTTCTCGTGAGGTACTAACAATCTCATTCGATTGTTCTTTGCGTGCACATTCTTTGTCACGACGTGATGATGTGGTCGAATTGCTATCCATCTCCCCGTGCACACACGGGGAGCATTGAACTCCCCGTGCGGACACGGGGATACATTGGAAATTTTTTTCTTTTTTAAACAACAATTATATTACTTTTGCTTCCAATTTTTAAACTACAATTTACTTAGAATTAAGAAAAAATATATACTCCCTACAATAATTATACTGCTACCTAAATATACATTATTTAATATATTTTGAATTACCTAATATTCGTACGGGGAGCATTGAACTCCCCATGCGCGCTGAGGACACATTGAAAGAAAATTTTTTTTTTAAGCAACAATTATATTAGTTTTGCTTCCAATTTTATAACTACAATTTACTTAGAATTAAGAAAAAATATATACTCCCTATAATTATAATTACTGCTAACTAAGTATACATTATTTAATATCTTTAGAATTGCCTAATATTCCTAACATGAAGAATTTTCTATCCCTTTAGAATTAAAAACAAACTTAATGTAATAAATTTTAAATTGCATAATCTTCTCAATAAAAGAAAAAAAAAATCATATAATAATATTAATAATAACACCATTAACTTCCACCTACCCACTCCTCACCAACCACTTCTCACCTACCATTTCATTAACCCCAACATACCTACTTACCAATACTTCCACTCATACATTCAATCAAATATACACGATAATCACCAAACCTTATAATTTTGTTACCCTCCATCTTCCCAAATACAAAAATACTATAATTTTGTGGACACTCACCTACCAACTTCCTGCTACAGAAAAGGTAATTTTATCTACCAAACCCAACCACTTACTGTAATTTTATTCACATTCATAAATTTTATAACTCTGATTAAGTTTTTTATTTAATTTAATTTTGTAATTTTCTAAAGGATATGTCGGTTTTATTTTTGAGGAAAGTGTTTTCTAATCTAAGTTATTATTTATTAATTCTCTGCAGCTTAAATTTAACTTAGATCAAAAAAGCTATTTTCATTTTAATTTTTGACACAAAATGTTTTGTAATGTAAGTTATTATTTATTAATTGTCTGAGGCTTCAATTTCACATGGATTAATGATTTGATGTATAAAGTCATTCATTTTTTTACTTCTTTTATAACGTTTTTCGTGGAACATTTTTATGTAACATCTCTTTCCCAAAAAATTTAATGCTTTAATCAACTGGTCCACCACAAGAAATTAGGCAAACGTGTTTTTTTATGCAGTCAATTTTTCCTTCTCTTTCTTTACCTTTTTTCCCACTTTCTAATTCACGAATTATAAAGTTTTCGTAACATATTTATCTAATGATTTCCTTACCTTGTACAGATGTCTTTGGAATATATCATTCCTCCAAAACAATGGTATTCTGCTGGCATTACTCAATATTCCAATCATCAATATCTCAGGAATTTTTTTTAAGCTCATCAATGAAGAACAACAAGCAGAGATAATGGGTATTAACTTCCATGCATTTATATGCGGTGTTTTTTTAAGATCTGAATCTCTTTCTATATGTACTGCCGTTATATGTAAACGGTTTTAGTTTCGTGTCTTTGCAATTTATTACTTTCGTATCTTCAAATTTTGACTTTATATACTTGAACTAATACGAATACATTGTAAGTTTATTCATACGTCAAGTTGTAAATTTACATATGAACAAAAAGAAAAACAAACTCATTGTATCGACAAACTACAAGTAACCTAAACTACACAAAAGTATGACAAACAGCACGGCTTCCAGAAGACACCAAGTTCTGCGCAGCAAAACCATAGCAACATAACGATCTTCATATTGCATTTTGAACCTTCTAATGGAGTTGACATTTCTCGTGAGGTACTGACAATTTCATTCTGATTGTTGCTGCGTGCACATTGCTGCTGACGTGATGATGTGGTCGAATTGCTATCCATCTCCCCGTGCACACACGGGGAGCATTGAACTCCCCGTGCGCACACGGGGACACATTGGAAATTTTTTTTTTTTTTAAACAACAATTATATTACTTTTGCTTCCAATTTTTAAACTACAATTTGCTTAGAATTAAGAAAAAATATATACTCCCTACTATAATTATACTGCTACCTAAATATACATTATTTAATATATTTTGAATTACCTAATATTCGCACGGGGACACATGGAAAAAAAAAATTTTTTTTTTTTTCGAGCAACAATTATATTAGTTTTGCTTCCAATTTTATAACTACAATTTACTTAGAATTAAGAAAAAATATATACTCCCTATAATTATAATTACTGCTAACTAAGTACACATTATTTAATATCTTTTGAATTACCTAATATTCCTAACATTCAAAATTTTTTTGCCCTTTAGAATTAAAAACAAACTTATTGTAATAAATTTTAAATTGCATAATCTTCTCAATAAAAGAAAAAAAAATCATATAATAATATTAATAATAACACCATTAACTTCCACCTACCCACTCCTCACCAACCACTTCTCACCTACCATTTCATTAACCCCAACATACCTACTTACCAATACTTCCACTCATATATTCAATCAAATATACACGATAATCACCAAACCTTATAATTTTGTTACCCTCCATCTTCCCAAATACGAAAATACTATAATTTTTTGGACACTCACCTACCAACTTCCTCGCTTTCTGAGAAAAGGTAATTTTATCCACCAAACCCAACCACTTACAGTAATTTTATTCACATTCTTAAATTTTATAACTCTGATTAAGTTTTTTATTTAATTTAATTTTGTAATTTTCTAAAGGATATGTCGGTTTTTATTTTTGAGGAAAGTGTTTTCTAATCTAAGTTATTATTTATTAATTCTCTGCAGCTTAAATTTAACTTAGATCAAAAAAGCTATTTTCATTTTAATTTTTGACACATAATGTTTTGTAATGTAAGTTATTATTTATTAATTGTCTGAGGCTTCAATTTCACATGGATTAATGATTTGATGTATAAAGTCATTCATTTTTTTACTTCTTTTATAACCTTTTTCGTGGAACATTTTTATGTAATATCTCTTTCCCTAAAAATTTAATACTTTAATCAACTGGTCCACCACAAGAAATTAGGCAAACGTGTTTTTTTATGCAGTCAATTTTTCCTTCTCTTTCTTTACCTTTTTTTCAGCTTTCTAATTACGAATTATAAAGTTTTCGTAACATATTTATCTAATGAGTTCCGTACCTTGTACAGATGTCTTTGCAATATATCCTTCCTCCAAACCAATGGTATTCTGCTCGCGTTACTCAATATTCCAATCATCAATATCTTAGAAATTTTTTTTACCTCATCAATGAAGAACAACAAGCAGAGATAATGGGTAGTAACTTCCATGCATTTATATGCGGTGTTTTTTTTAGATCTGAATCTCTTTCTATATGTACTGCCGTTATATGTAAACGGTTTTAGTTTCGTGTCTTTGCAATTTATTACTTTCGTATCTTCAAATTTTGACTTTATATACTTGAACTAATACGAATTCATTGTAAGTTTATTCATACGTCAAGTTGTAAATTTACATATGAACAAAAAGAAAAACAAACTCATTGTATCGACAAACTACAAGTAACCTAAACTACACAAAAGTATGACAAACAGCACGGCTTCCAGAAGACACCAAGTTCTGCGTAGCAAAACCATAGCAACATAACGATCTTCATATTGTATTTTGAACCTTCTAATGGAGTTGACATTTCTCGTGAGGTACTAACAATCTCATTCTGATTGTTGCTGCGTGCACATTGCTGCTGACGTGATGATGTGGTCGAATTGCTATCCATCTCCCCGTGCACACACGGGGAGCATTGAACTCCCCGTGCGGACACGGGGACACATTGGAAATTTTTTTCTTTTTTAAACAACAATTATATTACTTTTGCTTCCAATTTTTAAACTACAATTTACTTAGAATTAAGAAAAAATATATACTCCCTACAATAATTATACTGCTACCTAAATATACATTATTTAATATATTTTGAATTACCTAATATTCGTACGGGGAGCATTGAACTCCCCATGCGCTTACCACGAGGGACACATTGAAAGAAAATTTTTTTTTTAAGCAACAATTATATTAGTTTTGCTTCCAATTTTATAACTACAATTTACTTAGAATTAAGAAAAAATATATACTCCCTATAATTATAATTACTGCTAACTAAGTATACATTATTTAATATCTTTAGAATTACCTAATATTCCTAACATGAAGAATTTTCTATCCCTTTAGAATTAAAAACAAACTTAATGTAATAAATTTTAAATTGCATAATCTTCTCAATAAAAGAAAAAAAAATCATATAATAATATTAATAATAACACCATTAACTTCCACCTACCCACTCCTCACCAACCACTTCTCACCTACCATTTCATTAACCCCAACATACCTACTTACCAATACTTCCACTCATACATTCAATCAAATATACACGATAATCACCAAACCTTATAATTTTGTTACCCTCCATCTTCCCAAATACAAAAATACTATAATTTTGTGGACACTCACCTACCAACTTCCTGCTACAGAAAAGGTAATTTTATCTACCAAACCCAACCACTTACTGTAATTTTATTCACATTCATAAATTTTATAACTCTGATTAAGTTTTTTATTTAATTTAATTTTGTAATTTTCTAAAGGATATGTCGGTTTTATTTTTGAGGAAAGTGTTTTCTAATCTAAGTTATTATTTATTAATTCTCTGCAGCTTAAATTTAACTTAGATCAAAAAAGCTATTTTCATTTTAATTTTTGACACAGAATGTTTTGTAATGTAAGTTATTATTTATTAATTGTCTGAGGCTTCAATTTCACATGGATTAATGATTTGATGTATAAAGTCATTCATTTTTTTACTTATTTTATAACGTTTTTCGTGGAACATTTTTATGTAACATCTCTTTCCCAAAAAATTTAATGCTTTAATCAACTGGTCCACCACAAGAAATTAGGCAAACGTGTTTTTTTATGCAGTCAATTTTTCCTTCTCTTTCTTTACCTTTTTTCCCACTTTCTAATTACGAATTATAAAGTTTTCGTAACATATTTATCTAATGATTTCCTTACCTTGTACAGATGTCTTTGGAATATATCATTCCTCCAAAACAATGGTATTCTGCTGGCATTACTCAATATTCCAATCATCAATATCTCAGGAATTTTTTTTAAGCTCATCAATGAAGAACAACAAGCAGAGATAATGGGTAGTAACTTCCATGCATTTATATGCGGTGTTTTTTTAAGATCTGAATCTCTTTCTATATGTACTGCCGTTATATGTAAACGGTTTTAGTTTCGTGTCTTTGCAATTTATTACTTTCGTATCTTCAAATTTTGACTTTATATACTTGAACTAATACGAATACATTGTAAGTTTATTCACACGTCAAGTTGTAAATTTACATATGAACAAAAAGAAAAACAAACTCATTGTATCGACAAACTACAAGTAACCTAAACTACACAAAAGTATGACAAACAGCACGGCTTCCAGAACACACCAGTTCTGCGCAGCAAAACCATAGCAACATAACGATCTTCATATTGCATTTTGAACCTTCTAATGGAGTTGACATTTCTCGTGAGGTACTGACAATTTCATTCTGATTGTTGCTGCGTGCACATTGCTGCTGACGTGATGATGTGGTCGAATTGCTATCCATCTCCCCGTGCACACACGGGGAGCATTGAACTCCCCGTGCGCACACGGGGACACATTGGAAATTTTTTTTTTTTTTTAAACAACAATTATATTACTTTTGCTTCCAATTTTTAAACTACAATTTGCTTAGAATTAAGAAAAAATATATACTCCCTACTATAATTATACTGCTACCTAAATATACATTATTTAATATATTTTGAATTACCTAATATTCGCACGGGGACACATTGAAAAAAAAAATTTTTTTTTTTTTCGAGCAACAATTATATTAGTTTTGCTTCCAATTTTATAACTACAATTTACTTAGAATTAAGAAAAAATATATACTCCCTATCATTATAATTACTGCTAACTAAGTATACATTATTTAATATCTTTTGAATTACCTAATATTCCTAACATTCAAAATTTTTTTGCCCTTTAGAATTAAAAACAAACTTATTGTAATAAATTTTAAATTGCATAATCTTCTCAATAAAAGAAAAAAAAATCATATAATAATATTAATAATAACACCATTAACTTCCACCTACCCACTCCACACCAACCACTTCTCACCTACCATTTCATTAACCCCAACATACCTACTTACCAATACTTCCACTCATATATTCAATCAAATATACACGATAATCACCAAACCTTATAATTTTGTTACCCTCCATCTTCCCAAATACGAAAATACTATAATTTTTTGGACACTCACCTACCAACTTCCTGCTACAGAAAAGGTAATTTTATCCACCAAACCCAACCACTTACAGTAATTTTATTCACATTCTTAAATTTTATAACTCTGATTAAGTTTTTTATTTAATTTAATTTTGTAATTTTCTAAAGGATATGTCGGTTTTTATTTTTGAGGAAAGTGTTTTCTAATCTAAGTTATTATTTATTAATTCTCTGCAGCTTAAATTTAACTTAGATCAAAAAAGCTATTTTCATTTTAATTTTTGACACAGAATGTTTTGTAATGTAAGTTATTATTTATTAATTGTCTGGGGCTTCAATTTCACATGGATTAATGATTTGATGTATAAAGTCATTCATTTTTCTACTTCTTTTATAACGTTTTTCGTGGAACATTTTTATGTAATATCTCTTTCCCTAAAAATTTAATACTTTAATCAACTGGTCCACCACAAGAAATTAGGCAAACGTGTTTTTTTATGCAGTCAATTTTTCCTTCTCTTTCTTTACCTTTTTTTCAGCTTTCTAATTACGAATTATAAAGTTTTCGTAACATATTTATCTAATGAGTTCCGTACCTTGTACAGATGTCTTTGCAATATATCCTTCCTCCAAACCAATGGTATTCTGCTCGCGTTACTCAATATTCCAATCATCAATATCTTAGAAATTTTTTTTACCTCATCAATGAAGAACAACAAGCAGAGATAATGGGTAGTAACTTCCATGCATTTATATGCGGTGTTTTTTATAGATCTGAATCTCTTTCTATATGTACTGCCGTTATATGTAAACGGTTTTAGTTTCGTGTCTTTGCAATTTATTACTTTCGTATCTTCAAATTTTGACTTTATATACTTGAACTAATACGAATTCATTGTAAGTTTATTCATACGTCAAGTTGTAAATTTACATATGAACAAAAAGAAAAACAAACTCATTGTATCGACAAACTACAAGTAACCTAAACTACACAAAAGTATGACAAACATCACGGCTTCCAGAAGACACCAAGTTCTGCGCAGCAAAACCATAGCAACATAACGATCTTCATATTGCATTTTGAACCTTCTAATGGAGTTGACATTTCTCGTGAGGTTCTGACAATCTCGTTCTGATTGTTGCTGCGTGCACATTGCTGCTGACGTGATGATGTGGTCGAATTGCTATCCATCTCCCCGTGCGCACACGGGGACACATTGGAAAATTTTTTTTTTTTTAAACAACAGTTATTTTACTTTTTCTTCCAACTTTAAAATTACAATTTACTTAAAATTAAGAAAAACTATTAATATTCCATATAATTATACTACTACCTAAATATACATTATTTAATATCTTTTGAATTACCTAATATTCGCACGGGGAGCATTGAACTCCCCGTGCGCGCACGGGAAGCCTTGACCTCCCCGTCCGCGTACAGGGACACATGAAAAAAAAAAATTTTAAGCAACAATTATGTTACTTTTGCTTCCAATTTTTAAACTACAATTTACTTAGAATTAAGAAAAAATATATACTCCCTACTATAATTATACTGCTACCTAAATATACATTAGTCAATATATTTTGAATTACCTAATATTCGTACGGGGAGCATTGAATTCCCCGTGCGCGCGCACGGGGACACATTGAAAAAAAAATTTTTTTTTTTTTTAAGCAACAATTATATTAGTTTTGCTTCCAATTTTAAAACTACAATTTACTTGGAATTAAGAAAACATATATACTCCCTATAATTATAATTACTGCTAAATAAGTATACATTATTTAATATCTTTTGAATTACCTAATATTCCTAACATTCAAAATTTTTTTGCCCTTTAGAATTAAAAACAAACTTAATGTAATAAATTTTAAATTGCATAATCTTCTCAATAAAAGAAAAAAAATCATATAATAATATTAATAATAACACCATTAACTTCCACCTACCCACTCCTCACCAACCACTTCTCACCTACCATTTCATTAACCCCAACATACCTACTTACCAATACTTCCACTCATACATTCAATCAAATATACACGATAATCACCAAACCTTATAATTTTGTTACCCTCCATCTTCCCAAAAACAAAAATACTATAATTTTGTGGACACTCACCTACCAACTTCCTGCTACAGAAAAGGTAATTTTATCCACCAAACCCAACCACTTACTGTAATTTTATTCACATTCGTAAATTTTATAACTCTGATTAAGTTTTTTATTTAATTTAATTTTGTAATTTTCTAAAGGATAAGTCGGTTTTTATTTTTGAGGAAAGTGTTTTCTAATCTAAGTTATTATTTATTAATTCTCTGCAGCTTAAATTTAACTTAGATCAAAAAAGCTATTTTCATTTTAATTTTTGACACAGAATGTTTTGTAATGTAAGTTATTATTTATTAATTGTCCGGGGCTTCAATTTCACATGGATTAATGATTTGATGTATAAAGTCATTCATTTTTTTACTTCTTTTATAACGTTTTTCGAGGAACATTTTTATGTAATATCTCTTTCCCAAAAAATTTAATACTTTAATCAACAGGTCCACCACAAGAAATTAGGCAAACGTGTTTTTTTATGCAGTCAATTTTTCCTTCTCTTTCTTTACCTTTTTTTTCCACTTTCTAATTGCGAATTATAAAGTTTTCGTAACATATTTATCTAATGATTTCCTTACCTTGTACAGATGTCTTTGGAATATATCATTCCTCCAAAACAATGGTATTCTGCTGGCATTACTCAATATTCCAATCATCAATATCTCAGGAATTTTTTTCAGCTCATCAATGAAGAACAACAAGCAGAGATAATGGGTAGTAACTTCCATGCATTTATATGCGGTGTTTTTTTTAGATCTGAATCTCTTTCTATATGTACTGCCGTTATATGTAAACGGTTTTAGTTTCGTGTCTTTGCAATTTATTACTTTCGTATCTTCAAATTTTGACTTTATATACTTGAACTAATACGAATTCATTGTAAGTTTATTCATACGTCAAGTTGTAAATTTACATATGAACAAAAAGAAAAACAAACTCATTGTATCGACAAACTACAAGTAACCTAAACTACACAAAAGTATGACAAACAGCACGGCTTCCAGAAGACACCAAGTTCTGCGTAGCAAAACCATAGCAACATAACGATCTTCATATTGTATTTTGAACCTTCTAATGGAGTTGACATTTCTCGTGAGGTACTAACAATCTCATTCTGATTGTTGCTGCGTGCACATTGCTGCTGACGTGATGATGTGGTCGAATTGCTATCCATCTCCCCGTGCACACACGGGGAGCATTGAACTCCCCGTGCGGACACGGGGACACATTGGAAATTTTTTTCTTTTTTAAACAACAATTATATTACTTTTGCTTCCAATTTTTAAACTACAATTTACTTAGAATTAAGAAAAAATATATACTCCCTACAATAATTATACTGCTACCTAAATATACATTATTTAATATATTTTGAATTACCTAATATTCGTACGGGGAGCATTGAACTCCCCATGCGCGCGCACAGGAACACATTGAAAGAAAAAAAAATTTTTAAGCAACAATTATATTAGTTTTGCTTCCAATTTTATAACTACAATTTACTTAGAATTAAGAAAAAATATATACTCCCTATAATTATAATTACTGCTAACTAAGTATACATTATTTAATATCTTTTGAATTACCTAATATTCCTAACATTAAGAATTTTCTATCCCTTTAGAATTAAAAACAAACTTAATGTAATAAATTTTAAATTGCATAATCTTCTCAATAAAAGAAAAAAAAATCATATAATAATATTAATAATAACACCATTAACTTCCACCTACCCACTCCTCACCAACCACTTCTCACCTACCATTTCATTAACCCCAACATACCTGCTTACCAATACTTCCACTCATACATTCAATCAAATATACACGATAATCACCAAACCTTATAATTTTGTTACCCTCCATCTTCCCAAATACAAAAATACTATAATTTTGTGGACACTCACCTACCAACTTCCTGCTACAGAAAAGGTAATTTTATCTACCAAACCCAACCACTTACTGTAATTTTATTCACATTCATAAATTTTATAACTCTGATTAAGTTTTTTATTTAATTTAATTTTGTAATTTTCTAAAGGATATGTCGGTTTTTATTTTTGAGGAAAGTGTTTTCTAATCTAAGTTATTATTTATTAATTCTCTGCAGCTTAAATTTAACTTAGATCAAAAAAGCTATTTTCATTTTAATTTTTGACACAGAATGTTTTGTAATGTAAGTTATTATTTATTAATTGTCTGAGGCTTCAATTTCACATGGATTAATGATTTGATGTATAAAGTCATTCATTTTTTTACTTCTTTTATAACGTTTTTCGTGGAACATTTTTATGTAATATCTCTTTCCCAAAAAATTTAATACTTTAACCAACTGGTCCACCACAAGAAATTAGGCAAACGTGTTTTTTTATGCAGTCAATTTTTCCTTCTCTTTCTTTAACTTTTTTCCCACTTTCTAATTACGAATTATAAAGTTTTCGTAACATATTTATCTAATGATTTCCTTACCTTGTACAGATGTCTTTGGAATATATCATTCCTCCAAAACAATGGTATTCTGCTGGCATTACTCAATATTCCAATCATCAATATCTCAGGAATTTTTTTTAAGCTCATCAATGAAGAACAACAAACAGAGATAATGGGTAGTAACTTCCATGCATTTATATGCGGTGTTTTTTTTAGATCTGAATCTCTTTCTATATGTACTGCCGTTATATGTAAACGGTTTTAGTTTCGTGTCTTTGCAATTTATTACTTTCGTATCTTCAAATTTTGACTTTATATACTTGAACTAATACGAATACATTGTAAGTTTATTCATACGTCAAGTTGTAAATTTACATATGACCAAAAAGAAAAACAAACTCATTGTATCGACAAACTACAAGTAACCTAAACTACATAAAAGTATGACAAACAGCACGGCTTCCAGAAGACACCAAGTTCTCGCAAGACAAAACCATAGCAACATAACGATCTTCATATTGCATTTTGAACCTTCTAATGGAGTTGACATTTCTCGTGAGGTACCGACAATTTCATTCTCGATTGTTCTTTGCGTGCACATTGTCACGACGTGATGATGTGGTCGAATTGCTATCCATCTCCCCGTGCACACACGGGGAGCATTGAACTCCCCGTGCGCACACGGGGACACATTGGAAATTTTTTTTTTTTTTAAACAACAATTATATTACTTTTGCTTCCAATTTTTAAACTACAATTTGCTTAGAATTAAGAAAAAATATATACTCCCTACTATAATTATACTGCTACCTAAATATACATTATTTAATATATTTTGAATTACCTAATATTCGCACGGGGAGCATTGAACTCACCGTGCGCGCGCACGGGGACACATTGAAAAAAAATTTTTTTTTTTTTTTAAGCAACAATTATATTAGTTTTGCTTCCAATCTTAAAACTACAATTTACTTAGAATTAAGAAAACACATATACTCCCTATAATTTTAATTACTGCTAACTAAGTATACATTATTTAATATCTCTTGAATTACCTAATATTCCTAACATTCAAAATTTTTTTGCCCTTTAGAATTAAAAACAAACTTATTGTAATAAATTTTAAATTGCATAATCTTCTCAATAAAAGAAAAAAAATCATATAATAATATTAATAATAACACCATTAACTTCCACCTACCCACTCCTCACCAACCACTTCTCACCTACCATTTCATTAACCCCAACATACCTACTTACCAATACTTCCACTCATACACTCAATCAAATATACACGATAATCACCAAACCTTATAATTTTGTTACCCTCCATCTTCCCAAATACAAAAATTCTATAATTTTGTGGACACTCACCTACCAACTTCCTGCTACAGAAAAGGTAATTTTATCCACCAAACCCAACCACTTACTGTAATTTTATTCACATTCGTAAATTTTATAACTCTGATTAAGTTTTTTATTTAATTTAATTTTGTAATTTTCTAAAGGTTATGTTGGTTTTTATTTTTGCGGAAAGTGTTTTCAAATCTAAGTTATTATTTATTAATTCTCTGCAGCTTAAATTTAACTTAGATCAAAAAAGCTATTTTTATCTTAATTTTTGACACAGAATGTTTTGTAATGTAAGTTATTATTTATTAATTGTCTGGGGCTTCAATTCACAAGGATTAATGATTTGATGTATAAAGTCATTCATTTTTTTACTTCTTTTATAACGTTTTTCGTGGAACATTTTTATGTAATATCTCTTTCCCAAAAAATTTAATACTTTAATCAACTGGTCCACCACAAGAAATTAGGCAAACGTGTTTTTTATGCAGTCAATTTTTCCTTCTCTTTCTTTACCTTTTTTTCCACTTTCTAATTACGAATTATAAAGTTTTCGTAACATATTTATCTAATGATTTCCTTACCTTGTACATATGTCTTTGGAATATATCATTCATCCAAAACAATGGTATTCTGCTGGCATTACTCAATATTCCAATCATCAATATCTGAGAAATTTTTTTGAGCTCATCAATGAAAAACAACAAGCAGAGATAATGGGTAGTAACTTCCATGCATTTATATGCGGTGTTTTTTATAGATCTGAATCTCTTTCTATATGTACTGCCGTTATATGTAACCGCTTTTAGTTTCGTGTCTTTGCAATTTATTACCTTCGTATCTTCAAATTTTGACTTTATATACTTGAACTAATACGAATTCATTGTAAGTTTATTCATACGTCAAGTTGTAAATTTACATATGAACAAAAAGAAAAACAAACTCATTGTATCGACAAACTACAAGTAACCTAAACTATACAAAAGTATGACAAATAGCATGGCTTCCAGAAGACACCAAGTTCTGCGCAGCAAAACCATAGCAACATAACGATCTTCATATTGCATTTTGAACCTTCTAATGGAGTTGACATTTCTCGTGAGGTACTAGCAATCTCATTCTGATTGTTGCTGCGTGCACATTGCTGCTGACGTGATGATGTGGTCGAATTGCTATCCATCTCCCCGTGCACACACGGGGAGCATTGAACTCCCCGTGCGCACACGGGGACACATTGGAAAATTTTTTTTTTTTTAAAAAACAATTATATTACTTTTTCTTCCAATTTTAAAATTACAATTTACTTAAAATTAAGAAAAACTATAAATATTCCATATAATTATACTGCTACCTAAATATACATTATTTAATTTCTTTTGAATTACCTAATATTCGCACGGGGAGCATTGAACTCCCAGTCCGCGCACGGGGACACATTGAAAAAAAAAATTTAAAGCAACAATTATATTACTTTTGCTTCCAATTTTAAAACTAAAATTTATTTAGAATTAAGAAAAAATATATACTCCCTAACATACCTACTTACCAATACTTCCACTCATACATTCAATCAAATATACACGATAATCACCAAACCTTATAATTTTGTTACCCTCCATCTTCCCAAATACAAAAATTCTATAATTTTGTGGACACTCACCTTCCAACTTCCTGTTACAGAAAAGGTAATTTTATCCATCAAACCCAACCACTTACTGTAATTTTATTCACATTCGTAAATTTTATAACTCTGATTAAGTTTTTCATTTAATTTAATTTTGTAATTTTCTAAACGTTATGTTGGTTTTTATTTTTGAGGAAAGTGTTTCCTAATCTAAGTTATTATTTATTAATTCTCTGCAGCTTAAATTTAACTTAGATCAAAAAAGCTATTTTCATTTTAATTTTTGACACGGAATGCTTTGTAATGTAAGTTATTATTTATTAATTGTGTGGGGCTTGAATTTCACATGGATTAATGATTTGATGTATAAAGCCATTCATTTTTTTACTTCTTTTATAACGTTTTTCGTGGAACATTTTTGTGCAATATCTCTTTCCCAAAAAATTTAATACTTTAATCCACTGGTCCACCACAAGAAATTAGGCAAACGTGTTTTTTTATGCAGTCAATTTTTCCTTCTCTTTCTTTACCTTTTTTTCCACTTTCTAATTACGAATCATAAAGTTTTCGTAACATATTTATCTAATGATTTCCTTACCTTGTACATATGTCTTTGGAATATATCATTCCTCCAAAACAATGGTATTCTGCTGGCATTACTCAATATTCCAATCATCAATATCTCAGGAATTTTTTTGAGCTCATCAATGAAGAACATCAAGCAGAGATAATGGGTAGTAACTTCCATGCATTTATATGCGGTGTTTTTTATAGATCTGAATCTCTTTCTATATGTACTGCCGTTATATGTAAACGGTTTTAGTTTCGTGTGTTTGCAATTTATTACTTTCGTATCTTCAAATTTTGACTTTATATACTTGAACTAATACGAATTCATTGTAAGTTTATTCATACGTCTAGTTGTAAATTTACATATGAACAAAAAGAAAAACAAACTCATTGTGTCGACAAACTACAAGTAACCTAAAGTATACAAAAGTATGACAAATAGCACGGCTTCCAGAAGACACCAAGTTCTGCGCAGGAAAACCATAGCAACATAACGATCTTCATATTGCATTTTGAACCTTCTAATGGAGTTAACATTTCTCGTGAGGTACTAGCAATCTCATTCTGATTGTTGCTGCTTGCACATTGCTGCTGACGTGATGATGTGGTCGAATTGCTATCCATCTCCCCGTGCACACACGGGGAGCATTGAACTCCCCGTGCGCACACGGGGACACATTGGAAAATTTTTTTTTTTTTTTTTAAACAACAATTATATTACTTTTTCTACCAATTTTAAAATTACAATTTACTTAAAATTAAGAAAAACTATAAATATTCCATATAATTATACTGCTACCTAAATATACATTATTTATTTTCTTTTGAATTACCTAAGATTCGCACGGGGAGCATTGAACTCCCTGTCCGCGCACGGGGACACATTGAAAAAAAAAAAATTTAAAGCAACAATTATATTACTTTTGCTTCCAATTTTAAAACTACAATTTATTTAGAATTAAGAAAAAATATATACCCCCTAACATACCTACTTACAAATACTTCCACTCATACATTCAATCAAATATACACGATAATCACCAAACCTTATAATTTTGTTACCCGTCATCTTCCCAAATACAAAAATTCTATAATTTTGTGGACACTCACCTTCCAACTTCCTGTTACAGAAAAGGTAATTTTATCCACCAAACCCAACCACTTACTGTTATTTTATTCACATTCGTAAATTTTATAACTCTGATTAAGTTTTTCATTTAATTTAATTTTGTAATTTTCTAAACGTTATGTTGGTTTTTATTTTTGAGGAAAGTGTTTCCTAATCTAAGTTATTATTTATTAATTATCTGCAGCTTAAATTTAACTTAGATCAAAAAAGCTATTTTCATTTTAATTTTTGACACCGAATGCTTTGTAATGTAAGTTATTATTTATTAATTGTGTGGGGCTTGAATTTCACTTGGATTAATGATTTGATCTATAATGCCATTCATTTTTTTACTTCTTTTATAACGTTTTTCGTGGAACGTTTTTGTGTAATATCTCTATCCCAAAAAATTTAATACTTTAATCAACTGGTCCACCACAAGAAATTAGGCAAACGTGTTTTTTTATGCAGTCAATTTTTCCTTCTCTTTCTTTACCTTTTTTTCCACTTTCTAATTACGAATTATAAAGTTTTCGTAACATATTTATCTAATGATTTCCTTACCTTGTACAGATGTCTTTGGAATATATCTTTCCTCCAAACCAATGGTATTCTGCTCGCATTACTCAATATTCCAATCATCAATATCTTAGAAATTTTTTTTACCTCATCAATGAAGAACAACAAGCAGAGATAATGGGTAGTAACTTCCATGCATTTATATGCGGTGTTTTTTATAGATCTCGAATCTCTTTCTATATGTACTGCCGTTATATGTAAACGCTTTTAGTTTCGTGTCTTTGCAATTTATTACTTTCGCATCTTCAAATTTTGACTTTATATACTTGAACTAATACGAATTCATTGTAAGTTTATTCATACATCAAGTTGTAAATTTACATATGAACAAAAAGAAAAACAAACTCATTGTATCGACAAACTACAAGTAACCTAAACTACACAAAAGTATGACAAACAGCACGGCTTCCAGAAGACACCAAGTTCTGCGCAACAAAACCATAGCAGCATAACGATCTTCATATTGCATTTTGAACCTTCTAATGGAGTTGACATTTCTCGTGAGGTACTGACAATCTCATTCTGATTGTTGCTGCGTGCACATTGCTGCTGACGTGATGATGTGGTCGAATTGCTATCCATCTCCCCGTGCACACACGGGGAGCATTGAACTCCCCGTGCGCACACGGGGACACATTGGAAATTTTTTTTTTTTTTTTTAAACAACAATTATATTACTTTTTCTACCAATTTTAAAATTACAATTTACTTAAAATTAAGAAAAACTATAAATATTCCATATAATTATACTGCTACCTAAATATACATTATTTAATTTCTTTTGAATTACCTAATATTCGCACGGGGAGCATTGAACTCCCAGTCCGCGCACGGGGACACATTGAAAAAAAAAAATTTTAAGCAACAATTATATTACTTTTGCTTCCAATTTTAAAACTAAAATTTATTTAGAATTAAGAAAAAATATATACTCCCTAACATACCTACTTACCAATACTTCCACTCATACATTCAATCAAATATACACGATAATCACCAAACCTTATAATTTTGTTACCCTCCATCTTCCCAAATACAAAAATTCTATAATTTTGTGGACACTCACCTTCCAACTTCCTGTTACAGAAAAGGTAATTTTATCCATCAAACCCAACCACTTACTGTAATTTTATTCACATTCGTAAATTTTATAACTCTGATTAAGTTTTTCATTTAATTTAATTTTGTAATTTTCTAAACGTTATGTTGGTTTTTATTTTTGAGGAAAGTGTTTCCTAATCTAAGTTATTATTTATTAATTCTCTGCAGCTTAAATTTAACTTAGATCAAAAAAGCTATTTTCATTTTAATTTTTGACACGGAATGCTTTGTAATGTAAGTTATTATTTATTAATTGTGTGGGGCTTGAATTTCACATGGATTAATGATTTGATGTATAAAGCCATTCATTTTTTTACTTCTTTTATAACGTTTTTCGTGGAACATTTTTGTGCAATATCTCTTTCCCAAAAAATTTAATACTTTAATCCTTTGGTCCACCACAAGAAATTAGGCAAACGTGTTTTTTATGCAGTCAATTTTTCCTTCTCTTTCTTTACCTTTTTTTCCACTTTCTAATTACGAATCATAAAGTTTTCGTAACATATTTATCTAATGATTTCCTTACCTTGTACATATGTCTTTGGAATATATCATTCCTCCAAAACAATGGTATTCTGCTGGCATTACTCAATATTCCAATCATCAATATCTCAGGAATTTTTTTGAGCTCATCAATGAAGAACATCAAGCAGAGATAATGGGTAGTAACTTCCATGCATTTATATGCGGTGTTTTTTATAGATCTGAATCTCTTTCTATATGTACTGCCGTTATATGTAAACGGTTTTAGTTTCGTGTGTTTGCAATTTATTACTTTCGTATCTTCAAATTTTGACTTTATATACTTGAACTAATACGAATTCATTGTAAGTTTATTCATACGTCTAGTTGTAAATTTACATATGAACAAAAAGAAAAACAAACTCATTGTGTCGACAAACTACAAGTAACCTAAAGTATACAAAAGTATGACAAATAGCACGGCTTCCAGAAGACACCAAGTTCTGCGCAGGAAAACCATAGCAACATAACGATCTTCATATTGCATTTTGAACCTTCTAATGGAGTTAACATTTCTCGTGAGGTACTAGCAATCTCATTCTGATTGTTGCTGCTTGCACATTGCTGCTGACGTGATGATGTGGTCGAATTGCTATCCATCTCCCCGTGCACACACGGGGAGCATTGAATTCCCGTGCGCACACGGGGACACATTGGAAAATCTTTTTTTTTTTTTTAAACAACAATTTTATTACTTTTTCTTCCAATTTTAAAATTACAATTTACTTAAAATTAAGAAAAACTATAAATATTCCATATAATTATACTGCTACCTAAATATACATTATTTATTTTCTTTTGAATTACCTAAGATTCGCACGGGGAGCATTGAACTCCCTGTCCGCGCACGGGGACACATTGAAAAAAAAAAAATTTAAAGCAACAATTATATTACTTTTGCTTCCAATTTTAAAACTACAATTTATTTAGAATTAAGAAAAAATATATACCCCCTAACATACCTACTTACAAATACTTCCACTCATACATTCAATCAAATATACACGATAATCACCAAACCTTATAATTTTGTTACCCGTCATCTTCCCAAATACAAAAATTCTATAATTATGTGGACACTCACCTTCCAACTTCCTGTTACAGAAAAGGTAATTTTATCCACCAAACCCAACCACTTACTGTTATTTTATTCACATTCGTAAATTTTATAACTCTGATTAAGTTTTTCATTTAATTTAATTTTGTAATTTTCTAAACGTTATGTTGGTTTTTATTTTTGAGGAAAGTGTTTCCTAATCTCAGTTATTATTTATTAATTATCTCTGACTTAAATTTAACTTAGATCAAAAAAGCTATTTTCATTTTAATTTTTGACACCGAATGCTTTGTAATGTAAGTTATTATTTATTAATTGTGTGGGGCTTGAATTTCACTTGGATTAATGATTTGATCTATAATGCCATTCATTTTTTTACTTCTTTTATAACGTTTTTCGTGGAACGTTTTTGTGTAATATCTCTATCCCAAAAAATTTAATACTTTAATCAACTGGTCCACCACAAGAAATTAGGCAAACGTGTTTTTTTATGCAGTCAATTTTTCCTTCTCTTTCTTTACCTTTTTTTCCACTTTCTAATTACGAATTATAAAGTTTTCGTAACATATTTATCTAATGATTTCCTTACCTTGTACAGATGTCTTTGGAATATATCTTTCCTCCAAACCAATGGTATTCTGCTCGCATTACTCAATATTCCAATCATCAATATCTTAGAAATTTTTTTTACCTCATCAATGAAGAACAACAAGCAGAGATAATGGGTAGTAACTTCCATGCATTTATATGCGGTGTTTTTTATAGATCTGAATCTCTTTCTATATGTACTGCCGTTATATGTAAACGCTTTTAGTTTCGTGTCTTTGCAATTTATTACTTTCGCATCTTCAAATTTTGACTTTATATACTTGAACTAATACGAATTCATTGTAAGTTTATTCATACATCAAGTTGTAAATTTACATATGAACAAAAAGAAAAACAAACTCATTGTATCGACAAACTACAAGTAACCTAAACTACACAAAAGTATGACAAATAGCACGGCTTCCAGAAGACACCAAGTTCTGCGCAACAAAACCATAGCAGCATAACGATCTTCATATTGCATTTTGAACCTTCTAATGGAGTTGACATTTCTCGTGAGGTACTGACAATCTCATTCTGATTGTTGCTGCGTGCACATTGCTGCTGACGTGATGATGTGGTCGAATTGCTATCCATCTCCCCGTGCACACACGGGGACACATTGGAAAAATTTTTTTTTTTTAAACAACAGTTATTTTACTTTTTCTTCCAACTTTAAAATTACAATTTACTTAAAATTAAGAAAAACTATTAATATTCCATATAATTATACTACTACCTAAATATACATTATTTAATTTCTTTTGAATTACCTAATATTCGCATAGGGAGCATTGAACTCCCCGTCCGCGCACGGGGAAACATTGAAAAAAAAAAAAATTAAAGCAACAATTATATTGCTTTTGCTTCCAATTTTAAAACTACAATTTATTTAGAATTAAGAAAAAATATATACTCCCTAACATACCTACTTACCAATACTTCCACTCATACATTCAATCAAATATACACGATAATCACCAGACCTTATAATTTTGTTACCCTCCATCTTCCCAAATACAAAAATTCTATAATTTTGTGGACACTCACCTTCCAACTTCCTGTTACAGAAAAGGTAATTTTATCCACCAAACCCAACCACTTACTGTAATTTTATGCACATTCGTAAATTTTATAACTCTGATTAAGTTTTTCATTTAATTTAATTTTGTAATTTTCTAAAGGTTATGTTGGTTTTTATTTTTGAGGAAAGTGTTTCCTAATCTAAGTTATTATTTATTAATTCTCTGCAGCTTAAATTTAACTTAGATCAAAAAAGCTATTTTCATTTTAATTTTTGACACGGAATGCTTTGTAATGTAAGTTATTATTTAATAATTGTGTGGGGGCTTGAATTTCACATGGATTAATAATTTGATGTATAAAGCCATTCATTTTTTTTCTTCTTTGATAACGTTTTTCGTGGAACATTTTTGTGCAATATCTCTTTCCCAAAAAATTTAATACTTTAATCAACTGGTCCACCACAAGAAATTAGGCAAACGTGTTTTTTTATGCAGTCAATTTTTCCTTCTCTTTCTTTACCTTTTTTTCAACTTTCTAATTACGAATTATAAAGTTTTCGTAACATATTTATCTAATGATTTCCTTACCTTGTACAGATGTCTTTGGAATATATCATTCCTCCAAAACAATGGTATTCTGCTGGCATTACTCAATATTCCAATCATCAATATCTCAGGAATTTTTTTAAGCTCATCAATGAAGAACATCAAGCAGAGATAATGGGTAGTAACTTCCATGCATTTATATGCGGTGTTTTTTATAGATCTGAATCTCTTTCTATATGTACTGCCGTTATATGTAAACGGTTTTAGTTTCGTGTCTTTGCAATTTGTTACTTTCGCATCTTCAAATTTTGACTTTATATACTTGAACTAATACGAATTCATTGTAAGTTTATTCATACGTCAAGTTGTAAATTTACATATGAACAAAAAGAAAAACAAACTCATTGTATCGACAAACTACAAGTAACCTAAACTACACAAAAGTATGACAAACAGCACGGCTTCCAGAAGACACCAAGTTCTGCGCAGCAAAACCATAGCAACATAACGATCTTCATATTGCATTTTGAACCTTCTAATGGAGTTGACATTTCTCGTGAGTTACTGACAATCTCATTCTGATTGTTGCTGCGTGCACATTGTCACGACGTGATGATGTGGTCGAATTGCTATCCATCTCCCCGTGCACACACAGGGAGCATTGAACTCCCCGTGCGCACACGGGGACACATTGGAAATTTTTTTTTTTTTTAAACAACAGTTATTTTACTTTTTCTTCCAACTTTAAAATTACAATTTACTTAAAATTAAGAAAAACTATAAATATTCCATATAATTATACTACTACCTAAATATACATTTTTTAATTTCTTTTGAATTACCTAATATTCGCATAGGGAGCATTGAACTCCCCGTCCGCGCACGGGGACACATTGAAAAAAAAAAAAATTTAAAGCAACAATTATATTACTTTGGCTTCCAATTTTAAAACTACAATTTATTTAGAATTAAGAAAAAATATATACTCCCTAACATACCTTCTTACCAATACTTCCACTCACACATTCAATCAAATATACACGATAATCACCAAACCTTATAATTTTGTTACCCTCCATCTTCCCAAATACAAAAATTCTATAATTTTGTGGACACTCACCTTCCAACTTCCTGTTACAGAAAAGGTAATTTTATCCACCAAACCCAACCACTTACTGTAATTTTATTCACATTCGTAAATTTTATAACTCTGATTAAGTTTTTCATTTAATTTAATTTTGTAATTTTCTAAAGGTTATGTTGGTTTTTATTTTTGAGGAAAGTGTTTCCTAATCTAAGTTATTATTTATTAATTCTCTGCAGCTTAAATTTAACTTAGATCAAAAAAGCTATTTTCATTTTAATTTTTGACACTGAATGCTTTGTAATGTAAGTTATTATTTAATAATTGTGTGGGGCTTGAATTTCACATGGATTAATAATTTGATGTATAAAGCCATTCATTTTTTTTCTTCTTTTATAACGTTTTTCGTGGTACATTTTTGTGCAATTTCTCTTTCCCAAAAAATTTAATACTTTAATCAACTGGTCCACCACAAGAAATTAGGCAAACGTGTTTTTTTATGCAGTCAATTTTTCCTTCTCTTTCTTTACCTTTTTTTCCACTTTCTAATTACGAATTATAAAGTTTTCGTAACATATTTATCTAATGATTTCCTTACCTTGTACAGATGTCTTTGGAATATATCATTCCTCCAAAACAATGGTATTCTGCTGGCATTACTCAATATTCCAATCATCAATATCTCAGGAATTTTTTTAAGCTCATCAATGAAGAACATCAAGCAGAGATAATGGGTAGTAACTTCCATGCATTTATATGCGGTGTTTTTTATAGATCTGAATCTCTTTCTATATGTACTGCCGTTATATGTAAACGGTTTTAGTTTCGTGTCTTTGCAATTTGTTACTTTCGCATCTTCAAATTTTGACTTTATATACTTGAACTAATACGAATTCATTGTAAGTTTATTCATACGTCAAGTTGTAAATTTACATATGAACAAAAAGAAAAACAAACTCATTGTATCGACAAACTACAAGTAACCTAAACTACACAAAAGTATGACAAACAGCACGGCTTCCAGAAGACACCAAGTTCTGCGCAGCAAAACCATAGCAACATAACGATCTTCATATTGCATTTTGAACCTTCTAATGGAGTTGACATTTCTCGTGAGGTACTGACAATCTCATTCTGATTGTTGCTGCGTGCACATTGCTGCTGACGTGATGATGTGGTCGAATTGCTATCCATCTCCCCGTGCACACACGGGGAGCATTGAACTCCCCGTGCGCACACGGGGACACATTGGAAATTTTTTTTTTTTTTAAACAACAGTTATTTTACTTTTTCTTCCAACTTTAAAATTACAATTTACTTAAAATTAAGAAAAACTATAAATATTCCATATAATTATACTACTACCTAAATATACATTTTTTAATTTCTTTTGAATTACCTAATATTCGCACAGGGAGCATTGAACTCCCCGTCCGCGCACGGGGACACATTGAAAAAAAAAAAAAAATTTAAAGCAACAATTATATTACTTTGGCTTCCAATTTTAAAACTACAATTTATTTAGAATTAAGAAAAAATATATACTCCCTAACATACCTTCTTACCAATACTTCCACTCACACATTCAATCAAATATACACGATAATCACCAAACCTTATAATTTTGTTACCCTCCATCTTCCCAAATACAAAAATTCTATAATTTTGTGGACACTCACCTTCCAACTTCCTGTTACAGAAAAGGTAATTTTATCCACCAAACCCAACCACTTACTGTAATTTTATTCACATTCGTAAATTTTATAACTCTGATTAAGTTTTTCATTTAATTTAATTTTGTAATTTTCTAAAGGTTATGTTGGTTTTTATTTTTGAGGAAAGTGTTTCCTAATCTAAGTTATTATTTATTAATTCTCTGCAGCTTAAATTTAACTTAGATCAAAAAAGCTATTTTCATTTTAATTTTTGACACTGAATGCTTTGTAATGTAAGTTATTATTTAATAATTGTGTGGGGCTTGAATTTCACATGGATTAATAATTTGATGTATAAAGCCATTCATTTTTTTTCTTCTTTTATAACGTTTTTCGTGGTACATTTTTGTGCAATTTCTCTTTCCCAAAAAATTTAATACTTTAATCAACTGGTCCACCACAAGAAATTAGACAAACGTGTTTTTTTATGCAGTCAATTTTTCCTTCTCTTTCTTTACCTTTTTTTCCACTTTCTAATTACGAATTATAAAGTTTTCGTAACATATTTATCTAATGATTTCCTTACCTTGTACAGATGTCTTTGGAATATATCATTCCTCCAAAACAATGGTATTCTGCTGGCATTACTCAATATTCCAATCATCAATATCTCAGGAATTTTTTTAAGCTCATCAATGAAGAACATCAAGCAGAGATAATGGGTAGTAACTTCCATGCGTTTATATGCGGTGTTTTTTATAGATCTGAATCTCTTTCTATATGTACTGCCGTTATATGTAAACGGTTTTAGTTTCGTGTCTTTGCAATTTGTTACTTTCGCATCTTCAAATTTTTACTTTATATACTTGAACTAATACGAATTCATTGTAAGTTTATTCATACGTCAAGTTGTAAATTTACATATGAACAAAAAGAAAAACAAACTCATTGTATCGACAAACTACAAGTAACCTAAACTACACAAAAGTATGACAAACATCACGGCTTCCAGAAGACACCAAGTTCTGCGCAGCAAAACCATAGCAACATAACGATCTTCATATTGCATTTTGAACCTTCTAATGGAGTTGACATTTCTCGTGAGGTACTGACAATCTCATTCTGATTGTTGCTGCGTGCACATTGCTGCTGACGTGATGATGTGGTCGAATTGCTATCCATCTCCCCGTGCACACACGGGGAGCATTGAACTCCCCGTGCGCACACGGGGACACATTGGAAATTTTTTTTTTTTTTTAAACAATAGTTATTTTACTTTTTCTTCCAACTTTAAAATTACAATTTACTTAAAATTAAGAAAAACTATAAATATTCCATATAATTATGCTACTACCTAAATATACATTTTTTAATTTCTTTTGAATTACCTAATATTCGCACAGGGAGCATTGAACTCCCCGTCCGCGCACGGGGACACATTGAAAAAAAAAAAAAATTTAAAGCAACAATTATATTACTTTGGCTTCCAATTTTAAAACTACAATTTATTTAGAATTAAGAAAAAATATATACTCCCTAACATACCTTCTTACCAATACTTCCACTCACACATTCAATCAAATATACACGATAATCACCAAACCTTATAATTTTGTTACCCTCCATCTTCCCAAATACAAAAATTCTATAATTTTGTGGACACTCACCTTCCAACTTCCTGTTACAGAAAAGTAATTTAATCCACCAAACCCAACCACTTACTGTAATTTTATTCACATTCGTAAATTTTATACCTCTGATTAAGTTTTTCATTTAATTTAATTTTGTAATTTTCTAAAGGTTATGTTGGTTTTTATTTTTGAGGAAAGTGTTTCCTAATCTAAGTTATTATTTATTAATTCTCTCGTGACTTAAATTTAACTTAGATCAAAAAAGCTATTTTCATTTTAATTTTTGACACTGAATGCTTTGTAATGTAAGTTATTATTTAATAATTGTGTGGGGCTTGAATTTCACATGGATTAATAATTTGATGTATAAAGCCATTCATTTTTTTTCTTCTTTTATAACGTTTTTCGTGGTACATTTTTGTGCAATTTCTCTTTCCCAAAAAATTTAATACTTTAATCAACTGGTCCACCACAAGAAATTAGGCAAACGTGTTTTTTTATGCAGTCAATTTTTCCTTCTCTTTCTTTACCTTTTTTTCCACTTTCTAATTACGAATTATAAAGTTTTCGTAACATATTTATCTAATGATTTCCTTACCTTGTACAGATGTCTTTGGAATATATCATTCCTCCAAAACAATGGTATTCTGCTGGCATTACTCAATATTCCAATCATCAATATCTCAGGAATTTTTTTAAGCTCATCAATGAAGAACATCAAGCAGAGATAATGGGTAGTAACTTCCATGCATTTATATGCGGTGTTTTTTATAGATCTGAATCTCTTTCTATATGTACTGCCGTTATATGTAAACGGTTTTAGTTTCGTGTCTTTGCAATTTGTTACTTTCGCATCTTCAAATTTTGACTTTATATACTTGAACTAATACGAATTCATTGTAAGTTTATTCATACGTCAAGTTGTAAATTTACATATGAACAAAAAGAAAAACAAACTCATTGTATCGACAAACTACAAGTAACCTAAACTGTACAAAAGTCTGACAAATATAATGGCTTCCAGAAGACACCAAGTTCTGCGCAGCAAAACCATAGCAACATAACGATCTTCATATTGCATTTTGAAACTTCTAATGGAGTTGACATTTCTCGTGAGGTACTAGCAATCTCATTTTGATTGTTGCTGCGTGGACATTGCTGCTGATGTGATGATGTGGTCGAATTGCTATCCATCTCCCCGTGCACGCGAAGGGAGCATTGCACTCCCCGTGCGCACACGGGGACACATTGTAAAATTTTTTTTTTTTTTAAACAATAATTATATTACTTTTTCTTCCAATTTTAAAATTTCAATTTACTTAAAATTAAGAAAAACTATAAATATTCCATATAATTATACTACTACCTAAATATACATTTTTTAATTTCTTTTGAATTACCTAATATTCGCACAGGGAGCATTGAACTCCCCGTCCGCGCACGGGGACACATTGAAAAAAAAAAAAAATTTAAAGCAACAATTATATTACTTTGGCTTCCAATTTTAAAACTACAATTTATTTAGAATTAAGAAAAAATATATACTCCCTAACATACCTTCTTACCAATACTTCCACTCATACATTCAATCAAATATACACGATAATCACCAAACCTTATAATTTTGTTACCCTCCATCTTCCCAAATACAAAAATTCTATAATTTTGTGGACACTCACCTTCCAACTTCCTGTTACAGAAAAGGTAATTTTATCCACCAAACCCAACCACTTACTGTAATTTTATTCACATTCGTAAATTTTATAACTCTGATTAAGTTTTTCATTTAATTTAATTTTGTAATTTTCTAAAGGTTATGTTGGTTTTTATTTTTGAGGAAAGTGTTTCCTAATCTAAGTTATTATTTATTAATTCTCTGCAGCTTAAATTTAACTTAGATCAAAAAAGCTATTTTCATTTTAATTTTTGACACGGAATGCTTTGTAATGTAAGTTATTATTTAATAATTGTGTGGGGCTTGAATTTCACATGGATTAATGATTTGATGTATAAAGCCATTCATTTTTTTTCTTCTTTTATAACGTTTTTCGTGGAACATTTTTGTGCAATTTCTCTTTCCCAAAAAATTTAATACTTTAATCAACTGGTCCACCACAAGAAATTACGTAAACGTGTTTTTTTATGCAGTCAATTTTTCCTTCTCTTTCTTTACCTTTTTTTCCACTTTCTAATTACGAATTATAAAGTTTTCGTAACATATTTATCTAATGATTTCCTTACCTTGTACAGATGTCTTTGGAATATATCATTCCTCCAAAACAATGGTATTCTGCTGGCATTACTCAATATTCCAATCATCAATATCTCAGGAATTTTTTTAAGCTCATCAATGAAGAACATCAAGCAGAGATAATGGGTAGTAACTTCCATGCATTTATATGCGGTGTTTTTTATAGATCTGAATCTCTTTCTATATATATGTACTGCCGTTATATGTAAACGGTTTTAGTTTCGTGTCTTTGCAATTTGTTACTTTCGCATCTTCAAATTTTGACTTTATATACTTGAACTAATACGAATTCATTGTAAGTTTATTCATACGTCAAGTTGTAAATTTACATATGAACAAAAAGAAAAACAAACTCATTGTATCGACAAACTACAAGTAACCTAAACTACACAAAAGTATGACAAACAGCACGGCTTCCAGAAGACACCAAGTTCTGCGCAGCAAAACCATAGCAACATAACGATCTTCATATTGCATTTTGAACCTTCTAATGGAGTTGACATTTCTCGTGAGGTACTGACAATCTCATTCTGATTGTTGCTGCGTGCACATTGCTGCTGACGTGATGATGTGGTCGAATTGCTATCCATCTCCCCGTGCACACACGGGGAGCATTGAACTCCCCGTGCGCACACGGGGACACATTGGAAATTTTTTTTTTTTTTTAAACAATAGTTATTTTACTTTTTCTTCCAATTTTAAAAATACAATTTACTTAAAATTAAGAAAAACTATATACTCTCTATAATTATACTGCTACCTAAATATACATTATTTAATATCTTTTGAATTACCTAATATTCGAACGGGGAGCATTAAACTCCACGTGCGCGCGCACGGGGACACATTGAAAAAAAAATTTTTTTTTTTTTAAAGCAACAATTATTTTAGTTTTGCTTCCAATTTTAAAACTACAATTTACTTAGAATTAATAAAAAATATATACTCCCTATAATTATAATTACTGCTAACTAAGTATACATTATTTAATATCTTTTGAATTACCTAATATTCTTGACATTCAAAATTTTTTTGCCCTTTAGAATTAAAAACAAACTTAATGTAATAAATTTTAAATTGCATAATCTTCTCAATAAAAGAAAAAAAATCATATAATAATATTAATAATAACACCATTAACTTCCACCTACCCACTCCTCACCAACCACTTCTCACCTACTATTTCGTTAACCCCCACATACCAACTTACCAATACTTCCACTCATACATTCAATCAAATATACACGATAATCACCAAACCTTATAATTTTGTTACCCTCCATCTTCCCAAATACAAAAATTCTATAATTTTGTGGACACTCACCTTCCAACTTCCTGCTACAGAAAAGGTAATTTTATCCACCAAACCCAACCACTTACTGTAATTTTATTCACATTCGTAAATTTTATAACTCTGATTAAGTTTTTTATTTAATTTAATTTTGTAATTTTCTAAAGGATATGTTGGTTTTTATTTTTGAGGAAAGTGTTTTCTAATCTAAGTTATTATTTATTAATTCTCTGCAGCTTAAATTTAACTTAGATCAAAAAAGCTATTTTCATTTTAATTTTTGACACGGAATGCTTTGTAATGTAAGTTATTATTTATTAATTGTGTGGGGCTTGAATTTCACATGGATTAATGATTTGATGTATAAAGCCATTCATTTTTTTACTTCTTTTATAACGTTTTTCATGGAACATTTTTGTGTAATATCTCTTTCCCAAAAAATTTAATACTTTAATCAACTGGTCCACCACAAGAAATTAGGCAAATGTGTTTTTTTATGCAGTCAATTTTTCCTTCTCTTTCTTTACCTTTTTTTCCACTTTCTAATTACGAATTATAAAGTTTTCGTAACATATTTATCTAATGATTTCCTTACCTTGTACATATGTCTTTGGAATATATCATTCCTCCAAAACAATGGTATTCTGCTGGCATTACTTAATATTCCAATCATCAATATCTGAGGAATTTTTTTTAGCTCATCAATGAAGAGCAACAAGCAGAGATAATGGGTAGTAACTTCCATGCATTTATATGCGGTGTTTTTTATAGATCTGAATCTCTTTCTATATGTACTGCCGTTATATAAACGCTTTTACTTTCGTGTCTTTGCAATTTATTACTTTCGTATCTTCAAATTTTGACTTTATATTCTTGAACTAATACGAATTCATTGTAAGTTTATTCATACGTCAAGTTGTAAATTTACATATGAACAAAAAGAAAAACAAACTCATTGTGTCGACAAACTACAAGTAACCTAAACTACACAAAAGTACGACAAATAGCATGGCTTCCAGAAGACACCAAGTTCTGCGCAGCAAAACCATAGCAACATAACGATCTTCATATTGCATTTTGAACCTTCTAATGGAGTTGACATTTCTCGTGAGGTACTGACAATCTCATTCTGATTGTTGCTGCGTGCACATTGCTGCTAACGTGATGATGTGGTCGAATTGCTATCCATCTCCCCGTGCACACACAGGGAGCATTGAACTCCCCGTGCGCACACGGGGACACATTGGAAATTTTTTTTTTTTTTAAACAACAGTTATTTTACTTTTTCTTCCAACTTTAAAATCACAATTTACTTAAAATTAAGAAAAACTATAAATATTCCATATAATTATACTACTACCTAAATATACATTATTTAATTTCTTTTGAATTACCTAATATTCGCACGGGGAGCATTGAACTCCCCGTCCGCGCACGGGGACACATTGAAAAAAAAAAATTTTTTTTAAACAACAATTATATTACTTTTGCTTCCAATTTTTAAACTACAATTTACTTAGAATTATGAAAAAGTATATACTCCCTACTATAATTATACTGCTACCTAAATATACATTATTTAATATATTTTGAATTACCTAATATTCGCACGGGGAGCATTGAACTCCCCGTGCGCGCGCACGGGGACACATTGAAAAAAAAAATGTTTTTTTTAAGCAACAATTATATTAGTTTTGCTTCCAATTTTATAACTACAATTTACTTAGAATTAAGAAAAAATATATACTCCCTATAATTATAATTACTGCTAACTAAGTATACATTATTTAATATCTTTTGAATTACCTAATATTCCAAACATTCAAAATTTTTTTGCCCTTTAGAATTAAAAACAAACTTAATGTAATAAATTTTAAATTGCATAATCTTCTCAATAAAAGACAAAAAATCATATAGTAATATTAATAATAACACCATTAACTTCCACCTACCCACTCCTCACCAACCACTTCTCACCTACCATTTCGTTAACCCCAACATACCTACTTACCAATACTTCCACTCATACATTCAATCAAATATACACGATAATCACCAAACCTTATAATTTTGTTACCCTCCATCTTCCCAAATACAAAAATTCTATAATTTTGTGGACACTCACCTTCCAACTTCCTGCTACAGAAAAGGTAATTTTATCCACCAAACCCAACCACTTACTGTAATTTTATTCACATTCGTAAATTTTATAACTCTGATTAAGTTTTTTATTTAATTTAATTTTGTAATTTTCTAAAGGATATGTTGGTTTTTATTTTTGAGGAAAGTGTTTTCTAATCTAAGTTATTATTTATTAATTCTCTGCAGCTTAAATTTAACTTAGATCAAAAAAGCTATTTTCATTTTAATTTTTGACACAGAATGTTTTGTAATGTAAGTTATTATTTATTAATTGTCTGGGGCTTCAATTTCACATGGATTAATGATTTGATGTATAAAGCCATTCATTTTTTTACTTCTTTTATAACGTTTTTCGTGGAACATTTTTATGTAATATCTCTTTCCCAAAAAACTTAATACTTTAATCAACTGGTCCACCACAAGAAATTAGGCAAACGTGTTTTTTTCTGCAGTCAATTTTTCCTTCTCTTTCTTTACCTTTTTTTCCACTTTCTAATTACGAGTTATAAAGTTTTCGTAACATATTTATCTACTGATTTCCTTACCTTGTACAGATGTCTTTGGAATATATCCTTCCTCCAAACCAATGGTATTCTGCTGGCATTACTCAATATTCCAATCATCAATATCTTAGGAATTTTTTTGAGCTCATCAATGAAGAACAACAAGCAGAGATAATGGGTAGTAACTTCCATGCATTTATATGCGGTGTTTTTTATAGATCTGAAGAACAACAACAGTTTAGTGGTAAACTGGTTCGTGAGTTTATAATACGCCTTGTGAATTGTGGTAAAAATAATGAAATATGGGGTAAAATTAAATGATCAGCTGGCCCGCTTTAGTATTCTTGAATTTTGCCTTATAACAGGATTACCATGTCATGATATACCTCTAGAATGTGAATTTACTGACAATCGACTTAGAAATCAGTACTTCAATGGTACTAACAGAATCAAAATGACAATGCTGTCTGAAGCATTCCGCCTTTGTCAAAACGAAGACGATAAATTCAAACTTGGTCTAGTAATGTTCGTAGAATGTATTTTAAAACCTACAGGAAGATATATTGACCAAAAAACTTTATCTATGGTTGAAAACATTCATACATTACTTGCATATCCATGGAGTCGACAAGCATATGTTGTTCTACTAAGGTCATTACAAGCATTACATGTAGAAAGAGTACAGAGAATGTATCAAAATGAACAACTCGAATCCAAATATTCATTACATGGATATCCACTTGCATTACAAGTACTGTTATTCTATTATGTTGTTTTTCCTACTTTATATATAATTTTATTCACTAATTTATAACTTTATATATCTAATATATATTTCCACTTATGTAAGTACTGGATATATGAAACATTTTCACGGATTGGCAGAAAATTTGGACAGCCTAGAAGTAGAACAATACACACACCAAGGATGTACAAATGGAGGCCGCATAAAGGATTAACAGAAAATACAATTAAACATTTTTTGTCAACCCATGAGGTATTCTACGTAGTCATTAGATTCCTTATCATTTAACAATATACATATACTTACTTTTTGCATATACATATACTTACTTTTTGCACTTATTAAAAAGATCAAAACAAATTATTTACTTATTTTTATTACACTTACAGATTCAAGCAAACATAATACTACAACCTACGGCAGAAGAATTACAAACAATCGGGTATACAACTCTTTCAATGCCAGAAGACAACCATCATATCATACTTCACGGGATTTTCACAGGGCAGTTGAACAATATCCCTCAAGAAGTTCGTCAGCAAGATACCATGCCACCTATTCATCGTACTTTCGTTCCAGATACTTCAACATCTACTCATATTAGCTCCAACTATATTACAAGAGAAGAGATGGAGCAAATGCTAAACACACATAAGCAGCAAATTATATGGGATATGTCTGCTTTATATGATAACATGAGAACAGACATTGTATCAGATATATCTCATTTACACAACAACTTGGAAACAACCATTGCAGAACAATCAAATAGACAACAACGCCAATACGAAATAATTCTTCAACGCCAAGATGAATTGTTTGAACGACATCACAAATTACAACAAGACTACAATGAAAGCATGCAGTCTAGAATGCATCCTCAACATAATTATCTTCATCAAGATGCTTCTGTCCATACAAATCCTGTTGTACAACATATATCAACATTTGAACCCACAGAAGACACTACACAATAGACAAGACAACAAATACAAAAAGGGAAAAGGGCACGGTCTTCAATACCATTAATGAATTATCCTTTAGAAGACTACTCTATGGACAGATACTTAGCACTTACAAATTGGATAACAACAAATCCACCAAGGTAACCGCTCTAATTCTACTCTACTCTTTTACGCATTGTTGAATTCATTTAATTCATCTCGAATTAAATTATAATTTTTTTCACAGCGCATCTTTGGATGATGGATCTAAAAATATGTACCAAAGGGGCATAATAGAAGTTATGATGGACATAGCACAACCTATAACTACTAATGTTAGTAAAACTGATTTACTATAATAAATTTAATTTCATATTTAATGCACATTATTTACATCTATTTCTTTTATTAGAGTCTTGATTTGGAGTTCAACTTGTTGAGGCGATTCATAAACGACAATCCTATACCCGTTTCAGAAGAATATGCAATCCTAGATTTCAACTATGAAAACGAGTGTACTCGTCAAATGATGGCACAAATAGAAAATCTGGACACGAATACCGTAAACAGTGGACCAAATTTACATATTCTACAAGACTACGTAAATGGCAATTTGCCAATAAATGGTCGTCCATGGATAAAATGCAAGTGCCTGTTAATTTCATGTTCGTATCCAGATAACACGTGGTATTTATACTGTGTGAACATTGACGAATTGAAAGTATACATATACGACTGCAGCAACAACAATCATACACCAGAGCAAATTAAAGCACATTCAAAACCAGCAGTCGCTATAACTATGCACTTCTTAATGCATCCGAAATTTGCAGCCTACAGATGCTTGAAGAAGAAAAATACAAACAGAGAAATAAGGTTAGAAATCATACCGCATCAACCTTCGGCAAATAATGGGTAAGTATTTAAATTATACGCTATGTACTATACCATTTCATTCTCTGTTTACCATAATTATACATTCAACATACTAATTAAATTTCATTTCCACCTATCTTTTCCATAGGCCAAATTGTGGAGTATTTTTACTTAAATACATAGAATGTTTAGTTCGAGGTTACCCAATGAATCAATTTCCGCAAACAGAATGATTTTTTATAGGCGAAAGATTGCCTTAGATATTTGCTTAAATGAATACTTCATCCATCCTCATTGACTCTTACACTTGTGGGTAATCATACTTGTGGAGAAGACAATATTTATGGCTAATTCTACACAAGGTTTGATAACTTTCAATACTCCTTTTACATTTCTCATTTTTGCATTCATTTGATTTCAGAAGCTTTTTCTTTCTTCTTTTTGCATTCATTTCATTTCCAAAGCTTTTTCTCAATTATTTATATCATAGTAAAAAACTTTTGTTCTCTGTGTTAAATTAAATTTGGGCAAATTGAAGACCTTAAAGTTTTTCTTTACATTTCATTATTTATGCCAAATTTCCACACGTTAATTATTCTCCAAAATCCTACACATTTAATAATTAAAATAACTGCCTAATAAATACTTCTGCATATACTTTGCCTTACTTTATCATGGCAACCAAACTTAGATCTATAGCTATTCAGAGTGACATTGCTAACAGTTCATTATGTCATCCAAATGGAAAAACTTGTTTATAACAGTGAATTTCTAATATTGTTTCTTTAACCTGCCAACTTTTAGGTGCTCTTAAGAGAGCAAACATCGATCCATCACATGTACAAGAAGTTTTATTTCGAAATGCACTCAATGCAAACTTGGGACAGGCTCCGGCTAGGCATGCAGCATTACTTACAGGGATTGCAAATACAGGAAATATTAACTGTAAGTATCTAATATCATCAATAATCAAAAAAACTGTTACACTTATGGAAAATAATAATGTTTCTTTGATGAGCATTTATCATCATGAATTTGAAATGCACTTGAACTAAAACATGAAATATACGGATCCATCAATAAGTAATTCTATTTGTATCACAATGCCATTGTTTAATAAACTCAATACTATGTTATGCTGCCTCTCATGATCTATTTTGTCTTCTATGCACCTTGCAGCCAGTGGTGGATGCTTTTGATCCTAGGCTATTGGTGGCTCCTGCAATTTCCCATGTGATAGACTTCACTTCTGCAAAGGTTAATGTTTTTACTTTTATATATCTGGTGCTTATACCTGCAACTTCAAACTTGGAAACTCTACAGCCAAATTTTCACATTCTTCTAAACTTCTTTCCCAATTGTATATTAACTCTTGAGTACTGCTGGAGAAAGGTCAGACACCATCCTTAAATTCTCTCATCTTTTTCTGAACTTTTAAAATTAGTCCTTTTTGAAAACCTATACAATTTGGTCAACAAATTTAAGTTTACATAATCTATCTTTAAGGGAGAAAATTTCCCAATTATTTGATAAATTATTATGCTACTCTCATGGAAAGAAGCTTCATTTCAAATTTCTGGTTCCAGCCCATGTTGGGAAACATAATCCCCCCCATCCTCATAAATTTGGTATATGCCACTTGACAATTAATAGAGATTTAGATTGTTTCTTTGACAATTGATTGTGCAGCTATAATGATGGCTTAGAAGTTGTCTTGCTCTTTTTAAAAGTTTGGTTGACTGACTATTGGGGCAATAAATTTCGGCTGAGACATGCAACTTTCACTGTATTGTTTGTAGAATTGAATTTGACACGTGTCTTTCAGCAGATTCTGGCGATATATCACATTACATAATATACTTAGGTTTACTGACCAATTTGTTATACATCTCGTTTCTCATGAAGTCAAATTTATAGATGTGCTCTCATATAGTTTCCAGGGGAAGAAAGGAAAGATACGGTTTGTATTGCACTTGCTCATGACACCTGTCAGGAGCCAAAAATCAAGATGAACAAGGTCGTCGGAACAAATTTGAGGATTCATCTTGGGAATGTTATATCTTTGCACCAGTGTCATGTTAAATATGGAAACTGTGCTAACATTTTCCCTTTGGATGATACAATACAGAGAACATCATTTCTACATTTTTTTTTTTCACTTTTTCAATTTCTGTTCCACATTTGAATCAATTCTATTACATTATCATCTCACCAAACAATTTTACCAACTTCATTTGTGAAATCTGGTTAACGCTGGCATTATATTAACAACCCAGCCATGCCGCTTTCAGTTTCTCTCTTTTTATAAATTTCTCATATCCGACACCTAGCAATGCAAATCTCAGATAGTATATGCTATTCAGACATTTGAATTTAAGATTAGGCCCGTAAGTGCCCTCTGAATAATTTCCCTGTATGTAAGAATTATTCTATTATTAATAGGTTAGAATCTTTATCAAAACTTCTTTTCAACGCTAACATTACCTTGAAAATTACGTTACTCGTGCATTGCACGGGCGATAAACTAGTATTAGGGAAAAAAATTTAAATATGAATTGATTTGACGAAAATAGATACATGCGGCACATAGAAAAATTGATACAAACTTAATGACAGGAATATTGGATTGCAAGCGTAAACTTAATTGATACAAATTGGAGGGGACAAACCATGACAGAAACAAATTCACGGCAAATAGGGAAAAATTCAATTAACATGTGTATATATGTATATGCACATGTTACCAAAATTTGGTACACTAAATAGATAATAATGTTTATAAAAAAATTACTACATTCACAAAATTTTGAAAAATTAAATTTTTGTGATGATAACGTATTATGAAAAAATGGAAAAGAGAAAGAGAGAACAAAAGTTAATTGACTCGTATGCATTTTATTGAAAATCAAAGTCCTATATTAATAAAAAAGAATTATGATTACAAGAGATATAACAATTATAATGACAAAGGTAGCAGGGCATAAAAGTCATTAGTAAATAATACTATATTTACATCAGAATATTAAAAATACTTTTTAACTTGCTATAAAATTTAGTAGGCATGATCACTATATGAATTTTTTATTTATGTCCTGTTCGAGCGCATTATTCAATAACTCATTTTTTCCTTGCTAGTTTTCAATAATATATTCTATCAATAAAATAATTTGCAGATAAATCTAAATTTATTTATTTATTACTCTTTAATCGCGCATTTTTCAAAAAAAATCACTATTATAAATTTATTTTAACATTAAAATGTGGCTCAAACAAGGGCATGTCAACTCTGATACTATAACTAGGTTCAACTCTTTTGTGCCCTCCCTTTCACTGGATGAGTACTCGGGTCGATTTTCAAATCTTAGCCCCTATTTGACTCACATTAAAATTCTCATTCTCATTATTCTACATATTTTCAACCACACATTCAATAAAATAATATTTTTCATCACGTCAATAATTTTTTCTTCTTTTTTAATCACACATTTTTTATTAATCTACTATTCCAAAATACATTCTTCCAAAATAATGTGTTCAAACACACTATTTAGCCCATGTTTGATGTCCTTTAAATTAATTTTTTTCAACCTCTTCACCCATTAAAATATGGGTTTTGCTATGGGTACATAAAGGGTGCCATAAGGGTTCACATAATGGCCAAATGGCACCCCCCTATTGGAGGGTCGGTCCCAACCGACCCTCCAATAGGGGGGTGCCATTTGGCTATTATGTGAACCCTTATGGCACCTCCTATGTACAAATAGAATTGTCCTTAAAATATTCTTCAAAATTTTTCCCACCATCAGATAAGAATTATATTTATTCATTAATTTACTGGTAGATTTCAATCATTTTTGCACGGCCTCTTACAAGAACACAGAGTAAACGCAAGACATATACAGCGAATTCGACCATCTAGGGTTTTGAATGGCCAACCCAGTAGCATCTGGATCGGGACTCTTCAAGTTCGTCCGGCCCGGCATGCGTCCTCAGGCCACTGACATCCAGGCAGCCGCTCTGTGGGGCGTCACCGCCACCACCGCCGCCGTGTGGTTCATCCAGGTCCACGTTGATATCCCTCTTCTCCATTGTTATAGATCTAGATCTTTGATTAATACCTGGCTTGATTTTGACTTTATATAAGATTTTTATTTTGTTTGCCCAATTTTGATTTATTTTTGTGTTATTTCATCTTATGTTTTAGCTTATATTGGGCTTTTCCTTGTGAATTCATGAAAATGATTTTTATATTTTGTTTCATGGCAATTGCTGGAATTTCTTTACGTGATACAATTTATTAATAGAGTTGTCCTTTTTCCTCTCTACGTGGAATTTAAATTCGGGAAATGATCAAAATCTAAGGTGAGTGTATTTAACTGGGACTTTTGAAGACTTTGATGAACTTTTTTTTACATGATTTGTATATTTTTTAGGGATTTGTGTGTAATTAGTGGAAGTCTTTTGTAAGCTTATAAACTTTCATTTTAAAACTTTTTTGTAGAAATCAAAAGACTTTTGAAGGTTTTCATTTGAAATAGAATTTATGTGGATCTAGTGCAATATTGTGAAATTATCATATATGAGGTGGTGGTTCTCACAATTCCCCATTTCCTTCATTTTCCCCCCATATAATAAAAAAATATTTTAAAAAGAATAAAAATTTAAGACCTTAATTAAATAAATAATAATTATTATATAAATAAAAAATAAATTTAATATTCAGTATTATTAACATAATATATCTTTAAAGAATAGATAAAAAATATATATTTAAATTTAATTATAATTTAGTCTATATAAAATTTTATAATTTAATTAAAAATAGATATTTTTTAGAAAAAACAAATGAAAAAAGAAAAAAAAAAGGTTATAAAAGTACCATTTAATTTTTTCATAGAAAAAAGAAATAAACAATAAGAGATAGAAAGAAAAATAGAAACTAATACAATCAATAGGAAAAAATAAATTTTAATCATAACTCTAATGTTTGTGGAAGGGAAAAGTAAAGAGAAATATTGAAAAAATATATATATATTAAATTTTTTTTTAAAAGTCCCCCAAAATCTTGTGATTAATGAGAGACAAATTTTGAGATTTTATTTGAATACTTTCTGCTTAAAAGTTAGTACCATGGAGACTTTTATAAAAGTCTCTAAAAGTCATAAAAAATTGAATACTCAAGACTTATAGAGACTTCTAGAAAGTTTTAATTGAATACTGTAACGCTCCCGAAAATTTTAAAATAAAAATTTATTTGTTCTATATATTATATTTTTATTATTTTGAAGTTGAAAGATTGAAGTAATATATGTATTAATTTAAAAGTTTGGGCTAAATTTTTAGATATTGTTAAAACGACTAAAAGTATATCAATATGGGTCTCGTTGGATAACTCGTAATTAATCATATGCTCGAGAAAAAGTTAATTCGGATAAGTTAGTCTCGAGATATTGAAGTTCAAAAAAATTGTAATTTATTTATTTTTAAATCAAAGTAAATTGAGATGAGGATAGTCACGTGAATGAATGTAGGATAATTATTTTTTTGGTCACTGTTCACGTGAACAGTGAACGCCTTAAAATTTCATACATCTTGAGGTGTTACTAAAAATTAATTTAATTTACTTTTATTTGCTTAAAATATGGAACGATAAAATTCTTTAATAAACAAAATATTGGAACATCGATAAATTTAAATTTGAATCATAAAATCGTGTCTTAAAAAAATATTTAAACATTCTCAACTAATAAATTCAATATTAATGTTATTGAACAAAAAAACTACTAAATTTAAAGGCAGTAAAACTTAATATTTTGTCTATCGAAATCACTGGCTGTCCGCTGCACCATCCCGCTACAGTTCCAATCGACCTGATCTAGCCTGTAAAAATTTGTAAGAGTGAGTATTTTAAAAACACCCAGTAAGTTACGTGTAGTTTCCATGCGTAATTATATAACAATAATATAGACAATTCATACAACATTTCTCTTTATGGAGTATATCGGTGATCAAACGAGATACCCATCATTTCTCATTTTGAATTCCCATAGGATTTCACATTTCATTATAAAGAACCCAAAAGAGTTTACGTTCCATTAGGTTGAACCCGAAGGTTCACTGGCAATTCATGTTTAAATTATTGAATATAAAAGTATACGGAAACATACCACTTGCACAAAAAGTATCTTACCTTGATTGATCAAACGGGGTTTTGAAAAAAATATACTTACAGCTGCTTTATATGAAAGTTGTCATATAAAATTTATTTGGTGGTGAATTGTGGGACAATTGCACACTATTTATAGTTGAAAAATTTAGTGGTTGAGTCATGACGCAATTGTGATGGAAAATCGTATTTTTCACATTTGATAAAAATTGAATTTCTAGTAAACCAATCACAAGGTGACATGTGTACAAAATACTTATCTCAACAAAAAGGTGGTTCTAATCCTAATACGTGATATTGATGGCAACTTGACTTTAAATAGAATTCTAAAAAAAACAATAATTATCCTACATGCCACATCCATTCATGTGGCTATTCTCATCCCAATTTACTCTGGTTTAAAAATAAATAAATAAATAAATTACAATTTCTTTTAATTTCAATATTCTGAGACTAACATATCCGAATTAACTTTTTTTGAGCCAAATTTACATGATTAATTACGAGCTATCCAACGAGACCCATATTGATATACTCTTAGTACCTAACAATATCTAAAAGTTTAACCCAAAATTTGAAGTTAATTAACATATATTACTTCAGTCCCTCAACTTCAAAATAACGAAAATATAATATATAGAACAAATAAATTTTTATTTTAAATTTTCGGGTTGTTACAAATACATCGTGACTTTTAAAGACTTTTTAAAAGTTTATAAAAGTCTCAATTGAATACACCAATACTTTTAGAGAGTCTTCAAAAGTCTACATTGAATACCTCTAAATTTTTTAAATCCTAAAAAGTCATTAAAAGTCTCAATTGAATATACCTCACAAATTATATATCATTCTATACTTCAATACCAACTATCATATGTCATATTAACAGAGATGACGAAATAACAATGGCTGAACTTTGTACCCCTCAGACCATTTTTCCGTGTTCTCCCGCATCTCAATTTTTCTTTGTTAAGGTAAATCGAATTACAGGAGTTTGGACTTTATCAAAGTAAGATTTGCTAGCATTGATATGGGATATTTGGTGAAACATAGTTAGAGAATTTGGGTGTGATCCGAATTCTTTGTTGAAGATAATTGAGAGTTCCAATTAAAGTGCACATTAAGAGAATTCTATTTAGAATGCTTTTAGAATCTTATTCGAAGTTTATTTAGCAAATTCTAGTTGAAGTTCTAATTGGAAGCCTTATTAGGAGTTGAAATTTGTGTTGGACTTCAAGTGATCGAGATAAAGAAACTCTGGGCATTCTATTTCATCTACAACTCTACTTCTAGGGTCTGGATTGTTTCCTATACATATTTAGCCCTTCATTATATATTAGATTAAGTTAGACAAATCATAAACACAAAGTTTTTGTATTCTTTCTCCATATTATAATAAAATCTCCATTCTCATCAAATTATTTTATTCTTGTATTCTTGTGATCAATTATTTCATATTATGCCCATGTTTGGTACACATTAAAATTTTTATTCTCATTCTTCTACTCATTTTAACCACACATTCTTTAATAAAATAATATCTTCCATCACATTAATAACTTTTCCTTCTTTTTCGACCACAAATTCTCCATCAATCTATTATTCCAGAATACATTCTTCCAAAATAATATGGCTCAAACACACCCTATGACTATAATCTCTTATTTTCTCCAACAATTTTGCATTGGATTAATATGGTGTCATCTTCCTCTTTTCACAACAAACCAGTATAAGAGTTTTTGGTGTTGAAATTCTTGAGAAGATTGAGGTTTTTTGTGATAGCAACAATGAAATGTAATATTCCGTTATTGGATCGCAATACAAAATTCTTTTGTGGCAGGTAAAGATGCGAGTAGTACTCACTCAAGTGGATTTGGACAACGCGTTATTGGGATTTGACAAGATGTCCACAACTTGGATTATGAAGGAGAAACAACAAAGGGAGCGAAAAACGCTATCTCAAATATATCATCTTTCAAATAATATTTTTCAAGAAGTTTTGAAGGGGAAGTAAGTCGCTGCATTATGGTTAAAATTGGAGTAATTATACATGACGAAGAGTCCTATTAGCAAATTACGTTTGAAACGTCTATATTCTCATCGTATGACGGAATGTACATCTCTTGAGGATCACATAGTTGTTTTTAAGGAAATCTTCGCTGATTTGGAAATATTGGAGATCAAATATGATGAAGATTTGTGATTGATTTTATTGTGTTCACTGTTCGCTTTATACATGTCTTTTAGAGATACGATTTTATATAGTCGTGATACTCTCACTACCGAAGAAGTCTATGATGCTCTATATTTAATGAAGAAAATGAAGCATCTTGTAGCATCTGAGTGTCGTGGAGATGGCCTCAATGTTGATGGTGGCCGTTCAAGGGGCAACTCGGGATCTAGGCCCCGTTCGGGAGTGATTAAAATCCAATTAAAATTGAAAATATGGCCGTTATTGGGTCTCACCCGTCTAATAAAAGTCAACAATAACGGCTATATTTTCAATTTTAATCCGAATTTAATCCCTCCCATATAAGGTCCTAATTTCAAATTTTATAATTATTGCCAGAAAAATGGCACTTGATAAACGATTGTTATAAGTTACAGAATAAATTAAAATTGACTGCAAATCAACAATCAGAAATTTCAGGGAAAGCAAGTATTACAGAAAATCTTGACAGTGATGATCCTAATGGAGAGTTTTTACTCATGTCTGACTACAACTCCAAACCTTATGAGACTTGGATTTTTTACATAACTTGCACTTTTCATATGACTCCTAATCGAGATTTCTTTTCAATATATGAAGAAATTTCAAAAGGTGTTATGATCGGTAATAATACACCTTGCAGATAGTTGGTATTGGTCGGGTCAGAATAAAATGTTTGATGGGACGGTTAGAATACTTGATGCAATGGGACACATGTCAGATATAAAGAAAAATGTTATCTCCTCAAGTACTCTTGATTCAAAATGGTACAGGTACACTGTTGAAAGTGGAGTTTTGAAAGTTATCAAAGGAGCCCGTGTTGTGCAAATCCCATTTAAATATCTTACAGGGTGATACAAAATCTTCGAGTAATCAGTATATTTTAAGAACTCAGGTGAATTTAGAGTTGGTTTCTGTACCATTGGAGTCTAATTTGAGATCTTCTTTTAAGAATACATCTCGATTGAATTTTGAAGATACAGGTAAATCCATCTTGCCACCATTATCGAGGGTGTCATCATATTCAATTGCTAGAAATAGACCAATTGGCTCTGGTATCTAATAAGTTCTACCTACTATTGGATTTGAACCAATGACTCCCACCCTGTTGATTTTGTTGATGATTTGAATGCCGTTAAAGATGTTGATTCTAACCAAGATTTTTTTTTTGATGCATTCGGTTGTGATTATGTTATAGAGCTTATTTTAGCCTTCTTTGGTGGTTATTTGAATATTTTTGCTCCTAGTTGGTTATCAGAGGTGGAGAATATTTTAAATTGGAATTTTTTATGGAGAAGTTCGTTTGTGTTTTTTCATTGAAGAGTTCAAGTTTATTTCTTGTAGTGAATTTGTCTCCAAGTGGAGGTTTTTTTTTTAAGTTTTGTTCATTGCAGTGAAATTCGTATCAAGGTGGAGATTATTAGAATCTAGATGTAACCCGAATTCTCTGTTGAAGATAATTGAGGGTTCTAATTAAAGTACACATTAAGAGAATTCTATGTGGAATGCTTTTAGAATCATATGCGAAGTCTATTTGACAAATTTTAGTTAAAATTCTATTTGAAAGCGCTATTAGGAGTTGGAATTCGTGTTGGACTTGAAAAGATCAAGATAAATAAACTTTTGTGCATTTTATTTCATCTACAACTCTAGTTCTAGGGTACGTATTTTTCTCTCTATATATTTTGCTCTTTATTGTATTTTAGACTAAGTTAGACAAATTATAAACACAAAATCTGTATATTCTTTATCAATATTTTAAGAAAATCTTCATTTTCTACAAATTATTTTGTTATTGTGATCAATTACTTCATATTGTGGCTATAATCTCTTAATTCTTCAACAATTTGGGATTGGATTAATCCGATATCATCTTCCGCTTTTTACAACAAATGGTATTTGATTTAATCTTTCTTTGGGCCAAAACGTGTCTTCAAACTTATTAGATCTGGCGTGTCATCGAGATTGTCCCCCCCTTAATGCCTATAAAAACCATAATCCTCAACTATATTAAATGTACGAAAATATGGTTCCCATGTAAAACATAAAGAAAACTAAATGTCACTCAATAACCAGAAAACAATTTTTTAACCATTTTCAGATCAATATTTCAGTATCATCAATGGATGGTTAATCTGAGTTTCAGGTGATATAAATTGGCGTTTGATGAGGTTGACTTAAGTTTGGAACCTGTCTCTCTATTAAAATTTGCTGGTGTACTACTAGGATCATTAGAAACTGTGGTTGGAATACTTAGAAATTCTTCATCGATGCTTCGTATTGCTTGCAATCAAATTGCATTCAGAACGTTACTTTATTGAAGCTACTGAAGTTATAGGCCTTGGCGTCCAAATTTTCTAAGCTCAAAACATTCATTTATTACATTTTTAAATTGAAATACTTGCTATGTAGACGTCTTTAGTGTGAATTTTCTTATTGGCATGTTAGTATTTTTCCTGAAAGTATCCCCTTATTGTGTATACTCTTTATGAGCACCTTGCAAGGTCCGCCGAACATTGAAATTAGTATTAGGATTTTTTGGAGGTTGTTGATGTTGATGGATAGATTTATTATTTGATTTTCGGGGAAGGATGTTTTGTTCCTTTTTGGCTAAGCTTAAAAACTTCATTGTAAGTAAAAGTAAGCTCTAAAATTAATCTATTTTTGTTTGTTAAAATTAAAAAACAAGTTGACTATTTTGAGAAAAACACCTACCTTACTCTCAATATTTTTTTAATGACCAAGAATGTTTTGAAACTGAAGTTTACTTAGTAGTAAGGCCTACTTATCAACTCATATGCTCGAAAAAGAAGTAAGACCTACTTTTTGGCCTCACCAACCATGCTTTTAATGTTGCTGCTCGAATATCAAAGGGGCTTGTCGAAGATTACTTTAAATGTGTGTTGTGTTGCTTTGTTTTCATGTTTACCTATGGGTATTTATATTTGTTTGGAGTGAGTGTATTATCTAATTGGCATAAACATGCATTTCTCTCTGTCTCTGTCTCTTTGGCACAAGATAAATGATTAAAGAAAGATGTTATTTGGATACGTATAATTGATGATTTATTCATGGATTTTGGACTCTGAAGTGTGCAATATTTAATTGAAGCATGTGCTCTCTCTAAACTTTTTTTTTTTTTTTTTTAAATCTGTCCATCTTTTACATTCAACTAACTTAGATCTTGGTATCATTTTGGAATATGTACAGCCTTTTGATTGGTTGAAAAAGACCTTTTTTGAGAGATCCAACTCTGAAGAGAAGTGAATGGGAAGGTGACTTCTTGTTGGTAACCTTTTTCAAGATTGTTATTGCCAATGTGAAATCTGAGCAGGAGAATTATGTTGAATAATACCATAATACCATTTTGTTTCATGTTCTACATGAAAGGCTCTCTCCATGTTAGTTTTTGCCTTTTGGATTAATTAAAAAGCATGGATTTGATCTTTTCTCTTTCTCTTTCATTTACATTAATGTTCTTAAAAGTAAGCCTTTTTAATTGTTTTCTGTCCGAAAGGAACACTTTTCTATGGGAGTTATTTGCTAAAAGAATAATGCTATCTAACCCAACAGTGCTAAGAGTTACAAATTCGATCCAATTGTAAGTAGTGGACCTTTGTGCCAGAGACTGCACCAGGGGGGCGAAAAAGCCCTATTCTTGTCAAAAAAAAGTGAGAATAAACCTCATAACATTCCCCCAGACGTCCCAGTTGAATTTTAGATTGGTAAAGGCTTTTTGTAAACAAAAAAACATCCAATAGCCCGTAATGACTGTAAGGTTCATCATCCGCCTTTATGTTTCATGTTAGATTTGAGTATGGGCATCAGAACAACTTCCAGTCTTCCGCTGTCCTTGACATTGTGACGATTTAAATGTTAGATTTTAGTAGATGGAGATTTGGTATTTATAATAATTAGCTATAACTCTATTTCTAACTAAACTAAATAAACTAAGGTTTCATAAAACTTTCAATAAAGACTTTTATTAGATTTTGATAAAAGTTAATGTAATGTGTGTTTGAATAGTTGATAAAAGTTGTTGGGATTATTCTACTTTGCCATAAGAAACCGTCTAGAAGTAGTGCCAGAAAGGTAAGTGGTGGGAGGTGATTGGATGGAAGAGATGATTGTGTTTATAATTGTCTAATGATAGAAGGTCATGTGGTATTATATAAACTTTCATGCCAAGTATGATGTACATGTAACATAATCCAAGTTGTAGTTTCCATCAAATGTGTGGTTAAATTGAAGTTTAATTGGTTGAAAATTTGTCAAGCAAGCACTAAATATGCAAACTCCACGACACATGTATTGCAAGTTTGCAATTGGCTATAACTTTTTTCGATCTATTTGATTATAGTTTCATGTCTTTTAACTTCATCCAGTACCCTTAGATTGTGACGATTGCGCGCATAGAAAATGTTGCAGGATATGGTTCGCTGCACCAAAGAAAACTTCACATCAGCAATATGTCACGTGCAGCAATTATGTACACTTTAGGTACAAATCATATATTCAAAAATTGGAGATTTTTTTGTTCCACCGCTTTTTCAAATATTTTTGTTTCTGCAAAAAAGAAAATGAATAATCATTAGCCCTTGTTTGACAACCATTTAATTAGGGGTGTCCAAAAGTCCCGAACCGAACTGGACCGAACCGAACCCGAACCAAACCGAACCGAACCGAGCGGTTCTTCATAAATTAAATACCCGAATGGGTACCCGAATCGAGAACCGATGGGTTTGGGTCGGGTCTTGTGTCTAGACCAAAAATCGAAGAACCGAATAAGAACCGAAACTAAATAATTTTTTTATTTTTTATATTGAATTAATTAAATTATTTTATTTTTTTTATACAAATTAGCAAATTAATTAAATAAATCAGATTATTTCATAATTTTAATTTTAAAGTCCAAATCATTTTTAAAACCCATTAACCCATTTTAATTTGAAGCAAATGAATATACTTTATGTAGTTTTGCTATAATATTAATATCTACTTTTTAGTATTTGTATACACTGAATTAATCTTATTGGACGGCTAGTTATTTATATGTTTTTGAATTGGGCTACGTTAATTTGTAAAAGTACGAATAAAATGTCATTAATTGTATTTATGTAGTATTGCTGTAAATATTAAAAAATTTGATCATAGTACGGAACCGAACGGAACCGAACCGACCCGAACCGAACCGAACGGAACCGAACCCGAACGGTTCCATAATTATATTTGGACCCGACGGGTCCATTTATTAAATACCCGAAAGTTTTGGGTCGGTTCGGGTATCTTTAGAACCGAACCGAATCGACCCACGGACAGCCCTACATTTAATGGGAAAATTTTTGTTTTAAATAATGATTTTGAGGGGAATGCATGGTTAAAAAGTGAAAAAATTATGAGTTTACGTGTTGAATATTTTATTGTGTAAATGTATGGTTGAAAATAAGTATATAGAAACTGTTGAAAATGTGTTTGTAGAAAAAAGAGTTTGAAAATAATAGTTGTCAAACATGAGCTACAGTCTCTTATGTACATTACATTTTTTCTCAATATATGTGTTTGAGTCTTATTATATAAATTTATTTTCTTTTTCAAAATTATTTTCAATCTTATATTCTTTCAATAAAATGATTATATATATGAACTCAATTTTTTCTTCCTAGAGCGAAAGGCATTCGCAGAAGCTTCAGAGGCCATATAGCGAAAGATTCCTTCATGAGAAGTAGTCATTTGGGTCTAGATTCGCATACCTTCCTTTAGTTGTCCCCACTTTTACTATTGAGTTTCCTTCACTCGGGTATTTGAGTTCAACTATACTAAGACGAGAGAAGTCGAGATTTTTGGCATCCTTTCTTCGTGAGTTCGTATGAAATTGGTGTCTAAGCTTTTTCCTTTCGCCTTTGCAAAACTATGGACAAGGTATTTCCTTCTAAAGATTTTCATCCTTTAGCTGGATAGCCTTTAGGTTTAGTTAGTTAAGAGTAATTCTTCCTTGCCTTTGAGAGTAGTCCAATACCAGTTGATTCTTTAGCAATGGTAGCAGGCAAAAATCCACCACGCTTTTAGCTAGTTATTCATTCTTAAGGCTTTTTTCGTCGGTTAAGATGTTAAGAGAGTAATCACAGCTTATCCACCGGGTGTGACTGAACTCGATGGCTGAACTACCTTCCCAGAACCCAGAACATAGCCTTAAACTGATTCTTCTATCCTCGTGCCTGCCCTTCGCCCTGGCTATGAAACTAGATTGTGATTCACATTGTGAAGGAAATGTATTCATGCATCTCAAAAGAGAAGGATAACTCTTAGGCCCTATTTGATAGGCAATAAATTCCATGAAAGATGGAAAACTTCCACCATTTTCCAACTTTTTTGCTGTTTGATAAGATAAATTTTCCAGGCAAAACATTTTCCACTTTTCTTGCACGTGACCCTCTTTTCCACAAAATCATTGAATTGGTTTTCCCATGTTTCATCAGGTTTTTTGTTTTCTTGGCAAGTGAGAATTGCAACCAAATTCATCCATTACACCGGTACTTCTGCTCCAAATTCATTCTCATTGCTGCCGAACAAACCACGTGATTTCCACACCGGATTTACCTTATGAACCCTGAAAACTGGGTCAAGAAAGCATTGATTTGATCCTTATAAATGTGACCCAAAGAACCAAATCCTCCAACCGCACCCACGAGCAAAAGACCAGCCAAGATGGTTCCTTTAACTGCAGTATTGCTCCCTTCATCACCACCACCACCACCACCACCACTGGTTTCACCATCAGTCCCTTCGTCATTTCCCCCTTTTGAATAATGAAGACAGTGGTTTCAAGAAGTGGAATTTCTTGGCTTGAAATTAAAGCGTGAGAATTGGAAATTTGGTAGGGAGGAGGTGGGAGCGGAGAGGCTGATGCAGAGTGGAGTTTTGGTGGTGAAATTTGGTAGGGAGGAGGAGGCGGCGGTAGAGAGGCTGATGCAGAGTGGACATGATCTTTTTTTTCTTTTGCCTTTTCTTCTTGTTAATTTTGAGACTGGGATAAATAATCTTCCATGTAGCCATGTAAAATCTAGAAGTTAGCATTGATTTGATCCTGCTAAATAATCTTTCACCGTGTTGGTAATTATTTAATCTCTCGTTTCAAGTTTTTAATATCTATCACATGCACTAAAAAAATAAATTTCCATGGAAAATAAAATTAATCAAACATCAAAAGATGGAAAATTTTAACATTTTCCAAGTGGAAAAAAATATCAATCAAACACACTTAATTAACAATTCCCTGGAAAACAAGTTCTAGGCAATTACTTTCCCTGGAATTCATTTTCTTTCCACCCATTTTCCACCCTTACAATCAAACAGACCCTTATAGATTTTTGTTCAATCTCTCTCTGACTATGATGTGACTTTGCTGTTCTCCTTACTCTATCACTTAGCCTTAGTGGGCCTAGCTAATCGACACAGAAAGGAATATAAGGGTCCGTTTGATTGTAAACGTGGAAAATGAGTGGAAAGAAAATGAATTTCAGGAAATTGAATTGCCTGGAAATTGTTTTACTCGGAATTGTAATTAATTGTGTTTGATTGGCACCTGGAAAATGTTGAAAATTTGAATCTTTTGATACTCGTTTGACTTTATTTTTCATGAAAATTGTCCATTAAAGATAATTTTTTTTCACAATTGTGTATAGAATTTGTTTACATTGCAAAAACCAAAAAATAAAAAAAAAAAAAAAAATAAAGGCAAAAGACAGAAACCTGGAAAACCAATTCTCACCTAATAGGTGAGAATTGGTTAATTGGTTTTCCTTGAAATCCTTGAAAACCCACCGTGTGAGCCAAACTTGGAATTACAAATGCCAAGAAAATTTTTTGTATCAAACAAGGCATTTTGGATGGAAATGGAAAAGGTTTTCCACTTTCCAAGGAAAATGGCTCCAATCAGACAGAGCCTAAATTCTTTAAGCTTCACTCCACTATCAGACTAGTAGCGTGGCTTTGGAATAACTAAAGTAGAATATGTGTCAACTAGATGCCCAGGATAAGGCCATTTGTGCAACTAGCTCGATCAAGTCACCAACCTATGACTCTGTAGAAGCCGGCAGGGAGGAAGGATTATAATCCAACCAAAGGAATTAGCCACAGTGAGCCTATGAGCTTTTGGGCCTATACGATTTCCTGTCCCCAACAGTTCAAAACACTTGACACTCAAAGATTTTTTGTAAATATGCCGATAAGCATATCCTTGGATGAGATAAACTTCATTTTGAACGGCTATCAAGCAACCTTTTGACAAAGTGAAAATCCATTTCTATATGCTTAGTGCAAGCATGAAAGATCGAGTTGGTTGATAGATACTTGGCGCCTCAAGGTTGGCACACCAAAATGTAGGAGGAGAGCGAGGTACGCCAAGCTCAAATAAGATAGATTGCATCCAACATAGTTCAGCTGTAGCTATAGCAAGACTCTAGCATTCGGCTCTAGTACTTGACTTTAAAACGGTCGTTAGTTTCCTTAAGCTCTAGGAGACAATATTAGTGTTAAGAATATAGGGTTATTTTATTTTATTGTTTATTAAGGGTAGAATAGTCTTTTCAATTTCCTTTATTTAGCCTATATATAGTCTCTTTATTTCTAGGTTAAATCATTCTTTTTTTTGTATTCAATTGCATTATGCAGAATTAATAAAACTCTAGCCTCCTTTTCTTTTTCTTTATTTTCTTTGAATTGTTTAACATGGTATTAGAGCGGTTTCGATCCTAAATAAATTAATTTTTGAATTTCGTTTCCGGCGAGCGGCCTGAGCCGCTCGTCCGGCTACCAAGTTGTTTCGAGATTTTGAAGAGTAGGGATTCCGTCAGTTTGTCGGCTAAAAGATCGGGTTTCGGAAGGAAAAATGGTGAAGGTTGGAATCCGGACACGTGTATTAATGTTATGGTGAACGAAATACTCATAGGGACTAGCGAGATTAATTCTTTCCTTCAAGTTAATAAATTGAAACAGGGACTAATAACTTACAAGAGGGACAGCAAGAGGAAGTTATGGCAAGTAGATGTCAAAGACTTTGTGTTAGGTGGGGTTTGGCAGAAGGGTTCTTTAGGAATTCGACGATTGGAGATATCCTTTCATCGACTTTATCCAATATGAGATACTACCAAATGACTTGAATGAAAAGGTAAGTATCCGAAGACGTTCTATGAGGTTTCATTACCATCCTCAAATGAAAACATCATATCGAAAATCCTACGATGGAGTGCTCTTGTATCGGACCAAGATGTGGAGAAGGTCATTCAAGAGACCCATAACGGCATTTTTGGTGCTCATCAAAGGACCTAAGTTTCAAGACAGAATCCGGAGATAGGGTTACTATGGGCATCTGTGATCAAATATTGTATTGACTATGCCCTCTGGTGTGATGCCCGCTAATTTCATGGTAACGACATCTCCCAGGCTTCAAACGACCATGATCGCACAATTTCGATAAGTCAATGAAACTTTTGATGGAACTTTGGAGTGGAGTTCTGAGCTAAAGCGACTTTGTAGTCCCCGATTGTTACAAAAGTCAGATGGTTAATTTTGCCAGTAATGGCAAAGTTCAGATTGAGCTTATGGTGATAGATGGGCAAGAGTGCTACTGTTACAAATGTAGTTGGAACTGCACTGCAATTCTTGGCTGGTTATGCCCAAGTAAAAGGTGTATTGTGTGCTACCATCACAAGTAAAACTATAGCGAATTTATATTTGGCTATTAAGTTTTTTGGTATTACAATGTGCAAACGATTGTTCCAAATGTAGTTGATAGTTTCAGTGTCTTTGCAACGTGAGCTGTGATCATTCAAAAAATGTGTCCGCGCATGGTCTTGAAATGGCTACTTGAAAAACACAGATTATGAAGTTGGCTATGGTCCATCGTGCATTGTGTAGACGACTATTGGCTTAAGTTGCCAAGAGGGCATTTCAAGACAAAGGAAAGGGTTGAAAGGGTAGTTTTTGGCCCAGTATCTCATTATCACCTATACATGTGCAAAAATGCGATACGGTAGCGGACAATGTGTCATTGGGACAATTAGCGTGGTAGACCAGGAAAGAGTGTTGTTACAACTCAAGGGGATGTGATATCTAGTGTATCGAATTGTCATCACTACAACAGGAGAGGGCTGCAATAAGACTCGCTGTGGAAGTTGAGTTGGACGAATTGAGTTGTTAATCATACATTTTAAAAAAAATCGCTATTATAATATCCATTCTTTCAAAAAATGGGCTCAAACGCAAGTTATTTTTTTCGGAATGATCTAGCTTTTCTCATTTCTATTATTAGTTTTTTTGTGCTTTTAAAAATATATATTTCAACACCGATTAACTAGCTATCTTCAATCAAGAACATCTTCATTCACCTCTCAAAATCCTTGCAATCACCATCTTCATAGTATATCATGTTAGAGGTGTAACCGGCACGACTCGATCTTGTTAAAAGTCTGACAAGTGACGATTCATGGTTCGGGCCAAGACCAACCCATAAAAATATATAAACCTAGAGCTAGCCCGCAGCCTTATCCATCAGCCTTCTTGAAAACGGTAATAATTATGGGAAAAATTCATAAATAAGGTGTTTAGTTTACACCAATTCAAAAATCATATTTATAGTTTGAAAATTCAAAAATCAGGTTTTTTTTTTTTTTTTAAAATTCTAATATAATATAATATAATAAACCCACCCTACATGCACCACCCCTACCGCTCCGGGAACTATTCTGGCGACCATTTCAACCACCACTTTTCTTCGACGACCATTTCGGCGACCACTCTTCTCCGGCGACTGCTCCGATTCTGACAATCATTCCGACGACTATTCTGGCAGTTATTCCGGTTACAGATTTATAATTTAATTAGTCACATATTATTTTTCAGTCATAAATAGTTCAAAAATTTTATAGGTCATATTTAATTTGTTGGTCACAGATTTTTATGATCACAGATTATATAATTTTTAGGTCACAGATAAAAAAAAATTAATTTCATTGGTCATATATTTTCAAATTTGTTGGTCACAGATTATTTCGAGGTCACAGATAAAAAATTTGTACGTCACATATTATTTCGAGGTCACAAATTTTTAAATTAGTTGGTCACAGATTATTTTTGAGTCACATATTATTAAATTTTTAGATCACAGTAAGTAAATTTTCACATACTACCAAATATTTGGTCACAGATTACCAAACATTTGGTCACAGACTAACGCCACTACCACTATGGCTACTGTGGTCACATATTATTAAATTTTTAGATCACAGTAAGTAAATTTTCACATACTACCAAAGATTTGGTCACAGATTACCAAACATTTGGTCACAGACTAACGCCACTACCACTATGGCTACTGTTGACCACCCTCTCCAACACTACCAGCACGGCCACTTGCAACCACCCTCACTCGCCACCACCGCCACAGCACTACAACACTACCAACAACAAAGTCACTACACCACCACCTAGATGCACTGCACCACCATCACCATCTCGACCGCACCGTCACACTACCACCAACAGAAACATACCGTCGCCGCCATAGGAAACACACAACCACCACAGAAATGAACCACCACTACCATTTTGCAACCCACCAACAACCTGCATCACTAAACAACCACTACCGCCTCAACACCACAACCACTTCCACCTCCTTGACCGCACACCACCGTCATCAACCACCAACACAATCTTCATCGTTGTCAACCACCACCACCCCACCAGTACCATCAACAAACCACCATCAACTATCCCCAAAAACTCTAGATTTTCACCACCAGCACCTTACCGCCAACACCCAAAACAGGCCACAACAAATCGAAGGAAAGAAAAACGAAGTCACCGTGGCTATAGTGACGACTATAGCGCACAGATCTATGAGCACGACGTCATCGCAGTGGCGACGACTGGAACGCAGAGTCATTTAAGACATACCAGAAAGAAGAAACACCACATCCACGCCATCGCCATCCCCAAAATCGTACCCACATCGCCACCGCTACAGTTGCCGAGTAGTGCGGACAACGCCATCGCTCCAAAACCGTACCCACATCGCAGCGCCGCCACTCACGAATCTCGTTGATGAGAGGGAGAGGGAGTGGGAGCGGGAGCTAGCGGTGGCAACGAGCCAACCGAGCCGAGCCGGGAAAAAAAAAATTTGGACCGAGCTTTTTTCGGCCCAAGCTGAGCCTGGCCCGGCCAAAAAAATGAGGCTCGGCCCGAGCCCTCGGGCCGAGCCGAGCCGGCTCGAATTTTTTGGTTTTTTTTTTTTTTCTTTAGCTGCCTTTGCAGGCAGCTAAAAATAGCTGCTTGTAGGCAATAAGCTTGTTGCCTGCAACAGGCAGCTTGCTACTTCAAAAAATTAATTTTTTTTTTATAATGGAGGCTCGCCCGGGCCGGCCGAGCCAACTCCCCAAAGTGGGGCTCGGCCCGAGCCGGGCCCGGTTTGGGCTTTTTCCGAGCCGAGCCCGGGCCGTCCGAGCCTTAGAGCTTTTTTGCCACCGCTAGCGGGAGCGGGAGGGAGAGAGGAGATTCATTTCAGCTTAAAGGTTTTCAGGTTGGGGGAAATAATTTAGGGTTTGTAGTGAGGTTGAGGTGGGTAAATTTTATAATATTATTAATAATTTAATTAATACCTGATTTTTTATTATATAAATCTCACACCTGAATTTTGAATTGGAGAACTTAAACACCTGTTTATTTGTAATTTCCTCAATAATTATTTTGCAGATGGTAAAAACTTCTTTCATTTTTATTTTTTTTTTCAATTGGCAAGGGTTCAAATCCCTCCAGCCACAAACTTATTTTTTATTCGGAAAATTTGTACAATTAGTCTATTAGCGTTTTCGAAAAATCCATCTCAAATTTTCATATTGGTCTTTTTAGTCCCCAAGTTTAAGTTCCATTTGCATTTCATTCTTATACATAATTCTATTAACTTCATCATTAGATTTTTCTTATAGGAAATGCAAAAATTAACTTTTTGACGGGTAAAGTTGACAAAACACTTCACTTAACACTTTACATAATTTTTCGAACTTAAACATTTCATTCATTTTCAATTTCGAAATTTGAAAGAAAAATCCTTTTCATTTTTAATGCACAAATTTCTTTGACGGGGTAGTTACTGAATCATACGACATAGTTCCAATAATAAAAAATCAAAAAGTTCAGTTGAATGCATGATTATTTATTAAGGAAGTTTTGGAAAATGTTGAACACGATCATAAATTGTGGTGAGATTTTTAAATTTATTTTTATTAAGCCCGAGCATAATTATGTATTGAAATTTTTTAATTTCGTTTTTACATTTTTATTGTATTTAGGTACATGAAAACTACGATTTTCATTTATTTTCAATTATTTCAGTTCTGTATAATCGAAGGCTAATTTGTTTGTATAAAATATTATTTTTTTTCTTAACTATTTTTATTTGAACTTTTGTTTACAGATAGCACATTGATTACTTTTATATTTTGTTGGAAATAATAGTTTAATATATACGATTTAAATGTGTGAATTAAAAAAAGTCTACAATAGGTGCATCGATTGTGTACGACTCTTCAAATGCAAAAGATGCAAAATAAAGTATCACGACATTTTGATAAAGTGCAATCCAGACCATCGATCTTGAAATGATGTGATCTAATGGTTGGAATTTTACCAAAAGATACGACCACTCAACAAGACATATGAAAATTTATAAATAGGGCACTCCTAATTACATTTTCTTTACTCTCTCTCTCTCTCTCTCTCTCCACATATTGTCGAAATAATTTCCAATTTATTTTGAGTTTCACATTCGATTTTTTGTATTCGATATCTTCCGTTCTAGAAGAATACAATCAAGTGTTGGTTCGTCCAATAAAATTAATATTGTGCTATATTAATTTTAGAAGAAGTGTTGTATCTTTGGAGACAAATGTTGATATAAGATGGTATTAACAATTTTCCTCGATGGTCGCTACTTAGTGCACGCCCCCCAAGACGTCGACCTCCCGGGGGTTCTCTACGCTCACAGGGGCCGTCTACCACTATAAGGCTCGATGGTTGCTACTCAACGCACGCCCCTCCAAGACGTCTACCCCCCGGGGGTCCTCTAAACTCACAGGGGCCGTCTACCACTATGAGGCCTACGACGTCGACCCCCACTATACTCAGCCAAACAAATGGCCATGAGATAAACGAAAATCACCCAACAGCAAACGTGATCATGACCAACCGCAATACAAGTTGGGGTCAACGCTATAGAACGTGGGGGAGTGGGAAGGCATACGTGGGACACGTGGCACGGTTAATCGTGGAGCAGGGGGGCGTGCCATCAAGTGCCTATAAATACCCCAATGTGGGGAAAGGTATCTTTTCTTCTGAGAACTCGAACTTATTGAATGCTCATATACTCTCTGTTTACTCCCTAAAATCGACTACTGATTCTCACGCCGGAGGTACAACGGGGAACAAAGCCCCGACCTCATTTTGCAGGTAACATTCGTTGATTTGAGCAATCGGAACACCCCACACGTCATCATCATCGTGGAGGTAAATTTTGTGATTATTTCAAATGTCCATTTGATCCTATTAATATTAGTGCAGGGGGCGAAATCCGTCTTAAGGAAATTTACATTTACATACCTCACTTCATTATATCTCCTTCTAATTTTTACATTTCAGTAAGTTGATATTTTGTACACTAAATTGATTTCTGTAAGTCAAAATTCGTCAATATTTTGCAAGTGTAAGTCGCGATTTTATTGTCTTTGTATGTACATAATTTTGTTTTAACAGAATATAATTCAAGCATCAATTTATCTAACAATCTCGGGACGGATTTTATTTTCTGCATATTGTATATTCTGTTTTGAAAGATTAATTTGTGCGTATTAGAATTTGTGCATTCTTCAACACTCGTGTAATTAATTAATCACTTGGCATGTACTAATTAATCTAGTACTTGGTTAGCTGATCCATGGTTTAATATTTGAATTCCCAGCTAGTATAGCAAGTCGCGATGGAATTGGAGCAGAACCATCAAATTTCTGGTTTTGCATTCCGTACACGCTGAGATGGAATTTTGTGCTTACGTAATGCATTATTTTGCATCATGCTACATGTACTAAATTTTTTTATCGAATCTTTTGCCTACTACTCACAATGGTGGTGGGGACCACATTGTAAGAATTTTTAAATACACGCGAATCCCGCGCAATATGTGAGAGGGGGTAATCTATTATATATAAATGGATTAACCCATTTTGCACACATCATTTTCGTTACCATAACAACAGTTATGCTACGAGTACTAGAAAAATTTGACAGAATTTTTGAGAAATGTTATTCATCCCCACTGGGGATGCATCCTTAGTCTATGTGGCGTTAATTTGACATTAAATGATAGGTGAAATTAAATAAGTCATTTAATTTCACCTATCATTTAACCAATCATTTACATCCATATAGACTGGGAATGCATCCCCACTGGGGATGAATAGCATTTTTCGAATTTTTACGTAACAATACTTGACAATTTTTCATTGATTTTGCCATACATGCACTGCAAACGTAGCACCTATATGATTTCTATGAATAATTCCCTTGACAATATGGCACCGCATAATTTATATAGTCTTCATCTTGAAGTTTGTACAAGCATTTAAATTTGCAAAATTATGATTTGTTCTAAATGGCTTGCATATTTTTAATATAATCTAAAAAATGATTATGTTCACATTGTGATAAATAGAATACTTTATTTCATTAAAAAAAAAAAGTATTAACGTAATCTGAACTCATTTGTGTGCAATGAGAAAGACAAAGTGACGTGTGACTTTTTCCCCCGATTGCAAAAGGAACTTAGGAATTTGTCCTAGTTGTAAGGCTAATGACCATTTTTTCTCCGATTGCAAAAGGAAATGCCTTTGCACCCGATGTAAGGGTGGATTTGAGAAATGCTTCGTAGTGAAGGGAAATTATTCATTTGCTATAGTCGGAATTGTGGATTTGGGAGTGAGTTGTAAAAGAACAAAAGGCGAATCTAGTCGCAGCAGTGCTACGGTCCTTAACACTGCGAGGAATGGCACATATGAAGAAATGTCACTCATGTTCCATTCTACAGTTCGGATAAGCGACGAAGAAGAGCTCCAAATATCGGTGAATGTGAGCAAAAGAACCGCGGAAGTGAGGGCAAAAGGGGAGTGGCCAGCTTGATATGTAACAACATGGAAACATTTTACTTGGGTTTCTTCTAGAAAAGAATTCATTGCCAGACACTTTTGATGTTGTAAGCAAACTGATTCTGTTATCTGTTGAAAGTGTTGTATTTGATTAGCTTATGAGAGCACTTCCAGTTCTAAGCAAACGTTTTGTCTTCATTTTGCCAGTTTGTTCCTACTAATATTCCAGTGCTGAAGTTCTGAAATAGACACGAGCTTAATCATCCCAAGCATGAGCAAACAATATCTGATTATTGCCACGAGTTAGAATAATTCTGTTTATCCCCACAAGTTAAATATTCCTAATATACGTGAAATTGAAAAGAAAAAACGATGGGGAGATGACTAAACGTTGCAGAAATGGAAACCTCTGTAATGACACATAAAAAAGGTCAGATGAAAGCATTTTAAAGGGCATTAGTGATCCATCAAGCCTAACCAATCAGTGTACTATGGGAGCTTATAATCTTACACCCTCCAAGAATATCACCAAAATCTTTAGCACAATTGAATACCATATGAAATAGTTAATGATGCATCCATGAAAAAATGATGTTTAAACTCATGTGTCAACACGTTTATACCTTCCAAACTGGACATGACATTTCCCGCTGGCAGATGGATGAAATTTGCAGTCGGTAAATGTTGTGGAAGGGAGAATGGCGCAATCATCGACAGTTGTGAAAGTGGGAATGTTGTCGGCATGGAATGGTCCACATATGACATTGGGGTCTACACGGAATATTGTTGAGGTGGCTGAAAGTTCATTCCACCATCAACCATATTGCTATTGCTTTTCCTTGGTCTCATACTTGTGCTTGACGTCGCACTGGACTACATGTGCATCAACCAAAATTTTAAAAATGTGAAGAATAGTGAAGATCAATTTTTACCTATTAACACCTCAGCAGGGAGTGTGAAAAACTATTAACACCTCTGCAGGGAGAGAGTGATGAATTTGGGTCTGTATGATTTTTATCTACAAGGAAAACGGTGGGAAAAATATAAAATAATTGAGGAAATAAGTTTTGTAGTCCACACTTACTTAGCTTCCCTCCAAAAAAAACTAATGTCACGTTGAAATAGTTGGTGTGTTATAATTGTAGTTCACGGTAGCATTTTTTGCCTCTAAATACTCATGCCTCGTTGGATTTTTCAAGCCCCGTTTTCATCCTGGATTTAAGTCTGTTTAAGCAACTTTATTGAATAATTAAATAATATTTTAAAAAAAAATCTTATTACACATCCATTGACGTGCCAATTATGTACTCTCTAGAACCTACGAAGAATTCTCAAATCATATATTCCTAACACCTTACTGTGAGTATTGGTCCTCCTAACACTATTGGGTTGGTGCTATTTATGTCATTTGTCTTATGACTTATATTTGGACCATTAGTTGCCTAGGTGTCACTTACCTATTGGTGGCTTTGGTTTCACCCGGATTGTGTTTGTTTGGTTTAAGTGAGGCCGTTGGATTGAGATCAATGGATGGGATTAATTCTTGTGTGAGATATTTTTTTCTTTTGGTTGACTCGACTCCTTATATTCACGTGGTTAAGCTTCTTGGAGACTCTTCTTGTTTGGTCTCTCTCGTTGGTTCCTCTCTGCCTCTTCACAGTTGAGGCTGGTTCTTCTCTTTTTCTTGGTTCCTTGCCCACAAATCAACCTTAGCCCATGTATTGATGATACCATTAGACCTGGAACAGAGGTTAAGAGGTTGGGTTTTTCTCTGGGGTTCGATAGGTTTGATTTGGGCGTGATTCTTGGCTATTTTTGGTAGACCTTCGGTCGATGATCCAAGCCAAGTGTTGAGGAATTCTTTGCCGGTTCTCTTGCTCCCTTTGGAAGGCAATTTGCGTGACATTGAAGACTGTTCCCGAGCTACATTTTCAGTAGTGAGTGAGGGAGAAGGACTGGGCATCGAAGCTGCCTTCCTGGACGAAAAAGGGAAGTATTACTCTACCGGTTTCTAGCCTTCATTTCTGTCTGCCTGTAATGTTCCGTTCAGTTTCTTATAGTTCACATGTTCTGATGATATGCTAATGATAATATTGGATTACATTATTGAATATAAGAGAAGTTGCTTATACATTTCGTTAAACCTTTAAATGCCATTGTTACATTGTAAATGCCGATTTCGGATTACGAGCATGGTATTGTTCTGTCATTGGTAGATAGGCCTGTAGAACTGATTTATGCTTGTATTGATGTTTCTCATTTAGGCTGTAAATTCCCAACATCTGGTATCAGAGCTAGCTTTAGGTCTAGGGTTTCGATTTTATCCTTCACTGATTAGGGTTGATTGTTTTGGGCATTCTAGGTTTTTTGATTAAATCGATTATTGTGAATTTGTGTTGTGCATGTTGTTGACCGACTGGTGATTCTGGAAATTTGGTCTGCCTGAGGACTTGGTGGACTTGGTGGTATATTTACTGTTTTTCAAACAGTTGGTTGGTAAGATTATTCCAAACTCTCCGTAGGTTAAGTTTGGTACTTTTACCATTTTTTATACCTGGCACGTTTATTTGCATTATATACTTGTGCATTGCCTAAGTTTGAATCACACCGGCACACACATCACATCGAAGTTTAAGTGATCGAATTGATTCGGTGTCGTGTTTCATTTCTGGACATTGTTTTTTAACTCTGCATTCATATCGTGTGTTGATCATACGTGAAAACATTTTTTCAAAACCTTTTCTGTTTGTCCATGAGTACGAGCCACCCTTTTACGGAATCTGATATGGGTTCGAGGGTCGAATTATCGCAATTCGATGGAAAGGGGGACTACTCAATTTGGAAATAGAAAATGAGGGCCATTTTGGTCCAACAAAGAGTTGCTAAAGCTCTCGATGATCCTTTGACTTTTTCCGACGAGTTAAAAGCTAAACTCGATGAAATCGAGGACATGAATGAAATTGCATATAGTTCTATAATCTTGCACTTATCTGATAACATCATTAGACAACTTGATCATGCTAGAGATGCTAGGACATTATGGATTGCCTTAGATGCCTTATTCTTGACTAAGACTTTGCCTAACAAGATTTATACATTAGAAAAATTGTTCGATTTTAAGATGGACCCTGGGAAGGATTTAGAGGGGAATTTGAGCGATTTTAGCATAATTGTGAAAAGTCTGGCTCATAATGATAAAAAGTTCGACGATGAGGATTTAGCTGTCATATTGTTAAATTCATTGCCCGAATCATATAAAGAAATCCGAAATGTAATTAAATATGGCAGGGATACTCTCACGCAGGCTATTGTGATAGATGCGTTGAAATCGAGGGAACTTGAACTGAAACGTGATAACCGAACACATGTGAAAGAAGAAGCCTTGTTTGTTAGGGGAAGAACCGAAAAGAAAGAATTTAACTTCCATAACAAAAAGGGAAGGGGAAAGTCTAAAATGAGATCGAAATCAAAAGACAAAAGTGGTAAAAAATGTTATAACTGTGGAAAGTTAGGACATTTTAAGAAAGATTGTTTTGACTGGAAGAAGAAACAGAGAGAATTAAATAACACTGATCAAAACAATGCTGCTGTTGTTTCTGAATTTGATAGTCTACATGTCCTAAATGTGTCTGAGGGGGAATTTGACAACAATTGGATCCTAGACACGGGGTGCATCTTTCACATGTGCCCTGAAAAGTCTTGGTTCTATAACTATCGAGAGATTGAGTCTAGGAAGGTCTACATGGGAGATAACAATTCTCAGAATGTGGTTGGAGTTGGTGACATAGCCATCAGGATGTACGATGGGGTTGTCAGGCAACTCAGGGAGGTTAGGTATGTCCCTAATTTAAAGAGGAACCTCATTTCCTTAGGTACTCTTGAAGATGAGGGATATACTTTTAAGTCCGGGAATAACGTTCTGAAAATTTTTAAGGGATCTCTGATAGTTATGAAAGGACCCAAGAGGAATGGGCTGTACTATCTAGAGGGCAAAACTGAAACAACACCTGATTCAAGTCTTCTTGCTGTCAGTAAAAACAAAACCGAACTTTGGCATAACAGAATGGGTCACATTGGGTTTAAAGGGTTAAAATCTTTAAGTAATCAAAAATTGCTTGGAAAAGATGATATTGAATCAATGGACTTCTGTGAAACATGTGTTTTGGGTAAATCTCACAAGGTTAGCTTTGAAGCTAGCTCTCATAGGACCAGCAGTCCATTGGACTATATTCATGCTGATCTATGGGGTCCTGAGAAGCATTCCACATTTGGTGGAAGTAAGTACTTCTTATCCTTAGTGGATGATTACTCAAGAAAAGTTTGGATTTATCCTCTTAAGGCTAAGTCGGAAACTTTTGGGAAATTCAGAATCTGGTTAAAGTCAGTTGAGAATCAGTTAGAAAAGAAACTTAAAACATTAAGAACTGATAACGGGCTTGAATTCTGCAATTTCGAATTTGACAATTTCTGTAAGCAGAAAGGGATAACAAGACACAGAACCGTTAAATACACACCTGAACAAAATGGGGTTGCTGAGAGAATGAATAGAACCATAATGAACAAAGTTAGGTGTATGTTGATTAGCTCGGGCCTTGCCAAAGGGTTTTAAATTTGAAGCTGCTAGTACCGCAGCTTATCTGATTAATAGGTCTCCGTCCAGCAGTATAGGTTTTAAGACCCCACAGGAGATGTGGACGGGGGAGCCTCCAAATCTGAGTCATTTGAGGGTGTTTGGATGTGCAGCATTTGCACACCAATCTGAAGGGAAACTTGAGCCGAGGGCGGTCAAGTGTGTGATGTTAGGGTATCCAGAGGGTGTGAAGGGCTATAGGTTGTGGGTTTTAGGGGTTCAAGGCATTAAGATTATTAATAGTAGGAATGTGGTCTTTAATGAATCTGAAATGCCATGTCTAAAACAGAAACCTGATGAAGCTAACAAATCTGAAACTGAGAGGAGTGTTCAGACTGAGGTGAAGCTGACTAATCTTAATTCACCGACACCTAGGAATGATGATAATGATGACCCTACACATCACGAAACTGAACCTGAAACTGAGACTGAAATTGAACCTGAACAGGTGACTGAACTTCAAGATAACACTGAACAAGTTGAAGTTGAACACTTTAATGATCAGCCAGCCACCTAATCAAGATTATCAACTCACTAGGGATAGGGCGAGACGGCAGATTAGGCCGAACCCTAGGTACGAATCCCTAAATCTGACTGAGTTTGCATTAGTTTCAGGTGAAGTTCTTGAACAAATAGAACCTGCTAGTTATGAAGAAGCTATTAATGGAAATTATTCTAAAAATTGGATAGAAGCTATGCAGGAAGAAATGAAATCTTTGAGTGATAACAAAACCTGGAAACTTGTTAAGAAACCTAAAGATCAGAAATTAGTTCCATGTAAGTGGATTTACAAGTTGAAGGAAGGTTTAAGCCCTAATGATTCTGTGAGGTATAAGGCGAGATTAGTGGCTAAGGGTTATACTCAAAGAGAGGGTGTGGACTATAATGAGATATTTTCACCCGTGGTTAAGTACAAGACGATCAGACTGATGTTGGCTCTTGTTGTTCAATTCAATTGGGAACTCGAACAACTTGATGTAAAAACTGCGTTTTTACATGGAGAGTTGGAAGAGGATATTTTCATGAGCCAACCACAAGGGTTTGTGGCTAGAGGTAAGTCTGAGTATGTGTGCAAATTAGAGAAATCTTTGTACGGGCTGAAACAGAGCCCAAGACAATGGTACAAGAGGTTTGATGCCTATGTACTGAAGATAGGGTTTAAAAGAAGTGAATTTGATGCTTGCTTGTATTTTAATGACATAAAGAGCGGTTGTGAAGTCTACTTGTTGCTTTATGTCGATGATATGCTTTTAGCTGGACCTAGCAAGTCTCAAATTAATGAACTAAAGGATCTTTTGAAATCGGAATTTGATATGAAGGATTTAGGAAATGCTAGAAAGATTCTAGGGATGGTGATAACAAGGGATAGGGCTAAGAACAAGTTAACAATTTCACAAGAAGCGTACTTGAACAAAGTTGTAACTAAATTTGGAATGAAAGACAGTAAAATTGTTAATGTGCCTCTTGCTAGCCATATGAATTTTTCACGTGATCATTCGCCTAAATCCGAATCTGAATTAAAAGAGATGGAAAATATTCCGTATGCTAATGCCATAGGTTCTGTCATGTTTTCTATGATTACTACCAGACCTGATCTTGCATTTTCCATCAGTCTTCTAAGTAGATTTATGTCCAACCCTGGTAAGCCGCATTGGGCGGGTATGAAATGGTTATTAAGGTATTTGGTTGGGACTTTAAATCTAGGCTTAGTGTATGAGAAAAGATCTGAGGAGTTGACTCTTAAGGGTTATGTTGATTCCGACTTTGCTGGTGATAGAGACAGTAGGAAATCAACTACCGCTTACTTCTTTACCCTAGGTGATAATTGCATAACTTGGAAATCTCAGCTGCAACCTTTAGTGACTCTGTCTAGTACTGAAGCTGAATACGTTGCCATAACCGAGGCGGTTAAGGAATGTATGTGGTTAAAGGGAATCTTAAAAGAATTGAACTTCATGCATGATACACCTATTATGTTTACGAATAGTCAGAGTGCGTTGTCACTTAGTAAGAACCCTGTTTATCATGAGAGATCCAAACATATAGAGGTGAAGTATCATTTTATACGTGAGAAGCTTTCTCAAGGTGAAGTCGAACTTGTTAAGATTCATACTGATAGGAATCCCTCTGATGTGGGAACAAAAATTCTGCCTGCAGGTAAATTTAAATTGTGCTTATCTTTGTTACATATTGATACTGGTTAATTTTTCTTGCAGGTAGTGGGCGATGATGATGAACAGTTCTTCAATGTGCAAATTCGCAACCAAGAGAGCGTGTTATGAGAACCAAGGTGAAGGATGTGAGTATTGGTCCTCCTAACACTATTGGGTTGGTGCTATTTATGTCATTTGTCTTATGACTTATATTTGGACCATTAGTTGCCTAGGTGTCACTTACCTATTGGTGGCTTTGGTTTCACCCGGATTGTGTTTGTTTGGTTTAAGTGAGGCCGTTGGATTGAGATCAATGGATGGGATTAATTCTTGTGTGAGATATTTTTTTCTTTTGGTTGACTCGACTCCTTATATTCACGTGGTTAAGCTTCTTGGAGACTCTTCTTGTTTGGTCTCTCTCGTTGGTTCCTCTCTGCCTCTTCACAGTTGAGGCTGGTTCTTCTCTTTTTCTTGGTTCCTTGCCCACAAATCAACCTTAGCCCATGTATTGATGATACCATTAGACCTGGAACAGAGGTTAAGAGGTTGGGTTTTTCTCTGGGGTTCGATAGGTTTGATTTGGGCGTGATTCTTGGCTATTTTTGGTAGACCTTCGGTCGATGATCCAAGCCAAGTGTTGAGGAATTCTTTGCCGGTTCTCTTGCTCCCTTTGGAAGGCAATTTGCGTGACATTGAAGACTGTTCCTGAGCCTACATTTTCAGCCGTGAGTGAGGGAGAAGGACTGGGCATCGAAGCTGCCTTCCTGGACGAAAAAGGGAAGTATTACTCTACCGGTTTCTAGCCTTCATTTCTGTCTGCCTGTAATGTTCCGTTCAGTTTCTTATAGTTCACATGTTCTGATGATATGCTAATGATAATATTGGATTACATTATTGAATATAAGAGAAGTTGCTTATACATTTCTGTTAAACCTTTAAATGCCATTGTTACATTGTAAATGCTGATTTCTGGATTCTGAGCATGGTATTGTTCTGTCATTGGTAGATAGGCCTGTAGAACTGATTTATGCTTGTATTGATGTTTCGCATTTAGGCTGTAAATTCCCAACATCTGGTATCAGAGCTAGCCTTAGGTCTAGGGTTTCGATTTTATCCTTCACTGATTAGGGTTGATTGTTTTGGGCATTCTAGGTTTTTTGATTCGATACTGATTATTGTGAATTTGTGTTGTGCATGTTGTTGACCGACTGGTGATTCTGGAAATTTGGTCTGCCTGAGGACTTGGTGGACTTGGTGGTATATTTACTGTTTTTCAAACAGTTGGTTGGTAAGATTATTCCAAACTCTCCGTAGGTTAAGTTTGGTACTTTTACCATTTTTATACCTGGCACGTTTATTTGTATAATATACCTGTGCATTGCTTAAGTTTGAATCACACCGGCACACACATCACATCAAAGTTTATGTGATCTAATTGATTCGGTGTCGTGTTTCATTTCTGGACATTGTTTTTTAACTCTGCATTCATATCGTGTGTTGATCATCTGTGAAAACATTTTTTCAAAACCTTTTCTGTTTAGTCCATGAGTACGAGCCACCCTTTTACAGAATCTAGTATGGGTTCGAGGGTCGAATTATCGCAATTCGATGGAAAGGGGGACTACTCAATTTGGAAACAGAAAATGAGGGCCATTTTGGTCCAACAGAGAGTTGCTAAAGCTCTCGATGATCCTTTGACTTTTTCTGACGAGTTAAAAGCTAAACCTGATGAAATCGAGGACATGAATGAAATTGCATATAGTTCTATAATCTTGCACTTATCTGATAACATCATTAGACAACTTGATCATGCTAGAGATGCTAGGACATTATGGATTGCCTTAGATGCCTTATTCTTGACTAAGACTTTGCCTAACAAGATTTATCTGTTAGAAAAATTGTTCGATTTTAAGATGGACCGGGAAGGATTTAGAGGGGAATTTGAGCGATTTTAGCATAATTGTGAAAAGTCTGGCTCATAATGATAAAAAGTTCGACGATGAGGATTTAGCTGTCATATTGTTAAATTCATTGCCCGAATCATATAAAGAAATCCGAAATGTAATTAAATATGGCAGGGATACTCTCACGCAGGCTATTGTGATAGATGCGTTGAAATCGAGGGAACTTGAACTGAAACGTGATAACCGAACACATGTGAAAGAAGAAGCCTTGTTTGTTAGGGGAAGAACCGAAAAGAAAGAATTTAACTTCCATAACAAAAAAGGAAAGGGAAAGTCTAAAATGAGATCGAAATCAAAAGACAAAAGTGGTAAAAAATGTTATAACTGTGGAAAGTTAGGACATTTTAAGAAAGATTGTTTTGACTGGAAGAAGAAACAGAGAGAATTAAATAACACTGATCAAAACAATGCTGCTGTTGTTTCTGAATTTGATAGTCTACATGTCCTAAATGTGTCTGAGGGGGAATTTGACAACAATTGGATCCTAGACACGGGGTGCATCTTTCACATGTGCCCTGAAAAGTCTTGGTTCTATAACTATCGAGAGATTGAGTCTAGGAAGGTCTACATGGGAGATAACAATTCTCAGAATGTGGTTGGAGTTGGTGACATAGCCATCAGGATGTACGATGGGGTTGTCAGGCAACTCAGGGAGGTTAGGTATGTCCCTAATTTAAAGAGAAACCTCATTTCCTTAGGTACTCTTGAAGATGAGGGATATACTTTTAAGTCCGGGAATAACGTTCTGAAAATTTTTAAGGGATCTCTGATAGTTATGAAAGGACCTAAGAGGAATGGGCTGTACTATCTAGAGGGCAAAACTGAAACAACACCTGATTCAAGTCTTCTTGCTGTCAGTAAAAACAAAACCGAACTTTGGCATAACAGAATGGGTCACATTGGGTTTAAAGGGTTAAAATCTTTAAGTAATCAAAAATTGCTTGGAAAATATGATATTGAATCAATGGACTTCTGTGAAACATGTGTTTTGGGTAAATCTCACAAGGTTAGCTTTGAAGCTAGCTCTCATAGGACCAGCAGTCCATTGGACTATATTCATGCTGATCTATGGGGTCCTGAGAAGCATTCCACATTTGGTGGAAGTAAGTACTTCTTATCCTTAGTAGATGATTACTCAAGAAAAGTTTGGATTTATCCTCTTAAGGCTAAGTCGGAAACTTTTGGGAAATTCAGAATCTGGTTAAAGTCAGTTGAGAATCAGTTAGAAAAGAAACTTAAAACATTAAGAACTGATAACGGGCTTGAATTCTGCAATTTCGAATTTGACAATTTCTGTAAGCAGAAAGGGATAACAAGACACAGAACCGTTAAATACACACCTGAACAAAATGGGGTTGCTGAGAGAATGAATAGAACCATAATGAACAAAGTTAGGTGTATGTTGATTAGCTCGGGCCTTGCCAAAGGGTTTTGGGCTGAAGCTGCTAGTACCGCAGCTTATCTGATTAATAGGTCTCCGTCCAGCAGTATAGGTTTTAAGACCCCACAGGAGATGTGGACGGGGGAGCCTCCAAATCTGAGTCATTTGAGGGTGTTTGGATGTGCAGCATTTGCACACCAATCTGAAGGGAAACTTGAGCCGAGGGCGGTCAAGTGTGTGATGTTAGGGTATCCAGAGGGTGTGAAGGGCTATAGGTTGTGGGTTTTAGGGGTTCAAGGCATTAAGATTATTAATAGCAGGAATGTGGTCTTTAATGAATCTGAAATGCCATGTCTAAAACAGAAACCTGATGAAGCTAACAAATCTGAAACTGAGAGGAGTGTTCAGACTGAGGTGAAGCTGACTAATCTTAATTCACCGACACCTAGGAATGATGATAATGATGACCCTACACATCACGAAACCGAACTCGAAATCGAGATCGAAATTGAACCTGAACAGGTGACTGAACTTCAAGATAACACTGAACAAGTTGAAGTTGAACACTTTAATGATCAGCCACCTAATCAAGATTATCAACTCACTAGGGATAGGGCGAGACGGCAGATTAGGCCGAACCCTAGGTACGAATCCCTAAATCTGACTGAGTTTGCATTAGTTTCAGGTGAAGTTCTTGAACAAATAGAACCTGCTAGTTATGAAGAAGCTATTAATGGAAATTATTCTAAAAATTGGATAGAAGCTATGCAGGAAGAAATGAAATCTTTGAGTGATAACAAAACCTGGAAACTTGTTAAGAAACCTAAAGATCAGAAATTAGTTCCATGTAAGTGGATTTACAAGTTGAAGGAAGGTTTAAGCCCTAATGATTCTGTGAGGTATAAGGCGAGATTAGTGGCTAAGGGTTATACTCAAAGAGAGGGTGTGGACTATAATGAGATATTTTCACCCGTGGTTAAGTACAAGACGATCAGACTGATGTTGGCTCTTGTTGTTCAATTCAATTGGGAACTCGAACAACTTGATGTAAAAACTGCGTTTTTACATGGAGAGTTGGAAGAGGATATTTTCATGAGCCAACCACAAGGGTTTGTGGCTAGAGGTAAGTCTGAGTATGTGTGCAAATTAGAGAAATCTTTGTACGGGCTGAAGCAGAGCCCAAGACAATGGTACAAGAGGTTTGATGCCTATGTACTGAAGATAGGGTTTAAAAGAAGTGAATTTGATGCTTGCTTGTATTTTAATGACATAAAGAGCGGTTGTGAAGTCTACTTGTTGCTTTATGTCGATGATATGCTTTTAAGTTTGGACCTAGCAAGTCTCAAATTAATGAACTAAAGGATCTTTTGAAATCGGAATTTGATATGAAGGATTTAGGAAATGCTAGAAAGATTCTAGGGATGGTGATAACAAGGGATAGGGCTAAGAACAAGTTAACAATTTCACAAGAAGCGTACTTGAACAAAGTTGTAACTAAATTTGGAATGAAAGACAGTAAAATTGTTAATGTGCCTCTTGCTAGCCATATGAATTTTTCACGTGATCATTCGCCTAAATCCGAATCTGAATTAAAAGAGATGGAAAATATTCCGTATGCTAATGCCATAGGTTCTGTTATGTTTTCTATGATTACTACTAGACCTGGTCTTGCTTTTTCCATCAGTCTTCTAAGTAGATTTATGTCCAACCCTGGTAAGCCGCATTGGGCGGGTATGAAATGGTTATTAAGGTATTTGGTTGGGACTTTAAATCTAGGCTTAGTGTATGAGAAAAGATCTGAGGAGTTGACTCTTAAGGGTTATGTTGATTCCGACTTTGCTGGTGATAGAGACAGTAGGAAATCAACTACCGCTTACTTCTTTACCCTAGGTGATAATTGCATAACTTGGAAATCTTAGCTGCAACCTTTAGTGACTCTGTCTAGTATTGAAGCTGAATACGTTGCCATAACCGAGGCGGTTAAGGAATGTATGTGGTTAAAGGGAATCTTAAAAGAATTGAACTTCATGCATGATACACCTATTATGTTTACGAATAGTCAGAGTGCGTTGTCACTTAGTAAGAACCCTGTTTATCATGAGAGATCCAAACATATAGAGGTGAAGTATCATTTTATACGTGAGAAGCTTTCTCAAGGTGAAGTCGAACTTGTTAAGATTCACACTATAGGAATCCCTCTGATGTGGGAACAAAAATTCTACCTGCAGGTAAATTTAAATTGTGCTTATCTTTGTTACATATTGATACTGGTTAATTTTTCTTGCAGGTAGTGGGCGATGATGATGAACAGTTCTTCAATGTGCAAATTCGCAACCAAGAGAGCGTGTTATGAGAACCAAGGTGAAGGATGTGAGTATTGGTCCTCCTAACACTATTGGGTTGGTGCTATTTATGTCATTTGTCTTATGACTTATATTTGGACCATTAGTTGCCTAGGTGTCACTTACCTATTGGTGGCTTTGGTTTCACCCGGATTGTGTTTGTTTGGTTTAAGTGAGGCCGTTGGATTGAGATCAATGGATGGGATTAATTCTTGTGTGAGATATTTTTTTCTTTTGGTTGACTCGACTCCTTATATTCACGTGGTTAAGCTTCTTGGAGACTCTTCTTGTTTGGTCTCTCTCGTTGGTTCCTCTCTGCCTCTTCACAGTTGAGGCTGGTTCTTCTCTTTTTCTTGGTTCCTTGCCCACAAATCAACCTTAGCCCATGTATTGATGATACCATTAGACCTGGAACAGAGGTTAAGAGGTAGGGTTTTTCTGCGGGGTTCGATAGGTTTGATTTGGGCGTGATTCTTGGCTATTTTTGGTAGACCTTCGGTCGATGATCCAAGCCAAGTGTTGAGGAATTCTTTGCCGGTTCTCTTGCTCCCTTTGGAAGGCAATTTGCGTGACATTGAAGACTGTTCCTGAGCCTACATTTTCAGCCGTGAGTGAGGGAGAAGGACTGGGCATCGAAGCTGCCTTCCTGGACGAAAAAGGGAAGTATTACTCTACCGGTTTCTAGCCTTCATTTCTGTCTGCCTGTAATGTTCCGTTCAGTTTCTTATAGTTCACATGTTCTGATGATATGCTAATGATAATATTGGATTACATTATTGAATATAAGAGAAGTTGCTTATACATTTCTGTTAAACCTTTAAATGCCATTGTTACATTGTAAATGCTGATTTCTGGATTCTGAGCATGGTATTGTTCTGTCATTGGTAGATAGGCCTGTAGAACTGATTTATGCTTGTATTGATGTTTCGCATTTAGGCTGTAAATTCCCAACACTTACATATGCATCATTGACAACCGTTGGATTGGGATATTCTTGAACCAATCCTCACTGTCCAATACACCTGATATAACGACCTTGTTCATCTTCTCTGTCTTCTAATGTTAAGAGCACACAGAAATTGAAGAGAAGATAGACTCTTCCCACCTAACGTGGGTTTCGTTCTATTGGGAGCCGATCGTATGCTGCATTCGATTTTGTTGTTTGTTAATATTCCGTGGTTTACCCCTTTTTTTGTTTTCTTGTTTGCAATATGTGATTAATCCATGGAAAAATCTTCTTTTCGTTAAAGATAAGAAGTTTACTTTTGGTTTTATTTTGTGTTCAGAAGATTGGAAGTATTTGGAAGCATCAGTGTTTCATGCTATTTCTTTTTTCCGTCTGCTTTATTCTAGCTAAAGTTCGTAAAAAGATTAATTGGTTTTTTGGGTAAAACTTTTGGGTTTTGTTTTCTGATTTTTGGTACAGGATTAGATTTCTTGATATATGGTTTTTTTTTTTTTGGGGAGAATGATGAGATCGAATTTTATGGGTCGTTTTTTGGACAGAGAGTGAGTATAAATGGAGAAGGAGCTGACTGAGCTTTTTGAGGCAGTGAAGAAGGCTGCAGATGCGGCGGAGAATTCACCAGGGGAGGAGGATCGCTGTCTTGATGCGTTGAAACGACTCAAGAAATTCCTTGTCAGTTATCAAGTGCTGGTATCAACACAGGTATTTCTGAGTTCCTTCCTGTAGAATATGTTTTATTACCCTTTTGATCCTTCATGAGAACTATGTTCACGAAAATATGTTTCAAAATTATATCACTGCAAGTGTACGGTTCGTTGACAAGTAATAAAGTGAAAATTGTAAAATTTCGAGTATCGTTCCCACGAGGATTGATCTAACTTGATTTCTATTATTGTGACCTTAACCAAAACCATAAAACTCAAAATGATAGTTTTTGTGATTTTATGATGAAATTGTGAATAACATGCAAATTAAACTAGAATTTTGATATAAATGCAAAACAATGGTTGAATGCAAAATTTGAAGGAATTAATATATGGAAAAGCGTACTAGGATCCCGAATCACCAAACAAAGTTCACTCTTAACCCCTATTTCACAATTTGACAACACGATGAATCGTTTAAAGAATCAATGTTTCTAACCTATCCAACAATCTCTTTCGAGTAGAATTCAACATATTCTAGTATACCATTTGACTATATTTCTATGACAAATGCGATATATAAAAATGCATGTAGTTTTGTAAACACTTAGAGATTCACGTAATGCATATCGGTATATTTCTATCCTATATGAACAAAACGACGATTTATACCTTGTTGAATTTATTTCCCTTCTTTCAAATGCATGAAATAAACCACCTAAACTCACACAATTATCGTGCACTATAATCACGGAGACAAGAAGTGTATATAAATCATTCAATAACCATCAAACGTGTTTAATTGTCAAATTGCAAAATAAATGATTAAAAGATCAAAATGCGAGGTTCATCGTAAATCCTAGCACATAAAAATCTAGCTTAACATGATATTGAAATTAAATAAATAAAAGTAGAACGACATCACCAAAGATGGACGAAACACGATTAATTCCGGCCAACAATTAATCCGCCGCTGCACTTTTACTTCTTCAATTCCAATCTGCTTCTGGCCGTCTTCTTCTTGCTGTTGGGTAGTCTGCATATACGTATAAATTCAGCCCAAGAATTCCCCAGCAGTTTGTGTATGCGTGCGTCCCTTTCTCCTTCAGCTTCCTGCGGCGGATACCAGTTGTATAATTTGATTTCAGCCCAACTTTTCCTCTTTATTTTCTCCTTCACCGGCGGCGGGGTCCTTTATATATAGTCTTCTTTTTGCCCCAGAACCTCCACGCCAACTTCTGTCTGCATGTGGTATATATTTATATTCATGCACCGGCCAATGTTCTAGGGTAATTAGAATTCCAAAGTGGTACTTGCAGTGTTGGCCCAATCCACAATAGCCATCTTGGCCGCCAAGCAATGATTCACGTGTAGAATTAGGAATCCCAAATCCAATTGTTAATTGAAGTCATAATCAAATTGCAAGTCCACAGGCCCAATTCCAATGCATTATTTTCATTCAAGGCTCCAATTCTTTAGAATTAATACACTTGAGTCCTTCAATTTCTATGGCGTCGACTTTAATTCCCAAAATTGTAGATTTCCTTCAATTTCAGCATTTTCCTTTCCAATTGCTTCAAACACGTCCAAAACTAAAACAAAAGAAAATTAACCCAAGTTAAGTAAAAATAAATAATTTGACGACATGAAACGCAAGTAAAATGACTTAAATAAGTGCACAAAATGCACTCATTAAACTACACTGAAATTATATCACATAAAATCATTATAGTAACAGAATTTAAAAATTGTGTTGGCAACACCTTTTCAATTAAATGAGTCAATGCGATATTTGATATATTGACCAGTGGACGACATTTGGACTATTTCATCAAGGGAGATAGAGGGTTGCCTCGAGCCCTTGGCGCTACCACAAGGCCCGCAGATTCATCATTGACAATAATGGAAAATTTCACAGTTTGGAATGCATAGAAAATTCTGCTGCTACGTGTTCAAACAGAGAAATCAATTCTAAATTTATTACTTGAGCTCAAAGAGAAGCTACAGATCCAGTTCAACTTTATAGTCAAAAGAAAACGAGTGTAACTAACTAAAAACAAACTTATAACAATCAGGTCCCTGAACTATGAAACATGACTAATTAAGTCCTTTTAGTAATAACTTGTACATCCCCCCTTCAAGTTGGAGATTGATGAAAATCCATCAAACCCAACTTGGAGAGTAAGAATTTGAACTGAGGAGACGGAAGAGATTTTGTGAAGATGTCCGCCGCCTGATCATTAGAAGAAATGTGTTGAGGATGAACAAGACCAGCTTTGTACTGATTCCTAACCACGTGACAATCAATGTCAAGATGCTTGGTACGTTCATGAAAAACCGGATTAGCACTGATATGTAAAGCTGCTTGGTTGTCGCACCAGAGAGGAATTGGAAGGCTCAGGCTGATACAGAAATCTTGAAGAAGATATGTAATCCACAGAATTTCACACACAGTTGCAGCCATACTTCGATATTCAGCTTTGGCAGAACTACGAGAAACCGTCTGCTGCTTCTTTGATCTCCAGGAGATAAGAGCTCTGCCCAGAAATATATAGTAACCAGTTAAGGACTTCCTAGAGTCAGGGCAAGATGCCCAGTCCACATCACAGTAAGCCGTAAGGCTGAAATTGCTAGAAGAAGGGAAAAACAGGCCTGTAGACATAGTACCTTTGATGTACTTTAGTAAATGAATTGCAGATTCCCAGTGAGCCTCAGTTGGTGAATTAACGAACTGACTCAGTTTCTGAACCGCATAAGAGATGTCTGGTCTGGTAAGATTAAGGTAAAGCAATCTTCCCACAAGCCTCCGATATTGATCAGGGTGAGAATATAAGACACCATCTGCAGCAAACTTATGACCTTTAGGCAGTGGTACAGCCATAGGTTTTGAACCCAACAGGCCTGCATCAGTTACAATATCCATAGCATACTTTCGTTGATTAAGGTATAACCCGTCTGAACATCTGGCAATTTCGATTCCCAAAAAATATTTAGCTAAGCCTAGATCTTTAATGGTAAAAGTGGTATCCAAAAATTGCTTGACTCTCTGTATCTCCTGATCATTAGTTCCTGTAATGAGCACATCGTCTACATAGACAAGAAGAAATGTGAGATCATGTTCAGTATGAAGGACAAAAAAACAGTTATCATGGGCAGACTGTGAGAAGCCAAAAAGTAGCAAATGTTTGCAAAATTCGGAGTTCCATTGTCGGCTGGCCTGCTTTAAACCATACAGAGATTTCTTTAATTTACAAACCTCTCCCTCTTTGATATTTTTGTAGCCTTCTGGAGGCAATAGGTAAATATCTTCATCTACAAAACCGTGCAAGAATGCATTGTTGATATCCAACTGATACACAGGCCAGTCCTTGGCAGAAGAAATAGCAAAAAAGATTCTGATTGTAACTGATTTTGCTACAGGAGAAAAACTATCAACATAATCGATACCAGCCACCTGAGTATACCCCTTCGCGACCAATCTAGCCTTGCATCTGTCCAGGCAACCATCTGGCTTCAATTTTGCCTTATAAACCCATTTGGATCCAATGGGATTTTTACCTGGAGGTAGAGGAACAACTTCCCAGGTCTGATTCTTCTCCAGAGCTGCAAGCTCATCCTCCATAGCTTGAATCCATTCAGTCTTAGTGCTAGCCTCTTTATAGGATTTTGGTTCTTGAATAGTAGATAAGTTGGCCAGAAACTGAGTATAGTGTGATTTAAAAAATGGAGATTTGGAAAAAGGATAAGTGTTTGGTGTATGGGAAGAAGACTTTGATGTATGTGATGAAGTATTAAAAGTGGAAATAGGAGATGTGCAAGACAGATTACTGACAAAATCTTTCATCCATGTAGGTGCAGATTTAGGTCTAGTGCTTTTCCTGGTTTGAGAGGAGTTCTGACTGGGAAGACAATGGTTTAAAGAAGTCATGGAGTCATCCAAGTGACTGGCATTTTCTTGACTGAAATGATAAGTGGCAGTGGGTTGGTTAATAACAGGGGAGTTACCAAAACTAGGCTGAATAAGATCTGGAATTTCAGTATTGGAATTCTGATTTTCAAGGTGAATATTGAATGAAGCATCATCCTCAAGAACCATCTCAGGCACAGGTAATGGCACAGAAGAATGGGAGTTATGAACTACTTTATAGGGAAAGACATGCTCGTGAAAAATAACATCCCTAGACACAAACACTTGCTTATTGATGAAATCATATACCTTAAAACCCTTTTGTCCCATGCTATATCCCAGAAAAATGCATTTAAAACTCCTTGGGGCAAATTTCTCTTTGAAAGGTTTTGTGTTAGTTGCAAAACATAAACAACCAAAGACTCTCAAATTCTTATAAGTGGGAACAGTTTTGTGCAAAATCTCAAAGGGGGTTTTCCAATTCAATATAACAGTGGGCAGTTTATTGATAATGTGAGTTGCCATCAAAATTGATTCTCCCCAAAACATTTTTGGCAAATTGGATTGAAACATAAGTGCTCTTGCTATTTGCAAGAGATGTTTATGTTTCCTCTCAACAACACCATTTTGTTGAGGTGTGTATGGACAACTTTTTTGATGATGAATACCATTTTCACCTAAGTACCTTTGCAATTCAAAATTTGTAAACTCGGTCCCATTATCAGTTCTCAAACACTTTATGCTCTTATTAAATTGTGTTTTAACCATTTTATGAAAATTTTTTAAGGTGTTAAGAACTTGTGTTTTATGCCGCATTAAGAATGTCCAAGTGCACCTACTAAAATCATCCACCATTGTCAAAAAATAATGTGCTCCATTAATAGATGTGTATTTATATGGTCCCCATAAATCCACGTGTAATATTTCAAAAATGTCAGCTGTTTTTATGTCACAATTGGGAAAGGATAATCTATGTTGTTTTGAAAAAGAGCAAATGTCACACGGTGAAAGAATTTCTTTATCAGAAAAATTCATTACTTTCAAGTATTGCATTACATTTTCAGAAGCATGTCCTAACCTTCTATGCCAAAGAGTGACAGACTCATCTTTGGCTTTATTGCCATCAACAGGAAAAGAAGTGACTGAAGAAGAAATATTACAAGAAGCAGAAATGTAGGACTTTATAGTAGATGCATAGAAGGAGGTCTTGTCAAGAGTGTATAGGTTCTTTATCAACCTTCCTACGGCCAATATCTTTTCAGTCAAGAGGTCCTGCAAAATGCAATGATCTTCCATGAAGATAAATTTCAGTTTTAAGGCCTTTGTTAACTTGCTAACAGACAGGAGATTGAATTTGAAGGTAGGAATATGAAGAGTGTCTGTGAGAATGATGTTGTCATCTAAATAAACGTTTCCAAAATGTTTGACAAAATTCACAGTGCCATCAGGTAGAAAAACGGGAATGTTTTTTTCAGCAGGTAAAGGAGTTTGCAGCAAAGAAATGTCATTACACATATGGTTAGAAGCTCCAGTATCTACTATCCACGATTTAGATCCTATAAAATTGGAAGCACTCAGAGCAGAATTAAAATCAAGTTTAAGAGTTGAACCTGCAAAATCATCAATATGAGCGAAATTGATAGTATTAGCTCCCTTTCCAATCATCATTTTCTTCAGTTCTTGTTGAATAATTCCTGACAGGTTACTATTACTGCACAGACCTTCAATTCCCCCAGAACTTGTTTCACTTCCCATTTCCAGTGGTGTGTCTACCATATGTGCAGTGAACCTTCCTCCAGCTTTCTTCTTTTGTTCATTCAATTGCTTAAACCAGTCAGGATACCCATTTAGCTTAAAACAGAACTCTCTGCTATGCCCTGTAGTGTTACAATGTGTGCATATTTGATTTCTCTTCTCCTCTTTACTCAGATCAATTCTTCTACCGAATCCTCTGCCTCCTCCAAAACGTCTATATCCTTGTGTTTTGACATTCATTGCACTCACTTCAGTATGTTCCACATACGATGTCTGAATTTCTCTCTGTTTTTCCACCCTCTGGATCATGGAGTAAGCCTTATTTACTGTTGGTAAAGGATCCATAACCAAGATCTGACTTCGTGTATGCTCATAATCGTCATTCAATCCCATGAGAAACTGCATAAGTCTATTGAATGAAGTCATCTCTGATACTGATTTTGCTGATCCACAGGTGCATTCAGGTATAGGCATTAGGAAGGTTAGCTCATCCCACAGTCTCTTCAATCTCGTGTAATATTCTGAAACAGACATGCTACCTTGTGAGATAGAACTGATTTCTCGCTGTATCTGGTACAGCATAGGACCGTTGCAGGTCCCAAATCTTTCCTCAATCTCCATCCATAATTCCCTGGCAGTGCTGGTATACAGAAAAGCCTCAACAATTTCCTTTGAAATAGAATTCAGCAGCCACGAAGTAATCATGTAATTAACTCTTAGCCAATTATCATAAGTCGGTGAGTTTCTTTCAGGTTCCTCCACACTACCATCAATAAGCCCTAATTTCATCTTAGCTCCAAGAGCAATTTTCACAGATCTGCTCCAAGCCAAAAAATTCTTACCAGTTAGAGGAATGGTAACCAATGTCATTCCTGGATGATCTGAGCTATGGAGGAATAGCGGATCTGAGTTATTTATCCCAATCTGCCTTTCATTTCCCTGATTCATCTGTTCGTTCCTCGCGTCTGTAGGTAGGAACTCAATATTTCGATTCCCAGCCATGGCAGCTCAATGTCTAGGGAATCCTTCTTCACCTTTAATGGACTCGTCGCTTGTAGTTCTGGAATCCCAGGATTTACCGCTCTGATACCATGTTCAAACAGAGAAATCAATTCTAAATTTATTACTTGAGCTCAAAGAGAAGCTACAGATCCAGTTCAACTTTATAGTCAAAAGAAAACGAGTGTAACTAACTAAAAACAAACTTATAACAATCAGGTCCCTGAACTATGAAACATGACTAATTAAGTCCTTTTAGTAATAACTTGTACACTACGATTTCCCCCCTAATTCCATTAACAGGAGAAAAGGATGTGTTACTTTGGGAAGAGGATTTGACGATGTTCACTGGTGGTGGTGTCCTAATTCGTCTGCTTTTTTATAACCCTTGAAACTCCCATTTCATTCCTAATTTAATAATGTACAACAGCGTATATTTTACGGCCTAGTTAAGAGCCCATTAACACTTTGAGAAGTAGAAACGAATTTCAATATGACTGATTTGAGTTTAGTTCTGCCCCTTGATTACTTTCTGGGATGACAGCAAGTCTTCTCCCCATTGGTGAGATTGATCCCATTCCTTTGTTCTTTGTCCAGCTACTCGGTCAATGAAGATGGAATCAGGGCATAGTCGGAGACATTTGTACAGTTAAAAAATATCAATCACATTCACTATCATTTTAGGATAAAGTTTTTGGTTTTTGTAGATATGTTTGCCTGTCAGAATTAAAAATTGGATTTGTTTGCCTTGGTTCGTAGTTAGTTGTTTTCTTCTCTTCAACGGCTTACTGCATACATGAGACAAGTGGACACGGCATTGTATTTTTATGTTGCTTATTTGGTATCACACTTGTCTTTGATCACTTTAAATATTTATCCACGGTTCAATTGGTCGTATTGCTAAACAATTATGTTTCAGGTTGGAAAGCGCATCCGGCAATTGACAAAACATAGAAGTGATAAAATCAAGGCAGTGGCTTCTGATGTGGTTGAAATATGGAAGAGCATAATTATTACAGAAACAATGAAAAACAAGAAGAACGGGACGATTGACAATGATGATTCTGTGAAGGCCGAGGGAGTTCAAGAGTCCAGTATACCAAATTCTGTTAAGGCTATGAAGTCGGATACTTCCTCTACTGTGAAAAAAGTTGAGAATATTGAAGTCCAAACTGCAGAGAATGTTGCTGGGGAATCCATACATGTCAAGAAAAAATTTAAAGAAGAGAAGACAAGAACTGAAGTGCGAAAACAAGCATCAGATCCCATTGGTCCTCCCAAACTGACTTCCATAATTTATTGCGAGGACTCGTTAAGGGACAAAATACGGGAAATGCTCGCAGAAGCCTTGTGCAAAGTCTCTAGTGAGGTCAATGATGATTTAAGGGATGAAGTAAATGCATCTGATCCTTATCGAGTTGCTGTCTTAGTGGAGACTGCAATGTTTGAGAAGTGGGGTAAATCAAATGGTGCCCAGAAGTTCAAGTACAGGTCAGTAATGTTCAACATCAAGGACCAAAATAACCCTGATTTTCGGAGAAAAGTTCTCCTTGGACATATTGAGACACGTAGGATTCTTGAATTGACACCAGAAGAAATGGCCAGTGACGAAAGGCAAATGGAGAACGAAAAAATTAAACAGAAAAAGTTGTTTGAATGTGAACAGGGAGGGCCTCCCAAAGCGAGTACCAACGAATTCACTTGTGGTAGGTGCAAGAAGAAGGAATGCACGTACTACCAGTTGCAGACTCGTAGTGCTGATGAGCCTATGACTACATTTGTAACTTGTGTAAACTGTAATAATAGCTGGAAGTTCTGATTTGGTTGATATTAGATTTTGAAGAATGAAAAATCCATATAGAAGATTTATAAGAAAAACTATTTCTTGTGAGAATTTTTTTTTTTTTTTTTACAGAAATATTGATCCTCAATATATATAGCAATAATGGAATAATTTCAAACTAACCTACTGCTACAAAATAGGAAAAAAGAATAAAGTTAACAACCCAACTAATCTCCTTCTAGATGATTCGTCTGTTGGTGTCTCGCTGGTGGTCCTTGCTGGAAGTTCCCTCGCTGGCTTTCTTCTTGCTGATTGTGTAAAGGCTGAGGCTGACTCGTATGCTCTAGCTGATTCAATCCTTCCAACTTCAATAGCCCCCCTGCAAGATGGAGAGTTACTCCCATCTTGGATAAGTGAGAATAAAAAGCTTGAGAATTCAACGCCTTAGTTAAAATGTCTGTAACTTGTGATGCACTAGGAACATGCTGAGCAACAGTGCTGCCATCTTGGAGTTTCTCTCGAACCAGGTGGCAGTCAAGTTCAATATGATTGGTTCTTTCATGGAACATCGGGATTGTGGCTATGTGAATAGCAGCCTTATTATCACAATTCAGAATGGCTGCTTGGGGATGCTCAACCTGTAAGTCTTTAGGTAAAAATCTGAGCCATGTTAATTCACAACAAAGGTTTGCCATAGCTCTATATTCTGCCTCAGTAGAGGATCTAGATACCACATGTTGTTTATTTGACTTCCACGATATTAAAGTTGTTTCCATGAAGACACAGTAGCGTGTTACTGATCTCCTGGTGTCCAAGAATGCTCCTCAATTTGAATCACAATATCCTTCCAGCTAAATTCCTGATTTTTGTAAGATAAAATAGTCTTTGTCCAGATGATTCCTTGATGTACCGCAGGACTTTGTGAGCAGCATGTAGATGTGTAATCTTTGGACTCCCCATGTATTGGCTTAACAGCTGCATTGAATATGTAAGATTAGGTCTTGTGATTGTCAAATATAAGAGCCTCCCTATTAACCTTCTGTAAAAAGATGGATTCGGTAGTAACTCTCTCTTCTTTACTAAGTTTCACATTCTAGTCAAGGGGTATCCTAGCTGGTCCAGAACCAATAGTGCCTGAATCTGCCAAGACATCTATAGCATATTTCCTTTGGCAAATATAAATCCCTTGTTTAGATCTTGCTACTTCAATGCCTAGGAAATATTTTAACTTTCCTAGATCCTTGATTTTGAACCTGTCATTGAGAGAGATTTTGAGTTTGTTCATGGTATTAACACAACTTCCGGCAATTATTATATCATCCACATACATTAGGATGGATGTGAAAGAATCACAAGCTGAATTAGTAAAAGGACTATAATCAGCCCTTAACCGAGTATATCCCTGCTCAATGAAGAAATTGGAGAGTTTGGAATACCATTGGCGTGAAGCCTACTTCAATCCATACAAGCTCTTACGTAATTTGCAAACTTTATTGTCACTGACATTATTGCATCTAGGAGGCAGTTCCATTTAGACGTCTTTCTTCAAGTCATAGTGCAGAAACTCGTTATTCACATCAAATTGGTACAAGCCCCATCCTTTGACTATGCCATTGCAAGCAAGGTTCTAATGGTGACAAGTTTAGCCGCAGGAGAGAAAGTTTCATGGTAATCGAGTCCCTTGTGTTGAGTGTACCCTTTTGCTACTAGACGGGTTTTGAGCCTTTCAACACTTCCATTGTCATTATATTTAACTTTGTATACCCACTTGCACCCTATGGCTTCTTTATCAGGTGGTAGGTCAGTCAAAACCTAAGTATCATTAAGTTCTACAGCTTCAATTTCAGCTCTCATGGCAGCACACCATTTAGGGGAAGTTGTGGCGTCTTGATAGTTTTTTGGCTCAAGATGATTTGTTATTGAGGCTACAAACTACAGTGAGATGTGGATAGCTTGTCATAAGACTAGCACTAAGAGGGAAAGTATTACCTGTAATGTTCACTTCCTTCTTCTTGTTGAGCTTCTGAAATGGGAAAGTTGAAGATACCTGATGACATATGAAGTCCTGCAAGTGAGGATAGCGATGTCAACGAGCCGAGCCGAGGCTGAGCCAAAAAAAAAAGCTCGAGCCGAGCCCGAGCTTTTTTGGACCGAGCTTTTTTTGACCCGAGCCGAGCTCGACCAAAAAAATGAGGCTCGGCCCGAGCTTTTGTCCCGAACCTTAGCGGGCCGAGCCAGCTCGGATTTTTTATTTTTTTTTCTTAGCTACCTTTGCAAAGGCGACTTCTTGTCAGCTCGTAATCAAAGAGTGCACTGTCGTCTCGATGCAGGTTGCTAGCTGCCCACGGGCAGGTTGCAAGCTGCCTGCTTGCTACTTGCAACAACTTCCTGCAACAAGGATGCTTGCTGCTGTAGCCTGCAGCAGCTGCTGCCTTCAAAATTTTATTTATTTATTTATTTTAATAGGAGGCTTGCCCGGGCCATGGGTCGGCTCGGGCTCGAGCCGACTCCCCAAAGTGGGGCTCGGTTCCACTGGCCTGGCTCGAGCTTTTTTCGAGCCGAGCCCGAGCCGTCCAAGCCTCGGAGCTTTTTTGCCACTGCTAAGTGAGGGGGTGTTTTTCTATTTTTGTTTGACCTATGAGGTAAATGAGTAACAGTTGAATGGTTTGGTTCCAAGTTATCAACATAAAGATTTAACTCATGATGATCAACAGATTTGTTTGATTCCAAGTTACAACTAGAGGTTTGTGCTAAATCTTGGCTGATGTTTATTTAAGAGTCAGGGGATGCTGTATAAGGTGGATTATTGAGGGTGTTATTCCTTGGTTTAGTGCTAAATGAGGGGATGACAGGATCATTAGGGATGTTGAGGTTCTGTGTAAAACTTAGATGATCAAAACTTGAAAGTGCGTATTACTTCTGCAGTTGGGATCTTTGAATGGGAAAATGCTCTCACAGAAGGCAACATTTCTTGAAATAAAGACCTTCTTGGTTTTTAAATCTAATAATCTATACCCCTTTACTCCAAAAGGATAGCCAATGAAGACACAACTTCTAGACCTAGCGTCAAACTTGTGCCTGCCATGGATAAGGGTGGTGGAAAAAGCCAGGCACCCAAACACTCTTAGGTGATCATAGTTAGGTTTGGTTTAAAACAACATTTCAAAAGGGCTTTTGTGTTTTAAGATGGGAGTTGGTATTCTATTTATAAGGTAAACAGCGGTTAACACAAAATCATTCCAATATCTTAAGGGAAGGCCACTTTGAAATTGTAGTACTCTAGCCACATTCAAGATATGTTGATGTTTCCTCTCTACCACTGCATTCTGTTATGGGGTTTCAACACATGTTGTTTGGTGTATTATTCCCTTTCTTAGATAAAAATCAGTCATGTTGAATTCTCCTCCATTATCTGTTCTAATGACTTTAATTTTGGCTTCAAATTGACTTTCAATCATAGTGCAAAATTTTTGTAAGGCTGTGGTTGCATCAGATTTAAATCTTAACATGAAAATCCATGTGCATCTACTAAAATCATCAACAATGGATAGAAAGTACTTAGAATCATCCCTGCTAAATTCATTACAAGGCCTCCATATGTTACAATGAATCAATTCAAAACATCTCACTGTTTTATGGTGACTGATATGGAAAGGCAATCTATATTGTTTTGCTAGAGGGCAAATGAAACAATGATTAATACCAGAAGATGTAGGTATGTTGAGTTTTCCATCAGGGCTAAAATGAGAATACGAGGAATGGCCTAATCTATAGTGCCATAGATCAGACTTCTTAAGATTATTGGCAAAAAATGTAGAATGGGAAGCAAAACACTTGAACTGATTGAAAGCTTCTGACAAGGCTGAAGGGGAGACTTGCTTTTGCACCATATGGTATAGATCATCTTTCACCTCACCTATTCTAGTCGTTCTCCAAGTTAAAAGGTCCTAAATAAAATAGTAGTTAGAGGAGAAGATAAGGCAACAATTCAGAGATTGAGCAAGTCTTTTTGTTGAAATTAAATTAAAGCTAAAGGTAGGAATGCAAAGAACATTATGCAGGGTAATAGTTTCTAAGATTTTGACAGTCCCTACATGCGTGACTGGAACCCTTTTTCCATTTGGTAAAACACAGAATAAGAGACTTTAGACTGAATAGATGTGAAGCATGAAATAGAGCAGATCATATGATCTGTAGCTCCTGTATTAAGGATCCATGGAGTATCACCAACATCTTCATGTTTGTGATAGAATACAGTCATGCTTAAGTATGTACCAGACATTTTATGAGTGAAATCGTTAGATGGAGAGGAGCTAGCAGGTGTTTGGTAATTGTTTGATGAAGAGGTGGAATGTTGAGGATTGGTTGTTGATCTGATGAGTGCCATAAGCTGAGAATATTGCTCTTGACTTAAGGATACTTGGCCTTTGTCTTTCACCTCATGTTGATTAGTCGTTGGTCCTATAGAAACCATATTGACAGCAGATCTTCCTTTATCATTTAGTCTGTGCCCTGGTGGGAATCCATGAAGTTTATAACACTCATCCACCGTATGACCTGGCATTTGACAATAAGTGCATGATGGTCTGTTTGGATTGGCCTTAAAACATCTGTCAAGTGAGTGGCCTGTGATTTTGTAACGGCTGCAGTAGTATTTGTCCTTTTTTATGTGATCGAGAGTTCTGGTTTTCTCCTTCCCTGAAACCTCTTCTTCTTAGAAAAACCATGGGATTAGAATTGACTGAGCTTGAACTAGATATCTCTCGCCTTTTCTACTCTTGTTGGACCAAGGAATACATCTCATTTAGACTAGGAAATGATTTAATCAGTAGAATCTGAGCCTTGATTTCCTTGTAAGATTCATTCAGTCCCATTAAGAACTTCATAACCCAATCTCTTTGTTGGTTTTGAACTATAGTCTTCATGCCTCCACATGTGCAGTTGGGAATGCTTTCATAATTCAACAGTTCATCTAAAAGGATTTTGAGCTTAGAGAAGTAGACATTCACAGGATCTTGGTTCTGCATCAATGTTGTGATGTCCTTCTTTACTTCAAAAATTAGTGGAGCATTTTGCTGGGAGAAACACTGCTCAAGATCATGCCAGAGAAGATGAACAGTTTCAACATAAATGGTGCTGCTCTTGATATATATTGCCATAGCATTTTGAATCCAGGTAATGACAATGTCATTACATCTCATCCAATGCTCCATTAATGGATAATTAGGGTCCTCTGGTTCACATAAAGTACCATCTATGAAGCCTAATTTGTTTTTGATCCTTAGTGCCCTTTTCATCGAACGACCCAAGAATAATAGTTATTGGATTCCAAAACATGAGTGGCCAGCATAACAGAACCTCCATCATTACTGCCAATGTAATATGGGCTGCTGGGGTGTGTTGGATCATATGAAAGGAATCCTAAATTCCTTCCATCTGTTGGTTGTTGATTTGGATTGGTGTTTGCAATTGTGTGAGGATTTATATCAGTTTGTTCCATTTTGGCTCTGATACCATATTACATTTTGAAGAATGAAAAATCCACATAGAAGTTTATGAGAAAAGCTATTTCATGAGAATTTTTTTATATTTTTATAGAAATATTGATCCTCAATATATACAGCAATAATAGAATAATTTCAAACTAACCTATTGCTACAAAACAGAAAAAAGAATAAAGTTAACAACCCAACTAATCTCCTTCTAGATGATTACTCTGTTGGTGTCTCGTTGGTGGTCCCTGCTGGAAGTTCCCTCGCTGGCCTTCTTCTTGCTAATTGTGTAAAGGCTGGGGTTGACTCATATGCTCCATCTGATTCAATCCTTCCAACTTCAATAGTTGATGATTTCGAGCATGATTAATTCATTTTTCATTGGTATTAACCTTTGTAATCCTGGACGTTCTGTATTCTGTGCGGCTATTATGTTGTAGGATATTTTCTTAGGACTCTAAGTTCTACAAATGACAGTTTTTCATATTAACATTTTACTCTTCTTTTATCTTTGTTTGCACTCCTATAATAGGAGATGTAAAACCTTTTGTTTAAGCATGGTTTGAACTTTTCGTGGACATATGAGATGTGTTTTACAGATCTACAGTGCTTTTGTGCTTGAATCTCGTTTATTTTCTCAAGTTCCTACCTTGAAAAGGGTGTACAGTTAATAATCTAACATATATGTCCTTAGAGGCAGACATTTTAATCGGAACCAAATCTGTTGAACCAAAATTGAAGGTTTAGATTCGATTTCAAGAAAGAAAAATATTTAGGAATCGGAATTGAGAATCGATCGGATTCCGAACAATTCTTGGTTTTTGAAATAGAATCATGGATGCCTGATCTATAACCAAATTTGGCGCGCGCGCACACTCACACACACACACACATATATATGTATATTTTTTTTACAATGTATTAACCGTGATCCAATGACATGCACTATTTTGAAAAATAAATTTATGTTGCTTTTAGCATTTATAAAAGCTAGTACCTCCTTATTGTTGATTTCTAATTTTTTTATTTGTTTTTTTGGATATGTAATTTTGTGTTTATGCTCTGTCACATATTAGATACTGAATGCTATTTAGGTAGAGGTGTCAATTTGGGTGGTCCGGGCCAGGTCGGCCAGCCAACATATGAGCCTGGTAATGGCCCGCATGAAAAAAGCCCACCCACTACGGATTCCAGGCCGGTTCCAGGTCAACCCACAAATTTTGGATTACAACCCAGACCCACCCGTTGACCCATCCGGGTCAAGTCCATGTGGATCACGGGTCACGATTTGTTCCGGTTCCGTATTATTGTATAAATAAAATTATAAAAATATAGAATTTTTCATTTTTATAGCAAAAAATATTTTTTTCTGTTAAATGTAAACTAAAAATTGAACAAAATGATAAATTCATATTTATACCAAAAAATATTTACATAAAATTCAAATTTAATGTTACACGAATTATTTATAACTTTGCAAAGTTAAATTTAACTTAAACAAATAACAACTAAATGTATTTCTAATTACTATTATCAAATATTAATTTCTAATCACATGCTTGCCAGCTTGCTGCAGGCTGTAGCAAGCTAGCTAGGGAGAGGCTCTCCCCCCCGTTTTCAAATTAAAAAAAAGGAAAAAAAATTCACGGGCTAGCGGGTTAATTGCGGCCCGTGAACATGCAACCCGCGCAACCCGTAAGTCACATCTCTTTGATCTGTGAATCACCCGCTCGGGTCACGGATCGGCTTGCGGTCCCGGGTCGATCCAGGTCGATTTTCACGGGTCTGGTCGGCCCGTCCGTCTTGACAACTCTATATTTTGGTGACATAATTTATTTCTTCTATTTTTGCTAGATATTGAAAGAAAATTTATATTGTGAGTTCACGAATTTTTAAAAAATTATTAGGAATAGAATTAAATCCAAATTGAAATCGACGGTTCGAATTTAGATTTGGTTCTATTAACTAAATGGACCCGAATGGTTCCATTTATAATGGGTGATTCTGAAAATTAAAAGAGGAAATTACATAATTCCAGGTATTTCAACTTTAGAGTGCAAAAATCAGGTGAGACTATTTTTTAATCAAAATTCAGGTATTGATTTAAAAATTAAATATTACTCCCACCCTACCTAATCCTAAACCCTAAATCAATTTTCATCTACCTCTCATTCTCTCCTCGTCTCTCTCTACCCTCTCCATTTTCTTTAGATTGTCGTCACCATTGAGGAGCTCCCGTCGCCGGAGAGTCGAGCAGGGGCTTCATCGCTGCTGTACTACGCTGCGTTGTGAGTGGAGCAGTGGCTTCAAAATTCAACCGATCTATAGCTGTTATAACTCCGATCGGTCAGATCCAGATCTACGTGTATAGCGAGGTGTGATGTGGTGGTGGTGGTGGAGACGCCGCGTTGGTGTTGACAGTGTTGGCGCTACACGGAGGTAGCTACAGGATTTGTGAATGACATTGGTGTTGCGTCGTGGTGCTAGGGACATTTTCAGACGGATCTGTGGCTGCCGCAGGGCGTTGCTGATGTGAAGGTAGGTGGTAATTCTGCAGGTGGTGGCGTAGGGGTAACGGCGTAGTAGTTTGACTGTGTAGTTTTATTGGTGTGTGCAGTTAATGGTGGTGGCCGTGTGGTGTGGCCTTGACGGGTGTGGGTTTTTTGTTGGGTGGTGGTTGTGCCATGATGCAGATTGTTAGTGGTGGTGGTTGATGGTAGCTGCTGGTCGAAGATTCGATAGTGGTCGTGGCTGTATTTTTGTTGCCAGTTGATTGGATTTGGTGGTGACGATTTGGTGGTGGTGATGTGGTGTTGGTGTCAGTGTCGGTGGTGGTGGTGTTGTCGTCGTGGTGGTGATAGTGACGGGATGGTGGTGGATTTTGCAACGGCGAAGACGAGTAGAGGCGGTGGCGGTAGAGTCGAGGACGGTGGTGTGTGACCACTATTTGGTGTCTGTGACCAATTACTTGGTTACATGTGACCAAGTATTAAACTGTGACGCTAAAATTTGATAACCTGTGACTTGAAAAGTAATTTGTGACCAACAAATCTGGAAAACTGTGATCAATAGATAAATCGGGACCTGTAATTTTTTTTATTTATGACCAATAAAATAAACTGTGACCTATAATTTGGAAATCTATGACCAATTAATTTGGAAATCTATGACTGTATGACATATAAATTTTGATATGTGACCAACTAATTTTGAAATTTGTGACCAACGAATTAATTGTGATCTAAAAAATTTTTGAGCTATGACCTTAAATTGTAAATCTGTGATCGGAATAGTCGCCGAAACGGTCGTTGGAATAGGAGTAGTCGCCGAAACGGTCGTTGGAACAATCGCCGGAGAAGAGTGGTGGTCGGAATGGTCGCCGGAATAGTCCCCGGAGCGATATAAGTGGTGCATGTGGGTGGGTTAATTATATTAAATTAGAATTAAATATTTAATAATAAATAGATTTAATAATTTATTATTTTATAAATAAAAAAATCTGATTTTTGAATTGACGTAAAATATACATCTTATTTATGAAATTTTCCCAAATTAAAATGTTTGTATAGATCCACAGAAACGTCCAAACCAATATGTCCCAAAAAAAGTGTAATATAACGTATTACAAGATATTTCACAGAGATATGAGTTGCCTCCTTATTCATTTTTGGTTATACTGTGCATTGAATGGATTCTCAATTTTCATGAGATTTAGGTTCTCGATCTTTAATACTCGTAGTATTTAAAGTTTTAAGTGTAAAATATATTGTTTGTTTGTTTGTTTTTTTTTTTTAAATTAGAGGCAACTGTATGGTCATTTTGTTATTTTTAATTAGAGGTACTTTGATCTGTTTATTTATTTATAATGGTAAAGTTATAAATATTTATATTTTTTTTTTGTCCAAAATGTGTTATTTTACCAACATACGGAGTGCAGTATGCAAACTCTTGGTACGCAAATTGTAAATACACCCAGGGCTATTTTGTAAATTTCTCCTTTCAAAAATAATTTTTACGTGCTGAGAGCCCGTTTGACGATCATTTTCGTAGAAAAAAGAATTTTGAATAGTGACTTTTAAGAGAATATGTCGTTAAAATAGGAAAAGGTTTTTGGTATACGTATATAATATTTTATTGTGTAAATGATTGAAAATAATATTGTACCAAACCATAAAATAAATAATTGTGCTATACAAATAGGTTCAAAGACATGTTTAAAAGCAGGGTGGATACGTGTCGAGACATGATTGGACAGTTTGACAAAAATAAAAACACAACCTGCAATTATTATCTGATACATCACCCTATCCTTCCATCATTGTTCTTGAGCCTGTCCAAAGAGCATTATTCTAAAATAAACTAAAGATTGTCAAACGAGTACTAAATTATCGATTCGACCTGGCCCGGCCTTATGGAAACGGCTGTTAAAAAACAGATACAGTTGGCATTCCCTCATTGGTAGTTAAAAAAAATTTAAAAGAAAAAAACTACCGAATTATGCTACTTGTATAGAGGTGGTTTACAAAAGTGTGTTGATAAACTGATGTGGGAAGATTTAGGTCATTGATTTCAAAAACTGTTTTTTAAATAATTGGCTAAGACGTTGCTAACACTTATTTTGTAAATCAATTTTGTAATCTAACTTTGTGCAAGATGACTCAAAACTACCAATCCACATATGCCACTTGGAAAAGCTTCTGTTTGACCTTGTTTGTTCAGCCTTATTCAAATTGGAATCCTGGTTGGATTTAGCCACTTGCCCGTGACCTGCATTCACTACCCGCCTCCGCCTAGCACTGCCGTCCTTCATCCTCCGTACATTTATTTCACAGGTGCGCCCCCATTAACTAATTTTCTCTGCCTCGCGTCGTTGAAAACTCATTAATTTGTGTTTTTAGCCGTTTAATGCTTTGGTTTTTCTTGAATTCGCGTTTCATGATGTTACTTGATAAATTTATTTGACGTCTTTATTATTTCTATTTTTAAATCATTCCTTTTATTTTTATTTTTATTTAGGGCTTCCAGTGTTATTCTTTGTAACATCGTGTTTCTTTGGGAATTCATTGTTGAAGCTACATGATAATACTAAGCAAGAATTTAATTGTAGATGATGAGGATAATGTGTGTAACAAGCTCTTTGTTTTCCCCCCGTGGTTTAACAAAAAATGAAATCAGAACTAACAAAACATAGATTTTATTGTTAAAGTATTGTTTACGAATTACCAGAATTTATGATTGCGTAGTAACACTTTTCTTTTCAACACTAGCGCCCCTAGTTCAAAATCTCTCATCCAAAAGTAAACCTTCCCATAAGCCAATAGCACATAGAACAAGATGTTAGGAGTAGTGGTGGCAGTAGTTCTTCTTACGTGCATCCACCTTGGGGATTGGGGGCTTGCCTTTTAATCTAATGGGATTGATTCTTAATTATTGTATATAGCTTAAGTGATATTTTGCAACTGTTTGGATCAATGGTAGCTTGTTATTGGATACAGTAGTAATGTTTATGGGGGTAAAACCCATGGTTTATATACGAGGGCTCAAAAATCCTAAAATAAGAGATTTAAGTTGATTTTGCATTTTGGAAAAAAATAAAAAATGACATGTATCCTAGAGATTTTATTGTGTTGGTATGTTAGATGCCCATACTCCACCCTAGCAGGAGTTTCTGTCTTTGTAATGTTGAGCAATTTTTCAGTGACTGCAGCTTGAAATCTTATATTTTCCTAGTTAAGAACCAAAATTGTTGATTTCAGCTAAAAAATAAACGTTTTGTTATCGTTTCTTCCAAATTCATAGTGTTGGTTCGATTTTAGAATAGGTTTGTAAGTGGTGGAGGATAGTTGCTGTTCGTGGAGGGATATCAGTAGTAGAGGTTAATAGCCAGTGGAGGAAGGTTCAGTGGAAATAGGTAATTACTTTGTAAACTTTTATCTTCTGTGGAAGAAGTGCTCATTTAACATGCACAGCAAAAGAAACTGAGGGTTATGTCACGGAGCATAATTTTTTGAAATATACTATTTTAATTTCTTCTCTTTGAAAGGCCGCAAGGTAATTTTTCTCCTTCGAAGCTTCTACGTAATAGTATAGACAATTGGCATTTACATAGAAGGTCTGGGCTTGGAACATATAATTTTGTGGGTCAGGTCATTTTTTGCAGTGACCATCAAAAGGGTCATTTGTGTTACTGGGATTGATAAATATTGTAATTTTTGAAAGGTTATATTTCTTGAATGTGATTTTGACAGTTTGTTTGATGTGTGAGCCTGTTTGTGTCCGTGTGGATGATAGAGAGGGAGAGCTGTGGTGGTAGGCGCCGTGAGGATTCTATGTGGTTCTGAGAATTGTTGTGCTGGAGTGTGTGGTGGAGCCATATTGGGCAAGGGGAGGTGTAGTGGCCCCCACAAACTTGTTGCTTTTTTTTCTTTAAAATTGAAAACAAATATACGTCTTCTGGATACATTTTGTAAATCTCTCTTCAGAAAGCTAAACCCCCAACCACCAAACATACCATAAAGCCAAAACCTTGGCTGTTTTCTTCGTATTTCAGTTTTTAGTTTTGAGTTTTGAATTCATTTTGAATTTTGTGTTTTGATTGTCCATTTTGAGATTGTTGAAAAACCGTTATTTTTGTCATTTTGAATTTTTTTTTTCAAAAATAAAAAAAATGAAATTTTGGCTTGGTTTTAATTGAAAACAGCCAAAACGACTTTTTTGGTGTTTTTCGTTTTTTTTGTAAATTTTAAACTCGTATTTAAAAATAGGTAAGTAAATGTGTTTTCAGTGTTCGAAAATTGAAAACTGAAAATGACCCGAAAACATAAAAGAGAACATGCCCTAAACATTTCTAACTCTCTCTTGGGCCTTGGATGTTGACTATTGTACTACTGCCAGAAAAGTTTATCAGCAGTGCAATCTTAATCTTCTACACAATCAGCATTTGAGTTTTCTTGTTGAAGGTGTATGCTATATTTATTTTGCTTTCTCTTAAAAGGTAAAGAAGAAATTTCAATCTTTGCATTTTTAAATTCCATTTCTGAATGCCAATTTATTGTTATTATGTTGTTTAAAAATATTTCGCGACATAATTTACCATCAAAAAGGCAAAAATCCTGGCTCCATCTCTCATTGGTGTTGTGGGTAAAGATGTCATGAAGCAGCTGGTGGAGGAGATTAGCACCTGTGGAAGTTACTGGCGAAGGACATATGGTGAAGGACGGTGGAAAAAGATGGGAAAAAGTAGTTAATGGTAGTTTTGGGCCCGACGTGGGGGTGTGGGCTGAAATTCTACCTGTTGGTTAGAATGACTAATACCTTTTTCTTTTTGGGTGGGGCTGGGGGCTGGAGGTGGGAAATTGGAGAACATGGGTCACTGGGAATTGGGATGGCTATGCTTGGGACTCAACTATACCAAACATGGAATCGGGAATAGACCATGGGGAATAGACTAGGGAATGCTGATTCATTCCTGCATACCGTTTTCCACCTGAAACTGATGGCAATGCTTCATGTAGGAACTTGCCCGACTGGTCATGACGTCTGTGCTTAGCAGTTTTGTATAGAATTTTGATATTACGTTTTTTTTTAACACCCCTTTTCCTCTTTTGAACTGTTCCTATTCGGCAGAAGTAAAAAGTAACGAAATGAGAGGGAGGAAGAATCTCAAGAGGGCAGTTGAGGAAGAGACGGTGACTCTTCAACAGGACCAAAGTATAATGCAAGTTGTGGATCTCAGGGGCTCCAATCTTATTGAGGTATACTTGCTCTTTCTAAGTGACACTGGTTTTCAAATTAGAGTCTCTGCCAAAACTTATAATCTGTATATGAAGGTGATGGATGCAAAAGGCCAAAAATCACTAGCAATTTTTCCAGCAAAATTCCAGAAAAGCATGTGGATTAAACGAGGTTTATTCCACTTCCATAAATATTGATAAATGTATTGAAATTTATGCTTCCATAGGAGTCTCAGCTTGGCTCACTGACCCTCGGGATTGGCTCAGCTCACTTTAGGGTGAGCCAAGCATGAGCAAGCTCGTTTCCAAAAAAGTTGGCTTGGCTCGTCCCACCAACTCTCCTGGTGGTGGGGCCCGATTTTAATTTTTTTGTAATTCAATTGAAATTTTTATTTTTGTTCGGTATGTAATCCCATTGCAATGTAATAGTGACTTGAAAAATCTATTTTTTTTAGTGTTTAATAAAAGAAATTTAAAGTTGTAAAAACCCTTCTCTTTTATCTAGGCTTGGGATCAGCTACTTGATATGTTAATGGAGTTAAAATTTTACAAGAGTCACTATTTCGTAAATAATTTGAAAGGTTAAAATTTAATTGTAGAAATAAAATAATAAAATACTCTTCCTTTATCCGAATTTGGGACCGTCTACATTATTTATACATTGATGTTTTCATCCCAAGTAAAACGGGCTCCTCAAGATAGGAATGAAAACTTCATTGCCCAAGTTTTCATGGAAAATTACATTGAAGAGCCTGTCTTACTTGGATGAAAACTATCTTTTCAAAGTGATTGAGGAAATTCCAACGAAACTTGATGTGTATTGAGACTTGAAAGTGAAATTAGAGAAGTGTGAAAACTTTGAAGTGAAAATGTAGTATTTATTGGTGAAAATTTATAAATTAATGGTTTTTTTTTAAACCATAAATTAATTTTTAAGAAAGCAGTCAATTTAAAACTTAAGAATTTTTTTATGTTGGCTCGCAAGCTGCACCCGAGCTGGCTCGCTAGCCATATCGTAAAAATCTGGCTTTGCTCACCCCGTTTGACACCCCTATGCTGCCATTATCTAATCTAGGCTTGCATATCTGTTTCAAATGGATTTTTCTTAATATCTAGATGGCCAATGCTATTTTCTTTGAAATTATTTTCCTGAGTTAATGGGATGATGACTCTTTTGGTTTTTATGATAGGGAACTTTGTTGTGGCCGACGAAAGTGGGAGAGAAGAGGCAGTCGAGTCTGGTAGAAAAGTTGGGTGCATCATTACGCAAGTACTCTACCATGTACAAGTTCGTCTGCTTCAAAAATCTCCAAACTGGTATATACTTATCCTAAATTCTTTCTATATATGAAATAGTTTATCAAGGACGGTCCATGTGTGATGATCATGAAAAATCCTTTTTGGTGTCAATTGTGCCGATTTTCTGCATCTGACCTTTAGTAGCTTTTCTATACGGCTTGTGAAGAACCATCATGTAACTTGTATCTTTTTAGTATTCTTGATAGAGCATGTTTGGATGATCTAAAAATTATAAATTTACTTATTAAGTAAATTTTTGTTTTCAAATGTTTGAATTGATTACTTTTTTTCCTACGTTTAAGATAAAAAAAAAAAAAGGTAGATTGTAGGCATCTGAAATAAATAACTTATTTCCAACTTTGATCAATAAATGGACCAAGTCCCTGATGCAATTGCTGGTGGTGTAATGAGCGGTTTGCATTTCAAGATTTCTTGGGATAGAAGAACGAAGCAGTTTATGTTGCTAAATTGAGATGTATGTGTGTCAGTTTGTAAATGAAGGTTGCATAGTTCTGTTTTTATTTTAAGTCGTTCAAGACGAATTGCATCTGCTGAGCATAATTTTTACTGTGTGCTACATCGTCAAAAAGATAAAGAGAAGAATGGATCTCGACTTTTAACTTGTGCTTGTTGCTGGCTATTGATGCAGGCCAGAAGCTTTCAAATCTACGCCCTTAGCTAACTCGAAGCTAGATTCGCAATCACATACATCCAAATACGATGATTCTGAAAGTTTGACAGATGATGATGGACTCCCACCATTGGAAGCCAATACAAACAGAATAAATCCTCTTCAGACGCAGTTGGATACGGATTCTGAATCAGATTCAGACTAGTCTTAAATCTCATATTGTGACAGTATTTAAGCTCGTGTGAACAGAAGTGTATTCTTATATTTTTATCCATTTGAGTACAGATTGCAAGATGATTTATTGGAGTGTTCTGCCCTAATTTATTCTCAAAATCCTAGTTAACACGACGAAAGATGTTAAAGTGAGCTAGAATGGCAAAATGCCCTTTCGAGTAGATTTAGAGCAGGGACGGGGAACATGGTCCTTGCCCCCAACTCTTATGTTCTATTTTAGTTTAGTACATTGTATTTTACCCTTTTTAATTTCACCTCATTTTATTTTATTTTATTTAAAAGGGAGGAAACGAGGATCTATTGCCTTGCCTTCCGGAAATTTTGGCAGGAGGAACGGGAAGGGTCCTGGTCTGTTTTGGAAATATCGTCAGGGGCTTCGGCCAGTTGCCATACCTAAAGAGAGCAGCATGATTGGCTGGTTAAAATTAACAGAAAATTAAGCAAATTCCTACATTTTAACAATACTTTTCAAATATCAGATCTTAAACTTTTCTTTTCATAAATCAGGTGTTAATTAATATTTTAATAATATCAAATATATGACTTTGTTAATAAATATTTATTATAAGCCCTCTCTCTCTCTCTCTCTCTCTCTCTCTCTCTCTCCCTCCCCCCCCCCCTCCCCTCCCCTCCCCCATTCATCCCAACCCCAATCACATTTCCAAAATCAAAATCACAAAAAACCCTCTTCCATTTCTCAATCTTTTCTCTATCACCCACCCCTCTATATTTTGGAGCCCCAATGGCGACTCGCATCGCACACTAAGGCGCCGCTACTTGTGGTGCAGCAGCAGCGCACCGCTGTGAGAAGTGGCGCCGCAAGACCGAATCAAGGCGAAGTGTAGTTTCAAAACTCTGCAGAGTTAAAGACGACCAACAGAGTGTATATCATGTTTAGTTCGATTATTCCACTAGTTCTTCCATAGTTGATGAGGATTTAAATGATGTCATTTCGGATGCATCGACTTTGTCTAATTCTTTTGGAAGATACGCTGGTGGTAGTGGTGAAGTCATTGTGAGTTTGGCAATAAAAAGGCAAAGCCTCTCACATTTTCAAATGAAGTTTGAAAATTCTCTCCTCGTTGATCAATTGCTTCAAATTAAACTGAAGCAATCTGCAATGTTCTACCTTCTTCTTCAGGTCACGTAGAGCTGCTAATATCTTCCATGTCTGGTTGTGTGTTTGAGTTTGGGTTTGATCTATAAGTGGAATGGTGAGGGTGTTAGTAGTGGAGGAGGGCCGGCGACTTGCCCAATTGTTTAAGTTTCAGTAGTAGTTAGAGTTGTGGGGATTGTGTTGGTGGTAAGGTTAGCCGCCTTTTCAGTCGTTTGATTGTGATCGATTGTGACTTGAGATTGACCTGGTCACAAACAGTCACACTCAACACAAATTTGGTCACAGTTAGTCACATTGAATACACACTTGGTCACAATTAGTCACATACAGTCACACCGAACACAATTTTTTTTTTTTCCTGTAATTTTTTTAGGAGGTAGAGGCAGGGGGGTGGTGGTGGTAGGTGGATCTGTGGGTTGGGGGATATGATTTTCAATTTTTAATTTTCTGGACATTTTGAAATCGTCGGAGCAGTTAGTCGGGCCGTCGTCGGAGCAAGTACGGAGATGGGGGGAAGGTGGTGTTGTGGGGTGGGTGAGGTGTCATGGGGTGTAAATAATTAATGTATATTATATTATATTTTAATATTTAATAAATTTATTTACTACCTAATTTTTGAAATATTTTAATAAGTTTGTTATTTATGAAATGTAAACTTTAAAACTACGAATTATGTATTGTTCCCTAAAATTAGTTGTTTTCTTTGTGAACATATTTTAGAAGTTATTTTTTGTTCAAAATGATTTCCATTTCCTTTTAACATTGATGTGCAATGGTGAATAGTATGTTAATGATGTTTAAAACGAAAATTGTTACGTGGGGGAATTCCGCTCTGTGGGGGAAATAATAGCCCACTTGGCTATACTTCAAATTAATTTATTAAGAATTAGTAAAATTAATATATACTCTTAGTCCTTATTTGGTAGTTTAAAATCAAAGTTTTAATCAATAATTAGTTTTAACTATACATTTCAATGAATCAACAATTTTTTAATCACAAATATAATTAACTTTTATCAAAATTTATTAATAAATTTCATTTTAAGACTTAATATATTTTTGTACTTATTTATAATATTAAAATAAATATATAAGTCAAAAATTTAAATTTTACGTACTCTCATGTACATTTTGTATGTAATGTGTGTTTGGGTGTCATTTTTGTCCGAAGAATTCATTTTCCAATCACTTCGGTATGCCCACCATTGAATTATTTAACGTGTGTTTGGGTGTCATTTGTATTTGATTATTGATAGTTATCTTTGATTTTCAATTATATCCCTACTTTTGGTTGGATGCGTGCATGTTTTGTTTTGGAGGAAAGGGCAAAATTGGTAAAGTGAAATCAAAGCTCATTAATGGTGCAGTTTCATGTCACTTTTGTGTCAAAGGAAGTGGATAAAATTTCTTCTAAAAATACAAAAAATTTGATTTCAAACGAGGTCTTAATAATTTGTTGTCATCGGTTCAATCCCAATTCTATTTTGATAGAATTGTTTAATTCTCAACCTTTTTACTTTTTTGGACCGAAAATCTAGCAGAGTTTTATAACATTGAGAAAAGAATTTTGTTAGAGAGCCAAGGTCAATGCAGCCCTGTCTCTACATGTGCCCTCTATTGACTGGGAGTATGCCCTCGTATACTCCCAGCCAATAGAGGGTGCCACATGCACCCACTGTTCGTCCAACGCCCACGTGGCTCTGGACGAATAGCAAAACTCTTAGAGAGAAATAGAGTCGTAGAGAAAGTTGTTAAGGAGAAAATGATGGGACTATGAGCATCTGTATGAAAACTATTATTTGATTTTTTTTAAATATTCATTTTTAACTATACATTTACAAAGTAAAGTGTTCTACACATAAGTTTATTTTTATTTTTAATCACATATTTTAAAAAATATTAGTATTTAAAACATTCTATTGGTCAAATAATGACCGTCAAAGGGGCTGAGTGAGTGTGATTTGGTCAATCATAGGGATGACAAAAAAGTTCGTCGGCTCGGAAGGTTCATGCTCGACTCGAAAAAAGCTCGGGCCGAGCCCCATTTTGGGGCGTCAGCTCGAGCCTGGGCGACCATTATTATATCTATAAAAAAATTAAAAATTAATTTTTTTTTAAAGAGCTGCCTTTGCGCAGCTGAAAAATAGCACTTTCTAGTAGCAATTAATTTAAAAAAAAAAAAATCAAAAAAACCCGAGTCGGCTCGACCCGCTCAGGCCAGGACAGAAAGCTCGGGCCGAGCCTCATTTTTTTGATGGGCTTTGCTCAACTCGGACTCCAAAAACTCGGTCAAAAAAAACTCGAGCCGAACCCAAGCTTTTTTTTTTCGGCTCGGCTCGTTGAGATAGCTAGTCAATCCTTCGTTGGATAAAGTACCAAAAAATAAATTATTGAAAAAAAACTTCAGATGCACGGTCCCTGCACGTGCCACGTGGTGCCTCAATTTTCTCTATTTTGTTACAAGATTTTTTCCTTTAATGACGGCGTCGTTTTTCTGTGCCTCTTCTTTTTCCAGTTCACTCTCCGGCACGTCCTCGCCGTCGCTTTCCCGCGCAATTAATTGACGAGAAAATTGGAGATTTATTCATTTTGAAATTAAGCATTGTTCCCCTAAATTGATTAAAAGAAACAATATATCAAGTTCGAATTCACTATTTATTTAATTACTGTAAGAGTCTAAAGGTAGAGAGATATACGGACATGACGACAGTTTCAGCTTTTAGAGGCGTTCGCTTACCTATATTTCAGCATTCTCAGGTACAATTCTCTACTTATAATTTATTTATTTATGATTATTTGCGTGTGTAATAGTTTTGTTGTCAATGGAAAATAATTGATTTGCTGATTATGTGTGGATTACAGTTGCCAGTACCTGTAACCATATCTGGTATACCAACAAGAAAGCTCAAATATCGGTCCAATGGATTCACTCTCTTTGCTCGATATTCTCGGTCCCAGGATCTCTTCACCTCTCGTCTTCAAGGTAATACACATTTTATATTTGTGTAATTTTGATACTCAATGAATTAATTTGTTTATTGATTTTGGTCACTAAAATGTTATTTGACGAATATCGAACACTTTTGTTGTTTTATTTTTGGTTAAATAATATCTGACAACGCTTGGTTTTGTTTTTAATGTTTACTCTGTAAGTAGAGGCATGGAATTGGGGTATTCAGAAATAGAATCAGTGGAATTTAGTTTGGATTTAATTGCCCATTAGCTACTAGCATTTTCATGCTTCGTATTGTATATGACCAATAAGGCATCATCACTTATTCTCGGTTCTGATAGTTGGCCCCTTATGATTATTTTTCATAATTCAGAGTCAAAGATAGTTAAATGGTGCGGAAGCGTTTAGAAATTCTTGTAAGAAGAATTAAAAATAAGAATTATATTGGAATAATCTTGCTTTGTATTAATATATGATTGATTGATAAAAAAGTGTACAATACCCCTATATTTATAGGCAAAATTATTCTCTTATCCTATTAATAAAAGGAAACTAAAATAAGGAAACTAATAAAATCATAATCTAATTAAAATCATATTCTAATAAATAAATAAAAGAAATCCTATTCTAAACAAGAAATAAGAATAAAAAAGATAAAACCTATTAGAATTAGAAAAGATAATCATGATTAATAGTTTCCCACTACAATTGTGATTTATGTACTACATCAATCCCCTCCACTTGAATAAAACCTGTCCTTGAGTTTTCTTGAAGAAAAAATCAATCAATCCGGAGGAAAATACTCAAAAATTTCTACAAATATCGATATTGAAAAAATGATTATTTCTTGATGTACTCGATAAATTCCATTATATTCTTCAGTTGCATTATTCAAAGTCAACTTTGTTCCTATCATGCTTGTTATATTTTTTTCACGGATAATTTGCAAATGACATTCCTTAAAAAACGAAGCATGATTTGATTTCTCATCATTGAGTTCGCTCTCGATAGAGGCCATTTGTGCTATTTTCAATTCTTCGTACTTCTCACATTTTGTTGTAATGTTTAGTGATACTTTTTTCAACACAAAAGAATTGGTATGCGGATTCAAATCCTCACTGTTCATGTTTTCTTTATTTTTATACAATTCTTTGACACTAAAGCTGTAGAGAAGGTCAACACAATTTTTATTCTCAATTTGATAATCTTCACTTTTGACTCCTTCGTTATTGCAAAATTTAATTTTTTCCTCTCATGTTGGACACTTCTGATCTTCAACTTGTTCATCCTTGGAGTGCTGCTCGATCTTGAAGTTTTCAATTGTAGTTTTCATATATAAGGAATCAACAGGTCTCAGATTTTCAACTTACACATGCGCTTCTTTTTCTGTTTTAGTAACATGGTTAGTAACATCCTAATTATTTTGAATTACTTCTTTTTCAGCCTCATCATCTGCTTTATAAGCCTTTTTCTTTTTGTCATTCATAAATTCTTCGTCACATGACACCAAGACAATCTTTTTATCGTACCACCTAAACACATATCTATTATCTCGACCTACGTAAGTGACATCTACATCATAGTACCATGGTTGTCCCCAAAGTACATGACAATTGTCCATCTCTACCACGTTACATATAATCTCATCTTTTTAGTACTTCCAATAGAAAGTGAAATTTTACATACCTCCATATTTTGAGTTTCTTGCCCCTGTGAAGCTTGATAGCAAGATGAATATTTTTCAGTTTTCAAATTTAAAGCTTTCACCAATGCTTTGGACACCAAGTTCTGACTACTTTTATGATTTATTATCACTTTGCATACTTTGTTGTTGATGGTGCATCGTGTTTTAAAAAATTTGTTGCGCTTCAAATTGGACTCTTTTATATTTTGTCGATAGACTTTCGTAGAATCCTTGATAACTTGTGTGTATTCAAATTTAGCTGGGACTCGAGGAAACTCTCTAACCACCTGTTGCCGTATTTTAATCTTGTTGAAGCAACCAACATTCATAGCAGTTAAAGTCTGCAAATTCTTGTTAGCTTGCTTCTCTATGGGATCGCGATTCCTTTCAAGACTCAACGCAGTCACCATCTGCGTGATGTTATGAAGGGTTTCATCGATCCCCTCGATTCGTTGTTCGAGTTTGTCGAGCCTCCATTCGTCGTCGACGGTTTGACTGCCACCAGGACCATCGTCGGCCATCAGATTGTGATGAATTCCTTGCTCTGATACCAATTTTGGTGCGAAAGCATTTAGAAATTCTTGTAATAAGAATTGAAAATAAGAATTTTATTGGAATAATCTTGTTTTGTATTGATATATGATTGATTGATCAAAAAGTGTACAATACCCCTATATTTATAGGCAAAATTATTCTCTAATCCTATTAATGAAAGGAAACTAAAATAAGGAAACTAATAAAATCCTAATCTAATTAAAAATCATATTCTAATCAATAAATAAAAGAAATCATATTCTAAACAAGAAATAAGAATAAAAAGATAATACATATTAAAATTAGAAAAGATAAATCACAATTGTAGTAGGAAACTATTAATCATGATTATGTACTACATCATTAAAGTTATGAAATTAATTTTGTCATTGTAGTACATGATATTTACTCATATAAGCAATAGGAACAGCATGATCATATAGATTTTTAGCTAGTGCTAACTTTTGTTAAAGTGTTTTGTTCCATTTAATCATCTATTTTCATTCATTTGAGTGATCATGTCTCTTATTCATGCCGCTTTTGGCCTATATGTCACAGTACTATGGTATAATAGTTCCATCAGAGGCTTTATGGATGCCCTTTTTGTTGAACTGCGGTGAATTAGTAGTACCATTTCTTATACGGATATAATAGCAAAGCTTTCCTAAGGCTCTGTATTTCTGCAGATAGTATCGAGAAATTGCCCAAACTCATGGAGGATATTGTCCAGACATCCATAAATACGGGTCCACGTGGTGCCCTTAGATTAGCTCAGGGTATTCAAGCAGTCATTGGCGTCGGTAGCGAGTGGCTAGCAGATGCATCAAAGGTAATAATAGACCAGTCTCTCGTTTGATTGTGAACCATGTTACATTTATTTTTTCTTTGTGCCCTCCACAACTTTCTATTTCATCTTGTTGGAGTTATCAACTTAGTTATTTGGGTATAAAGTTGAAGATCAAACATTTGGAGGATAGTTTGAGGATCTCATGTCATATTTGTAAGCCACATCATTATTTGTAACTTAAACCCTACTTTATTTGTAAAAGAATGTAGTCACTATAGAGGTGGCTGTATATTTTGTTATTTTAGGACATCCTCGAATTATCCTTAGATATTAGATGGGAAACTGATAACTGTCCTTTTATTTGTGCAATTGTATGAGTTTTCATGCCGGCTGGTTTTCAATTCTGAAAATGAATTCTTTTTTCATGATTTTCTAATCTAATTGTTCCTTATCAATAAACCATGGATTTTGTCCTAGGTCTTAATGCTATGTAATTTCTGTAGACAGCGAGCTCTTCTACTGGATTATCGACTCAGTTGCAGCTTGGATTAGTATCACCCCTTTATTTGAGGAAATTGTTTGAACGCTTGGGTGCTACATATGTCAAATTAGGTCAGGTAAGTAAAGAATAATGTGTTGGTGATGTTTTTATTCTTATTCAATTTTATGCAGTGAAACTAGTGGATTATTATTATCCACATTTATTCTCTGTATAAATACATGATGAGTTATTCATCTACAGGATATATGTTCATTAGTTGTAGACATATCTGTTTATTCTTCTACAACAGGATTTGCTGATTAATCATTGTGCATTAAGGACTAAGGAGTAGGTCACTTTTGCATTGATGATTTTGAAATATGCAGTTCATAGCATCTGCACCAACATTATTTCCTCCAGAGTATGTCGAGGAGTTCCAGTACTGTTTTGACCGAGCTCCTGCAGTTCCATTTCAAGAGATACAAACAATCCTGCGCGAGGAGTTAGGTAGACCAATTGATACTGTCTTTGAGTATGTTGATCCGACGCCAATCGCTTCTGCGTCTATAGCACAGGTTTGTACAGTTTTCTTCTTTTTTGAACATTTATTCCTGTATTAGTGGTTAGTTAGTGTATATTAGTAACTATTGTGAATCATTAACATCTTGAACATAATTTGATTTTCAGGTTCATGGTGCTAAGATAAGAGGAACCCAAGAGGATGTAGTTATAAAGGTGCTAAAACCTGGAATAGAGGACATCTTAGTGGCAGATCTGAACTTTGTGTATATTGTGGCACGCATATTGGAATTTTTGAGTCCGGACCTAAACCGAGCTTCTCTGGTATGGCAGACGATTGCTTCTCAAGTGTCATATATATCTTTATTATTTCCTTGAATCATAAATCCATGTACTCTTCAATAATTATGTGTTTATTTAATGCCTTTCTCAGTTAATTACTGCCTGGAAACTCTAATGATAAAAAACTTGTGAGGAATTATCACCTCTGTAAACTAACTTACCTCCTTCTTAATTTCATTGGGGCAAAACCTTTTGTCTTGTTTTTGTCAGTTTGATGCGTACCAATTGCTATAACCTTGTCTGTTATCACTTCCATTTCTTTTGGATGTTTCGCTTGTAAAGAAGTTTCAGTTAAACTTAAATTTGGGAGTTAGTAAAAGCCTAAAGGCTGGCATTGATATTGAAGCATTGTGGAAGAATTTTTTGTTGTTCTTTTTCTCTCCCACTACTGATCTTCAAGGGTTGGCTTTTGGCTGAAGCAATGTAGATATATGAATTTTGCTGTTGAATTTTTTTCTTTCAACTTTTACCAATCTTATCCCGAGGAGCCATAGAATTTTTAATATTAATAATCAACTCATAAAACTGTTGATTGATCATCCTCTTTTATTTTTCCGGATTCTATTGTTCCTTATTATGTTACTGAATAAGATTGCCTGAGGCTTTCTTCTAATACATAGTTTGCTAATAGGTTGCTATTGTTGGAGACATAAGGGAATCAATGCTTGAAGAAGTTGACTTTAATAAGGAGGCTGCAAATATTGAGGCTTTCAGGAGATATTTAGAAATCATGGGACTTACAAGGCAGGCTACAGCTCCGAAAGTGTACCAGCAGTACAGTTCCAAGCGAGTTCTTACAATGGAGAGGCTTTATGGAGTTCCTCTCACCGACTTGAACTCCATAAATTCACTTGTTCCAAGTCCAGAGGCTAGTCTTATAACTGCCTTAAATGTGTGGTGGGGCTCAAGTCTTAACTTCAATATCACAAGAATATTTATTTAGTCACAAAACCATATACCTCCTTTTTTTTCATGATTCTGCAGGTTTGGTAGCTTGCTTGCCTGTGAAAGCTTTCACGCAGATGTACATGCAGGCAATTTGTGGTTACTACGTGATGGCCGCATTGGGTTTCTTGACTTTGGTGTGTTTATATTCATCAAATAATTTATATGTGACGTTCAAAATCTTGCACTTGAATGATACTTCATAGTCCGCGTGATCATTCATTTATCTTTTTCGTTCTGTTTTGCCTTCTTCACATTTAGCTTCCATCACACCTAAGAAAATCCCTCACTAGGAAATGCTGAAGCACCTATGATTTGCTAATACTCTAAACATGAGCAAGATATGTGTCTGACCATGTTCAAAGACTGGTTCCTTTACTTTTCTGGTAGCTGGCTTACAAATGTCTGTTTAACCAAAATGCTAGCATCAATGGTATACATTTGTAGAGATGGAGAGGGTCTCTCTCTCTCCCCCCCCCCCCACCCCCCACCAACTTGTTTCCTTTCTCGAGAGAGATTTCCTCTTTGAGAATATCCATTTTTGTCCCACCTTTCGTCTGAAAAGCTTTGGAATTCGAGCTTTTGGCTATTTAAAGTCAGATATAGCGTGAACTTGTTTTCATTTTTCTCATTGATTATATAGATGTCGTGGATTGTGGGTCCATAATTTTCAATATTATTATGTAGTTCGAGAACTGATTACCTTTGTTATCTTTTGTTTATATTAAAGAATATTTTTGAATGTTGGGTTTTTGGTTGGAGGAATGCATTTGCGAAGTCAATCGAGCTAGATTATCTACCACAGGAAGTGAAAGATGCCTTTGCACTAGTGGATAATGATTTGAAAGATTACTTGATTCATTTTGTTAGTTTGAACCTTTGGATCTAGACCTTTGCATTTTTACCATAGGATGTCCAAACAACGTTGTTCTGCTAAATAATGTGTATAGATCTGGACATTTTATTTTAGTCTATATGTTTTCAAGAGTACCTGCTAAATACCATCACTTCAGTTTTGTCCAGCATACACCTTCAATCTTATTTTGATTGCATGCCTGCATATGCTTTCCGCGTATTTCTTAGTATTAAGTTGCCTTACAGTCTTCGACATGTGTTGACTTGCTAAAGTTCCCTCCTGGTGCCACTTGTAACTGTGCAATGCCCCTCTGCCATTAGCTAGCTTTGGAGTCTCATTGTTTTGTCTAGCCCAGGTTTTTAATTCCATGCAAGCATTGAGGGATAACACAAATGAAATTCACTACACAGGAATTGTTGGACGCATTTCTCCAAAAACATGGAATGCTATGGAGGTATTTTTGGGATCACTAGCAACTGAAGAATATGAGTCCATGGCATCTTCCTTGATTGATATGGGTGCTACAAACAAGGATGTGGATGTCCCAGCCTTTGCTAGAGATTTAGAAAAGATATTTTCATCCATACAGGTAAGCAATTTATGTTGCAACAGCAGTTCTCTGGTAAAAGTATTAGATGCAACACTTATCAATGTTTTAGTTTTCCTTTCATGAAAGTAAGAGTTAAGTCGAAGCTTTTTAAGGGGTGAGTCAAAAAATGGAGTAACAAGGATTAGCTTGCAAGAATTTTATTTTAAGACATCAAAGACTTGAAAAATACTTTAATATTTCATGTCAATCACAAGTATTGTCAACAAAAATCCAATAGATCTAGCAATGAGCGGAATTGAGTGGCAGCAACAGATTCGTGTAAGCCGATCCCAAATTTATTGGGATGCGGACTTGGTTTTTTCATTTTTGTTGTTTTTGTCAATCACAATTGAGAAACTGATGAAATTATGTAGACTGTACTTGCCTTAAGATTTAACTAAGATAATTTAAAATCATTAATTTGGATTGCTTAGGTGTCCACCATACATCTAGTTTAGCACAAGGTGAACACAGGACTGTAGCTTCAAGAGGCTGGGATATGACCTCTTGGATGGAATCAATTGCTTTAGTGCTTTATTAATGGGAAGATTCAATTGTCCTGTCAGTGTTCATTGCATAAGGTCACTTTAAAAAAAATTCTGCCTTTTGGCATAATCCCCTAGAAGAAAACTCTAGCACTCTCCAAAATCGAAGAGGAAATAGTTTTTTTCCTTGTGCTCATGTAAAGTAGATGGCTGTACTTAAAAGTACACTGCTTTACTCTTATTCTATTTTAAGACATGGTATCTGATATTTTTGCACAGGATTTGGATACAGAAATCATTGTTGCTACAGCAAGAGGAACAAACACAAATGCAACTGCAGTTTCTGCAAATGTTGTGGTTGATGAAAGACAAATGAATGCACTATTCCTAGATGTGGTAAATTTTTCCGTTTTGAGTTTTAGTGTGTATTTGGCCCCCAGCCATCGTGCTGTGCTTTCCTATGTTGTGCGTCATGATAAAATGCTGCTTTATTTTGCTTTCGGCTGCAGTTATTGTACTTAAACTATCAATACTCAATCTTTTGACTTACGCTGCTTTTAACATATTGAGCAACAGTGCAAGCAGGTTCAAACAGCCTTAATGTGTATGCTCATTTATTTACATGCTATGACACTTTCATTAGCTTAATCATAACAATTGTCATATAAACAGACCACTAATGTAGGTTTATCTTGCTGGCCTTCATATTGAAGTACTTCATATGAAGTGCGATATATAGATCATACTTTATTATAGTTTCTTTTGCTATCCCTTCTACACGTGCATTCATTCAAAATCGATATAGTGGTGCTGCATTTGTTCCTTGGTGCTAAGCTTTTACAATGTTGTAGAAGACAGGTGATAATAAGTGATAACTGCAGATTTGGCTATTCTTTGTGCTTGACCTTTTACAGCGTTGTACAATATGTGAACAATGATAAGTGACATTTGTTTGGGCTGCTTATGTGATTTATACTGTGCATAACTTCTAGATTTCTTTCAAACGAGATAGAGATACATTATTCGTTTCTTGCGTGTTCTCATTTTGATCCACGTTTTCTGTGAGTTTAACAGGTTCGAGTCAGTGAATCATATGGACTTAGATTTCCTCGGGAGTTTGCTCTTCTCATGAAACAACTTCTTTATTTTGACCGATACACACGATTGTTAGCTCCAAATTTGAACATGCTGCGGGATCAAAGGATTTCGATCGTTTCAAATCAAAGGAGCAGAAACATTTACCAGTGAGGTATTTGATGTGTTCTTCCCATATTGTAACTATATAATTGAAAATTTGCTACATTAAAAACCCGTTTGAATATTTAAAAGAAATGTTCACTGTACATGATATAGATTAAAATCTTTTATTGATAAAGTCTGAAAATTTGCTACATTAAAAACCCGTTTGAATATGTAAAAGAAATGTTCACTGTACATGATATAGATTAAAATCTTTTATTGATAAAGTCTCTATTGGATTTTGCAAATTTTCTTTAAATTTCTATTGTTTTTTTGATACAAGGCAATGCAACAGAAGTGATGGTAATTTCAAAGAAAAACACAAGCAAACTATAATGGGTGGGTGTAGAGGTGTCAATCCGGGTGGTCCGGGCCGGGTCGGCCCGCCAACATGTGAGCCCGGTAACGCCCCGTGTGAAAAAAAAGCTCGCCCGCTGCGGGTTCCGGGCCGGTTACGGGTCGGCCCACAATTTTGGACTACAACCCAGGCCCGCCCGCTGACCCATCCGGGTCGAGCCCATGCAGGTCACGGGTCGCGCGGGTCGCGGTTTGTTCCGGTTTGGCGCGTATATTTGTATAAATAAAATTATAAAAATATAAAATTTTTCATATTTATAACAAAAAATATTTTTTTTTTGTTAAATGTAAACTAAGAATTGAACAAAATGATAAATTCATAATTATATCAAGAAATTTTTATATAGAATTCAAATTTAACGTTACTTGAATTATTTATAACTTTACAAACTTAAATTTAACTTAAACAAATAACAACTACATCAAAATGCATGTCTAATTTATCCACTTTATCTTCTTCTCAATTCAAGATTTTTACAAATTTTTGTAAATTCTTGTTGTCTAGAATCTGAACAAGAAATAAAATTAATAGATTCTCTAATTATACTTATTTGTGGTGTTATTAATTTCAAACCATCTTGCACAACTAAATTCTACCCCCTTTTTTTAAAATTTTTTTTATTTTTATTTTTTCAATTTTTTTTATTTGGCTCTCCCCCCCCCCCCCCCCCCCCCTCCCCCCCTCCCTCCCTTTTTTTTAATTTTTTTTTTATTTTTTTTTTCAATGTTTTTTACGGGCCGCGGGTTAACCGCGGCCCGTGGGGGTGCAACCCGCGAAGCCCGCGGGTTACACCTCCTTGGCCCGTGAACCGCTCGCACGGGTCACGGGTCGGCCCGCGGTCCCGGTTTTCACGGGCCGGTTTTCACGGGTCATGGTCGACCCGTCCGTCTTGACACCTCTAGGTGGGTGGGTGGAACCTTGATTAGCAAAACGAACTTGTATTTTTTTTTTGTATCTGGCAAATAAATCATATTGATAAAAAATCGAATACAACTACTCCAGGTATCCTCGGGTTTACAAAATTAACATTACAATCGTCTAATGATCCAAAGCAAGAAAACAAACTACTCTGACATAGTCGGGCATACAAATCAATGATTTCAAAAGTTCGAAAGATCCTAAGTAATCAATCGTTATGATGATATAAAATGGGGGATTCACCCTCTTTTTATCCTTCCTGGTTGGTTATTTTGCCAAGTCGGGTAACATAATACTGAATCTTCAATGGCAAATCAAAACCTGAACCGGTTTCCATCCTTACAAGCTGCTTTACCCGGAACTTCACTATTCTACCTTTCTGGGACTAGGACCCGTTGCTGGTCATTTTCCTTCTTCACCATATTAGCCAAAACAAAGCAGAATGCAAGGAGCTATGCAAAATACTAGTAGCAGCTAGATATAGCTGGAAAAGGTTGTTGAAAAATTCAAAATTCAAGTAAGGATGAATTTGAATTTTTCCAAAACTTTGCCCAAAATGGATTAAGAGTCAGCACCTTGGAATTTTCTGTGACCGCCTGATTTTTCCAAAACGGTTTAGGTAATTCAAAATTTCAAAAATGGGGAGGGGAGAAAATTTGAATTCTTTGCCCGAAATGGAAAATCCCAGCACCAAGAACACATTTAAATCCGTATGAACCATATACACAACCTGCTGCCTGAATTCGAGTTTTGCCAAGGTTGGGATGCAAAATTCTAACCAATCACAAGAACTAATGAAGATCTGTGAGCTGAAATCTATAACTCCAATGGAGGGATGGTAGAAAACGAGCTGGGACCAAGGATTTCCAACCACAAAATTCTTCAAACATGTGAATCTTTAGGGAAAATGAACTGAACTGGCCAAACTCTCGGCCATTTTCCTCTTCCCTATTGAGCAGTGGAAATAAAACGATGCTTGAAAAATCTGAAATGGCCGACAGGAAGTAAATAAACAAAGTAGCTGGACAGGTAGGCTGCTTGCTAACAAGAACAAAAATTCTGGAATGACCGACAGTTCAACTCGGAAACAAAAACAAAGCAGCTGGACAAGAGGTTGCTTGCTAACAAGAATGAATTCTGTAAATTGGGTGTGTGTGGGACGAAATCAATGCCTAAACAGACTGGAGTTTGAAAATAATTATGGGAAGTTTTTGAATTTTGGCTAATAAAGTTCAAAAAATTTTGAATTTTATGCCTAAACAGGAAAGATAATACTGCAAAATTAGTCAACTGTGCAGAATTACTGCAATTGATTCAAGTTTACAAAAACAAGTTTGAATTCATTGCCCAATCAAGTAAAACACAGCTAAACAAAGAACCTGAATCTTCAATGGTGAATCAAAACCTGCTGACCCAGTTTCGATCTACCACAACGTATGAATCTTCAACAACAATACCGAATCTTCAAGCAAAACGAATTTGCCAAGAAGCTGGGTTCCGCGACTAAGCTTCAAAATACCCAAGAAAACTGGATGAGTAAAGCTAACACCCTGCTGGACGGACTTCAAAACTTCAATGAAGCTTTAAATATTCAAAGAGAAGCACCAAGAATCTGGGCAAAAATTTGGGAAAAACACTTCATAAACAATGCATATGACCTGCTGACCGTTTTCAAATCTTCCAAGGGGAGATGAAAAACTTGAAACTTCTCATGGCCAATGCTTAACCATTCTGGCCGGTCTTCAAACCTCCAAGACACTTGAAATCTTCAAACATAACACTTTTAATCTGGACAGATTTTACAAAATCTGCAATGCTAGATTCGAAATTCCAAGTGATGAAGGTAAAATCGAACAAAATCAATGAGCTCAGGGGCGACTAAAGTGAATGTTTCTCTCACTAAAGTTGCGAGATTCTCTAACACCTTACATTGTTAAAGAAATAATAAAAAAGAACTCGTATTTAATCATATGCCAAACCATTTTTCTGTCTCAATAAATAAATTGTTAGAGACAACTAAATATACAACAATCAACATAGACCTCGTACTATAAGATGGCTCGTCTTGGTTGTATTCGGCTATACAAAACATGTCCAATGGAAAAATGGAAAAGAAAAATGCAGTGGAAATTTTTTTCTTCTGACGGATCGATACATGATAAATTTGATGGAGATGGTGCAACTTACAGGAATCAAACTTATTTTGTAACTGTATAAATTTAAACAGACCTTTCACTTTAAAGAAGAAAATCCCTTGACTCGTTCTGGATATGCTAGGAAATTACTTATTTTAATACTTGACTTAAGGAAGAATATCCCATAAGCTGGAGAAGTGGAGAACCTTCGATCTCTGCAGATTCTTTCTTCCACTTGGGCATCTTCAATGAAGTACTGGTGGATTCTTTAGTGTTTGCTAAACTCTCCTTGGTCTGAGACTCCCTCAAGGTGGACTTCATTTTTCTATCTCCCATCGACTCATTAACAGATGCTATCTTGTTATTGGATGTGTTCATCTGAAGCCGGTCATATGAAGATCTCGTAAGTGAAGCCTCTCCTTCTGTAGAACTACTTCTACAGGACTGCTCATTATCATCAGAATACAGAACATGCTTAGCATTTGGTCGAGGATTGGAACGAGAGATTGGTACCGGGTTTGTCTTACTGGTAGCGTCATTGTAATTGTCAACCTCACTTCGTGGAGGGGAAAAAACATCAGGAACGTATTGAACTATATTTGTTCCTTTCAGAAGTGAGAATTTCAGAACTTCCCGACAAGCATTACATCTCAGTCGATGAATTTTTTTCTCGAATAAGAGAAAGTTTGCTGGTAGCTGCAACAATTCCGAGCATTGATAACAAGCAAGAAGTGGGGCTCCACCAGCTATAGGCCGGATATATCGCTTTGCTACCTGATATTTCTCCCTCGAATATGACCTTTTCATCTCGTCATCCAATAATGAAACCTTGGAGCTCATGTAATGCTGGGGAGTCGAGGAACTCAAGGCAATGGAATGAGCACTGTCATAGCACATGGAATGTGAAGAAAACTGTGGTGAGCAGTGCCAGTCTTGGGGAAAACAGTGCACACAAGAGCAGTTGAGTTGGCGACTATAGTGTGCAGCGTCCCCGTGATATGGTGTTCTCGAGGCTCTGCATTGTCCGGGCCAACCTTGTACTTGACCTTGTCTCATTTGATACGTAGGATGGTTCAAATCTGCATGCATCTCCCTTTCTGGTACTACATGATCATGGTACAACGGAGTACACTTTTCATCCATGATAGCAGGAAACCTTCCATTTGTCATATCATTTGAAAACCGCATCCCGTGGAGCTGATCTTTGAGTTCATATACCATTCTCAGCAAGTCCATTTTGTCTGGTTCGGAGTAAGAAGGCTTGTCTGGTGAGTAAAAGCCAGGATGATGTTCAAACAGATTATGCTGATAACCCAAAGATTTTCCTTTTCCATTTCCACTTTCGTGATTTTCCAAGAAATCGCTGGAACTGAATGGTGAGCGAGAAGTACCTTCTTCATCAAACCTTGTCCTGTTTCCATTGGCGTAGTCATATCTTCTCGTTTCAGGCAACTCGAATTTTCTTCTGGAAGGTTGTAAAACATGGTTGGGGATTTGATCATCGGTTCCCTCATAAGACGATACGCTACCATCATAAGCATAATAAGTTCTGATTGTTGGAGATTTAAACATATCCCCACGTTTAACACTGAGATTAGTAATAGGATCAACAAGACGCGAACTTCCCAAAGTATCTACCGAGCTTGCTCTGCCAAAGTTTTGAGGACTTCGGGAATGCTCCATATGTTCACTATCGGAAGTGAGGAAATCAACTGACACAGTGGTCTCACTCAAGGGGATTTGAGCAGCAATAAACACATCTCCAGTATGTGTGTTCATATTGTTTTCTTTGCTCAAGCTTCTAAAGTTTGGATGATTCTTGATATCCTCATTGACTTCAGTAGTTCGTCCAGCTGAACTTGATGAAGTTCCTAGACTTCCTGAAATATTCTGATTATTAACATCATTTTCTGGTACAAGATATTGACTTTTGTTCCCTTCTGTGTTTTCTCCAACTTCCATTGAATTCCTTCCATGGCATTCGTCCAAAGGAATCGTATTATCCCATTCCATACGTTGTCTAACTTCTTGAGTCAACACTTCGACCACATGACAATTAAACTCACTTGAGCTAGGAGATTCATCAGACAAGTTTCTGCCTCTACTACATTCCCTATCGTAATCCTGTAAAAACCTGGAATCAAATCTGTAGGTATTTTGCTCCAAAGGATATTTGCCCTCATCCTGCTTCAAAGATTTTCTGACATCAGCGGATGAATCTTTGCTCTTGAAATAGTTAATCTCAGGTGAGCTAGAAATATCAACAGAGGCGCTTTTTTCATGTTCACCGTGAACTCCCGTGTTGTCTTTTTCTGGCGAGGATTCTCCACTCAAGAGAGGCGCTAAATCTTGATTAGAGCCGGTCTCTTCCTTCTCTTCTGAATCACGATCCTGTTTAGTGTTTACAATAGTATCTGTTTCTTGTACGCGTACATTTGCATCGTTGGATTCATTTTTCTGGTTTTTAGCTGTATGCAGGCAAAAACAGAAGGAACATGAGAAACACAACCACAGATAGGCAGTAGAAAATAAGGCCACAAAGTATCACTATAAGGATTGAGGTATTGGTGTTATGGATTAATATATCTTTACCATTGAAAGTAATATAATCAGAAAAGAGCAAGGACAAATTCGTAGCGGCTCACCCTCAATGTGAGAGTTACGTCCACATTCCTGTTTACAGATTTTCACTTCAATGAAGAAGATTACAGAGCATCCCTATCTTGCACCCATAAAACCAGCCCCTTAAAAACCTTTAACGTTAGGTTCCCCAGTGTCCATCACAGTATAATTATGCTCCACACATTGAATTATAGAATGGTTTGGCTTCATGCACCCAACATTTTGCAGCTTTAATTCTTAATTTCTCCCATGCCCAAGTCTCTGAATTGCAACATTGATCATTTTCGGGACTAGATAACAAGAAAATATCATAATTACACATTTCTAACTAATTTTCAATCTTTAAATGCCATACTGATCATCTAGGGGTGGCAATTTGGCTCGCCAGCTCGGCGGCCCGTGGCTCGGCAGGTAAAAAGCCCGAGCTGGCCAGGCTAGTGGCTCGGTAGAACCAAGCCGAGGCTCCGGCCAAGACCCATTTTGGGAAGTCGACTCAAGCCCAAGCCAACCTGTATGGCTTGACGAGCCACACGGGCTATTTTTGGCCCATGACGAGCCGTGCCACAAAAAAAAGAATGCAAAACTTAAAAAAAAATAAAAAATAATAATAATAATAAATTGAAACGGATATTTTTTTTTTGTAGCTGCGGTACTTTTTTTACAGTGTTAAATCATGTCAAAATTCAAATTCAAATTTGGTTGAAACAGTTATATTTTTTTGCTATAAATATTAGGTAAAATTTTGAATTTCATATCAATTTACTTCAATTAATTTTAACTTGCAGTATTCTAGTTTCAATTTCGATCTCCTATTTCTTTGCTCTAGTATTTAATTTATAACTCGTATAAATTGCACAAAATTTAAATTCTTTAAAAAAAATTTAGATTTGTCATGAATTTTTTTTTTTTTTAAAAGAGCCGGCTCGGCTCGCTAAGGCCTGAGCCTGAGCCTAAATTTTTGGCCAAGCAAAAGCTCGGCTCGGCTCGGGCAAAAAAAAAAACCGACTATTTTTACTCGAGCCAAGCCCGAGCTCCGAGTTTTGACTCGACTCGACTCTACTCTACTCGTTGACATCCCTATGATCATCCCACAAGACATCATGCTTCAAATAGTAAGATTAAGTTCAAATAAATATCGAGAGACAAAATAATACTATCCATATATGTGATTAGTGAAAGTGAGAAAGTCTGTACCTTGGAGAATTGTACCACATCCTCCACATGTGTATAGAGGAACATCCGGCAACTCTGCAAGAACTTGATGGCATCTAGGACATCTAACCAGTCGGACTTTTGTGGTTGGTTGAGCACTCATTTTCACCTGATATTTGGCTTACTGAATCATCAAAGATTAAACCCTTTTTAACTCTACCTGTAACTAAAGGCAGCCGGAAACGAAGAGAAGATATGTAAGAACAAGATATCCAACGAGCCTGATGTTGCTTAAATGCCAAAATCTATTGGAAACCAGGAGAAGTGAATTTTATAGTATATATGTAGACACATTCATGGCACAAAAACACTTTACAAGAGAACTGCAAGATTTATGCTTCCACAAGTGTATAAAATGGTAGAAATTTTCATGTTTGCCTCTCATTTATATTGTAGATTTATGCTTCCACAAGATCCTGTGTTTCTCTTCAATCAAAAATCACCTTGGTGATTGACTAAGATTATTTGATAGTTCTACGTTAGTAGAAGACTTCTGCTATATATCAGTAAGAATGGTTCAGAATTCTTCTGAAGGATATCCAGAGGCGGAATGCAGACCATTCTTTGGGGTTGTAACATGTATAGGAAGTCTCGAAAAAGATCGTTATTTCTGTACAATGAATGAACAAAAAAGGGGGAAAAAATTGAACAATCAACTCTGTGTAAAACATAACAAGAAAAAATTATCGCTTAACCCCACCAGCTATTCATCAAATCATGCAAAACTGAATAAGTTTTGTCTCTTACTTCAAAAAAAGCTTTATTTCACTACATTTTTCAGTTACAAATTGAGATTGTTAAAGGACAAATCTACTCTTTCAGTGATTTTACATTGGAAATCTAGGAAATTTCTACCAAGTTTTCCTTTTCTAGTTTACACAATAGATTTGTATGTTTCCCTAGTCCTCTTGCAATAGATAACTAAGATAAAATCTTTTTTCTAGAAAAAAGAGAAAACTATTTGAATTTAATAAATAAAAATGAATCAAACAAATTGCCAAATTGACTTTACAAATTTTAGATCACCATTTCTTTAATGCAGCCATGAATTATCTACAAAGAAATGTCAAGTTTTGATGGTGATAGCCAACAATAAATGGATAATAGATACACATGTTGTAAAAAAAATCAAGTAAATCACCCAAGTCATGGGAAATATTTGGGTAAACAAATGTTTCAGAAAATGGTATTTTATACAATCTTGAACTGATGCCAAACAATCCCTCCAAATTTTAAGTCATGATTTAGCAAGCAAGGAAAGATGCATTTATTGATTAAAACCATTTGTACAAACTGACCTGAAAGATAAATTCTAAGTCTGCACAGAATTTGTACAAAACCGATTTGATTAAACACAGATCAGAATCACATCAAACTATTTATCATAATTTATCGATCTCTCTCTTCTGTTTCTATCACTCTATAGATATATGTATATTAACGTATACTACAGAGAGAAATGAACTAGAACGAAGCAAGAAAATGAGTGGAAGTGAGGAAATAGATGAACCTAGGAAGAAAACGAAGCCGATGAGAAGATCTTTTCTTTAACACCAAGTATTTTCTTTTTCACCAGAATATTCTTCTTCTCCTTCTTGCTATTTTCCATCCTCAACTCTCAAAAAAAAAAAAACACACACACACACACCCCAACCACCACAATTATGACAGTGTTTCTCAACCGTAAAATAGAAGCTTTTAAATCCCAAAACTAAAAGTCGAATTTTGACTCATTTATCTCTCTCTAAATGAAAGTGGACACGGGAGAGAGAGGGAAGTTGAAGTCGGCGCGTAGATAAGTAGAAGCGGGACCACAATGAATGTTCTTAACTGTACGAAGAAAATAGAATGATGCTCAAACACAAACTCCCACGACAATCGTGCTAATTTTTGTCTCTTTTAAGTAATAGCAAATGTTGACAAACATGGTTAGGACCGTAGTTATTCGACTAGATCTGAAAATCAACATGAACTAGGTATTGGGTCTTGGATTACTGGTTGAACTGGCGTGTCAATGATCGGATCAATGAGTCATTGCATAAAAAACTACAATAAATATAAAGTATAATTTTTTTAGGCAAAATTAAAGTTTTTAAAATTATTTTTCACTAATTATTTGGGTCTATAAAATAAATTAAAATGTTAGACCAAAGTATTTTTAAAAACCTATAAATGATTCGTTAGATAGATATAAGTTATTGCACATAAATAATATTACAGAACTTTGTGTTCAAGTGGTGAGAAACCCATTATTTTTCTTGGAGTACCTTGGACCCAAAAATTTTCCAGGAGGATTTAAAAAATGGGTCAATCGAGCCGGTTAAATCACAGGTTAACTTGATCAAAACCTGATTTTGACCGAATCAAGTACTTTTCTATCAAATTAATCTAGTCGGCTCGAGTCTGGCTGGGCCAGGTCTTGTAATTATGGTTATGGAATTTGTAGCCTTGTTTGGGATCATTTTTCAAAAATACATTTTTTTTAAACTCACACATTTTCTTATAAAATAATTTTACACGTAAATTTAAAACGTTTTTAACAAATAGTACTATATAACACCACCATTGCTATAACACCAGTTTAGCTGATGATTTATGATACACTCAGTGAAAGATGAAATTAAATAACTTTCTTAATTGTACTTCTTATTTAATGTCGACTAGTGCCACACAAGCTGGTGTTTTAACACCAGTTATGCTAGATATCTTTACTCTTTTTTAACCATATTTTTTTCAAAAAATCTTTATTTCAAAATACATTTTCTCGAAACCTTATTTTAATGGAGCCCAAACAAAGCTTAGAGCTTGTTTGGGAGGGATTAAAATTGAAAAACTAGCCGTTATTGTTCCAATTGGACACACCATTTACCAACACATTTTATTATGTTTACTTTTTGCTAAATATATTCGCAAATGGTTTTTAACAACTAGATTACTGATTACATTTTAATTGTATGAAATGTTCATAACCATTAAACATTATCACTTGGAATAATTGCAGCTGCGATTTCAAACTTTTTTTTTTATTTTTTTGTTTACAAACTTTACCCAAACATTCACTGTGTACTACTCATAATCTCAAACCTTTTATTTTTATTATTGCACAAGAACAAATAAATGGATTTCATCCATTTCACTAATAGTTGACAAAAAAATTGATTTTATCCAAATATTAAGATGGAAAAATAGTAAATTTACAATTTTAACATAAAATAATTAAAAAAATAAAAATAAAAAAACAAATAAAGAACATGTTCATTCCCCATGCACCCAACCCCTAAGTCCAAAGCAAATAAACCCATCCCGCTGTCGACTTCCACAGCCACAACCCACTATTTGTCGCTACCTAGGGGCGGACCTAGCACCTGGCCAGCCCCCGCGATCGCCGAGAGCTTGAAGGTCTGCTAGGAAGAATGAAGAAGGCAGCCGGCGCCGGTGAATTTTTTTTTTTCCTTTGTTATTTCGTTTCAGACTTTCAGTGTTTGGGTTTGGGCCATTTTTTTAAACAATAAGATTGGGCCAATTTGCAACCCATTAGCCACAATCAAAACCATATCCATTCCAAATCCCCAATTCAAAAATTGAAACCCAACAGGCAACAATCAAACCATAGAGGAGGGAAACGACCGGCAAATGCAATTGGCCGTGCCTGTGCGGTTATGCGTTGTTGTCTGTTCCTGTGCGACTGTGCCCTGCTCTCCGCCTCTCTGGCCGTCGACGGCGTCTCGGTCTCGCGATCTCTACCTGACCCAGCCCCTAGGCAGGCTCCCAAGTCCAAACTTCGCTACAGCGCTGCCTGCTTTCACACTTCACAGTGAGTTTGCTCTCATCTCTCATCTCTCTCTTTTCTTTTTGTTTTTTTCTTTTTGTTCCTGTAGTTAATTTGTTTGATTTGTTATTTATGTTTTATAAATTATGTTTAGGGTTTAGGAATGTGTTTGTGAATTGTGAATTGAGCTTGCAGAGTGTAGTTTTTAGATTTTGAATTTTGTGAATTTGAAACTTTGTGATTTTGTAAATTCGAGAATCTAAGAATATTGGGGATTTTGTTGCTGAATGTTAAGGTTTATGATTTATGAAAATTGAGAATTTGAGAATATTTACGTCGACTGTGAATCTGATTTGCGGTAATGACAATGACAAATTGGATATTTTATGAATTATGATAAATGAGATTTTATGTTATATTATTGTCTGAGAGACGGAGATAATGACTTATGACTTATGAGTTACTTTGATTTGTGAATTGTGATTTGAGAATTTAGGTCTTTAAAAAATTAGGGATAAGTGAAAAAAATTAACGGAGAAGATGTTGGGTTCAATTAAATCGTGTAGACTGTTTTTTAATCCATTTTTATTGAAAAATAAATTGGGGCATTTTGCAAATTATGGAACGATTTTCTCAACCGAAACGAAAGTCCATACCTAGTTCTTCTTTGTCTAGTTGTGCATCTAGTCCTGCCATTGATTCTAGTCGAGCACAAGAGTTATTAAATAACACAAAGAAGTCCCGGCCTAAGATCACAGTTACAGAGTAGGTTGTATTGCAATTTGGTGGTGTACATGGAGAAATAGATTTTTGGAAAAATTGAGAATGAAACAATATTGCAACGTTTTCAAAGCATGAGATTCCGTAGAATGCAGCTGTCTAAGATCACAGTTACATAGTAGGTTTTATTGCGTATTTTTTTAGAATTTTGGGTTGTATTGAATTACGTTTTCACATACATACATACATATATATATATATATACATATATATATATATATATATATATATATATATATATATATATACGTTTTAGTGCATTTACATATATATTGAGTAATTTTTAATATTATTTAATTAAATATTAATAAACGATTTCGCTCTTACGATCGCTGATTGTCGATGTTGACTGGTCAACGTCCGCTCGGGTTGAACTTCAATGTTGGGTCCGCCACTGTCACTACCACAGCTGCCGCCTTCCTACCCATTTCATCTTCATCCAAAACCTTTTCCCAAAACCAGTAATCCTAAAATGTCATCAAACTCTTCATCCCTATTGACCCTTTCCCTATCTATCTATTCTACATCCCTATTGACCCTTTCCCAAAACCAGTAATCCTAAAATGTCATCAAACTCTTCATCCCTTTCCCACTCTCTTTCTACATCCTAATTGACCCTTCCCAAACCCTTTACTTTTTTCACAGACTGCCACCACCATCGCCATCACCAAATTTTCAACACGAAGAAATTACCCAATTTTTTTCAGAACATAATGGCTAAATTTAAAATTCGATCATTCAAATGGAAACCTTTCGATTTTCGAAGCAACAATAGATCGGTGATAGACACAAATCGAGCAACATAAAGCTGGGATTAGCAATTATAGGCTAGGACATGTTAGAGATTTTGACATATTTTGTTTACGTTCCATTTCCAAGCTAAGCATGAATTGATGTTGATGGTGGAGAGTATCTCCTCAAACTCAAGAAATTATAGATCTAGTAGCGAAGTGGTACAGATATGGTTTCATGGTGTTGATGACGGATAGAGGTGTAGGTATGCGGCTTAGTGTTGGTAGCACATGGTGGTGGTAACCATTTTGTGTTGGTGCATATATGGTGGTTAATAGTCATGGCAACGAGCCAAGCCGAGCCAAAACTCGAAGCTCGGGCTCGGCTCGAGCCAAAAAGGACCGAGTTTTTTTGGCCCGAACCGAGCAAAAGCTCGGCCAAAAAAACGAGACTCGGCTCGGCTAGGGTTTTTTTTGGCAGGCAGCTAAAAATAGCTACATAGTTGCCGCAGGCTTTATTTAAATTTTTTTTATATAAAAACGAGCAGCTTGTATGGGCCAAAACAACCCGTGACACGAGCCGTTGAGCTACACGGGCCGGCATTGGAACCGAGCCCCAGTCGACGAGCTTTTTTGCCATCTCTAGTGGTTAATGATGGGATGATGGGAAATTTTGAAATAAAAGGCTTCAAATAAAGGTTCGTGGGTTTGGTGGCTGCGACGGCAGAGTGGGGAAGACTTATTGTAATTTAGTTTAGAGAATTAAAAATTTAGTTAAAGTATACAACATAAAAATGACTTTGTATCAACTTCAATCAAATATTCGAACTTAATATGATAGTCAAATTATAAATATAAATAGACTGGCTCGTTCTACTCGCCGTGGTATATTTGGAATCTCAAAATCAATTCCGGATGAAAGAGAAATTGTGGTCCAAAGTTGGATAAGAAAGAGGAAAAACTAACCGTGATAAATGTCTAACTCCATAGCTCGCCTAGCTACATGCGAGCGATAGAGGTTTTGTTGAATATGTGCCATTGTCGCTTGAGTGAAAGATAAGAGACAGCAAGGGATGCTTCCCTTCTCGAAGGTTGCTGATTTGGGGCATGAAATTTCATTCACAACCCATCCTCTTCTATAAATAGAACCTTTTGAACATCCATTATGTATTTCATATCATTTTGCATTGAGCATTACATAAAAAACTATTGCTAAATACTCTCCAAAAACATTTTCTTGTAGAGGAAAGATTTTCATTCAAAGTTCGTTGTTGCTTGTGATTTGAAATGCTTCTACCACAAGTTGTACCCGTTGTATGCTTAAACCGTTAGCATAGTTGCGTGGCAATTTTATCTTAAGGATAAAGTATTTTTTACTCGTCTCGGATTTCGTTCTTCACTTTCTTTTCATTTCTAGAGTTTAATTACGCTTCTACAAATTAAACTTAAATATTTCTTTATCTAAACAACCATTTCAATATACTATCTATCTAACATTCTTAAGACAAAATGGTTTGTTTGTAGTTGTTGGTGGACATCATTTCTTCATCTTTGGAATAAACATTTGTGTGCTATTCATTTCTTTCATTTATTTTGTACGTTGACCTTTTGTTTATAACAGAAATGAATATTGTTGAGACTGTTTCAAGTCAAACAACAAATGGTACGAACCATGTTGTTCTGCCTTTGGTCATATATTAAACTCTCACTTCCCGCATGGGGAAAAATAGGAAAAGTTTGCATGTGTAAATTTTAAAAGATGGCAACAAAAGATGTTCTTTTATCTTACTACTTTAAATTTGGTAAAGTTCCTAAAAGAAAGTGTTCATGATGTACAAGAATGAGACAATAATCGTGAGTCAATTATTACTTTGGATGCATGGAAGCACTTGAATTTTCTTTGCAAAAATTACATTTTAAATGGATTGAACAATACACTTTATAGAGTGTATAGTTCGATGAACTCGGCCAAGGATCTATGAGATTCATTGGAAAAGAAGTACAAGATCGAGGATGTAGGAACAAAGAAGTTCATTGTCGGCAAGTTTTTGGACTACAAAATCGTAGACTCCAAAATCGTAATAAGTCAAGTACAAGAATTTCAAGTTCTGCTTTATGAAATAAATGCTGAAAAGATGGAATTGAGTGAGCCCTTCCAAGTTGCAACAATCATTGAGAAACTTCCTCCTATATGGATAGATTTTAAGAATTATCTCAAGTATAAACACAAGGAGATGAATTTGGAGGAATTGATAGTCCGTTTGAAGATCGAGAAAGACAATAGAAACATGGAAATGAAATCTATTGTTCAACTTGGAGCAAATTTTGTTGAAACTGGTTCAAATGTTGTTAACAAGAAACATAAGATCTCAGGTGTTGTACTGAAAAGTGACAACTCCAAGAATGCTCAAAAATTTAAAGGCAACTGTTACAATTGTGGAAAGGCCGGATATCGTTCTAGTGAAGGTCGAAAGTCTAAGAAGAACGCACAAACAAATGTAGTTGAAAGAGACAGCCTTTAGAAAAGGATACAAGAGAATGGTGGGTTGATGCCGGTGCTACCCTTCACATTTGTGCAGATAAGTCCATGTTCTCAAACTACAAAGAATTAAATGGAGAACAAATCTTCATGAAAAATTTTGCAAGTTCTAAAGTTGAAGGACAAGGAAAAATTACTTTGAAGATGACATCCGCTAAAGAGCTTGTCCTCAATAATGTCATATATGTACCGGACATTCACAAGAATCTTGTATTTGGGTCTCTACTTAGTAAAAATGGCTTTAAATTTGTATTCACTGAAAATGATATGTATGTTGGAAAATGATACCTATGTGATGGAATGTATAAAATGAATATTCTTACAATTGTACCGAAACAAAGTATTATAAATAAAACTTTGAATTCTACTTATATGCTCGAGTTGTCTTGTTTATGGCATAATCGAATAGGACACGTCAATTACAAATCAATACGCAAACTTATGAATCAAAGTTTAATTCTGACGCTTAAGATTGATCCTAATCATAAGTGTGAAGTATGTGTTGAAGAAGAGTTGGCCAAAACACTTTTTTCACTCAATCAATGGAACATAACACCTTTAGAGTCAATACATAGCATATACGTGACTTGAAATTTGTTCAAACTAAAGGTGATAAGAAATACTTTATAATTTTCATTGATTATTGTATAACGTATTGTTATGTCTTTCTATTACGAAGTAAAGACGAAGCCTTAGATTCTCTTAAATATTATAAGACGGAAGTTGAAAATAACTTTGTAAACGAATAAAAGGTATTCGTAGTAATAAAGGTGGTGAATTCGGGGCACTGCTTGAATAATATTGTTTTGAGCATGGAATCATTCATCAAACAACGACACCTTTCCCACCCCAATCAAATGATATTGTTGAACGCAAAAATCAAACTCTTAAAGAAATGATGAACTCAATGTTGATAAGTTCGGGTCTACCTCAGAACTTGTGAGTGGAAGCTATTCTATCGGCAAATGGCATTCTTAACAAGATATCCCTAAAGAAAATGGAAGAAATTCCATATGAACTATGGAAATGTCATCTTCCTTCCTACCAATACTTGAAAGTGTGGGGTGTTTGGTTAAAGTTGAAATACATAAACCTAAACAAGTGAAAATCGGTCCTAAAACGATTGATTGCATATTTATTGGATACGTTAAGAATAATAGTGCATATCGTTTCCTTGAACATAAATTTGAAATTCAAGATTTACATGAAGGAATAATAATTGAATCGAGAAATGTGTCATTTTTCAAGAATATTTTTCCATATAAATAAAAACAAGAAAAATATAAGTTCAAATAAAAGAACTTATGATACTACAAATGATATTTCAAATGAGGAAGAACCAAGACATAGTAAAAGGGTTAGAATATCTACTCCATTGCCCAAATTTTCTAACCAATATTGTTACACCTCATTTTATACTCAAAAGTCAATATTTCACTTCAAAGTCAAAGGTTCGACTAGTCAAAATTAAAGTCAAATAGGGACTTAAATTGAACAAATTATTTCATTGGGGTTTATTTTACAATTGAAAATACTTAAGGGTTAATGTGAAATAAATGGAAGTTAAGGATTTAATGTTGTAATATATGAAGGTTGGAGTACTTCTTTTGCAATTAAAAGTTAGTGCCCACTAACTATTATACAATTAAGCCATTTTCATTTCATACTCCAACAAAGGCTGAAATCGAGAGCTGGATACTGAGAGCAGAGTAGAGAAAAGGGGGAAAATAAAGGAAGAAAAAAGTTGAAAAATGGAGAAAGAAGAGGAAAAGAAGGAAAAGATGTAGGTTTGGCTATTCAAATTTCATTATTCAAATTGCTTAATTTCTTCAAGAGATATAGTATAATTTATGCTTCACTTTTGGGGTTCTCATTTTTTGGTGTAATTTTTAGAATAAGAGTAAGGAGTACCATTGTTAGTTCAAGTTCCTTGATTTGTTACTTTTCATTTACGTTGAGGTAAGAAATACCATTTTCGGCAAACCCTAGAATTTTTAATTGGATTCTTGAGTAAAGATTGTTTGGGAAAATGATAGTATTGATGAAATACTCACTTGAAAGAATGAATTTACGGAACAAGATGTAAATTAAATTGGTGGAAGTGTGATTTCAAGTTTTCACTAGATGGAAGACGGGATAATTATTTTTATGCTTGGTGTGACGGTTATTTTGATGAACTAGCTATTAGTAAAGGGACTAGAAAGTAGAATTAACTCCAATTTATTAAAAAAAAATTGAGGAATTTATTCAAGTATCGAAAAATCTAGTTTAAGTATTTCATCATTAAATATTAAGGTTCTTCATTTGGTAGTGGTTAAATTGATTATTTTGTATTGTATTTCAGGTGGCGACGAAGAGATTGGAAAAACTTACTGACCATCCTAGACTGTAACTTGTCCCGAGTGAGTGAAAAAACTTATTTTTAAGTGAAAAAACTTATTTTTTAAAAATAAGTATTTACTAAATTTATAGTATATCAGAAAGTTGTCTATTTCTTATAATTGAATTGACATTATGATTTTCAAAATAAAATGGATTTTATAATTAGTTCTTTTAAAAGTTAAATTCATTTAAGATAAATAATTTCGTTGACATGTTATATTAATATGTTTCAACGTATCTATAGTTATTTTTAAAACTATCGAAAAGTACCCAAGTGATTTTACCGGGTCTACACTAGTGTGAATGTATTTCCACAGTGTTTGACCATTATGTGATTTACGAGCTCTGCACTATTGTGAATATGTTTCTATAGTATATGACCAGAGTATAGCATTCGGACATCTCAACGCGTGTATGATCAGAATTACAGAATTTAATATCTTTGCCATGTATATCGATATTAATCGACATGAGTATTGTTATTTCAACTACCTTTTTGGTTTGATTTTTCAGTATTACATAGCTTATCAGATTTCAAACTACATTATTTAATTTATTCGGTTTACAAAGTAAAGATTTCAACTTATAGTACTATGAAAATATATTCTCATTAATATTTACTGATATCAGATTTTTTATATTCATTTTACCTTATAGTTGTTTTATTCAGAATAAAGAGTAAAGAATTTTATGATTTCGTTATATTGTAATCTTAAAAATATTATCAGATTTTAGACTTTCTTAAAGTTGTAATAGCATATGTAAGAGTTTTCAGAAATTTTGTATAAATTGAAAAAGTATACTTATTTGTGAAATATCCATTCATTGAGTTACGGGCTCACATAATTTGTCACCCTTTTTCTTATCAGACAATAGCTGAGTTGAGCAGTGTTGGAGCGTGTCGATCCACTGAGTTGAGCCACACATTGTCAGTATTTGTATGACTCATTTTGTCAGTTCATAGAGTTCATACTTCTTTTGAAATACATGCATCTTTGGTCAGAAAAATCAATATGTAATTTACGTATCCATATCATGGGTTCGCAACGTATTTGGTATCTTTAGTGTTTTTGGGGACTTTTGATTGTAAATAGTAGTAAAGGTCGATTTACTAGTATTTTATTTTGAATAGTTTGGTGTTTTGAGGGGCGGTGTACCCTATTTTAAATTATATGTACAAATTTGAGGAAATTGATTATTGTTCGGTGATTTTAGTCCATATTACAAGAGAAACTTTGTAAATTTTTTTTATAAAAATATGTCACAGTCAAAGTTGTCTTGGTAGTGGGTCTGTCACTTAACTGGTATCTATCATTGGCTCACGCCACGTGTCTGGTACACTAGGGTAATTCAAGGACGGGTCTTGTTATATATGAGAAAATGATCTAGAGACTTTCGATGAAGAAATATCTACACCGGAAGCACCGCATCGAAAAGAACCTATCAATATTGAGATAGATTCTATAATGCAAAATCATATTTGCGAGTTAGTTGATTTACCTCTTGAAAACAAGTCTTTAGAATGTAAATGAATTTTCAAAAAGAAATTAAAATCGGATGGATCCATTGACAAATATAAGGCTAGATTGGTTGTCAAGGAATATAGATAAAAAGAAGGACGTGGTTTCTTTGAATAAATTTGGGTGTCAGTTCTGGAAATGCATATTTGATAAAAAATAATAATAATGTATTAGGAGGAATGAATTCACGTGGGCAGGGTGTATTTCCAATTGAAGGGGTGAAATGCGATTGAAAGTAAAATGCCATGGAAGAGATAATCTAAAATATTATTTCAATTTCATTTTGACACGGAGAGGATAGTGACTTAAAATCTGATGATTTATACAAACCAAGTTTTGGAAGTAACCTTTGATGAAATTAGAGGTGTCAATTTAGAACATATGAGCCCGGTAACGGTTACCCTGAAAAAAAGTCTGCCCGTTACGGGTTCCGGGTCGACTCACAAATTTTGAACTACAACCCAAGCCCGCCCGCTAACCCTTCCGGGTCGAGCTCTTGCGGGTCGTGGGTCGCGATTTGTTCCGATTTGTCCCGTATTATTATATAAATAAAATTATAAAAATATAGAATTTTTCATATTTATAGCAAAAAATATTTTTTTACTAAATGTAAACTAAAAATTGAATAAAATGATAAATTCATATTTATACCAAGAAATGTTTACATAGACTTCAAATTTAATGTTACATAAATTATTTATAACTTTGTAAAGTTAAATTTAACTTAAACAAATAACAATTAAATGCATTTCTAATTACTATTATCAAATATTTATAGTATAAGTACATCCCAACTAGGTTGACACCTACTTTTATTATAATTTATAGTTTAAGTACATCTCAACTAGGTTAGCTCTCTCCCCACTTTTTTTTCAAATTTTAAATTTTTTTTTTCACGGGCCAGCGGGTTAATCGCGGCCCGTGAAGGTGCAACCCGCGAAACCCGCAGGGTCACACCTCCTTGACCAGTGAACCGCCCGCTCGGGTCACGAGTCGGCCCGTTGTCCTGGGTCGATTTGAGCCGATTTTCACTGGTCTGGCCGGTCCATCCGTCTTGACATCTCTAGATGAAAGTAAATTAACTTTCTTTATTTATGATGGCTCATGATAGGAATGGCTACTCGCCTCCTATGTTTTTGCATTTATTGTTGCAAATTTTTTAGTTAAGGTAAATATCTAGAATCATTGAATTCGGGGTACTTGGGAGATGTAATTCAAATTTCTTTAAAGAAAAGATGAACATCTAGAAAGTCGTCATTGACATATATCGAGAAAGCACGTTAAATGGTTACTTGTTTTGCATGTTATTTTCATGTGTTGCCCATTTTGTGACCTAATCAAAGTGGTGCGATTCACCAATAGAATCTGAGTCTATGTGTTGACCGCGATTTGTCCAAATTAAAGTCAGGTCAATGACGTACTAAATGAGAACGGAATATCGATAAATGTGGAAGTACATACAAGATATTGACATTTCTAGTCATTTTATATGTTGACTAGAAGTGGAATAAAATTGTTTGTCTACTAAATAAACATAATTAAGGATATGATCAATAAAGGATTCAAAATTTATTAGTAAATATGTTTTACTATGAGTGTGGAAATCCTCAATACATCTTGAAAACTGAAAGAAATTAACATTTTCAATAAAGTTAGAATGAAGTATGATGACTTCAAAGATTTTGAAAGGATTTTATAATTGGTGACAATTTGTGCATGTTATATCATTTGGTTGAGATACCTAGCTATAAATGAAATGGCACAGAATGTCATATATAATGGTAAGTCTCGAATCTATGCATAGACATAATACAATTTGGTAGTTGCTCTCAAATGGAACAAGTCTGATTGTTTTATCGAAGAATAACTCCGTCGAATCCTTTTATAAATGGGTTATCGAGATAGAGTAAACTGCGCATCGAGGGAAATGTGTATAAAGTCTAAACTAATGGGTTACTTTAATGGAAACCTAACCTAGCGACCGGAGATCCCACGCGTAAATCCTCGAAAATTTTATAGAATAGGATCGATTATTTTCAATGCTATATTAACAACCCAAATTTTTATTCAAATTTTAACCCAAATATTTTTATTTTTTTTTTTGGTGGAAGGAGGGCGGTACCTCCGAAATTTTATTAATATGTCCTCACTTGTTGCGGAGGAATATCGTGGTTACAATTGATATTAATGAAATCAATAAATAACGAAGTACTACTTCCCTTACAAAAAGAACAAGTTAAAACAAAATTAAAAGTAAAAGCAAAATACAAATACCTAAACTCTAGTGTTGGGCAAACCATACCTGTCATTCTGAACAAGCGCCCTGATATGTCGTAGTAGGTCGGCTGGTCCATATTCCTAGTATCTAAGATGATGCCAACCCTCGATAGCAAGTGCATCTGCAACTTGGTTTCCCTCTTTGAAGGTGTGAGAGACCATATCTATATCAAATGAAACGATATCTGCAATCTGTCTGAGTATCCCCTAGATAGGCCACGGTCCGCCACCACGGTGATGCAGTGAATATGACAGTCGAATCTGCCTCAACCCAAATATCTGACAAACCAAGATCTCTAACCAATAGTATCCCATCACAAATAGCCCTAAATTCCGCCTCTAATATCATACATTGTCCATATGAAGTTGAGAAAGCCCTGATACAATTTCCTGCGTAATCCCTGATAGTGCCTCCCCTGCTTGCAAACCCATCATTGACACAACCATCAGTGTTGATCTTGACAGATCCAAATGATGGAAAGCGCCACCAAACCATGATAGGGGGAGGAGATGGGGGAAGAGTCAAAGAAATATCAAAAAGTATAGCAAGTTGTATGTCATTACGCCAATATAAACCCAAATGTTTGTTCTCATTATAAGTAGCTAAATTACCTGCATAGAATCATTAAATTCTTGTCATTGATCATTGAACTAACAAATAAAGATCATCGCTGGAGATAAACACATGCGATCACAGCATTATTATACAGAAAATGCTGAAAGTTATCCCTTAGGTTTAAAAGAATAAACTAAATATTTATTTTTATTTTTAAAAAAATGATGAATCAGATCGTCAAGATCCCAAATTAAATTTTAAAAGATAAAAGCCGTATACTGTTTATAATATAATTTGGCATACAATATTTTCCAAATTCAATACAAATCTCATAATTTTTAATTTCTTAAATAACTACCACATTTCCTTTGGTCGAAGTTGTTTTCATTACAAAATCTCAAATGAATTTTCAACCTCAAGATGTGCAATTGTTTATTGAGATTTAGCTAGAAAATCAATAATTACACACACTTAAAAATATTAAAATAGGAAAAAGGCATAATTGATCACAAAATCAGATGAATCAATCATTAACAATTCCTTAATGTCCCAAACAAAAAAATAAAGTTCAATTAAGTAAATTACAAAATTTATCACGTATATATCAAAATTTAACTGACAATTTCAAATAACAAAAAACACCAATCAAAATACAGAAAAGAAGTGGAGATCATATTTTCGCTTAATTAATATATATATTATATAAATCGCCTACAAGCTATTTTCGTGGTATTGTATATTATGTAAAATCTCAACAAAAACTATTTTCTAGAATTGAAAAGGAAATACAAAATGACAAATGAGAGTCTCCAAATATTACCTACTGTCAGTGCCTCAATTTGCAATTCAACGAGAGTTTTACGTAATGTTTATTCAATAACTTCCACAAATCGTAATTCACATGATGAAATCATTCCAAATGTCATTTTATTTTACAACATAGCCAACAAATATGGAATTGATTTGACAAATAAAAATAATAAAGTAAAATATATATCAAATTCTACCAGAACATGGATTCATAACGTTAGGGAATAGAATTTTATACATTACATTGGATTTGATTTATTAACTTTATTGAATTCACGCTGGCAACACCTAATCACTCACCAACCAACGATATGTTCTAACCTGTAAGAGGTAGAGGAAAATGAGTGAATATATGAGAATACTCCGTAGGACATGAGTATTGTGCAGTTCCGGATAAATATATTAATTCATGCATCAAAATAATCATAACGTCATATCATATCTTTAAAATCTGGTAAGAGCTTATAACACTTCATATCATTTATACCGGATGACCATTATCATTTATCATATCATATCTTGTAAATTCATCAGCATAATATTTGTTAACAAGAAGTAATAAAATTAAACGGGACAAATCAGTGGCACCTCGAAATCCTACCTTGATTGATGAAAGGGTTTTTGAAAGAAAGCAGTCGTTTTACGTTCCAGGGCTTTTTCTCTAATGTAGTGTGTGTAACGACCCGAGTCTCTATATTCAAGTCGTTAGCTTATATACTATTCCCTCACGACTTTCTGTTGCGTCTCCCAAGATTCAAACTCAAGACATTTGTTTAAAGAGAGACTTGAGTTCAATCATGTATAAATTTGGCATTAACGATCCAAATTTTTACTTTTGAAATCATTATACAGGTATCATAAAAGAGTACTTTCATAAACAAAAGAAAAAAAAAAGGATAATATTTTCTTAACATGCGATGATTTAAAATTAGTTTTTTAAAAAAATATAATGAACATTGTTAAAATCATTAAGTACATAATTTATTTCTCCTTTTTCACCCACCCAAGCACAATTCACCTCCGATCGCCTAGAACTCACCTTTTTAGTTACCTATAAAATTTTTAACATAAACATATGAGACATAAATCTAAGTAAATGAGTAATAATGAATTTCATCTCATATCTAAATATGGAAAATCATAACATACATATGGAGACACGAGAATTAAATTTCTAACTTCGTGGCTATAATTCTCGTGCATAGCGCTACTAAACTCCAGTCCTTTGAACTTACACATAAAAGACCCTTACCATAATCATAACTTGGTTTTCCATATCGTAATATTTATAACATAAATTTTCGTAATTCAAATATTGAAAGAACAATTCATACTACTACACTTACAGTCGTACGAAAGAAGATAAAGGTAAATAAAAAAATTGCTTTGTTAAACTTTCACTCCAAAATTCCTTGGACACCGTACGTGCGAAACTTTGTAATGTGAAAATGTTTATATGAAAGATGAGTTGAGAGAGAGAGAGATAAAGTACAACATAAATTGTGTGTGAGTGTAAGTGATGTGGGTGGGGGGGGGGGGGGTATAAATAGGGGTTTCTAAAGGTTGATCACTTTACAAATGCATAAATAATATTTCTAATTTTTAATAGATGAAAGTTTCTCTAATTATAATAATTAACCAATTAATTAGGTTAATTGACATGCAAAATTTATATCAAATCATGCAATCACATTTAATTAAAGTAGAAATTAAGTTACTTTCCATAATTTAGATACGGCAATCCCATAATCTTTTCCTTGACTAAACATAATAATTCCGTGATCATTTTTTTTACTGAAATTGGAAATTAAAAAAAGTGCACATTGGGTCCTTCAACTATGAAAGGTCATCAATTTGGTCCCCTCACTTTCAACATCTTACACTAAGGCCCCAAATTCAAGATTAATGACTATTAGGACTTTCAAGGTGTTATAATCTACCCCTCTTAAAATAAATTTTTTTCCTCAAAAATGAACTTAGTCATTGTCAAATAGTTGGGGATACTTAGATCGTATTTCATCTTCACATTTCCAACTTACCTCTTCGACTAAATGGTGTGGCCATAACACTTTGACCAATGATATTTCTTTGTTGCGAAGCTTTTGTACTTTTTGAGCTATAACTTAAAGTGAGGTTTCCTCATAGCTTAAATCTCACTAGATTTTCAAAGGTTTCACCATGTGATTTAAATAAGGAATGTACTTCTTTACACCTATAAGGAAGAAGTCGTGTGTTGTAGAAAGCTCTAGTGGCAATGCCAATTGATACGCTACATTTCCAATTCGTTTGAGTATTTTGAAAGGTTCAATGTACCTCGACCAAAATTTCTCTTTCTTGCTAAATTGTAAGACAAGTTTCACTGGCATGACTTTCAAAATACTCTGACAAGAAATTACACCTTCTTTTGCTTTCTATCTACATAACTTTTCGAATGATTCTTAATCCGATCATGGAGTGTCGGTCGAACCGAGAGTGCTGCCATTCGATTGATAGTGTTTGACGAAGTTGTGACTACTTCGAAACTTAATCTTTCGAATTCCTTCCATAGAAATTTCTAAGCTATTAACATTACTGCTTTATCTGTGGTTTTCCTACTTAAAGCGTCAGCCACTACGTTTGCCTTGCTTGGTAATAGTTTTCACTGTCGTAGTCTTTTACTATTTCAAGCCATCTTCTCTGCCTCATGTTCAATATTTCTAAGTAAAAATCAAAGTAAAAAAATATAATTGAGGCACTTATGATATATAGCATTGAAAATAATTAATTCTATTCTATAAAATTTTCAGGGCTTTACACCCTGGATAAGGTTCAATAGAAAAATTATTTATGATCGATTCGATGAGAGGCACTTCAGAGTTTTAACTCCTCCCCATTCCTATTATGCAAATAAATGCTGCTTACAAAAGATTGGTTAGGATAAGTTATGCTTTTAATGATGACTATATATTGTAAATAATCCAAGTGGAATATTGTAGGGTATTTTTTATAGAACATCACTTATGTGAATGCGAACTTTGCCGGTTCAATGAGAATTTTACTTAGGAGAATTTTCTAACGCACTTGTAGAACCAAGAAGGTTCATAGTTGAAATAATGAACACTATAGAGAATCAAAGTTTGATATGAAGTATAATGTGTTTGATCTATTATCTAGGCTTACAATAACGACCGACTGTTCAAAATGTTGCGTTCACTAATTAGCTAAGTAAATTCGATAGATTCTTGCTAGGGAAAGTTAAAAGCGAAAGCTAGCGATCGTGATGCATCATATTTCAGTTGTACTCTTCTTCGTCTTTCTTGTTCTGAGAAGACTTGTCTCATTCATGTGGGGAATTATTGAAATTTTAGGGTAATATAAATATTAGAAATGTGTGAATTCGAAAAGTCTTCAACGAGTGTGTCAATTGGGTACGACTCTTCAAATGCAAATTGTGCATATCAAAGAGTTGTTTCGAATGGATGTGACCTTTTGATAAGGTGCGACTTAGACCATCAATTTTGAAATGGTGTCATCTAATGGTTGGAATTAATTTGGCCATAAGATGTGACCCTTCAAATAGACACATTCAAATCTATAAATAGGGCTCTCCTAATTCCATTTTTTTACTCCAAATCAATTCCATATAAATGATTTCTAATTTTTTCATTTAATAAATTATGTCAAGTAATTTCCAAATTATTTTTGAGTTCCGTGTTTGATGTCGTCCGTTCTAGAATAGTATAGTCAAGTGTTGGTCCACCCGAAAAAATTAATATTGTGTTGTATTAATTTTGGAAAAAACATTGTATCTTGGGAGACGGACGCTCATTTGATCATGTTAGCACTCGTGTAGGGGGTGAAGTCAGTTTTAAGGAGATTTGTATTCGTATACCTCACTTCATTTCATCTTCTCTTATTTTTTACGTCCGATCGTAATTTGCTTATTATTATGCATATGGTTTCGGTAAGTCTTTACTCTATTTGTATTTGCATACACGTATTTTTATTAACGAAATATAATTTATGCATCAATTTATCCAACAGTATACACATGACAATTTGTTATTCGATGCATGATGCAATAAAAAAAACTACAATATTAATGTATCAAATAACAAATTGCCATGCGTATGGCACTTAGGACGATTATCGGTAATTTTTACTATGAATAGGATTACTTCATTGTGTACATCTTGGCGTACATCTTTATTGACGGAATTTTGTCATTGAATAGTTTAAACAAAAAGTTGTTTTTGTAGCCAATGAGATTTTGTCAACAAAGATGTTAAAAAGTTGCGTACAAATGGCAAAGTCTGCAATATAATGCCCCCGTTCAATGGAGATTTAAATCAAATTTTTAACAGATTTTGATAAAATTTGATAAAATGTGTGGTTAAAACATTGTTAGTCTCATAAATTATATGATTAATATTAATTGTTGACTTTAATTTGATAAAAAATTAGATTTTAATCTCTATCAAATAGTGACAATAATAAAAAATAGATGGGCTTATATGGTCCCTAAGGGCATCTCCACATGCGACACTAAAATATCAAAATGCACCAAAAATGGTGCAAAATGTCTCCAATGTAGCAACAAAATTTGCACCATTTTGCAAAGTCAATTTTACCTAGGGCTGTAAGCAAAAATTGCCAAATCGGAAAATCAAACCGAAACCGGAATTTCAAAACCGGCGGTTTGGTGCCACGTGGACCCGTCAGCGAAATGATTTTGAACTAAACCAAACCGGTCAAAAACGGTTTGATTTAGGTTTGAGAATTTTAATTACGGTTTAAAACCAAACCGGACAGACGAAAAAATATATAAAATAAAAAATAAAAAATTGATTTTTTTTGAAAATTTATCCAAAATTTCAATTTTGTAAATTCAATAATTTTGTTATTTTGTTGCTATTTTTTTCAATTTCTAATTTCCTATTAGTTATTAAGATTTTCGACCCGCCCAAATCCCAACCCGACCAGCTATCCTAATTAAAAAAAAAAAAACGAACTCAAACTCTCACAAACACAATCCTAATCCTCAATCTCTCTCTCTCTCTCTCTCTCTCTCTCTCTCTCTCTCTCTCTCTCTCTCTCTCTCTCTCCTGAATTTTCCTCAAATAGTCGGTAGTCTACAGTCAGAATTTTCAATTGCCGGCGACGGTCGCCGGTAGTCTACGGCCAGTCACAACTGATAACCTTCAATTTCATTGCAAGACTGCGTGATTTTTTGTGACCTGTGGGTTAGTTCTGCGATTTTTTTTTTGTAATGTTAGTTACATAGCTGCGTATTCTTGATTCTTGAACATGGAAACCATCTAAGTTATTACTAAACATAGTTTGTCATCTCGATTCTTGAAAATCCCTAAATTCGTGATTTTTTGTGACCCGTGGATTATTTCTATTTTCGAAGTTCTATGATTTTAGTTACATAGCTGCGTATTCTTGATTCTTGAACATGGAAACCGTCTAAGTTGTCTCTGGAATTATATGACTGTGATTTTAGTTTATTGTGATTTTACTTTGATTTTGTTCGTATTTAAATTTATAGTAGATATATTTAGTTTATTTTAGATTTATTGCCAGTAAGATATAAATATATATTGAATTAATGGCATAAAAGTAGACACTAGACAGGCAAACAAATATACGCGAAACCGGTGGTTTAAAATCGGATCAAACCGTTAGGTTTAGGTTTGAGTTTTTTTCAAACCGGTCAAAACGGTTTGATTTAGGTTTAAATTTTTCTTAAACCGGTTGAAATTGTTTGGTTTGAAAATTTGTCAAAAATCGGTAATTTTACCATTTGTTTTTTATTTCCAAACAAATTGATTAAAGGTATTTGTGTCATTTGTGTTATATATTTTTAATGCAATAAATTTTTATTGATATTATAATTATTAATGTGATTAATCTATTATTTTTTTTAGTGTTTCTATTAATTGTACTATATTGTTTATATTTATTAATAAATATAATATTTTCATTAATTTAACAAAATTATTTATTTAGTAATTTATGTAATTGTAAAATAAATAAATTGTTAAGAATAAAAAATGAAGAAAATGCTCAAAACACTATTTATTTGGTGTAATGGTTGGAGATGATTTTTAGTTTGGTGCAAAATTTACCTCAAATTTTGGTGTTGGATTGAAGATGGCTTAATCTCTACTTTGCAAATAATCTATCGTCTTCAAATCTTGGTGTAAATATTACTAATTTTTTATTAATATATGTAATTGATCCCTTTGAACGGTTTAGGTAATTGAGAGTTTAAAAACTCAAAATTTTGATATAAAGACTAAAAAGTCCTTACTCAAAATTTTGATCCACCAAGCCATGTACATGTGGGCACCCTTTCCCTTTTTGTTGAATTGTAATTTGATGTTTCATATGTTCCGGACAACAAGGAACAAGAAATGCACGGGACAGCTATAACCACCAAACGTACTTATAACACATGATATGCATTTATCAAATTTTGGGAACACTAATTATTGAATATAATTATAGGTTTCCAAACTTTATACCTTGCTCGTGCCATGGCCGAATCCACCACTGTCTTAGAGTATTTCCAAGAGACTCTCTATTTTTAAAGAGCATATTCTATCATTTAGAGAGTACCTATAAATTTAGAGAGTTAAAATTTTAAAATTCTCCAACAAACTTTTTATATATAAAACTTGATTTTACTACTCCCAAAAAATATTTATTATTTTTCTTTTATTTTAATTAATTTTTCTTTAGATTATTTTATTATTTTCTACATTGAAAATTGAAATACTTTGAATACATTTAATTATAGAGAGTGGGTTTGGCTCTCTATCAAATTTTGGAAACACTAATTATTGAATATAATTATAGGTTTCCAAACTTTATACCTTGCTAGTGCAATTGCCGAATCCACCACTGTCTTAGAGTATTTCCAAGAGACTCTTTATTTTTAAAGAGCATATTCTATCATTTGGAGAGTACCTATAAATTTAGAGAGTTAAAATTTTAAAATTCTCCAACAAACTCTTTATATTTAACACTTGATTTTACTACTCCCAAAAAATATTTATTATTTTTCTTTTATTTTAACTAGTTTTTCTTTAAATTATTTTATTATTTTTCTACATGAAAATTGAAACACTTTGAATACATTTAATTATAAAGAGTGAGGTTTGGCTCTCCAAATAGCCAAACTCACTCTCTAAGTTAAAATGTTACTTTAAAGAGTCTATTGGAACATGATTTTAAATGTTGACTCTTTAAAATGAAGAGAATCTCATATTTAAAGAGTCTTTTGGAGATGCTCTTAGATGCCCAAAATCCCTCATAGATGTTTTATCTCCATACTTCTTACATTCATCAGATTAACCAAATCAATTCCTTGTCGATAAACTTCTTAATGGTGATAATTATCCTGCTTGGCATCGAGCAATTATCCCTGCCTAGAGGTGGCAATGGGCTGAGCCGAGCTTGCTCGGCCGTATGCACAACGAGCCGAACTTCTGCTCAGCTCGTTACTAGTGGGCTGAGCCGAGCTCGGCCCGTGAGCTCGTGGCTCGTGGGTCTAGCCGAGCTTCGGCTCGCGAGCTCGTAAATTTTTATTTTATTTTTATAAAGATAAACCTTTAAAAAAAGATATACCTTCCATTTTGGACGAGCCCACGAGCCGCTCGCCTAGGAAGCTAGCCCGAGCCGCCCACGAGCCGACGAGCCACTCAGCCGTTGGCCACCACTACCCCTGCCCTCAATGCCAAGAACAAATTAGGCTTCGTTCTCGGCACCATCACACGCTCTGACAATGACACTGTTGCCAGAATTTTTTGCGACCGTTGCTGTGACATGATAGTATCATGGCTCCTCCACTCAATTGATCGTTTTCTTACATGCAGCTTCATTTATTGCACCGCACCAAACGATTTATGGTTGGAACTAGAAACGCGATTTCAGCAAAGCAACCGTACCAAGATTTTTTGGCTCAAACAAGACTTAGCCAACCTCCACCAACAACAACAATCAATCACGGGATATTATGGAAAATTGAAGGAACTATAGGATGAATTGGCCTCTTTACAATCCCCGAAGCCATGTATGTGTTGTGCCCCTAAATCCCTCTTTGAGCTCCAAGAATCTGATAGAGTGTATTAACCACGAAGATGCCGATTGGCATGGGTGAAGAGCGTAACGGACTATACTACTTCAAGCCTGCTCCCGCAATTGCTCTCCAATCATTTGATCACGTTCCTTTTGATACAAGGCATCAACGTTTGGGTCATCCCTCTTTACTTAATGCTCCCCATTTTATTTCTCGTCCTAAAATTATTGACAATTGTGACACGTGTAATCGTGGAAAACATACTCGGTTCCCCTTTTAGTTAGTTGATAATAAGAGTTCAATGCCTTTTGACCGTTTTTGTGACATTTGGGATGGTTATCATACTGCTTCTTTCTCGGGTGCTCATTATTTTTTATCCATACTTAATGAATTTACTCGAGTCACATGGTTATACTTAATGCGTTACAAATCTGAAACTCTGACTTGTCTTCGTGCATTTTTCTCTATGATTCTTACGCAGTTTAATTCCAAAATTCGTCACATACCCACTAATAATGGTCAAGAATTCATTGCTCTCGCTACTCAAGATTTCCTCTCTGAACAGGGTACTCTTCATGAATGCACCTGCGTAGAGACAGAGTAACAAAATGGTGTTGCCGAGCGAAAGCATCATCACATTCTAAATGTGGCTCGATGTCTTCGTTTTCAAGCTCACCTCTCTCTCACTTTTTGGGGTAGGTGCATCCTTACCGCTGCGTACCTCATCAATCGCACCCTATCATCCTATCTACAAAACGCATCTCCTTTTGAGCGCCTTTATAAGATATCACCCTGTTATGATCACTTACGAGTCTTTAATTGTCTTTGTTACGCTCACACTATCTCTGTCCACCGTGATAAATTACAACCTCGTGCTTGCCCTTGTATTTTTTTTGGGTATCCTTCGACTCATAGTGTGTATCGGGTTCATGATCTCGAAACCAGGAAGTTTATCATCTCTCGAGACGTCACTTTTATTGAACATATTTTTCCTTCCAACTATTGCCTCGACCTTCTTCTTTACTCCTTGTCTTATCTCTTCCTATTCCTAACTCTCCTACTCCATTAGAATTGGCCTTTACTCCATTTGGTTCTACACCCTCTTCTCATGATGCTCTTCCCGTTCCTTCCCCTACTCATACTCGTCGCACTATACATTGTCATTCTCATCTCGCTAACTACATCTGCCTTACTCTACCATCAACTTCATCCGTTACACCCCTCTACTGTTCCAGTCTAGGGATGACAAAATGGCTCGCAGGGTTGGACTCAGCTCGTAGCTCGGTGGGACCAAGCCACATTTTGGGGTGTTGGCGAGTCGGGCCGGCCCGTGAGCCTGAAAAATTAAAAATTAAAAAAACTAGCATGCCAGTTCTTTTTTTAATTTTTAATTTTTTCTTTTAATTTTAACTGTAATTTTTTTATATGTTAATATTTAGTTATTATTTAAAATACGTATAAATTGCACAAATTTTAAATTTTTTTTAAAAAAATTTGGATTTGTCACGAATTAAAAAAAAATTGAGCCGACTCGGGCACAGCCCGGCTCGCTAAGGCTCGAGCCGAAAGCTCAGGTCGAGCCTAAAAGTTTTGGCCGAGCTTTTGCTTAACTCGGGCTAAAAAAAACTTGAACTATTTTTACTTTAACCGAGCCGAGCCCGAGCAAAAAGTTTCGACTCGTTGACACCCCTACCCCGGTCACATCTTCAGGTACGTTTCATCCTTGATCTCATTTTGTCTCATATCATAATTTTTCCCCTGCTCATTTTGCTTTCTTATTTGCTTTACTACAATCCCTTGACCTTACTCGGTATTCTCAAGCTTCCAAACATTCCCATTGGCGTGATGCTATGCAGAATGAGATTCGAGCCCTTGAATCCAATCATACTTGGCTTCTTACACCGCTTCCTCTAGATAAGAAATCACTGGTTATAAGTGGGTGTTCAAAACCAAGCTTCATGCTGATGGTTCCATTAAGCGAGATAAGGCTCGGTTAGTGGCCAAGGGCTACACTCAGGTTGAAGGCCTTGATTATCATGATACTTTGCACCTGTAGCCAAACTTGTCACTGTTCATTGTGTATTAGCTATTGTAGAAGCCCGTAATTGGCATCTCCATCAATTCGATGTAAATAATGCATTTCTTTACGACGATTTAGCGGAGGAGGTCAACATGACGCTTCTCCCAAGATACGGTCGCCAAGGGGGGACTTGTGTATGTCGCTTACTTAAATCTCTTTATGGTCTTAAGCAAGCATCACGTAATTGGTATTTGAAACTCTCCCATGTCTTGTTATCTGATGGGTTCACTCATTCTGTAGCCGATCATTCTCATTTTACTCGAATTATTGGTTCCTCCTTCATTATGGTCCTAGTTTATGTTGATGATATTCTGATTGCAGGAAATGATCTCTCTGCCATCACTCACCTCAAAATATTTCTTGATGACCATTTTAAAATCAAGGATTTGGGTGCCATGAAATACTTCCTTGGACTTGAAGTTACTCGATCACCACTTGGAATTTTTGTCGCTCAGCAAAAGTATACATTGGATATTCTTGCAGATTCTAGTAATTTGGGTTCATAGCCTGCCTCTTTTCCTATGGACAAAAAATTGAAACTCAAACTTGATGATGGGGCTTTACTCTCTGATCCTAGTGTATATAGGCAGTTAGTTGGTCGGCTTTGTATCTCACTATTACTCATCCAGACATCTCATTCTCCGTGAACATGTTGAGTCAATTCATGCAAACCCCATGGGATTCATACTACCAAACTACACTCCATCTTCAATGTTACTCAAAAGTTTCCCAATGCCATAGGATTTTGTTTTCTACAAAGTGATTTTTGTCTTTCCGCTTACTCTAATTTTGATTTGGCCAATTGTCCTGTTACTTGTCGCTCCACCAATGGTTTTTTCATCACACTTGGCACTAGTCCCATCTCTTGGGGCATAAAGAAATACGTTTTTTGTTTCTCACTCCTCAGCTGTGGCCGAGTACCGTGACATTGCCTTGACCACATGTGAAGTTGTCTGGCTCAAGTCTCTTTTGTGCGATCTCGCTGTCATACACCCGCAACATATTTTACTTTATTGTGATAATAAGGTTGCTCAACACATCACTCACAATTCAATTTTTCATGAGTGCACAAAATACATTAAAATTGATTGCCATTATGTACGAGAAAATACCTTTCTGGACTCATTCTTCCTACTCACGTCTCTTCCAAGCTTCAGTTGGCTGATATTTTTTCTAAGGCTCTCGAAAAGGCTCTTTTTCACCATTTCACTCGCAAGTTGAGCATCACGGATCTTCATGCTCCAATTTGAAGGGGAGTATTGAATAAATTATAGGGATTTTCATACCCTTTTTATTATATTGTAGTTATTTCCTTTCCTAGATTAGTTATTTACCCAATATAGGGATATCTTCCACTGTTATATAAACACACGATTGTATACTTCAATAAATCAGTGAAAACAAATTCATTCCATATTAAACTCTAAATTCTATCACTAATGATTTTTTGACATCATTGTTGAATATTGGGCTTCAATCACACCAAATAACCGAGCTCGATTAACTTCCAATCGACACCACAGTCACAAACCAAGTCCTGAACTAAAACCCCAACCGGTTGCTCGCGGGTTCGCCCACAAAGGGCTCTGCATGAAGAAGAAGGTAGCCGCAATGTTCCGCCACCAAGGCTAAAGAAGGAGGAAGAAAATGGATCACCAAAAGGCACAAAGCCAAAGCACAAAGCAAACAAGTGAATCGGTTTTCCCTTCTCAATGGAAACGGCTTCCCTCAATTTCACACACGTCAACTACATTAATGGACAAACAATTAAATAGGTTAGGAATAGAGATGGGCTTCAGGTCAAACAGTAGGGCCCAATAACAAAGGAGATAAGTGGGATAACAACCTTAAAGCCTTCCAAGATAATGGGTCAGGCCATGAGCAACACTAATGTAATTAGGTTACTTCAAATGGCCCCGAAGACTGTGGTGTCGACATTTCACTTCACTCATCGACCGATGCCTATGAAGTATAATCCAAATACAAAACACGGTTTAACATCATTGTCAGGATTTATTAGGTATCAAAACCCAACAATCATGTTACTGCAATTTAGAAAATGTATAATATAAGTGCAGTATGTACGTGTATTAGAAATGCAAAATAATTTTTCTTCAATCATGAATAACTTGCTTGTGATGAATGTTGGGGCTCCATTTTTTTCTTTCTGGTGCTATGATCATGAGTTGAACCTTCTATATGCCTCTCGCCAGTGTCCGTCAATTGAGTTGTCTTCCTCTGACCTTCAGATTCTGGTCTTCTTTGCATCAGAATGACGATTATCCCGTTCTTTTGAATCGAACAAGGCTGTTATAAAGCAGGTAATACGACATGAATGAGTGTTGAACATTTCTTTTTTAGATTCGATAACCTGCCGTGACTTAGGTGAATTGCCTATTTGACGGGTCTTGAGGAAACTCAAGAACAATTGATGTTTTGGGGTGTGACATCAACCTTCTGTTGTACCCAAACTGATCCAGTGAATAACGATGATTGAAATATGCGACAGGGGGTGTGGTTTCAACTTTTTGCTTGTTCTTGTTCAAACACAAATTTGAAAGGTGACTAGGCGATGATATACTCAGACTGGGTCTCGAACTGTACAATCAACTACAATGGTGTTTTTATTATTTCAATGGTAGGTTATGGTTACTGCAACTTCAATTAGGGTTTTTATATAGACTGCAGAGCCCTAATCACGGTAAAACGAAGATCTTGGAATCGATTTTCGAATGATAATATGAATTAAAGTGTTTGCTGAATATTTGTAAATGAATAATCTACTTGATGCGTTTTGAAATTCCGTGACTTTCAAACTACCAAAACACAGCTCCCATCTCATATCTAAACCACTATCAAGCCCCGAGAACGGCTTCTTTGGAAGACGATTCTGTTGAATTTTTCATGAAATTTAAACTTTAACCAATCATTTACATCCACATAGATTGGGGATGCATCCCCACTGGAGATGAATAGCATTTCTCAATATGAGAAATACTATTCATTTAATTTCACCTATCATTTAACCAATCATTGACATCCACATAGATTGGGGATGAATAGCATTTTTCTTATTATTATGAATTGTCACGTTCTCCATGTCAAATCATCAAGAAAATTAATTAATACAGAACATACATTGATCAATTGATAGCCTTTATACACAATTAATTAATATGTTGGCCCACATGACAAATTAAATAATTTCCCAACAATCATCTCTCTAGAATAAAGATGATTTTGACATAGTTTTGGTTAACAGGATCAGATTTCGAGTGTAATCTGGCTTTCAAGCTTTAAAACTGAATTCCACTGTGAGGGGACGATGGACTATTTTTCTTAGTCGACACATTTCATCCCGTGCAAGAAGACAAAGGGCATGTTGAATATGGGTCGTCTCCATGGATTACCCTTGGAGACTTTACGAAAGCTTGAGTAGTTAATAACTCTCTCTCTAGCTGATTTATTGAGAAGTTTGGTTGGGAATAATTTGAAGTTACAGTCTATATTTATGTTTAATGTCGTTAATTTTATTCGTGGCAGTCTCAAATAGCAATGACGATATATCCTAAAGAAAATTAGGATTGTTATTTATTTATTGTAAAATATATTGTACAAATAAAAAATACAATTTTTAGAGGGTTTTTTTTTTTTTTTTGAAGAGAAGTATAGATGATTAAGTTTAAATGAATGAACAAATATCAATATTAAGCAAATTATGGGGTGGTGTAAGTGAAAAGGAATCAAAGATTTAAACAATTTAAAGTGACAGGCTTGTTTATCATTGAAACAAAATAAAGTTGTTTACAATATCAGTTTTTTTTTATTTATTTATTTTTAACCCCATTTGATTTAGCTAAAAAATAAAATTAAAATTTAAGTTAAGGTCAATAATTAAGTCCTTGTTTGTTGGAATTAAAATAAATTTTGATAGAAGTTGATAAAATGTGTGGTTAAAAAGTTACGAGTCTCATGAAATGTGTGGTCAAAATTAATTATTGCTTTTGACTTGAATTAAAATCTTGATTTTAATTTTTACCAAATAAAAGCTAATTTTAACTACAAATTTCATTAGATCTATAATTTTGGCTTTGACTTGTCCAATCAAATATTTGCTACTCGTCTATAAAATTATTCTTTTAAGAAAAATTTTGCTAATTTTTTTTTTACGTTTTTTTACTGCAAAATGGAGCCCACTTTGGCAGCAAAACCTGACATTGTAAAAATGAACTATCGAAGAAGCCCATATGTCTTGCAAAATGAATTAAATATTAAGGGCAAAACGTCATTCTGTCATCAAATGGTCCAATATTGCGACTGCCATGTCAGTCTTCATTGGAAAATGATGAAAAGCAACGATCCAAATTTTACTTGGCAACGATTGAAATTGCAATTTCAAGTACAACCAAACACGCACTAAAACCCTGTTTTCCGTTTTCTTAATTTGCGTTTGGCTGCTTTTTTCCCCCATCCAATCAAAAGTTTTAGTTTTCCCTCCTCTACTTTCCCCCCTCCCACCATTACCCGTGAATTTGTTCAGATTTCAGAGTTCTAAAAATCAAATGGAAGGAAAATGAATTTCCCTCCTACACTGAAAGTTTCTAAACAAACTTTCGAACTTGAAAGAAATAAAGAAACGTAGGAAATGTAATTAAAATTCATTTCAAAAAAATCCCTCCAAAATTTCAACTCCTTTCCACCTACAAATAGCTGGCGAAAACCAGCCCAAACTCCAAATGAAACTCTCGTTCATCACGAATGGAGCTGAAAAATTGTCAATCTGACAATGGTGATAATAAAGAGAATATCGCGCCGAAGTCTCCAAATGAAAGCTGCCCGAGTACTCGAGAAATCCAATGTTTTACGAAGAGGAGGTTAAGGTTACCTCTTAGGGATGTCACCTATCTCTACAATTCCACAGTCCTGTTCATGGATATTCAGCTGCCCTCTTCTATTTCTGTTTCTTCCTTTTCTTGGAATAATCGAAAGCAAAAACCCGATGATGAGAAGATTGATTCGATGCACAAGATTCTGAGAAAAGAGTTTAGATAGATACACTGATCATACAATAGTCCACTTTTTTTTTATATATATATTGTTTTGTGGTATAACTATATGGGAAGGAAATAAAGGAGGTATATGAATTCATTATTCATTTGACAACTTTGTGCATTTATCAATTTTTTCCCTTAAAGTGGAGTTTTCTTCAATTGTTTGATTGGTACAAAGTTTGAGAATTGGTATTTAGCCCCTGTTTGACAATGGTTTTTTTAAATTGCAAAATGTATGGTTCAAATAGTGGTGGCAATCGAGTTGAGCCGTTCGTTGGCTCGGCTCATACTGTAATAGCCCACGAGTCGAGCGGGCCAGCTCGTTAGACGAGTTGAGCCTGCTTGGCTCGTACTGTACACGAGCTGCTCGTCGAGCAGCCCACGAGCCGCTCGGCTCGTGGGCTCTTTTAAAAAAATAAAAATAAATGCAAAATTGAAAATTCAGTTACCAGAACGATCACTAAATTCAGTGACCGTTTGGTCCCTTATTATTATTTTGTTTTTTAAATTTTTTTCTCTATAAATACTCACTCTAATCAACATTTTTTCCCATCAATCTTTCATTCTCTACTCTACTATCTACAGTTTACAAATTATCAACAATATCATTCATTCATTCATTCTATAATCATTTTCATTTTCTACATTTTTTTAACATTATTATATTGATTTTATTTTTATAATTCATTTTATACACTACTACATAATCTTCATTAACTTCTCAATTCTACATTCTACTTCAAGTTTTCAACATTATATTTTTATTATTCACAAATGGATCCATAATCATTTGTTGAAAACTTATTCGGTATGGAAGACGAAACAACTGCCAAAATCAATTTGGAAATAAATTCGCCGGTCTCAATTAATTACCAATTCCAGAAAACATTCAAGATTTCGACATTCGTGAAGGTAGTCATCCAATTGATTTGGATGATGTTGATGTTGATTCTAGTGTTCCAAATGATTTGGAAAAAGATGAAGAACATACATTAAATATTCTCGATGCAAGAGGAAAGAGAATGGGGAAGAAGCAGACAAAATGTTGAGATCATTTCAAATTGGTTCGCACTGGTCGTATGGTCAATGGACTTCCAGAAGCCAAATCAATATGTAAATACTGCCAACAACGACGGTATGGCAACAAGGCATTGGAACTATCCACCTCAACCGTCACTACAAAAATTGTGCGGCCAAACATGGGTTTATTCCAACTGGTTAAACGCAACTATAGTTTGGTACTTCAGGCGTCAATGCTACTACTACGCCACTTTCTACGTGGATGTATTCGGAAGAGAAAGCTCGAACGGAATGGTGAAGTTCGTTGCCGCGGCGGAGTTGCAACTAACAATAGCGGACAATCAACATTTCGTAAACTACGTCAAACAATATCTTCAACCGAGATACATTGGGGTAAGTCGAAATACTCTTCGATCTGATACAATTGAATATTTTCTTAATTCTAAGAAACTATTGATTGCGAATTTAGAAAAATATGGGTGTGTGATATATTTAACTTCGGATATGTGGGAATGAATTAATAAGAGAGGTTATATAACTGTAACTACACACTATATAGACCCACTTTAGTTCATGCAAAAAAACTATTGCTTTTAAAATTGTTGAGTACCTGCACAATGCTCAAACTATATTTAATGTTATTATGTTAATAATTAGAGAATATAAATGCGAGAGTAAAAATCATTCTTTTACGTTCGACAACGCTACTGTAAATAAGGTTGTTACCGATAAATTGCATAGAGTACTTCAAGCTGATTTCGGTGGTTATTTATTTCATATTCGATGTGTGTGTCATATTTTTAATTTAATATTACAAGACGGTTGATGACCGAATTAGGAATGCACTTATATATATCACGATTACACATAGTAGAAAACAAGTATTTGATGAATTTTGTGAAGAAGTTGGGAAGACGCATACAAAAACCTTTTATTATGACGTAAGCCATAGATGAAACTCAATTCACTTATTATTAAAATCATGTGAAGGTTTTAAAGCGCTTATTATTGAATTTTATAAAAATAGGTTTGTTAGAGACGAAGACGATACTATCTTGAATGAATCCGATTGGAATATAGTTTTTAAAATTAAAATTTTTTTAGCAAGTTTTTATGAGTTTACAAATATATTGTTTGATATTCATTATTCCACTAGTTGTATGGTTCTTGAACGTCTGTATATAACTACCAGGATTTTTAAGAGATTTTAAAATGACCCCGATTTTCATACGGTTATATATTCCATGGAATTAAAATTTAAAAAATATTAGGAAGAATTACCTATATTATTTCCTTTAACATGCGTCATGGACCCCCGATATAACTTATCGGGTACAAAATTTGTAATTGATCAAATTTCAAATGCATTAACTTTTAATGTACCTATTACTTATAAGAATTTGGAACAAACGTTACGTGAAACGTATGAATTATATGTTTCACTAATGGGTACACATATTACTCGTGTACCGACAACTGCTCCTCCCACTAATATAGCAGATGACGACGCTGAAGTTTTAAATTTATTCAAAAGCATGAACTCATATAGGTATGATTCAACTGCATATGTATGTGGTTCCTCTAGTAGTAGTAGTTTGTCTTCCACTGCATGTACTCAAATTTCGAGTAATAGTCCAAATGTGTTACCATCTGAATTAATTGATTACTTTAGTCATACTTTCCCTAATAACAAAGCAATTAGGAAAAGTTCAGAAGAGGCCATTGAATTCAGGCGAAATAACGAACGCCGTGGCCAGTAGTTTCTGCATTTGCAAAAGATCTAATAACATCTCTGGTTAGCACTGTAACTTCGGAGTCTTCTTTTAGTGTAGGGAAGAGGGTTCTCTCTGAAATCAAAAGTCGACTAAAAGAAAATATTTTGGAAGCGTTAATGTGCGTGAAGGATTGGGAAGACGTTAATTATCGAATTTAAGATAAATATGCCGAGATTACATGTAATCAAGTAAGTGATAATTAATTTCACCACATTCATCACAAAAATTTAATTTCATACCTTTATAATTTTTTTAAAAAAACTGTACACGTAACAAGTTATTCATGTACAATTTTTAACTCCGCCTACTCGAAATTGAAGTAGCTAGTCCCAAATCCGGATAAAGGAGGAGAGTTTTTTTTTTAAATGTTTTGAAAAATGTATATTTAAAAAATTGTTTCGAAATTATTTAAAAATAAATAAAAATGTTTTTAGGTTTAATATAGCATAAAAGGGTAAACAAAAAATAAAACTCAACAAATAAAATTTTGTTCTTATTATTTTAAAAATTATAAATATTTTGAAAAATGTATATTTAAAAAAAAAAATTAGAAAGTGTGTGTATATATATATATATATATATATTTTATTTTATTTTATTTTATTTTTTTATTTTTTTATTTTTTTGATTTTCAGGTTTAGTAGTGTAGAAAAAAAAACGAGTTGGCAAGCCGAGTGGCTCGTTTTGGGCGAGCTCGCCCAAAAACCAACGAATCACGAGCCACGAGCCCGGCTCATGCGGGTATGGGCCGAGCGTCGGCCCATTGCCACCACTTGGTTAAAAAGTGAATAAAAATTACATATTCAATAAAATGTATGATTAAAAAAGAAAATTGATCAACTTAACTTTGTCAAACATGGGATTAAGTTCGGAGTCTTGACAAACAATGAATGTAAAAATTACAATAAATAATTGTTTACCTCATCGAATATTTTACTTTTCATGATCATCGTGAGACATAAGATTTTAAGGAGTAAGAATTCTATGATTGTAGAGGAACATTATTGAAAAGGTTCACTCCATTAGCATTATTTTCTTTTGATATTTACTGGACACATTCTACCTCATTAAGATGTTTACATCATTTTTATTGAACTTTTAAAGCATCTCATTTTGAAATTTCTCCAATCCACAGCTAGTTGTAGTTCTTTTGAATTTTAACTTTGATTGCCACCAATCTCTCCAGAAATTGGTATTAAAACTTTATTTGAAAATTGTTAAAGGTAGTGGTTGTCAATTTGAAAGCAATGTCAGATAATTTGACGGCTTCTCTTGACATGATCAAATGAGCCTTTTTGCCAAGGAGTTTGGACACATCAGCTCGACACCTTAGTTTAGTACACGATATAAAGGTCAATATTGGACTATAGAAGACGTCTTGTGGAAACAACATCATGACATAACAAAGACAGTGTTCCTCCATAACGATAGCACTACTCAAACCATACGATCAAGAAGATGACATGATAGTAGTGGTGTTAACGAGCCGAGCCCGAGGCGGGAAAAAAAGCTCGAGCTTTTTTCGGCCAGAGCCAAGTCGAGCCCGGCCAAAAAAAATGAGGCTTGGCCCGAGCCTTAGCGGGCCGGGCCTTAGCAGGCCGGGCCGAGCCGAGCCTAAGCTGGGTCGGCTCAGATTTTTTTTTTTTTAATCTATATTTTTAAACTATTCAATTTTAAAACTTACAATATCTGTTGAAAACTATGAATTTGGTAACATAATTTATCAGTTATACTCTCTAAGTAACGTAAAGAGTCAACAGTTGAATTATCTAATATATATGAACTTTTAATAATCTGTTTTTTCTTTTATAATACATATTCATTCAATGTCAACCAGTCAAGTATACAGAAAGTGAAAAGGTCAAGAAAAAACACATTTTTTTCTTACATGAAGCCTAATAAAATCTTGGCTGTATACTCAGTCAAATTAATAATATAACCATCAATTTTAAATTTATGAAAGGTTACTTTCATAATAAATGCACAGGTGTGATTTCGAAAAGTGGATTGATATGTAGCTGGCAGCTACAATAGCTGCCGGCTGTGCAGGCAGAAATTCTGCCGCACAGCTTTAAATTTAAATTAAAAAAAAAAAATTTAATATTAGCTGGACAAGAGCCGATGCCCCAAAATGGGGCTCGACCCGAGCCTCGGCTCAGTGCAACGGAGCTCGAGTCCACGAGCTTTTTTTGCCACCCCTACATGATAGCTTAGGACCTAGGTCTAAGTGTCATGATGACCCTATCACATCCGAACTCAACAACCAATTGGATTTCTTCAAACAGACAATAGCACATATGACATGACCCCGTCTCGAGTCACCTTAGTGGACTCAGACGTGGCGTGCGTCGATGATAAATTCCAACTAGATGTTGGACCCACCACCAAGGCCACACAGACTGTTCTACGACTGTTTGACTATTCTATGACTCCAAAATTATTGTAGAAATTTTGACAAAGTTTCCTCTGTAAATAGAACAAAACCAACCTGAAAATTTACAAAGAAGTTCATACGATAATTAATACCAAATATTTGGGAACGACCAATACCACCACAGCTCGATCAATATGACATTAAACTTGACCGAACACGTCTACTTCAAAACACTATGTCTGCATGCATGCATTACAATAATTGAACAATCCATCGTCGAAGTGAACATTAAACAAAATATCAGACCAAGTATTCTGTGAACATGAGTTCCCAACTAAACATTTACATGCTATGATATGGTTAAAATCATGCAACCTAATGATGGGTAGTCAGGCTCTTGACTTCAGCAGGCTTTCCAGGTATCTCAAATTCAACGGTCTCCTGATAGGAAAAATATGACAAAATATATGAGTTGTAACTCAGTGAGTAGATAGTTCGCAATAACATATACTTTTTTTCATTTATATATTTTTACTGAAAAATCTGATTTATTTTTCTTACAATTTTAAGAAATTCTGATAATTTCTCTTATAATTGAAACATGCTAAAATCACAAAATTCATATTTTTATTTTGAATAACTAACTGTAAAAATGTCAAGTATAGACAATCTGGTATCAACATAAATCTGTGTAAGCTGTCGTTTCCATATATTAAAACCATATTTCTATAACTGGATAAGCTGAATTCTATATTCTGAAATGAACTATTATCTAATATTTGAAAATCTGTGAATCTACAACTGAATAAACATAAATGATATACTAAATAATCACACCAAGAAGTACCCAATGAATAGCCTTACACATGTTCAGAGTAATCTCGATGTACAAGGCAAAACCATTGAAATCTGATAATTTGGTCATACGTACGTAGAGTTGCCCCAAAGGCTAATCACCCTAATACACGGCTCAGAGCCTATGTGTGTACGAGAGTGGGTCCCAAAGACATCTAATAATCTGGTCATACACTGTGGAAACACATTCACATCAGTGCAGAGTGGGTAAAATTACCTGAATCTGGTCATACACTATGGAAACACATTAACATCAGTGCAGAGCGACTAAAATCACCTGGGTACTTTCTAGTGGTTTTAAAATACCTTAAATATGGTGATATATGTAATATGAATATAACATGTTAGAGAAATAATTTCAATAAACTATATTTAACTTTAAAAGAACTGACTATAAAATCCATTTGATTCTGAAAATCAAGTTGTCAAATAAAATATATGTAATAATTAACTTTCTGATATAGTATAAATTTAATAAATATTTATTTCTGAAAAATAAGATTTTTCACTCACAAAATATGAGCTACAAGTTAGACAGGCTGATAAACATTTCCAATCTCCTCGTCACCACCTGAAATACGATATGAATAATCAATTTAACAACCACCATAGTAAGTAGTCTTAATATTAAAATACAAACTTTTAGAACTTAATTCCTTCATACTTGAATAAATCCCCCAAATTATTCCTTTAATCAATTAGAGTTAATATCACTTTCTAATCCATTTACTAATGACCAACTCATCAACAAAACCTTCAATCCGAGCATATATGCAAATACCCACTTCTATCTAATGATGACTAGTAATAATAATTTATCCCATTAAATTTCCTCTTCTTCCATAAATTATACTTCAAAATAAATATTTCATCATAACAATCATTTCCACCGAATATCTTTACTTAAGAATCAAATTAGAAATTCTAGGGTTTGCCAAAAATACGGTTCCTTACCTTAATGTAAATGGAAGCTAACCATCAAGAAACTTGAACTAGAAATCATGATCTTTTCCATACATTTGCAATTTCGAACCAAGTTAAAATCCTAGAAAATTGACAATATATATTCCTATATCTCTTGAAAAAAATTAAAATAAATTGAACCTAGAGGTGTCAAGACGGACGGGTTGGTCAAACCCGTGAAAATTGGTCCGAATCGACCCGGGACAGCTGGTCCACCCTTGATCCGAGCGGGCGGTTCACGGGTCAAGGAGGTGTGACCCGTGGGCTTCGAGGGGTTGAACATTCACGGGCCACGATTAACCCGCTGGCCCGTGAAAAAAAAATTAATTTGAAAAAGGGGGGTGGGGGTGGGGTGGGGGGAGAGATACTTAAGTATGTGCCAAATCAGGGTCTGAGTTATAATTTTTATAATTTTTTTATACAATAATACGGGTCAAATCAGAACAAACCGCTACTCGGACGACCCGTGACCTACATGGGCTCGACCCAGATGGATTAGCGAGCGGGTCTGAGTTGTAATCCAAAATTTGTGGACCGACCTGAAACTGGTTCAGAACCCGTAGTGGGCAGGCTTTTTTTCACGTGGGCTGTTATTGGGCTCATATGTTGCTCACCCGGATTGACACCTTTAATTGAACCTAAAATTGAGGAAATCAACTCTTGCCCCTTTCTTCTCTTTTCCCTTCCTTTCTTCTTCTCCTTCTCCTTCTCATTCTCCTTCTCTTCCTTTCTTTCTCTCTCAGTTTAGGTCTAGGTTTGGTCTCTGCGTGTTGGTGTAGATGAAAATAGGAAATGAGTTTTAAATGGTAAAGTAATGGGGCTTATTGCAAAAGAAGTCTCTTAACTTCCCATGATAATATAAGTAAGTCCTTAACTCCAAAAATAATTAATCTCAAACCCTCATATAATATCCATTATGAAATAAATCCCAAGAAAATAAATTTGCTTCACTTAAGTCCCCTTTGACTATGACTTTGACAATTCTATATTTGACTTTTGACCAAAAGAAAGTGGGTTGTAACAATATAACCATATGTCGGAATACTATAACTTGACATGACCAAAGCAACAAGCTATTTACAATAACTTCTCTTCCACCTAATCTTAAAAAAGAAAAATAAATAAATATCATTCATATAAGATCTGTTAACCCAGTGACAACCGGCGGATTTAGGCTCTGGGCAGCTTAGACCATTAAAATCTTTGTTGTATAATTTTTTTTATACATAAAAAAAATTAATTCGCGTGGAATTTTTTTTTACATATTAATTGGGTTAAATTTTCTTTTAATTCAATCCTGAATCCGTCCATGCCAGAAACTAGAATACATGTATCAATGCATACTTGTTCAAATGTAATCGATATAGATACATGTGTATAATGCTCCTGTTAAAAATTCAAATAGGAGTGTTACGTTTGTATTAAGAAGTAATGGAATGTATCAAGAACACAAAATAAAGAAACGCATTGTTCAAGAGAATAAATTATTGTCTTAAAGTGTTGTCTTGCGTGTGATTGCTCGAGCCCCCCATCATTTCCAACAGAATCAAGTGATCATAGCAAGATTATCAACAAATATTGGTCTCTTGGTTTCAATTGGTTCTGTTGAATGTCATGAACCATTAAGTTCCCTCCATTATCTTTATAAGTTCATTCTAAAACCACAAACGAAAAAAATATTAATGAGTTCGTTTTCGTCTGTCCATGAGTCAACTTCCTATCATGAAAATGACAAGAATATTGCATATACATATAATGTGTTCTCTTACCTTTTTGAGGATCTAGCTAGCAAGAATGAACCACCAAGCAAGATTCTCATTAGAAAAGACAGCATCATCTTTGGCAGATCTCTCTTTAGTTTTTTAGTGCACAGATAGTTTAAAAACTAGAGCTTTAAGCACTACATGTAGTGCTTCTTGATGCTCATGTAGTGCACTAGACAATAACATGGCCAATATTGGCTGCCGATAGTTGTCATGGATATAGTTGTATTGGATCTTTGAGTAAATCAAACAATGAACCTAAGTAGCCGACCCAAGTTCTTTAGTACCAAGCCTTAATTATTTGTTGTCGTATTAGTACGAGAAAATGTTTCGTTAGTCCTCCATTTCTCAAGAACCAGTTATTGCTTGGAAACAGTGATTCTACCATCATCCATATAGAGACATGTGAAAATGGTTTCCATCCCAGGATCCCTTTTGCCTAGAAAGAACAGAAAAAAAGTATTAATTTGTTTGAACCTGAAAAATAAAGCGGACTGGTCGATTCAATTTGAAATTATCGAGTCAAGGTGCCTTTCTTCTAGATGCATCGTGATGAGATCAACAAACGAGGCTTGTTCCAAATGCAACATAACTCTACAAGAAAAGTTTGTTCTTCGCCAAAACTAAGGGTTCATCGAGGATGCCTAGTTTTCCCAATATTTGAATACATATTAGTTATTTCCCTTTACAAAATGAGAATCAAAATGCTGAAACATTCTAAGTTCATCTACGTCTGAGTACGGCTATTGTTTTAAATAAATAAAGATGGTGACCTTTCAATGCTTCATGGGAAAAAGTTAGGAACAAGCTTCATCTCAATTAAGGACAGTACCCTTTTAGCGTTTCAACATCACAAACGGTAAGAAGGCCAAAAGCAGCTGACTAGACAAACACTCAAAAGTTAGAATTTAAAATGGAGATTGGAATGCATTTTTTCTCATATACAGATAATCTTAAATGTTTTGTCGGGACTACGTTGAACTATGGATAGCTCACATTGGCTAGATCGCATTATCCTCTGATAACAAATACATTTGATTCGAACACAAGCACATCGATAAACAACAAATCAAGATGGGACAAGAAATTATGTGTGCAAGCATTTGACAGCCCGCACTTTGTTTGAACATCATCAACTGAAGAATACTCTCTCTCTCTCTCTCGACATATATATATACATACAGGTATACCTCTGCTTATTGACATGCTATGCTCCCAACTTCTTCGAGAAAAATGGGTTGCTGGAAATTCTTCTTGTGCTTTATATTGCTGTCAGTAATGCTAGTCAAGTTAGAAGCCCGGCCCGATGAATCCTTCGAAAAGAGAATGAAGTTAACTGAATATTTCAAAGAAATTATTGAGAGAAAAGAAGTGGTTGAGGTTGGAGATGAAGGAGACAGCAGTGTGGAAAGCCATTATAATCCCGTGCGGTATAGTCCAGGAGGACCAGACCCTAAACATCACTGATGATATGATGATCAGGAATCAGGAAAAGAAAATTTGTATGGTATCATCACTGAAGAGCTAATTATAAGCATGTGTTGCGCGTTTTCTACAACATGATTTATATCGCAAGTGTACGTTGTCAACTTTTCTAGTATAATAATGGAGTTAGAGTGTTGAACACACAGATATCGCAATTCAAATTTCTATTAAGTATTATAATTAGCCTTTATTTTATCTATGAATGAATGTTATAATCAATATTTTAAAACTAGTATGGCTACGAACAGGGACGTAGCCAGGATTTCAATCTTGCGGGGATGAAAATACGGGGTGGGGGGGGTGGAGGCCCCCCCTCCTAGGGGTTCCGCCCCCGAAATTTTTTTTTAATTAAGAGGATTGAAAACGTCGATTTTGAGTACCAAAATAGGCAAGTTAGATTGATTGACCAAAAAGACAATCAGTTTGTCGATACAAAAACAATATGTCCATCTATATGTCTAACGCTATACAAATTGAAAATATAAACCTCTGATGGACATAAAAAAGACAAAAAGTAAACTGCATATCTATATAACAGATGGTATATCTGGCTTGGACATCCAAAATTGATCTCTTCTTGTCCTCATCACTTCAAACTCGTCAATAAAAGGGGTGTCTATAGTCGGGATTACATTTTGTGGGTTGTGGTCTATGGGTATGCTTTTGGGTAATTGATTCATAAATGGATCATTTACTTTTGGATTGAATTTGAGCTATTTATTTATTTATTTAAATAACTATTGGATCTTCTGTTTAGGTCTAAGATTTTTGTTTGGTTGAATTTTAAAGTGTAAGTTATTGGATCAATCTTTATTAATGGAAAAAAAAATTTCAAAATATTTGCAAGAACGAAACTGAAAAATACATTACAAATTAACTAGGAATAGTGGACCAGGGCTCCCCCACCCATCTCCGTCTCTGGTTACGAATTCAACAAATAAATGCAAGACAGAAAATTAATCAAGTGAGAAATTCTAGGATTATGATTTCACCTAACTATCAAATATGATTCTCAAATATATAATTATTTCTAATCAATTTTCCAAACTTTTAATCAATATATATCACAATATCAAAACACACATTGAAATACTCTAAAATTCGTATAAATTAGTTAAATATCAAATTTTGATGATGTCTAAAATATGAGTAAAACATGTAATATTGATTTGGTTACTCCAATTATTCTTTAATGTGCACGAAACGTGTAATACTGTCGAGCATTTCTGTCCATTTCTTTGTTGACATTGTCGCATGTTTTTTTATCATGCTCTTTATAAATGGTTCCACCCGTTCTATTTTCAAAGTCTAAGTTGACTTTTTTAAGTGATGTCTGGATATAACTAACTATTTACTTTTCTTTATACTTTTATGAGGGAAAAAAAATGTAACTTATGTTATATATTTATACAATAAATATAATATGTGAAAGAAATAATTAATTAAGATGAAGTGTCCAACTGGTGAAAAGTGTGGAATTTGTGTGGGAGGTCAGGTGTTCGAGCCACGCCTCACGTACTATATTAAAAAGTCTTTGATTGGGTTTTATTGATTCTAATAAAATAATTATAATTTTTTTAATCATTTTCGGAATTATTTAATGGGTCAACTAGCCAATAGAATATGACAGTTTTAACTGCCCAGTATTAATACCCATTACCATTGGCCATTACATCGCAACTTAATACTAGATCATGGTAGAAGAAGTTACATTTCTTTCTGCCTATATAAACACACTTTTGGGTATTAGAAAAAAATAAGAAAAACGAGATTATATATTTCTATACAGTACAACTATTGTTCTTAATTTTACAAATTTCTGGAGTACATTTGAGAGTGCTGAAAACCTTTTGTGATTGCTGCACAATTGGTTTATTTGATCGTTGTATCCTGGAGATAATTGTCCACAGAGGTCGCAGCAGTTATCGACGGGCAATTTCGCTTTAGGATATCGTGCTGTCACGAAACTCGATCTATTGATAAGTTTTTCTGCACTTTACTGTTATTTTTTCCAACAATCTAAAGCGAAATTACGTTTTTAATGGCTGCAGTAGATATATCTGTTTCTAAGTATTCTGAAAAGCCTGAATTATTTGATGGAAAGAATTTTAAGAGATGGCAAATGAAATTACGATTTTATTTGACAACTCTTAAAGTTGTAGATGCTATTGAATTTGATAAACCTGTTTCTGCAATTGCTGATGAGCCTACTGATAAGGAAACATCAGATTTAGCTAATTGGGAACGTAACGATTATATGTGCAGAAACTATATTCTGAATTGCTTGACGTTGGATTTATATGATGTTTACTGGTCGTGTAAATCTGCTAAAGAATTATGGAAGTCGTTAGAAAAGAAATATGATACTGAAGATGCTGGAACTAAGAAATTTGTTGTGGGAAAATTTTTAGATTTTAAAATGGATGATATTAGAACGGTGGTAAGTCAAGTTGAAGAATTACAGATTATAATTCACGAAATTATTGCTGAGGGATATAAAATATGTGAAAGTTTTCAAGTGTCTGCTATAATTGAAAAACTACCACCTTCTTGAAAAGAGTATAAAAACAGTTTGAAGCATAAAAGAAAAGAAATTTCACTGGAGGATTTGATTATCAAAATTAGGATTGAAGAGGACAATAGAATGGCAGAACGTAGGGAGAGACCAGACTTGGGTACAAAGGCCAATCTTATTGAAGGAGGTTCTGATAGTAACAAAGCTGTTGGAAATTTTATCCAAAGCCAGAATTTTAAAGGCAGATTCAAGGGGAAACAATTCATAGGAAAGAACAATCGGTCTAAGCCTCAATTTAAAAATAAAACTATTGGTGATTGTTTTGTTTGTGGTAAACCAGGTCATTTTGCAAAGGATTGTTGAAATAGGAAAGGGAAAACTGTGAAGCATCAGGCACATATAGTAGAAGATGAGAATTTTTCTGCTATGGTGACAAAAGTTAATCTAGTGAGCAACATGACAGACTGGTGGGTAGATTCTGGAGCTACCAAACACATTTGCTGCACGAGAGGTGCATTTTCTTCATTCACTCCTAATAGTGATGGAGAATGTCTGTTCATGGGAAATGTTTCTTCCTCCAAAATCGAGGGGAAAGGAACTGTAACACTTAGATTTACTTCTGGAAATGTCCTTAGTTTGAAAGATGTCCTTTATGTACCTGATATAAGGAAAAATCTAGTGTCTGGATCTATTTTAGTCAAAAGGGGATTCAAAATTGTATTTGAGAGTGGTCAAGTTGTAATGTCTAAGGGTGGTACTTTTGTTGGGAAAGGGTATGCAGATGAGGGTCTATTTAAATTAAATGTTTCTGTGATCAATAATAAAACTTCTACTTCTTCTGTTTACTTGCTGGACTCTTATGATTTATGGCATGCTAGACTTGGACACGTTAACGTGAATTCTATTAAAAAATTAATGAGATTGGAAAACATTCCTAAAACTGATAAGTTCCCAAACTCAAAATGTGAAGCGTGTATTGAATCTAAGTATGCTAGAAAATCATTTCCACATGTTGATAGAACTACATCAGTTTTAAGTTTAATACATTCTGATTTATGTGATTTAAAAGGATATGTTACCCGTGGTGGAAATAAATATTTTTTTAACTTTCATTGACGATTACTCTCGTTATTGTTACATTTATCTTCTTAAGAGTAAGGATGAAAGTTATTCAAAATTTATTTCGTATAAAACTGAAATAGAAAATCAGTTAGATAAAACCATTAAAATTTTAAGATCTGATAGGGGAGGAGAATATTCAGGTGAGCTTGATAAATTTTGTGTTGATAATGGTATTATTCATGAGACTACTCCACCATATTCTCCCCAATCTAATGGTGTAGCTGAAAGGAAAAATAGAACTCTAAAGGATATAGTCATTTCAATACTAAACTCTTCTGGATTACCTTTTAACATGTGGGGAGAAGCACTTCTTACTGCATGTTATATTCTTAACAGAATTCCCGTAAGAAAAATGATAAATCCCCTTATGAATTGTGGAAAGGTAGAATACCTTCATATAAATATCTTAAAGTGTGGGGGTGTTTAGCTAAGGCATCTATTCCAGCACCTAAGAGAACTAAACTTGGTCCAAAAACTGTTGATTATGTGTTCATAGGTTATGCTTTTCATAGTAATACCTACAGATTTTTAGTAATTGACTCTAAAAATATTTTGATTGAAAAGAACACAATTTTTGAAACTAGAGATGTAGAATTTTTTGAAAATAGATTCCCTTTTAAAGAAAAATCTGCAAGACCAAGTAGTTCTCTTAGTGTTCCTCCTAGTGTTAGAGAAGAGCCTATTGAATTAGAAGAAGCTGAAGTTAGGAGAAGCAAAAGACCTAGGACTGCTACTTCTTTTGGTCCTGACTTTATAACATACTTAGTAGAGGATAATCCTAGTACATTTGTTGAAGTTATGTCTTCACCAGATTCTATATTTTGGAAGGAAGCTATAAATAGTGAATATGATTCCATTATGTCTAATAACACTTGGGAATTAGTAGACTTGCCTAGAGGATGTAAAACTATTGGGTGTAGATGGATTTTTAAGAAAAAATTGAAACCTGATGGTTTAATTGATAAATTTAAAGCAAGACTTGTAGCTAAAGGCTATAAACAAAAAGAAGGAGTTGACTTCTTTAATACATATTCACATGTTACTAGAATTACCTCTATTAGGATGTTAGTTGCAATTGCTTCATTGTATAATCTTATTATACATCAAATGGATGTCAAGACTGCCTTTTTATATGGAGATTTAGAAGAAGAGATTTATATGGATCAATCTGAGGGATTTGTGGTAGAAGGCCTTGATGATAAAGTATGTAGACTTCGAAAATCTCTTTATGGCCTTAAACAAGCCCCTAAGCAATGGCATGAGAAATTTGATATCTCCTTGACATTTAATGGTTATGTGATAAATGAAGCAGATAAATGCATATATAGCAAATTTGTGGGGGATTGTGGTGTTATAATTTGCTTATATGTGGATGATATGCTAATAATGGGAACTAGTTTAGATGTGATTAATAAGACTAAACAGTTTCTGAAAAAACACTTCGAAATGAAAGATTTGGGTGTTGCTGATGTTATTCTAGGGATTAAAATAGTAACACATTCCGAAGTAGTTACTTTAACCCAATCACATTATGTAGAAAAAGTCCTTAAGAAGTTTAACCAATATAATTGTATTCCCGCTAAAATACCTTATGATGCAAGTCATTATTTGAGAAAACATTCAAGTCCTAGTGTTTCTGCTTTAGAATATGCTAGGGTGATCGGCAGTCTCATGTATCTCATGAACTGTACCAGACCTGATATAGCATATGCCGTCGGTAGACTTAGCAGGTATACTAGTAATCCTAATAGTGAACATTGGGATGCTCTCATTTGAGTCTTGAGGTATTTGAGATACACTATAGACTGGGGAATACATTATACTAAATATCCTGCTGTATTTGAGGGATATTGTGATGCTAATTGGATTTCAGATACCAATGAAACTAAATCTACAAGTGGCTATGTTTTTACATTAGCAGGTGGTGCTGTATCTTGGAAATCCACTAAGCAAACCTGCATTGCGAGATCTACTATGGAATCAGAGTTCATAGCATTAGATAAGGCAGGTGAAGAGGCTGAATGGTTAAGGAATTTTCTTATGGATGTTCCTTTGTGGTCCAAACCACTTCCAGCTATCTATATCCATTGTGACAGTCAAGCAGCTATTGCAAGAGCTCAAAATTCATCTTACAATGGAAAGTCTAGACATATTCGTAGGAGGCACAATACTGTGCGTCAGCTGCTTAAGGATGGGGTTATAGCTATTGACTATGTGAAGTCAAGTGATAATATTGCTGACCCATTAACCAAAGGATTAGCTAGAGAGCTAGTTCAAAAAACGTCGAGGGGGATGGGGCTAAAGCCTATTACAAATTAGATCACCTATAATGGAAACCCAACCTTACGATTGGAGATCCCATGGATAAGGTTCAATGGGATAACAAAGTTATTGGAGTGATCTGTAGGGGTACTACATTGAATTTATTTCAAACCCCTGCCTATGATGAGTAGTACAAATTGTATTGATTAGAGGATGAGCTAATGCTCTTAATGCTTTCTATAGCTAATATTCAGTTGGGTGTTTAAATACAGTGCATCCCTGATAGAAGCACCTATTTGAGTGTGGAAGTGGAGCCGCTTCCTATGAGAATTAAGGCTAATTCTCTAGAGCACTCAAAGAAATCAGGAAAGTTCACGGCCGAAATGAACACAACCGTGAGAACTCAATGATTGTTTTAGAAGTCATGTGTGTGTTCTATTGTCTCAGTTTGCAAATCATAATTGTGGAGTTCAAAACATAGTTCACTCTACAGTTAGCAAACTCGATAGAATATACAAAACTAAGGTTCAAGTCGATAGACACCTAAGTCTGCGTGATTTCTACCGTACTCCAGAATAGTATTTTTATTTATCTTATTTCTTTCATGTGGGGGATTGTTATATATTTATACAATAAATATAATATGTGAAAGAAATAATTAATTAAGATGAAGTGTCCAACTGGTGAAAAGTGTGAAATTTGTGTGGGAGGTCAGGTATTCGAGTCACGCCTCACGCACTATATTAAAAAGTCTTTGATTGAGTTTTATTGATTCTAATAAAATTATTATTATTTTTTTAATCATTTTCGGAATTATTTAATGGGTCAACTAGCCATAGAATATGACAGTTTTAACTGCCCAGTATTAATACCCATTACCATTGGCCATTACATCTGCAACTTAATACTAGATCATGGTAGAAGAAGTTACATTTCTTTCTGCCTATATAAATACACTTTTGGGTATTAGAAAAAAATAAGAAAAACGAGATTATATATTTCTATACAGTACAACTATTGTTCTTAATTTTATAAATTTCTGGAGTACACTTGAGAGTGCTGAAAACCTTTTGTGATTACTGCACAATTAGTTTATTTGATCGTTGTATCCTGGAGGTAATTGTCCACAGAGGTCGCAGCAGTTATCGACGGGCAATTTCGCTTTAAGATATCGTGCTATCATGAGACTCGATCTATTGATAAGTTTTTCTGCACTTTACTGTTACTTTTTCCAACAACTTATTCGAACACATATGTTTGGAAGCTAACTGAGCATCCTGGTGAATTTGACAATTTTCAAAATATATTTAATCTATGAATTTCTAAATGATAGCTTATTTCTCTGAGTCCATGTTTAGTTTAATTGAAGAAATTGATAAAAATTTAAGTTAAGATCGACATTTAAATTTAATGATATATTTCATAAGACTCACAACTTTTATTAGATTTTCAACCATACGTTTAATTAAATTTTGTAACCAGTTTCAAGCACTCAACCCAAAAATAAAAAATTAATGTTTATAAAAATATAGCAGCTAGAGTTAGATTCGCGATCATCTATATTATTGGAGTAATGCTACACTTATCGAAAATGGTTGACAAACACTTTGACCGAACACTCACAATAGGGGGAGAATTAGATTCGCGATCATCTATATTATTGGAGTAATGCTATACTTATAGAAAATGGTTGACAAATACTTTGACCGAACGCTCACAATAGGGCGAGGGCCTACATTTTTTTCCATTTTTTTCATTCGAGGCCAGCACACATGTGAGAGGTCGTCAAACTCGTTGTCATCCATTTTCGGTACAAATAGAAAAACCCATATTATTGGTCTGATCGGCAATTGAAAATGCATTGAGATTAAACAATGAAAATGCACAAAAAGTATCCCCTTAGTACAAGTAAGGCCCCACCTATACCAGGGGGAGCTGTGTACGGGCTACGTATGGTCTTTTTCTTTTGAGACATGCTATAAGTACATGAATTCAAAATCTTGTACCTGCTAGAACACACACAGCAGGGGTGGATAGGGTTTTTTGTCAATATTTTAATTCACATGGGGTCACCCTATGAGAGTGAAATTCAAAAATCTGTATAAATTTGACAGCAATTTGCTTTTCTTCTTCTCCAAAGAAATTGGTAGGTAAACTGGAGCCTGAATTTGACCTTTCAACCAGTTTCGTGTATCCAAAAGTCCAAATCAAATCCATCCATCAGCTTGCCTGAAGAATATCACATGACTCATGTGATAGCATCAATCAATGGATATTATTTCTCGAGGTAGATTTAATTATAGGTTCAATACTTATTGTTCCTTAAAGTTGTAGCAAAATTTCAATTCTGTCCTTAACGTTTCTTTTATTTCAAATGCTAAGAATCATTCTACAAGTTGAAAAGGATAATAGTCATGATTTTGATATATTGGTTAAAAATTTGAGAATTTTAAAAAAGAAAATAATGTAATTTATTTAATCGATATCTTCAACAAATGTGTTTGATGAGAATGTGACCTAGCTAATAAAGGCATTATTCGAAGTACATCACACTGCATATTGATTTAAAGGTTTGAGACCTAGCTTCTCGTGTTTGAAAGTTTTGGGACCCCTTGTGCAGTAGCTAGAGACGACAAAATGGGTGAATTGGATTATACTAGACCCATTCATTTACTAATTTACAACTAGACTCAATTTAGGTGCGTCATAAGTGTGAACCCGTTCAACTAAAATATGGTTCGAGCTAGGCCAATATGGTTTTCCAAACCTAACAGGGACCCACTAATATTGTTGACTAGGCTGATCCAACCCAAAATTTTTAACTTTTTGAAAATTTAATACAATTAAAATGGATTTGTTGATTAAAAAAAATGAATATTATGTAAGAGATGAGATAAACAGAAAAACATAAAGAAAAAGAACTATTTGTAGCGAAAATTTTGATTCTCTTAAAAAATATATATTAGAATTATTATAATAATAAAAAATTCTTTGAGTCGAGGACTGAAAGAGAGCTCAACAACTCCTTTAATTTTAATTGAACTTAATTTTTTTATTGCCTGGCTAATCAACCAGTTGTCATGGTTAGACAATCAAACCTGATCATTATGATTGGCCAATTCATGTATCGCCCAAATCGAGACGACTTGATTCTAATCCAATTGTTTAACTGATGAATCATATCTGACTTGAACGGTCCAGTACACGTTGACGCTACTCCTTAAAATGACTATACACGACCATATCAGTTTCCAATGATCCAGAAGATTGTTAAAACTTGGGGTTCCATCTTAAAATGTTGTTCACGAAAATATATTTCGAATTAAAATTATCGCAAGTGTACGGTTCGTTAGCAAATAATAAAGTGGATCTTGAGTCTGAATATCGTCCCACAGAAATTGATTTAGTTCAATTTTAGTTATCACGTCCTTAACCGAAACAAGAATAATGTAGTGTGTTATAACTAAATTATATCTAAATTAACATACTTATGCAATTAAGAGTGAATTAACTAAATTAAATATATATTATGTTAAACGCAGTTTAATGTATTTTAATGAATGACAAACATATTAGAACCTCGAATTCCCGTGCAATAATCATTTTTAACGTTAGTTTACAAGTTGACAACACGATTGAATTTGACGAATCAATGTTCCTATTTTATTTAATAATCTCTCTTGAGCAATGTTAAACATACTTTTATAAATGACCCAACTATATTTCTATGATAAATGCGGACATATAAAAGTGTAGGAATTTTTATGAACACTTAAATATTCACATAAGGTATAGCGGTATATTTCTACCCCTTATCGGGCCATATAACAATTTATATATGTCGAACATATTTTCTTTCTTTCGAATGCATAAAACAGGTCACCACATCCATACAATTACCTGCGCAATAATTATGGAGAAAATAAAATCATATAAATCATTCAATATTCAAAAATATGTTTTTGATGACAAACATATAAAACTAAAAATTAAAATTCATATTATATGGTTAATCGTTCTCCTAATACAAAGAAAACTAGCCAGCATGTTGTGAAGAAAAAACAAAAAGAATATAGAAGAATCGACATCACTCAATATAATTCTTGAATTTATTCTCGTGTTCTTGGAATTGATCTTTGTGTTCTTGACTTCTTCTCCGCTCCAAAAGTCTCTTAGAATAAGTTGTAAACTTATAAGTAAAATTATGCAAGTTTGGATGAGTTGTCTTATGAGATATTAAGCACATATATTTTTGGCATTCTACTTATAAGCAAAATTAACATTGTAAATTACCAAAATGTCCCTTACGTTTATTTAGAATCTGTTTGAACCTCATTTTTATTGAAGAATGCATTTTAGAATAAAATATTGATGAAGAATGTGTGGTTAAAAATAAGGATAAATTTTGAGTTTGTGTGTAATATTATTTTATTGAAAAATATTTGGTTGAAAAGAAGGAAGAGAAAAATATATTTTGAAAATAATAGATATCAAACAATTTTTTAATGATTTTCGATGATAAAATGTGGAGTATATTGTAATTTTAAAAAATGATAAAGAGTAATATGATACTTTAATTGGTCAACTAAAATAACAAGTCGGATAAGTATGTGCTATGGTGCTTTAATTTTCCATATTTTTTTTTAAAAAAAAATTAAGTTTGCTCTTCCATTTTTTCAATCAACATCTTTGGGGTCTTTTGTGGGCTTATAAGCAAGCATATTTGACTACTTTTTTTTTTCTAAAGAATAAGCACGTCCAAACATGATCATTTATCAATGTTAAATATTTGAAGTGGAGCATATTTGAATAAATATTACGTGAAAATTTAAAGAAGATTTGAACAGTATCTCTTATTGGAGGGAGATTGACTATTCAACAATAATAAAGTATGACTCATTCGGGAATTAAATCAAATAAGTCCTTTTAACTTTGTAGTAGATTAACACCATGGTAAGGCATAATTCATCAATTCAAATCCGATAAAGGGCTTTGGCTTTTTTTTTTTCATAAAAGTACAGTTGTATTATACAGAAAATATCTAATTGATAATGGCTGGAATTCGGGAGAATGCTAGGGCTTTATGGTCTATAGATCGCTCCACTGTCGTTGACGTCGTCGTCGATGGTTCCTTGGTAGAGGCGGTGCTTGTGACAATGGTGGAATGGCAATAATGTTAGTAGATTAGAGATGGTTAAGTTGGTCAGGTTGTAAGGGAGCTGATTCCGTTGTCGGTGATGGGTGGATATGGTGGTAGGACGACAATTTCGATGCATGCGATGGGGACAGTGGGCATCGTTGGCAACAAATGTAGGCATCGGTGGGCTCTCAATAGTGTGATTCTGAAGAATGTGGTGAATTTGGGAAAAATTGAATTAAGTAATAGGTTGGGGTGGTGTGAGGTAGGGTACGATGTAGTATGTACGTATTTTTAAAAAAATTAAATTAAATTCTAATTTTAAATTGGAAAGATAAAAAAATAGGGATGTGTGTAACTTTACAATGGGAATATTACATATTTAATGTAGTTAAGAGATACAATTTCAAAATTAAGGCCCTCTTTGGTACACATTATTTTTTTCATTCTCATTATTTTACTCATTTTCAACCACATTCTTTAATAAAATAATATTTTCCATCACATCAATAACTTTTCCTTCATTTTTAACCACACATTCTCCATCAATCTACTATTCAATAATACATTCTTTCAAAAGAATGTGTCACAAACACACTCTAAGAAAATTCTTTTACACGGTTACGTAATAGTCACAATCACAGAACGTCACACACACAAATCAATTTATTTATCAATCATAATTTATCAAATTATAAGGCCACATATTATTTTTCGATCACAAATCACAAATTTTATAGGTCACGACTTATTTAACGGTAAAAAAATTATCATACTAATATGGCGCAACTTATTTCACGATCACAAATTATCAAATTAATTGGTTACAAGTTATTTTTTAGTCACAAATTATCAAATTAGTTGATCACAACTTAACACATTGTGAGTCACAATTACAAGTTTAGTCGTAATTTAACATTTTTTAAGTCACATATTATTTAATAGTTACAAACACTCTTTATCACATCTCATCCCATCCCATCCCATCCCTTTACCCATGCGGCCACTCCACCACCACATGCACCTGCATCACGACCACCACCCATCTCGCCCCACCACCATCAAAACCCTAGATCCAAATCCAATTCATCAAATCACTCTACCATCTAAATCCTAAATTTACTACAACTGCGAGCACCGTCGCCACCTATACTATCACTAACACCACCGTTGAAAACCAACCCAAAACTTCATTGCTGCATTGCTCGAGTCTGCGAGTGCCGCCGTCACTTCACCTCCTACACCATCATCAACACCACCATTTGAAAACCAACCCAAAACTTTATCTCTGCTAAGTGACATCATCATCTATGGGGAAAGCTACGCGCTATGGCATCATCCGTTGTGCGCGACACTCACATCGTCGCTACGTGCGGCTCTTAACTTGCTGATACATGAACTTGACCTAGCGCTGCGCTGTTGTAAGTGCCGCTTGCGATGGTCTCCACAATGGTCTCTTCCATGTGTGTGTGTGTGTGCGCATATGAGAGAGAGAGAGAGAGAGAGAGAGAGAGAGAGAGAGAGAGAGAGAGAGAGAGAGAGAGAGAGAGAGAGAGAGAACAAAAAATGTTAAGGTTTAGTATTTGTAAATGAAATTTGGTAGGGTAGATGGAATGGGGTTTGGGGTGGATAGGTAGATTAATTTTATTTTATAATAATATTATTAATATTAAAAATTTGAATTACCACCTAATTTTTGAATAAAAAAAATTTTAAACATGATTTTTGAATTGGTAACTTAAAATTCATGTGTGTGTAATTTTGACTTTCATAATTATAATCGGACAACTTACAAAAATACCTATAAAATTAGATGTCTTTTGAAAAATCATATGAAAAGTATTTTGGAAGTAAAAAATATTTTGTAAATTTAAGTGTCACTTTATAAAGTTAAATATCATTATACAATATCACTTTTATGAAAAATTGATGTTTATCATTTCAAAAAGTGATAAAAATTCAAAAATAGTAACAAACAATAAAAAAATGTGATAAAAAAAATGTGACAAATACTAAAAAAGTAACATAAATAAAAAAATGTGATACAAAAAAATGACAAAAAGTCAAAAAAAAATGACAAAACATCAATCACAAAAGTTACAAAAATTACAATTATGAAAAGTAACAAATAACAGAAGAAGTGATAGAAATTTTGAAAAATGTGACAGAAAAAAGTGATAAGTACTAAAAAGGGTGACAAAAATTCAAAAAATTGACACTAAAAAAGTGGCAAAACACCAATAAAAACCTATATCTGTAACTCAAAAAGTGACAGATTTTTTTTTTTTTTTAGTAACAAACAATAAAAGATGTTACAGAAATTTTGAAAAAGTGATAGACAATAATTTAATCTACATAGTGACTCATTCGGGAATTAAATCAAATAAGCCCTTTTAACTTTGTAGTAGAGTAACACCATGGTAAGGCATAAGTCATCAATTCAAATACGATAAAGGGCTTTGGCTTTTTTCATAAAAGTACGGTTGTATTATACAGAAAATATCTAATTGATAATGGCTGGAATTCGGGAGAATGCTAGGGCTTTGTAGTCTATAGATCCCGCCACTGTCGCTGACGTCGTCGTCGATGGTTCCTTGGTAGAAGCGGTGCTTGTGACCGTGGTGGAATGGCAATAATGTTGGTAGGTTAGAGGTGGTTAAGTTGGTCAGGTTGTAAGGGAGCTGATTCCGTTGTCGGTGATGGGTGGATATGGTGGTAGGACGACAATTTCGATGCATGCGATGGGGACAGTGGGCATCGTTGGCAACGAATGTAGGCATCGGTGGGCTCTCAATAGTGTGATTCTGAATAATGTGGTGAATTTGGGAAGAATTGAATTAAGTGATATGTTGGGGTGGTGTGAGGTAGGGTACAATGTAGTATGTATGTATTTTTAAAAAAATTAAATTAAATTCTAATTTTAAATTGGAAAGATAAAAAATAGGGATGTGTGTAACTTTATAATGGGAATATTACATATTTTATGTAGTTAAGAGATACAATTTCAAAATTAAGAAAATTCTTTTACACGGTTACGTAATAGTCACAATCACATAACGTCACACACACAAATCAATTTATTTATCAATCATAATTTATCAAATTATAAGGCCACATATTATTTTTCGATCACAATTCACAAATCACAAATTTTATAGGTCACGACTTATTTCACGATCACAAATTATCAAATTAATTGGTTACAAGTTATTTTTCAGTCACAAATTATCAAATTAATTAATCACAACTTAACACATTGTGAGTCACAATTATAAATTTAGTCGTAATTTAACATTTTGTAAGTCATATATTATTTAATAGTTACAAACACTCTTTATCACATCTCATCACATCCCATCCCATCCCATCCCATCCCCCAACCCACGCGGCCACTCCACCACCACCTGCTCCACGACCACCACACATCCCGCCCCACCACCATCAAAACCCTAGATCCAAATCCAATTCATCAAATCACTCTAATGTCTAAATCCTAAATTTACTACAATTGCGAGCACCGTCGCCACCTATACTATCACTAACACCACCGTTGAAAACCAACCCAAAACTTCATTGCCGCATTGCTCGACTCTGCGCGTACCACCGCCACTTCACCTCCTATACCATCATCAACACCACCATTTGAAAACCAACCCAAAACTTTATCTCCGCTACAGTGACGTCGTCATCTATGGGCAGAGCTACATGCAATGGCATCATCCGCTGTGCACGACACTCACATCGTCGCCACGTGCGGCTCTTAACTTGCTGATACATGAACTTGACTTGACCTAGCGCTGCGCTGTTGTAAGTGTCACTTGCAATGGTCTCCGCAACGGTCTCTTCCATGTGTGTGTGTGTGTGTGTGTGTGGGAGAGAGAGAGAATAGAGAACGAAAAATGTTAAGGTTTGGTATTTGTAAATGAAATTTGGTAGGGTAGATGGAATGGGGTTTGGGGTGGATAGGTAGATTAATTTTATTTTATAATAATATTATTAATATTAAAAATTTGAATTACCACCTGATTTTTGAATAAAAAAATTTTAAACATGATTTTTGAATTGGTAACTTAAAATTCATGTGTGTAATTTCGACTTTCATAATTATAATTGGACAACTTACAAAATACCTTTAAAATTAGATGTCTTTTGAAAAATCATATGAAAAGTATTTTGGAAGTAAAAAATATTTTGTAAATTTAAGTGTCACTTTTTAAAGTTAGAATGTCATTATACAATATCACTTTTATGAAAAATTGATGTTTGTCATTTCAAAAAGTGATAAAAATTCAAAAATAGTAACAAACAATAAAAAAATGTGACAAATACTAAAAAAGTAACATAAATAAAAAAAATGTATACAAAAAAAATGACAAAAAGTCAAAAAAAAAAAATCACAAAACATCAATCACAAAAGTTACAAAAATTACAATTATGAAAAGTAACAAAAAACACAAATGAAGTGACAGAAATTTTGAAAAATGTGACAGAAAAAAGTGATAAGTACTAAAAAGGGTGACAAAAATTCAAAAAATTGACACTAAAAAAGTGGCAAAACACCAATAAAAACCTATATCTGTAACTCAAAAAGTGACAGATTTTTTTTTTTAAGTAACAAACAATAAAAGATGTTACAGAAATTTTGAAAAAGTGATAAACAATAATTAAAAAAGTAACAAACACCCAAAAAATGATAAAAATTCAAAAAATTGGCAAATATTAAAAAAAGTGACAAACGCCAATCAAAACATTATAATAGATCCAGATGATAGTTGATTTTCTTCTACGTATTATCATTTTGTGATTATACTTCACTTGCATTATCTAAATATAGAACATAACTTAATTTTTGGAACGCAACAACCTCTAAGTTAGGAGTGACAGACATTCAAAAAAAGTAACAGAAACTAGAAAAATAGACAAATTTACATTTGGTAAAATAAAAAAGGTGTAATGCTAGATAGAGATGTTGGTGATAGACATATTCACGTTTGTCAATTATATGTTTGTAATATTAATAGACAATATTTTAACTTTATTTCTATCTTTAATATTATCCAGGTCGCCATGCGAGCAATAAATATTTACATTTAGGGTCCGTTTGATTGCAATGGTGGAAAATAGGTGGAAAGAAAATGATTTCCAGGAAACGTAATTGTCAAGAAATTGTTAATTAAGTGCGTTTGATTGATATAATTTTCCACCCGAAAAATTTTAAAATTTTCTATTCGTTTGACTTTGTTTTACATGAAAATTGTCTATTAAAGTGATAATTTTTTCCACAATTGGTTATAAAATTTGTTTCCATTGCCAAAAAGTAAAAAAAAAAAAAAAATCGAAAAGAAATTGTTTCCTAAAAAATCATTTTTTTAATCAAAATTTAGTATTCGTTTGACTTTATTTTACATGAAAATTGTTCATTAAGGTGAATTTTTATTTTTTTTAACAATTGGTTATGACATTTGTTTTTATTGCAAAAAAAAAAAAAAATATATATATATATATATATATATATATATATATATATATATATATATATATTTTCCTAGTTCCATGGAAAATTCTACCAATCAAACGGGCCTTAACTCTTTTACATTACACCTATTATATTTTGCAACTCATTAGTGGCTGAATTGATCATTGCGTATGAAGAACCTGCTGCGTTGCTATTAAATAAGAATAATGCTATGTGTACACCTTATGGTGTACACAATGCATTACGGGCCCACAAATATTTTATTGTATGTGGGCCCCCCTCCATGTGAGAGGGTGTAATGCATTGGTGTACACATAGCACAACCCATTAAATAATTATACAAACAGTTATAGCGAAACATTTCATCTTCTCTCTTCTACTCAATTCTGAAGCTTAAAAGGTATAATATGTGTGATAATATATAAGTCCACATCAATCATATTTGCACAAAATCGAAAAGTGAAAATAAGAGATTAAGAAATATATATACAAATTTAAGAAGGAAAATTGAATCTTGGTTGGTGGAGTCCACATCAACCCTACTTCCACTATCATCTGCGTGATCATCTCCATGAATTTGATCAAGCACCAACACCAACCACATAGCAAGCGCCATCGAACCCAGGCCTGATTGAAACCGAAAAAACGTCTTTTCCAAGAACGACATTGGCGGAAGAATCCACTTTGCGTCGGATCTCCGCCACAACCTCCTTTTTGGCGTTGAAAACGATGCAGCTCTGGTTCACAAATGATCATTCTATCTGGTACTCTTCATAGGGAGTATTGTACATCTCCACCATCACGCTCGACCGTCGAATTATTGATAATCTGCACATGCTAAATAATGGCTTCTTACCCTCTATTATCTTGTCGATGAAGCCTTCCCACCTTTGAAATGGCTATATTCCTTTGTGCGCGCATGTTCAAGGGTTTGGGATTTGGGGGTTTTTATAACGTATTGTTTTTAAATGGTTTAATTAGTTAATAGGGTATTAATCAAATTAATTAATTTTGATTTTTATTAGGCCTAATTTACCCATTATAATTTAGGGATACTTACAAAAATACCCTTAAAATTAGGGATATTTTGAAAAATCATATGAAAAGTTTTTAGGAATTAAAAAATACTGTGTAAAATGAAAAAGTGATACAATGTCACTTTTTTTATTTTTTTAAAAAATGTGACACAAATTCAAAAAAAGTGACAAGACTAAAAAAAAAATGACATATACCAAAATAGCAACATTCATTTGTGCAGTACCAGTAATTATGTTCTTAAAATAATCACTACGTTCAGGCTAATTCACATGCTGATTATGTTAGGAAAATATAACATTTTTTCATTTTTTTATCTTTTTAAAAAGTGACAAAAACTTAAAAGATGACAAAAAAATTAAAAAAAAGTGACAAAATTCAAAAAAATTGACAAATTCAAAAAAGTGGCACAAATTAAAAGAAGTTATACAAATTAAAAAAAAAGTGACAGACAATAAGAAAGTGACACACTCAAAAAGTGAAAAAATTAAAAAAAAAAGTGACACAAATTAAAAAAAAAAGTGACAGACAATAAGAAAGTGACACACTCAAAAAGTGAAAAAATTAAAAAAAAAAGTGACAATCTTTTGACGAAATTCATGAACTTCCTCTTTTTGTAACAATTGGAGTCGAATTTTTCCTTGCAATAACATTAGGCTGACTTTCAATATCCTCCTTTTCTTCATCAATTCCATCCTCAGGAATCAATCATTCGTCAGTCGCCTGAGGACTCATGCTGGCGTTCAAGGTGGTCAATTTTATTAAAAAATAATGTCTATCACTTAAAAAAATGACAGGAAAAAAAAATAAAAATGTAACACACTATTCTGACAAACATTTGGAATGCAAGTGAAATGACCCCATTAATCTGCATTTTTCCTTAAAAATTCTCATCACAGCTTCAAACTCACGTACCTTGCAAAAGCCTTCCACAACAGCAGTGTGTACAACCACTTTTCGAACAGTATCAGAAATTCTTTTGATTATGTAAAATATTACTTTCCGATGGTTATTACTTGTTAGCGAGCGAGGAAAGAGAAGCAGAGTAACAAATCGAGCAAATGGAAAAATCAACATCTAGCAGTAATGGAAAAGCACAACAAATTACTGCAAACTTATGCAGGTGAATTACTATATGAGTGGCTGGATGGTAATCAAGCCAAAGTAACCCAACACACAGGATAGGTATGCACTGTATTGGGCTATAAAATCCAATTGTCTCATGATAAGCACATGAATAAGCATAAATTTCCATGGTCCAATCAGTGGGAACAAGAATATAAATAAAAATTATAACATACCTAGTTCCTCAACCTCCCATCCCACACGCCCAACGTTAGGAGTGCCCATAGTCACTTCAGCTTGTTGTCTTTTTGCACGTAATTTTTTCTTAAGATTGCAAAACTCATCAATAAGCATGAAGAAGAATAAGCCCTGAAGGCCCGTTTGGAATGGGTTCCAGAGAGTAATTGGAACCGAAGAATAAGCTTCATTTTCTCAATAAGCATGAAGAAGAAAACAGCCATGGATGCTACCAAATTTGTAGGTATTGGGAAATTTGAATTGGGTTTTGTGATTTTGATAGCTTAGAAAGTATTAATTACGTGATTAAGTTACTTGATTGGTTTACAGGGTATTATTCAAATTAGTTATTTTTAGGAGGTAGTGGGACTAATTTTCCCTATAATTTATAAAGGGAAATTACAAAAAATCAGGTGTTTAAAGATTGTTTTTTAAAAATCAGGTGCAAAGTTTATTTATTCAAAAATCAGATAATATATTAAAACCCTAGCTCTAATCCCAAACAAAACCTAAATCACTTTTCTTTTATTCCCCCTCCTCTTCGATTCTCGTCTCTCTCTCTACCCTCTTCTTTGCCGCCGTCACCATTGAGGAGCGCCTAATACCGAAGAGTCGAGCAGCTTCCAAGGGGAAAATGAACTCTGTAGCCATAAGTTGGCAATTTCCATGTTGTATAACATCTATTCATCACTGAAACTTGTGAGAGTTAAAATTAGAGTTTCATTGACTGGTGCCTACTCTCGTGTAACAGCTGTATGTAGTGACTTGCTCGCCTGCCAGAGATTCTAATTCTAGTTATGTGGCTTGGGGACATTCTACTCTTGTTGGACCAGTGAGTATATAATTACATTAAATTTTGTGTTGAATATCTTGCTGCAATTTGTTGTCATGATTTTGAAATAACAAACCATCAGTTTTGAGCTTGTTTAATTGAATCCTTGTTGATGTAAAAATTTACTCTGCTTTCTAGAATTTTCAGTTTGGAGAAGTAATTGCAACGACAGAGCATGATGAGGCAATAGTTATTTCAGAGATAGATTATTCACTGATTGAATAGAGCAGGTGGTGGCGGAGGTGGAGGCGTGGGCTGTGGGCGCGTTTCTGTTGGAGATGTTTGGCATTTGTGACCTATAAAATAGGTAATATGCAAGTGATTGGTGGTGGAGGTGGTTGTCAGTGGCTTTGTTGGTGCTGTTGTGACGGTGGCGGTGTGGTAATGGTGGTCGAAAATGGCCATAGTGATAGTGGCGGTAGTCTGTGACCAAATGTTTGGTAATCTGTGACCTAAAAATTTAATAATGTGTTACTCAAAAATAATCTGTGACCTTGAAATAATCTGACTTACAAAATTTTTGATCTGTGATCTCGAAATAATCTGTGATCAATTAATTTTAAAATATGTAACATGTGACCTATAATTATGTATATGTGACCATTAATTATATAACTGTGATTTTATTATATTTAATTAATAAATATTTTTAATTAATTAACTTAAACCTGATTTTTGCATTAGTCAAACTTAAAACCTAATTTTTGTATTGTGTATAGCTAATCCCTGACTTTTGAACTCTTCTCATTTATAAACCAGTCCACCAAATATGGGCCACTATTCAGTCTAATAACTAGACAATTGAGTCCATGAAGCCTGACTACTATGAACGAAGATGGCCCGTATCAAAGCCCAGAATTTTGGCCCACAAGTACAGCCTTGCACACATGTCTCACGAGGACCAAATAAAAAAGAATAATATTATTTATTTCTCTTCAATTTAGGTGACCTTAATGTAATATAAAATAATAAATCACTTTTCATTTATCTCATCATCTAACGTCACCTAAATTACAATCGATTTTGCTACTTTTACATATGTACATCGTGGGGGTGGGAATACACCTCGATGTACATCTTGTGATGTACAAGTAACAATTCTCTTACAATTGCAATATCAATTAGGCTATATAGCATTACAAAATAAAAAAGCTAAAAAAAATTCCCCATTGCAAGTGAAAACCAATTAGTGCGATTTTACAGGAATTGGAAATTGGAGTGCATAGCACGAGAGAGGAATCTCAGCCCCAAATCCGATATAAATTCATCTCACAATTCTATTTTTCCCAGCTTTCACTTGAAATGGCTCTCTTCACTCCAAATTTGTCTTTTAAAACTTCCACCTACAATTCCAGTTTATTTACACTACCTGCCACTCCTCGTCGTTTTATCCGGTGCCCCCGCTCCCTAAAGCTCAGAGCTTCATTAGCCGTTGACTCCCCGTCGACCTCCGCCACCGAACGCGGCGGTGCTGCGGAGCTACTACTTGAAGTCAAAGACCTTTCCGCCGTAATTGCCGAGTCCAAACAGCCCATTCTCAAAGGCGTTAACCTAACTATCCGCGAAGGCGAGGTAAAAATTGAGAAATATGTGATCATATACTTTTATTAATTATAATTATTTTATGGGAATATAGCGAGCACGATAGTGAGTTACTAGAAAATTGTTGAAGAATATGGTGTGTGTGTATATATATATATATATTCAATTCCAAATTAAACTGTCCATCTTTATGCATTTTATTAAGACAATTAGCAGAGATATTGTGGAGATATATTTAAGCTGAGCATGGGGTAGAAGTTTGGAGTTGAAATTAGATAAACTAGCCTATAAATTTGAATTGATTTACCCCGATTCCAATTGTGAACAATAAATTCAAGAGAACATAGTTCTTTCAGTGGCTTCCAGCTTCTAACTTGCAATTGAATTTGACAAGGTTCATGCGGTGATGGGGAAGAATGGTTCTGGCAAGAGTACATTTGTAAAGGTCAGTGCTTTTTTTTTGAACTGACTTTTTATGATAATGTTATAGTTTTAAGATACATGTGAAATGAGTTGAGTTCTTCACGGATGCTAATTGGGTTTGGAAGGAGAAGACTTAATATAGATTATATGTTTCTAAGCTGGAATTTTTATTGAATGATTGATATTTACATCAGAGAGTTTACAGCATATTTATTAAATAATTACGAAATGTTGTAACCACTATATATACATATATGACAAGGACATAAGAGAATCTATGACTAACAAACTAAATCAGAGAGTCCACCTCTCCTCATTCTAGAATGTTCAGTATGTTAATGTTCAGTCTTCAACATATTCCATTGTCGTGTTAGCGTCCTACTTATCTTCAGCTGTCCCTTGTGCTTATGTGTTGTTGAGTTGCCCAAGCTTACTGGTATTACCTTAGCTTCAGTACTCATGTGCTTGCTACTTATCTCCTTCAATGACACAGTCTTCTGGTCGAGCTTGACCTCGACTTGTTTGCTTGAGCTGAGCCAGGACGGGCTTGGCTCATATGATAATTGAACATAGAGTCAAGCTCAATCTGGAATTTATATAACTAAAATGTGCCTGTCTTGAGCTGCCAGGAGCTTAAGCTCACCAGTTGCTTGCTCACAACTTGGTTAGCTTAAAACTCTAATTTCTAACAGCATTGCAATGATGTAGTAAAATAGTTGTCTTGTCTATGAGGGAACTGTGTGCTTGGTTGAAATATATTTTGTTGAAAAAATTGCCGGTGAAGAGCAAAGCTTCAGTTTCTACTAGTTGGTCCTTTTAGCCTGTAGTTCTAATTCTAAAAAGAATATAATGAATGACCTGTAATTTATATACTTTTGGAAGTCCATTGTCTATGTTTGTATGCTTTTCATTTGTGGTTTATGTTCCATAATTTACTTATGGGTTTGTTTTCCCGGTTTCCAGCATGTTCGTTTAGCGCCTTTTATTCTACAAATTTTGGGTGCTATCTTTTTGCTTTTGTGAATGATTTCTTACTATCTCAGTTGAACAAGTTGTTCTTTTGCCGAACATACAGGTCCTTGTTGGTCATCCAGATTATGAAATTACCGGAGGCAGCGTTACATATAAAGGTCAGGACTTGCTTGAGATGGAGCCTGAGGAAAGAGCTGTTGCTGGGATATTCATGAGCTTTCAGTCCCCAGTTGAAATTCCGGGAGTTAGCAATATTGACTTTTTGAACATGGCTTACAATGCTCGAAGGAGAAAACTCGGACAGCCAGAACTTGGACCAATCGAGGTAGTTGTTTGCCGCCATGATATATCTCCTTTAATTTTTATCTGGTCTAGATTCAGTGTTTCTTGTCTGCATATCTTTATTGTAATAAGAAATTATGAACCTTTCTTAGGATGTTAATACTTTAGAAACAATGAATGCACAAACAGTGATAAATCATTTGGAAGAAAGAATTTAAGAAATTTGAATTCCACAAGGAAAGAATGTTTGTGGCAACCAATGACTGGGAACTCTTTTGGAAACACTGCCCGTTCATTTTTATTTTTATTTTTTTGAAAATCGAATAGAGCTGGAACAATTGTATGTTTAGAGGGTTTCTATACTTGTTCCACAGAAGCATTTTTGTTGTGCAAGTAATGAACTCTGCATTAGCTACACCAGATAGCTCCCGATATGAGATGTTTTGACTATAACCTGAATCCTCCAGTTACCACAACTAAGCAGTAGTCCTTTTATTAGCTAGGTAAAAGTTGGTCCCTACTTTCTTTCTTTCTGGGAACTGGACGAGTGGTTAATTCCTGACAGCAAAACATTTACAGTTTGGCCTTTTGCTTCACTTTGTGATATTTACTTTCTGTGAAGATGCATATAAGGGTGGTTACTTGTATTTGCTTACAACCACGTTCCCCTCCCCATTGGTTACACTTTCCTGAAAGAAATAACTTACGTTATGGAAGTCGGACTGAGAATTCGGCCTTCATCTTGTTAACTTCCGAATTACATTTTCATCGCAGTTTTACGGCTACATAGCACCCAAGCTTGAACTTGTGAACATGAAGGTAGATCTTTTGAACAGAAACGTCAATGAAGGGTTCAGTGGTGGAGAAAAGAAGCGCAATGAGATTTTACAACTTGCGGTATAGTATCCTTTTGTCTTTACATTTTCAGTTATTATTTCACCTAAAGATGAGCATTTTGCTTTTCCATCACGTGCATTTTAGTTTAGGTGTTTGATCACACGCAAGACACAGGTAAATGGTAATTCGGCCTGACTGATTTTGAAGGTTTTTGGCCTATTAACAGGAGATAATATGCATGTGCTTCTTTAATGCATTCAGTGATTAGATTAGACTAGAGAAAATCTGTATGCATCATTCCCATTACATTTGGGGAGAAAATAATCTACTACCATTTGCCAGAGATCTGAAAGTGTTGGTAACAATGAAATATAGTTCCCTGAAACAACAATAATCTCCCGACCAACCAGCCTCTCAGCATGACATGCAAACACACACACTATGTCCGCAAAGGGAAAGGAGAAGAAGAAAAGGGACATGGAGGGAGAGCAATAATTCCCTATGCTAGAGCTAGGAAAAGGATGGACAGATTAGTGAGAAAGTGAACACTGTAATTTAAAAGATTCTTAGTGACTAGATTAATGTATTGTTATCCTTGTCCAAACTGTTCTCTGAGTCCTATTACAGAGAGCTTCAAAGTTGTGTATATGTCTACCATGATAAGTTTCTAATTGGAGGTATATTGGAGATCTTATATGCTTAATTAATTTTACTGATCTATATTCTAGTCTCTTTGTTTTTATCTGTCTCATTCAAGAGTGTGCAATAACTCCAAGTTTCTTTCAAAAGCGTCACAGGCCTCTTTTCTTCTCCTTATCTGTTGTTCTTTTATGCACATTTTTTCTATAGGAATGTGATTTCTATACCACCGTGAAGGTACCATTAGATCTCTATGTTGCTACTCACACTGAAAGCTCTTTTTTATTTGTAGGTTCTTGGTGCAGAGTTGGCTATATTAGATGAAATTGATTCCGGCTTAGATGTTGATGCACTTCGTGATGTAGCAAAAGCAGTGAATGCCCTCCTGACCCCAAAGAATTCAGTTTTGATGATCACACACTATTTACGTCTTTTGGAGTTCATTGCACCTACCTATATTCATATAATGGTAAGCAAATTATGCTGAAAAGGTACTATTAATACGAGTCCCTTTAAGGTGAAGTAACTGATCCGAAGAATATTGGTTCCCTTTCTTAGTCAAATGACTGTTGTATTAAAAATTTTAATTTCAATTCGCAGCCGTAGCATGTTCAATTATGACGATGATCTTTTAGTTTTATGCATCAGTGATAACATTGATTGCTGGGTGTGGTTTATGTTTCTTATGGATTAATGACATTTTGACTCATTAAATAATTCATTACGTTTCATTGCAGGAGAAAGGCAGGATAGTGAAGACTGGAGATATTTCAATAGCAAAACTTTTGGAAAAAGAAGGTTACAAGGCAATTTCTGGCACATAACTGTAGACCCATGGCAAGAGGAACTCTTCGCTCTCTTTCTCCCCCCCCCTCCTCTCAAAAATTCATCTACTTAGTTTTTCCCCTTATTAATTTTAAACAGCTTATATTTCTCAGCTCCTCTTAATAATGTTTTCTAGATTAAAAGTAGCAAGTTTCTTCAATGGGCATATAAGGTGGCAACTGAGGTATCACGTCCGAGTTGCTTGTTCAACATTGAAGATTGTCTCTCAAGTCAATGACCTTACTCAAGGATGGATCATTCATCACTGTCATTGATGAGGAAGAACTTGAACATCATTATGTCATTCTAATGCTCCTAAAGTATCTATTGTTGGCATGTGTTTCTGGAGATTGTTACTCTTTATTGTCTTATATGGACATGTATCTTAACATATACTATATTTTTTGGGAAGAATTAACATCTCTTTTGCTTTGCCAATAAATAAGCTTTGTCATTGGCGTGTTGCTTCTATATTTTTGTGCTATAATACTATTATTTAAACGAAACCAGATCTGCATAAGTGAAGTAAAGTCGACTTCGCGTTGGCTGCGATCCCCCTTTCATTTGGAACCATGTGTAGCGTCAATAATTGGGTTTTCATCAAGAAGTTGTTTCTTTTTTATTGAAGAGGAAGGTTACAAATTTCAGTGCTTAAAAACGCTCAAAGCTGGATCAAAGTTCATTTTACTGTTTTCTATTTTGTGATTCTGTTGGTGGTTCTACAGAGGCTTCTTGAGCTTATTTCTGAATTGAGTTGGGTGAATTTTTTTTTATTGAAATCTTTATTGGAATGAATTTCGAATGACACAGTTTGGTTTCTGTTCAGAAATGCTTGCAAACTGCTTGATCATGAGTTCAGCGGGGGCCGCATTCATTCAATTCGAATAAAAATTAGGATTTTGCTGTATAAATCAAAATTGTACATAAGGTGCTACAGAATATGATGTGGAGGAAAAAGATTGTATGAAAAAGTTGATCGTATTTTAAACTGACAAATGATAGAGTGTTATGTGACATTATTTAACCATTAATATACATGTAGCAAGATTCAAAAACTTATGTTTTAATCAATATTTAGAGTTGACAATTTTCGATATTTCGAAAGCATTACAAGTCTCGTTATTCCAAGTCATATTTGACTAGTTGTTATAAGTAAAACATAATCATATTCAACTAGTTAAGTAAAACATAATCACAAAGAAAGGGATATATTAAAATCATAGTGTTATGCTTAGAATCTAATTACCATTGTGTTTAACTAAAAATAATAATTACAAAGAAAAAATGTAAGTGGACTGAACTCAAGCCAGGCCTTAAATCCGTCAACACTCCGTTACCATTGATGATGAGTATCAGAATAATTAGAATGCCATTCGAGTACATTCTTTAAAAATTCATTTTTTCTCAAAACTCATTTTCAGTTGCATATCTTTCCAATGAAATAATTTTATACATAAATTCAAAACTTATTCTTATTTTTAACCACACATTTTCAAAAAATTCACTATTACAAATTTTATTTTGCACAAAGACGGAGCTCAAACAAGGGCAAGGGCTTAGATATGTCTTTAACATAATCATAATTTCATTAAGTAAAAGCACAATGTTGGAAGAAACTCTTTAGCCCTCAAACATCCTCGAAAACATGATTATTATTATCTCACTTTGCCATGTCAAATTGTCATGTGCAAAGATTTGTCAGATGGTATCAACCCTTTTTACTCCATGTTACAACAAATTTAACAAAACAATATTTTAACATGAATTTATGGTAAGAAAAATGGAAAATAAAGAAAAACTCGTGAGTGATCACTGTGAATCGCTTTTTTCAAGCTTTTCAATTTCTTCACGGTGTTTTCTTTCGGCTTCTTGAAGTTCCCTTTCAGCATCCTCTTCATCCTCCAATTGATCACGATCTTCAAACTCCTTAGTTGCTGCTAATGCCTTGACGACAGGATCCCGCAGTTCAGAAATTAGACCACCGCCAATTCTATACTCTTCTTCGTTCCCGATCAAGAACAATCGCTGATCAGGTCCACTTGCCATGGGAATATCCACTGCCAATAGCTTCACATCATACTGCAGAAACGGAGAGCAACATGTGCTAATGTAAGTAGGAGAAGGACGTCTTTCACTTCCTATGGAAGTCAAACTTCAAAATCTAGCTCTAGTAAGTAATCTGATTCTACATCTCAGAGCCATGCGAACGCATCATTTATGGCTAAGCTTAAAAAATAAGTAAAAGTTAATTATAAGTGAGTTTTTGTTTCAAAAAATGTTCGCCCAAGTTAATAATTATTTTGATTGTAGCTCTTACCAAACTCACAAACTAAGCAAAGTGTTTATAAATGGCTTAAATTATAAATAGATCAAAATAAGTGTTGGATAAGTGGGTACTCCAAAATGTGTGGATAAAAAGTGACTTGAGTGTCTGTAAACAGTTTATAAACATAAGCATAACATACACCAAGTAATTTCCTTATTTTCAATTTTGATCAATAAAAGAATTACTTATTGTAAAACAAACTTATTTATTTGCAAGTAAAAATTTTAAGTGTGGCAAGCATGCTCAAAGACAGAGGCCAGAATGTTTCAAAACTATGAGCTATTGGCAGAAAATTTGATGAAGCCTCTCTACAGCTGCAGGTCGAGACATGGTTACAAAAATCACAAACAAATCTCCTGTTTGCCTAAAGGATGAAATTAACAAAATACGCATGATCCAGAATTACAATGCACAATTGTCACTTCGTTTTTGCAAATCATATATGTCAACAAATCCATACTACATCAAAAATTACATTGCATGTCCCCATCCTTGCAGACATTTCCATCAAGAAAACGGGTGCAACATAGTTTTTGTACACAACATAATCACCAAATCATGAATATGGGCATTTACAAAGGAACGTGATAATTATTCAGAGATAGTTTATCAAAACGACATTGTTACTTAAATATAAGGAAAACAGAAGTAGATAGTATTCAAGCAAACCTGGCCTTTCTTCTTCTTCACTTCAACACTGACTAAGCCCTTCCTTTCCGAACCTTGTATGGGGAAAATAAGAAAACATCTTTTGCCTCTTAACCTTGGCTGGAAGTTCTTGAGGTTTATGCCCCCTCCTGACATCACATATGCTCTCAAATCCGTCCCTGTTAGAGGAGCACCCATAACCTCAAGGATTCCAGCCGACGTATTAAGTCTCCTCATGGCCATTCTATAAACTTTATCAGGATTGATTGTGAATCTTGAACGAAAATACAAGCCCTTTACAATACAAAAACATTTGATAATTATTAGTGATGATTATACAAGGTAATAATAGAATATACATACTTCAGCAATATGCTACAGAAACCCCGAGTTTTGATTGAATGTGCAGTAAAGATGAGGTTGGCAAATTTACAGAAACTGATTGAACTGGACCTTTTTTTTTTCTCAATTTTTAAATAAATATAAAATAGCTATTGGTAGACTATCTAATTATAATTCGTTCTCATATATCTAGTATAGATAAATTATTAAGCCCTAAGTTCTGAAGAAACCGAACAGGGATGCAACAGTCAGTCCTGTTCTGTTGCTCTAAGAACTGAACCGCTCTGTGTAAAAGAATCCAAATCATAACCAATTTGATCAGTTTCTTGCAAGAATCACACCATACACGCCTCGGAAGGGGGAAGAAACAGAAAATTCCTGTTTTCTTAGAGTTCACTAAACAAGATAAAAAGGTAATTTTTGCCCACCATTTCCTACCTTCCTCTTCATAATCAATTTTTTCCCATATCCTTCATCCGAAGTCCAAAATCACTAGAAAATACATCCAAAGAGGAATTTGGATTATGTCCATATCAATTACCAGTCATCTAAACTTCAATATTAACCACCCTACCCCCAAATGAGAAGAACGTGCCCGACAGGTAAGACTACAAAAATAGAACACCTAAAGCTGCACATCAGAAAATAGTATCTATATGCATATTGTCTTTTATAGCTGCACATCTTAAGATTCAGGAAAATCTAACAAAGCGCCATGCTGAAGTAGAAAACACTGTAGCTAGAATGATAAAGAATAGGTTATAGCAATTATTTTACAGCTGAAAGAGCAAACAAATCTCATCCGAAAAGTAAAGTTTCCCTCACCCATTATTACTTTTCTTTCGCCCCTGTTACATGTAAGCAGTTCAACATATAGGGTTAAGTGAGGATGCACTTAATTTGAGCCTTTCTTACACCCTTTTCTTTGCATTGGATAGTTATGCTGCAGAATCAATGAGAGATAGCAAACTAAATATTGAAGTATAAAGATTCATACACTGCAACTCTATTCGAAATTATTAAGGGAAATTGGAGTCTCCCATTAGACATCATAACAGCCATCAACTTCCTCCTCCTGCAGATTATCACCGCAAATTACCTACCTGTTAACTGTTTTTCTATTTATCAGAGATAAGCTATGCACACTCGAAAACTGAATTCTAAAGAGATATTAATTGCAACCCCATAGCATAACGTGTGATCCAAGACTCTAAATGAAAAAAGTTCAGCTGGAGTCACTTTCTTATATACTCATATACATTTCTAACCATGTGATATCATATTTATACCTACCGTTCAAGCAGCATTCATGGCCTAAACCATACCAGGTCCACCCAAAGTCATATGCCACACAAAAGTTGACTTGATTTAATCATTACTTTTATGTAGGTAGATAGTCATTCAATTATTGACAAACTTGGAGCATCCATTGTCAAACTTTTCAAGTAACATAAAACACTACCGTTAAACTACTAAAACACTAGAGAGAACCATTCTTTCAAAAGAAATTTGTATGCTTGGTCACCACGTGGAAGTAATTAAACAAATCATAAGCTAAGTTAATAATCCATTTAAAGACACCATGCAGTTGAGCAAAATTACTCATTAAATAGGCCGATGTGACCCTAACAGCTTAAGATATCATTCATCAACGGAAATCCAATTCGGTGTATAATAAAATGGTGCAATGATCGAAAAAATTTGCAAAGAAAAACTCACAGCAAATGCAACCATAGCGGCTGAAAGAGCAAGGAACCCATACTTCGCCATGCCTTCAGACAAGCTAATAAAAGTGCTGGCGATCCCAAACAAAACCCTCCACAGCAAAATGCATACCACAACCCCACCGGCACCCAGAATCGCCAGATAATTCCTCTTCCAGAAGGCATCAATGTGCAACCCGGCAGCCTCCCTATACCGCAAAAATGCGTTCTTAACCGCCCCCACAGGGTTTTGAACCACATATTTTGCAAAATTCTTGGAACCCACCTCATAACCCTTAAAAGAAATGTACCTGAATCCAAGAAAATTTCTGTTCTGCAATAATTTGGCATTTGGGTCTAATTTTTCGAAAATTCTTGGAACATTGGGCGACGATGGCAAATAGGTTTTTCGAGAATTTGATATCCATGTCGAAAAAGGGCTACTTTGATTAGTTTTTGGGTTATTTTTTAAGAAATTGGAAATGCCACTGCAAGTGGGAGTTGCATCTGCGGAGACTTTGGATGAAACTTGATGAAAACATCTAAAAATAATTTTTGACGATGAGGGTTTTGACATTTTTTTCGTGATATTTTCTTGGGGTTTTAGTACAAATGGATTTAGATTCACGGGAGCACAAAAATCAGAGGATGACCGATTGACTCGCTGAATTTATCCAACTTTTCTTCTTCCCTTAACCTCTTTTCCCAATTGAGAAAACCTAGATTTTGAAGTTCAAACCATTATTCTCTCAATACTAACTTTATTCTCTGAAGGATTTATTTGTGTAAATATTTTATTGAAACACATTTTCTTCAGTTTCCTCGTACATTTTATTGTCCAACTAAAGTTTTTTTAAGTGTGTGTGATAATTTGAGTAATGTAAATATTTGAGATCGGTGATTTTTAAAGTTAATTGTTTCAACGATCACTAAACTTTATAAAGTGTCAAGTTTCACTAGCTGATCTTTAAGTTACATTCCATCACTCACTGACTGAATTTAGTAAAGTTGCACTCCATCCATCACTAGGCTAATTTCGTCAAAATCGATTGCCTACGTGGATGATGGTTTGCACACGTGGCAGTTAAATTAATCCAGTTGATCGAGTTAATTGTTTCAACGGTCACTGAACTTTACAAAGTGTCACGTTTCACTAACTGAACTTTAAGTTGCATCACATCACTCACTGAACTTAGTAAAGTTGCACTACATCCATCATGGGGCTAATTTCGTTAAAATCGGTTGCCTACGTGGATGATGGTTTGCACACGTGGCCGTTAAACTACTCTAGCTGGCCATTAATCAGCCATGTCATACATTCCCAACACCTAAACACGTCTCGCCAAATTTGATCTCTGAAATTGGCCTTTTCAGCCACCGCCTCCGTCACAGGTGGAGCTGGAGCGGACATAATGGATTCGACATCATGGACCATGAATTCGAGTTTCTCGTCACATTGAGGGTTGAGATCCTAAAAATGTTCTTGGTACGTCTCCGTTGGCCGTCGAAATCCACAATCACATATGCACTAACCGTGTCTTGGCCGTCTTTAGGCATGAGATCAAATTGGGCGAGACGTGATTGGGTGTTGGGAATTTATGACATGGCTGATTAATAGCCAGCTGGAGTAACTTAACGGCCACGTGTGCAAACCGTCATCCACGTAGGCAACCGATTTTGACGGAATTAGCCTGGTGATGGATGGAGTGTAACTTTACTAAATTCAGTGAGTGATGTATGCAACTTAAAGTTCAGTTAGTGAAACGTGACACTTTGTAAAGTTCAGTGACCGTTGAAACAATTAACTCGACCAGCTGGATTAATTTAACGGCCACGTGTACAAACTGTCATTCAAGTGGCAACCGGTTTTGACGGAATTAGTTCGGTGATGGATGGAGTGCAACTTTACTAAGTTTGGTGAGTAATGGGATGCAACTTAAAGTTCAGTTAGTGAAACGTGACACTTTATAAAGTTCGATGACCGTTGAAACAATTAACTTATGATTTTTATGTATATTTGCGATTATTATCCCTACTTAATTGTATAAATAAAAATGTTTTTTTTCCATGGCTTATGCAGATAAACACATAATTCTTTAACCATGTTAAAATGTTCGCTTATAATTAAACATGTATTTGTGGATACTTCCAAAGTGTTAAATAAATATTCTCTAATTATTTAAGTTGAAAATAAGTTTGAAGTAATGTAAAATTTAATATTTTTTTAACTTAAAAGTAAAAAAGAGTAACATTTAAATATATTTAAAAATAAGAAGTTACTTCGCCCCCATTTGGACTCGATTTGAGGGAAATATATTTTGAAATAATCTTCTTTTCTATCTTATCTCCATGAATTCCATTTTGACAAAATTTTCAATCACTTTTTCAACGAAAACAAAGAATAAAATAATTAATTCCTATGGAAATGGAATACACGCTATCTCTCATTTCTACTTTCAAATATCCAAATTTCAAAGGATAGTTGGAGAAAAACATGCAAAAATGTCTTTGTCATTCCCCATATATGCAAAACTAATTAGATACAAAGAAGCAAAAATAAGCATCTGTCTGGAAATGTTTAATAGTAAAATTTTTACTGTTGGCCACCATTTCCAACAATTTTCAGCCACTTTTCTTGACCATAATCTCTCATATGTGGGCCCCAATTGACCAAAACGGTCAAAAAAATTGATTTTAAAAATCTCCTACAGAAATAAATAACAACAAAAGAGCCGAAAAAATTCAATAGCAAGAAGTCACCAAACAGGTAGAGATTTTCCAATTCCCTTTCTTGCTTTCTCTATTCATCAAAAGCCCACTCAAGAGCTCCAAGAAAATTCCTACATTTGTATCAAAATAGTGCAAAAATTAATTAAAGCGTGAAATGGTGTAAATCCTGATATACATATAGGAAAATTCAAAATAAAAAGAGTAGTGTTTTCTACCAGCCAATGATGAAATGTCACTTGGACATTATGCTCGTGTGATCTTTTTTTTTTTTTTTTTTTTTTTTTTTTCAAAAACTCATTTTTAATCACATATTTCAATAAAATAATTTTATAAGCAGATCGAAAACTTTTATTTCCTTTTTAATCACACATTCTCCCAAAATTATTATTCTAAAATGCAATTTTTCCCAAAAATAGGGCTCAAACAAGGCCATATGTAGCAAAACCAAAAATAAAAAGAGTAGTGAAAAAAATAAAACAATTAATTAAAACCAGGTGTGAGTGTACAAAGCCTTCCATGTGCGTGAATTTGAAACCTCCTATAAGTTACAACTGAGGATAAACAATTGTAGGCCTTTGGCAGCAACGGTGAAAATTGTGGACTGGGATCAGCTACATTCCCAAAAGCATTGCTGCAATGGCGGGCAAAGGGCCAGAAACGTTCCTTCCCTCCATCGATAGATGGGAAGAATTTTGCCGCCGGCCAAGAAACTTTTCCTATATCTCCCATACCAACAGACGTGTCAAGTCAGACGACACACAGGATGGATCAACTGATCCATTTCTACAGAAAGTCGAAACTGGAGAGAGTGTTGAGATATTGGACAATGGCAGTAGAATGATTCTGGGAAAAAGATTACGAATGGGAGTGATAAGTGTTGAAGGCACAAACGTATTTATAAGGAAACGAATGTGAAGAGTCAAGATACGAAAGGCCACATACAGTGAGTGGCCCAAAAATCTGAAGGGTGAGGAAATTGATGTGCATGAATCTTAGCATGTAATTAAGTGCTTGGGGGATTGACGATTTAAAAGAGTAACGTCAATATTCGAGCATACAATTAGCATGTAATTAAGTGCTTTGGGGGTTGACGATTAAAAGATAAACGTCAATTAATGTTCGAACATGCAAAACAAACGTTCATTAAAGGCGAAAGCTGCTGTAACAGTTAAAAAATATGATGAATAGATTCACGAATTTACAAAGAGAAGGACATAAGAATGTCTCAATTACAGTTCACCCCAAACAGATCGCATCTGTTCCCTAAACTTCGCCCAATCCTCATCCTGCCTTTGAGAAGCAGTATCTATATCGGTCACTACTTCTTCATCCACTTTCAGCTCCTGGTAACGCCCAACTAATGATTTGGTCCGTTCTACCCTTTGGGAGGCGTTACGCTCTTTAGCAGCCATCCTGGCCTTGCAATCATCCATCTTTGCTTGAAGCTCCTTCATCTCTGCAACCAAAGTCATCATTAAAGAATCTTTGGCCTGAATTTCAGAAGAGAGTTCATTCAATTCAGTTTTAGCCTTGTTGATCTCCTGGAGCAAAGATTCTTTTTCAAAGAAGCACGAAGATACTGAGCACTTTTGGCCTTCAATTCGGCACATCTAGCCAACAGAGAAAGGACTTCAGAATGAATGGCCCTCAACGTCGCCTTGAATTTCAGGGAAACATTGAGCGACGGAAGCGCAAGTGCTTGTACCAACTTTGTGCTCAAGAGATCAAATTTATCCTTCTGAGCAGCAGCACTGGCCATACAGACATCCATGTTCATGAAGGCAACATACTCAAGCATTGATTGTTTAAGAATCTCCATGTTTGCCTCAGAGGAGTCTGAAGGATGACTGGAAGAAAGCAGGATGTTTCCAATTGTTCCCAAGAAGAAAGCAAATCTTGAATGGAGCGCACAACGGTACTAGTACACTGAAAGAAAATGCCAATGTTAAAATGTCACTACAACAGATCAATCAAGCAAAACCAAAAGAGTGAAGGAGAAACATGAGATACCTCGTCAGCAACTTTCAGGCGTCCAAGATCATCATCAATTGGCCCCATCATTCGTGAAGACTTCTCTTTCCCTGAATAAGACGAACTTGCTGCGACGGGCAAGTCTGTGGGAACACATACACATAGAGGAAAATAGGTCAGAAACTGCTGAGTACACAAATAGGGCGAAAGTGTCAAGAAACAGCTAACCTGCTGGCACAGAAATTGGGGGACGAACGTCCTGAGAAGTCTGCGATGCTTCAAGGGATTGTGATGAAGTTTCGGACACTAGAGGTCGCTCTGTGGGAGGAACCCCTTCATCAGATGACCCTGTCGAAACAATTGCAACAGCAGGAGCTGGGGCATGAGAGTCTGTGGCTAAAACTTCTAAACGAGAGGATGAACTTTTCTGGAACCATCAAATGGAATAGTCAAATGAGGCATTAGTCCATAAAGATTAATAAGTCATGTTTAAACAAAGACATTACCTTTCTCTTGTGTATGAGGGGGACATCAATATCATCACCACCATCATCACCAGTGTCATCATGCAAGACTGGAGAAGCTGCAGTTGGCCGTTTCCGACTAGAAGTACCCTTGGCAGCAACAGTCGGGGAAGTCGAGGAAGCAGAAAGAAGATTTGAATGTTTGTGGAAAGCTGATGGTGATTTGGAAAGGCCCTTGATGGACAGAGGAGTGGCAAGAATAGGGGAAGAAGGGAGAGTCTCTGAACGATCCAATGAATGAAAGGCACGATTAACGTTGACTGAAAAGAGCCTACGCTCACAGATGGCCACAATTGGTCAAAAAGAGGATGCGTGACAGCAATAGGATTAAAAGGAACAAAAGAAAAGCCTTCAGCCAAACTTTTATTGCGAGCATCTATAGCCCCGTCTCAGCCTTACTAATAAGGTAAAAACGCTCTGTGATATTTTTGGAGTAACAATGAGGAACATGCCAAATTTGGCCAAAGCCAAGCTGGCAGGCAAAGAAATGAGGAGCATATATCTCAACACCAGCCTTAGCAAACTCAAAAAAGTGATGAAAATTTTAAAAAAAAGTGACAAATTACAAAAAAAAATGACAATCTTTTGACGAAATTCATGAGCTTCCTCTTTCTGTAACAATTGGAGTCGAATTTTTCCTTGCAAGAACATTGTGCTGACTCTCAATATTCTCCTATTCTTCATCAATTCCATCCTCAGGAATCAATCATTCGTCAGTCCCCTGAGGACTCGTGCTGTCATTCGAGGTGGTCAATTTTATTAAAAAATAATGTTTATCACTAAAAAAAATGACAGAAAAGTAAAAATAAAAATGTAACACACTATTCTGACAAACATTTGGAATGCAAGTTAAATGACCCCATTACTCTCATTTTTCCTTAAAAATTCTCATCATAGCTTCGAACTCACGTACCTTGCAAAATCCTTCCACTACAACAGTGTGTACAACCACTTTTCGAACAGTATCAGAAATTCTTTTGATTATGTAAAATATTACTTTCTGATGGTTATTACTTGTTAGCGAGCGAGGAAAGAGAAGCAGAGTAACAAATCGAGCAAATGGAAAAATCAACATCTAGCAGTAATGGAAAAGCACAACAAATTACTGCAAACTTATGCAGGTGAATTACTATATGAGTGGCTGGATAGTAATCAAGCCAAAGTAACCCAACACACAGGATGGGTATGCACTTTATTGGGCTATAAAATCCAATTGTCTCATGATAAGCACATGAATAAGCATAAATTTCCATAGTCCAATCAGTGGGAACAAGAATATAAATAAAAATTATAACATACCTAGTTCCTCAACCTCCCATCCCACACGCCCAACGTCAGGAGTGCTCATAGTCACTTCAGCTTGTTGTCTATTTGCACGGAATTTTTTCTTAAGATTGCCAAACTCATAATAAGCATGAAGAAGAATAAGCTTCATTTTCTCAATAAGCATGAAGAAGAAAACAGCCATGGATGCTACCAGATTTGTGGGTATTGGGAAATTTGAATTGGGTTTTGTGATTTTGATAGTTTAGAAAGTATTAGTTACGTGATTAAATTACTTAATTAGTTTACATGGTATTATTCAAATTAGTGTTTTTAGGAGGTAGTGGGACTAATTTTCCCTATAATTTATAAACCAGTCCATCAAATATAAGCCACTACTGAGTCCAATAACTAGACAATTGAGTCCATGAAGCCTGACTACTATGAACGAAGATGGCCCGGATCAAAGCCCAGATTTTTGGCCCACAAGTACAGCCTTGCACACACATCTCACGAGGACCAAATAAAAAAGAATAATATTATTTATTTCTCTTCAATTTAGGTGCCCTCAATGTAATATAAAATAATAAATCACTTTTGATTTATCTCATCATCTAACGTCACCTAAATTACAATCGATTTTGCTACTTTTACATATGTACATCGTGGGGGTGGGAGTACACCCCGATGTACATCTTGTGATGTACAAGTAGCAATTTTATGACAATTGCAATATCAAGTAGGCTATATAGCATTACAAAATAAAAAAGCTAAAAAAAATTCTTTATTATTTAACATCCCATTGCAAGTGAAAACCAATTAGTGCGATTTTACAGGAATTGGAAATTGGAGTGCATAGCACGAGAGAGGAATCTCAGCCCCAAATCCGATATAAATTCATCTCACAATTCTATTTTTTCCAGCTTTCACTTGAAATGGCTCTCTTCACTCCAAATTTGTCTTTCAAAACTTCCACCTGCAATTCCAGTTTATTTACACTACCTGCCACTCCTCGTCGTTTTATCCGGTGCCCCCGCTCCCTAAAGCTCAGAGCTTCATTAGCCGTTGACTCCCCGTCGACCTCCGCCACCGAACGCGGCGGTGCTGCGGAGCTACTACTTGAAGTCAAAGACCTTTCCGCCGTAATTGCCGAGTCCAAACAGCCCATTCTCAAAGGCGTTAACCTAACTATCCGCGAAGGCGAGGTAAAAATTGAGAAATATGTGATCATATACTTTTATTAATTATAATTATTTTATGGGAATATAGCGAGCACGATAGTGAGTTACTAGAAAATTGTTGAAGAATATGGTGTGTGTATATATATATATATATATATTCAATTCCAAATTAAACTGTCCATCTTTATGCATTTTATTAAGACAATTAGCAGAGATATTGTGGAGATATATTTAAGCTGAGCATGGGGTAGAAGTTTGGAGTTGAAATTAGATAAACTAGCCTATAAATTTGAATTGATTTACCCCGATTCCAATTGTGAACAATAAATTCAAGAGAACATACAGTTCTTTCAGTGGCTTCCAGCTTCTAACTTGCAATTGAATTTGACAAGGTTCATGCGGTGATGGGGAAGAATGGTTCTGGCAAGAGTACATTTGTAAAGGTCAGTGCTTTTTTTTTTAACTGAGTTTTTATGATAATGTTATAGTTTTAAGATACATGTGAAATGAGTTGAGTTCTTCACGGATGCTAATTGGGTTTGGAAGGAGAAGACTTAATATAGATTATATGTTTCTAAGCTGGAATTTTTATTGAATGATTGATATTTACATCAGAGAGTTTACAGCATATTTATTAAATAATTACGAAATGTTGTAACCACTATATATACATATATGACAAGGACGTAAGAGAATCTATGACTAACAAACTAAATCAGAGAGTCCACCTCTCCTCATTCTAGAATGTTCAGTATGTTAATGTTCAGTCTTCAACATATTCCATTGTCGTGTTAGCATCCTACTTATCTTCAGCTGTCCCTTGTGCTTATGTGTTGTTGAGTTGCCCAAGCTCACTGGTATTACCTTAGCTTCAGTACTCATGTGCTTGCTACTTATCTCCTTCAATGACACAGTCTTCTGGTCGAGCTTGACCTCGACTTGTTTGCTTGAGCTGAGCCAGGACGGGCTTGGCTCATATGATAATTGAACATAGAGTCAAGCTCAATCTGGAATTTATATAACTAAAATGTGCCTGTCTTGAGCTGCCAGGAGCTTAAGCTCACCAGTTGCTTGCTCACAACTTGGTTAGCTTAAAACTCTAATTTCTAACAGCATTGCAATGATGTAGTAAAATAGTTGTCTTGTCTATGAGGGAACTGTGTGCTTGGTTGAAATATATTTTGTTGAAAAAATTGCCGGTGAAGAGCAAAGCTTCAGTTTCTACTAGTTGGTCCTTTTAGCCTGTAGTTCTAATTCTAAAAAGAATATAATGAATGACCTGTAATTTATATACTTTTGGAAGTCCGTTGTCTATGTTTGTATGCTTTTCATTTGTGGTTTATGTTCCATAATTTACTTATGGGTTTGTTTTCCCGGTTTCCAGCATGTTCGTTTAGCGCCTTTTATTCTACAAATTTTGGGTGCTATCTTTTTGCTTTTGTGAATGATTTCTTACTATCTCAGTTGAACAAGTTGTTCTTTTGCCGAACGTACAGGTCCTTGTTGGTCATCCAGATTATGAAATTACCGGAGGCAGCGTTACATATAAAGGTCAGGACTTGCTTGAGATGGAGCCTGAGGAAAGAGCTGTTGCTGGGATATTCATGAGCTTTCAGTCCCCAGTTGAAATTCCGGGAGTTAGCAATATTGACTTTTTGAACATGGCTTACAATGCTCGAAGGAGAAAACTTGGACAGCCAGAACTTGGACCAATCGAGGTAGTTGTTTGCCGCCATGATATATCTCCTTCAAGTTTTATCTGGTCTAGATTCAGTGTTTCTTGTCTGCATATCTTTATTGTAATAAGAAATTATGAACCTTTCTTAGGATGTTAATACTTTAGAAACAATGAATGCACAAACAGTGATAAATCATTTGGAAGAAAGAATTTAAGAAATTTCAATTCCACAAGGAAAGAATGTTTGTGGCAACCAATGACTGGGAACTCTTTTGGAAACACTGCCCGTTCATTTTTATTTTTATTTTTTTGAAAATCAAATAGAGCTGGAACAATTGTATGTTTAGAGGGTTTCTATACTTGTTCCACAGAAGCATTTTTGTTGTGCAAGTAATGAACTCTGCATTAGCTACACCAGATAGCTCCCGATATGAGATGTTTTGACTATAACCTGAATCCTCCAGTTACCACAACTAAGCAGTAGTCCTTTTATTAGCTAGGTAAAAGTTGGTCCCTACTTTCTTTCTTTCTGGGAACTGAACAAGTGGATAAAATCTGAATAGGTAGTTCTCTCTAACATTTTTGAGGTCTCTTTCCATTTCTTACTAAGAATGGCTGACTGTATTCCGCCTAAATAGTGGACACAGGTAAGAAATAAGAGAATATTAAAGATCCGAGCCATAGAATTTCTCAATTCTGACACGGGTACTTATTAAATCAAATATACTTATTCGATCTAATAGAATTATTTTGCCTTCCCAATACGTTGTATTTTCCTGACTTCTAATTGTATGACTACTTAATTCCTGACAGCAAAACATTTACAGTTTGGCCTTTTGCTTCACTTTGTGATATTTGCTTTCTGTGAAGATGCATATAAGGGTGGTTACTTGTATTTGCTTACAACCATGTTCCCCTCCCCATTGGTTACACTTTCCTGAAAGAAATAACTTACGTTATGGAAGTCGGACTGAGAATTCGGCCTTCATCTTGTTAACTTCCGAATTACATTTTCATCGCAGTTTTACGGCTACATAGCACCCAAGCTTGAACTTGTGAACATGAAGGTAGATCTTTTGAACAGAAACGTCAATGAAGGGTTCAGTGGTGGAGAAAAGAAGCGCAATGAGATTTTACAACTTGCGGTATAGGATCCTTTTGTCTTTACATTTTCAGTTATTATTTCACCTAAAGATGAGCATTTTGCTTTTCCATCACATGCATTTTAGTTTAGGTGTTTGATCACACGCAAGACACAGGTAAATGGTAATTCGGCCCAACTGATTTTGAAGGTTTTTGGCCTATTAAGAGGAGATAATATGCATGTGCTTCTTTAATGCATTCAGTGATTAGATTAGACTATAGAAAACCTGTATGCATCATTCCCATTACATTTGGGGAGAAAATAATCTACTACCATTTGCCAGAGATCTAAAAGTGTTGGTAACAATGAAATATAGTTCCCTGAAACAACAATAATCTCCCGACCAACCAGCCTCTCAGCATGACATGCAAACACACACACTATGTCCGCAAAGGGAAAGGAGAAGAAGAAAAGGGACATGGAGGGAGAGCAATAATTCCCTATGCTAGAGCTAGGAAAAGGATGGACAGATTAGTGAGAAAGTGAACACTGTAATTTAAAAGATTCTTAGTGACTAGATTAATGTATTGTTATCCTTGTCCAAACTGTTCTCTGAATCCTATTACAGAGAGCTTCAAAGTTGAGTATATGTCTACCATGATAACTTTCTAATTGGAGGTATATTGGAGATCTTATATGCTTAATTAATTTTACTGATCTATATTCTAGTCTCTTTGTTTTTATCTCTCATTCAAGAGTGTGCAATAACTCCAAGTTTCTTTCAAAAGCGTCACAGGCCTCTTTTCTTCTCCTTATCTGTTGTTCTTTTATGCACATTTTTCTATAGGAATGTGATTTCTATACCACCGTGAAGGTGCCATTGGATCTCTATGTTGCTACTCACACTGAAAGCTCTTTTTTATTTGTAGGTTCTTGGTGCAGAGTTGGCTATATTAGATGAAATTGATTCCGGCTTAGATGTTGATGCACTTCGTGATGTAGCAAAAGCAGTGAATGTCCTCCTGACCCCAAAGAATTCAGTTTTGATGATCACACACTATTTACGTCTTTTGGAGTTCATTGCACCTACCTATATTCATATAATGGTAAGCAAATTATGCTGAAAAGGTACTATTAATACGAGTCCCTTTAAGGTGAAGTAAGTGATCCGAAGAATATTGGTTCCCTTTCTTAGTCAAATGACTGTTGTATTAAAAATCTTAATTTCAATACGCAGCCGTAGCATGTTCAATTATGACGATGATCTTTTAGTTTTATGCATCAGTGATAACATTGATTGCTGGGTGTGGTTTATGTTTCTTATGGATTAATGACATTTTGACTCGTTAAATAATTCATTACGTTTCATTGCAGGAGAAAGGCAGGATAGTGAAGACTGGAGATATTTCAATAGCAAAACTTTTGGAAAAAGAAGGTTACAAGGCAATTTCTGGCACATAACTGTAGACCCATGGCAAGTGGAACTCTTCGCTCTCTTTCTCTCCCCTCCTCTCAAAAATTCATCTACTTAGTTTTTCCCCTTATTAATTTTAAACAGCTTATATTTCTCAGCTCCTCTTAATAATGTTTTCTAGATTAAAAGTAGCAAGTTTCTTCAATGGGCATATAAGGTGGCAACTGAGGTAACACGTCCGAGTTGCTTGTTCAACATTGAAGATTGTCTCTCAAGTCAATGACCTTACTCAAGGATGGACCATTCATCACTGTCATTGATGAGGAAGAACTTGAACATCATTATGTCATTCTCATGCTCCTAAAGTATCTATTGTTGGCATGTGTTTCTGGAGATTGTTACTCTTTATTGTCTTATATGGACATGTATCTTAACATATACTATATTTTTTGGGAAGAATTAACATCTCTTTTGCTTTGCCAATAAATAAGCTTTGTCATTGGCGTGTTGCTTCTATATTTTTGTGCTATAATACTATTATTTAAACGAAACCAGATCTGCATAAGTGAAGTAAAGTCGACTTCGCGTTGGCTGCGATCCCCCTTTCATTTGGAACCATGTGTAGCGTCAATAATTGGGTTTTGATCAAGAAGTTGTTTCTTTTTTATTGAAGAGGAAGGTTACAAATTTCAGTGCTTAAAAACGCTCAAAGCTGGATCAAAGTTCATTTTACTGTTTTCTATTTTGTGATTCTGTTGGTGGTTTTACAGAGGCTTCTTGAGCTTATTTCTGAATTGAGTTGGGTGAATTTTTTTTTATTGAAATCTTTATTGGCATGAATTTCGAATGACACAGTTTGGTTTCTGTTCAGAAATGCTTGCAAACTGCTTGATCATGAGTTCAGCGGGGGCCGCATTCATTCAATTCGAATAAAAATTAGGATTTTGCTGTATAAATCAAAATTGTACATAAGGTGCTACAGAATATGATGTGGAGGAAAAAGATTGTATGAAAAAGTTGATCGTATTTTAAACTGACAAATGGTAGAGTGTTATGTGACATTATTTAACAATTAATATACATGTAGCAAGATTCAAAAAATTATGTTTTAATCAATATTTAGAGTTGACAATTTTCGATATTTCGAAAGCATTACAAGTCAAGTTATTCTAAGTCATATTTGACTAGTTGTTATAAGTAAAACATAATCATATTCAACTAGTTAAGTAAAACATAATCACAAAGAAAGGGATATATTAAAATCATAGTGTTATGCTTAGAATCTAATTACCATCGTGTTTAACTAAAAATAATAATTACAAAGAAAAAATTAGGTGGACTGAACTAAAGCCAGGCCTTAAATCCGTCAACACTCCGTTACCATTGATGATGAGTAAGCATCAGAATAATTAGAATGCCATTCGAGTACATTCTTTAAAAATTCATTTTTTCTCAAAACTCATTTTCAGTTGCATATCTTTCCAATGAAATAATTTTATACATAAATTCAAAACTTATTCTTATTTTTAACCACACATTTTCAAAAAATTCACTATTACAAATTTTATTTTGCTCAAAGACGGAGCTCAAACAAGGGCAAGGGCTTAGATATGTCTTAAACATAATCATAATTTCATTAAGTAAAAGCACAATGTTGGAAGAAACTCTTTAGCCCTCAAACATCCTCGGAAACATGATTATTATTATCTCACTTTGCCATGTCAAATTGTCATGTGCAAAGATTTGTCAGATGGTATCAACCCTTTTTACTCCATGTTACAACAAATTTAACAAAACAATATTTTAACACGAATTTATGGTAAGAAAAAAGGAAAATAAAGAAAAACTCATGAGTGATCACTGTGAATCGATTTTTTCAAGCTTTTCAATTTCTTCACGGTGTTTTCTTTCGGCTTCTTGAAGTTCCCTTTCAGCATCCTCTTCATCCTCCAATTGATCACGATCTTCAAACTCCTTAGTTGCTGCTAATGCCTTGACGACAGGATCCCGCAGTTCAGAAATTAGACCACCGCCAATTCTATACTCTTCTTCGTTCCCAATCAAGAACAATCGCTGATCAGGTCCACTTGCCATGGGAATATCCACTGCCAATAGCTTCACATCATACTGCAGAAACAGAGAGCAACATGCGCTAATGTAAGTAGGAGAAGGACGTCTTTCACTTCATATGGAAGTCAAACTTCAAAATCTAGCTCTAGTAAGTAATCTGATTCTACATCTCAGAGCCATGCGAACGCATCACTAATGGCTAAGCTAAAAAATTAAGTAAAAGTTAATTATAATTGAGTTTTTGTTTCCAAAAATGTTCGTCTAAGTTAATAATTATTTTGATTGTAACTCTTACCAAACTCACAAACTAAGCAAAGTGTTTATAAATGGTTTAAATTATAAATATATCAAAATGAGCGTTGGATAAGTGGGTACCCCAAAATGTGTGGATAAAAAGTGACTTGAGTGTTTGTATACAGTATGAGCATAACATACACCAAGTAATTTCCTTATTTTCCAATTTTGATCAATAAAAGAATTACTTATTGTAAAACAAACTTATTTAGGGCTTGTTTGGCACCCATTCTTTTGAAGAATGAGTTTTTGAATAGTGATTGATGTAAAGAATGTGTGGTTAAAAAGTAAGAAGAATTTTTGGGTTTATGTGTAATATTATTTTATTTGGAGAATGTGTGATTAGAAATGAGTACCGTAGAAAAATGAGAACGAAAATGAGATAAAAAAATGAGTGTCAAACGGGGGCTTATTTGTAAGTAAAAATTTTAAGCGTGGCAACCATGCTCAAAGACAGAGGCCAGAATGTTTCAAAATTAAGAGCTATCAACAGAAAATTTGATGAAGCCTCTCTACGGCGGCAGGTCGAGACATGGTTACAAAAGTCACAAACAAATCTCCTGTTTGACTAAAGGATCAAATAAACAAAATACACATGATCCAGAATTACAATGCATAACTGTCACTTCATTTTTGCAAATCATATATGTCAACAAATCCATACTACATCAAAAATTACATTGCATGTCCCCATATTTCCATCAAGAAAACAGGTGCAACATAGTTTTTGTACACAACATAATCAATAAATCATGCATATGGGCATTTACGAAGGGATATAATAATTAGTGATAGACAGTTTATCAAAACGACATTTTACTTAAATATAAGGAAAACAGAAGTAGATAGTATTGAAGCAAACCTGGCCTTTCTTCTTCTTCACTTCAACACTGACTAAGCCCTTCCTTTCCGACCCTTGTATGGGGAAAATAAGAAAACATCTTTTGCCTCTTAACCTTGGCTGGAAGTTCTTGAGGTTTATGCCCCCTCCTGACATCACATATGCTCTCAAATCTGTCCCTGTTAGAGGAGCACCCATAACCTCAAGGATTCCAGCCGAAGTATTAAGTCTCCTCATGGCCATTCTATAAACTTTATCAGGATTGATTGTGAATCTTGAACGAAAATATAAGCCCTTTACAATACAAATTTTTTTATAATTATTATTGATGATTATACAAGGTAATAATAGAATATACATACTTCAGCAATATGCTACAGAAACCCTGAGTTTTGATTGAATGTGCAGTAAAGATGAGGTTGGCAAATTTACAGGAACTGGTTGAACTGGACCATTTTTTTCTCAATTTTTAAATAAATATAAACTAGCTATTGGTAGACAATCTAATTATAATTCGTTCTCATATATCTAGTATAGATCAATTATTAAGCCCTAAGTTCTGAAGAAACCAAACAGGGATGCAACAGTCAGTCCTGTTCTGTTGCTCTGAGAACTGACCTGCTCTGCGTAAAAGAATCCAAATCATAACCAATTTGATCAGTTTCTTGCAAGAATCATACCATACACGCCTCGGAAGGGGGAAAGAACAGAAAATTCCTGTTTTCTTAGAGTTCACTAAACAAGATAAAAAGGTAATTTTTGCCCACCATTTCCTACCTTCCTCTTCATAATCAATTTTTTTCCCATGTCCTTTCACTAGAAAATACATCCAAAGAGGAATTTGGATTATGTCCACATCAATTACCAGTCATCTAAACTTCAAAATATTAACCACCCTACCCCCAAATGAGAAGAACGTGCCAGACAGGTAAGACAATGTACAAAAATAGAACACCTAAAGCTGCACATCAGAAAATAGTATCTATATGCATATTGTGTCTTTTATAGCTGCACATCTTAAGAATCAGGAAAATCTAACAAACCGCCATGATGAAGTAGAAAGCGCTGTAGCTAGAACGATAAAGAAAAGGTTATAGCAATTATTTTACAGCTGAAAGAGCAAATAAATCTCATCCGAAAAGTAAAGTTCCCCTCGCCCATTATTACTTTTCTTTCGTCCCTGTTACATGTAAGCAGTTCAACATATAGGGTTAAGTGAGGATGCACTTAATTTGAGCCTTTCTTACACCCTTTTCTTTGCGTTGGATAGTTATGCTGCAGAATCAATGAGAGATAGCAAACTAAATATTGAAGTATAACGATTCATACACTGCAACTCTATTCGAAATTATTAAGGGAAATTGGAGTCTCCCATTAGACTTCATAACAGCCATCAACTTCCGCCTCCTGCAGATTATCACCGCAAATTACCTACCTGTTAACTGTTTTTCTATTTATCAGAGACAAGCTATGCACACTCGAAAACTGAATTCTAAAGAGACATTAATTGCAACCCCATAGCAAAACGTGTGATCCAAGATTCTAAATGAAGAAAGTTCAGCTGGAGTCACTTTCATATATACTCATATACATTTCTAACCATGTGATATCATATTTATACCTACCGTTCAAGCAGCATTCATGGCCTAAACCATACCAGGTCCACCCAAAGTCATTCGCCACACAAAAGTTGATTTGATTTAATCATTACTTTTATGTAGGTAGATAGTCATTCAATTATTGACAAACTTGGGGCATCCATTGTCAAACTTTTCAAGTAACATAAAACATTACCGCTAAACTACTAAAACACTAGAGAATCATTCTTTCAAAAGAAATTTGTATGCTTACGTGGAAGTAATTAAACAAATCATAAGCTAAGTCAATAATCCATTTAAAGACACCATGCAGTTGAGCAAAATTACTCATTAAATAGGCCGATGTGACCCTAACAGCTTAAGATATCATTCATCAAAGGAAATCCAATTCAGTGTATAAGAAAATGGTGCAATGATCGAAAAAATTTGCAAAGAAAAACTCACAGCAAATGCAACCATAGCGGCAGAAAGAGCAAGGAACCCATACTTTGCCATGCCTTCAGACAAGCTAATAAAAGTGCTGGCGATCCCAAACAAAACCCTCCACAGCAAAATGCATACCACAACCCCACCTGCACCCAGAATCGCCAGATAATTTCTCTTCCAGAAGGCCTCAATGTGCAACCCGGCAGCCCCCCTATACCGCAAAACTGCGTTCTTAACCGCCCCCACAGGATTTTGAACCAATTTTTTTGCAAAATTCTTGGAACCCACTTCATAACCCTTAAAAGAAATGTACCTGAATCCAAGAAAATTCGGCAATAATTTGGCATTTGGGTCTAATTTTTCGAAGATTCTTGGAACATTGGGCGATGATGGCAAATAGGTTTTTCGAGAATTTGATATCCATGTCGAAAAAGGGCTACTTTGATTAGTTTTTGGGTTATTTTTTAGGAAATTGGAAATGCCACTGCAAGTGGGAGTTGCATCTGCGGAGACTTTGGATGAAACTTGATGAAAACATCTAAAAATAATTCTTGACGACGAGGGTTTTGACATTTTTTTGGTGATATTTTCTTGGGCTTTTAGTACAGATGGATTTAGATTCACCGATTGACTCGCTGAATTTATCCGACTTTTCTTCTTCCCTTACCTCTGTTTGCAATTGAGAAAACCTAGATTTTGAAGTTCAAACCATTATTCTCTGAACGATTTATTTGTATATAAATATTTTATTGAAACACATTTTCTTTAGTTTCCTCGTACATTTTATTGTCCATTTTAGAGTGTGTGATTATTTGAGTAATGTAAATATTTGGAGTAAAAAATTTCATTGATCACTGAACTTAACACATTGTCACGATATAGTCACTGAACTTAACATTGCTGCTACGAGGTCACTGAACTTACCTTCCCGCCACTCCATCCATCACTCAGCAACCCAGCCGTTTGAAGACGTCCGACGTGGCAAGACGGAACTCCACCTGGCAACGGACGACGTAACGACGACCACGGTGGACGAGATTTCAGCTTAAAAACACGTTATACTCTGTGAAATCAAAATCAATTTCCTCATCTTCCATCACCCCAATCCTTCGAGCCCTAATTGAAATCGTAGCAACCCTGATTTCATCTCCCCCAACTCATCTTCATCTTCCAGAATTCAAGATTGGCTGAAAGTCGTCGTCCTCCAAGTAGCACCAGACCCAGGTGTTTGTTCGATTTCGGTCAGAGTCGAGTTTAGGCGTAAAGACCCGTCTTTCCGGCGTGAACACTCCAGGAACATAAGCTGCCAATGTGCAATCGTTTGTAGTTGCCTTCACAGTGAAAGGGAGTGTCGATTTCAACATGGAGGCAGCGGACGGAGGTAACGTTCCCACCCTTTAATTCATGAAGTGCTTGTTACAAATTATTTTGGATGTCTGGTAAAAATCTCAATTTGGCCTTTTTCGTTTTTCTTTGACACTGGTGAATGTTGGTTTTGCATTTTTAGCTTGTAATTAGTAGCATGTCTGTTTTAGATTTTCTCCCCAATTAGAATTGATTTTCTTCCCGTTAAACCACAAGGCAGCCTACCATTTTTGAACTTTCCTCTCTAAGGTGGCCCCCACCTGTTGACTTAAACGGTCTAATTTTCACTCAAATTTTGGAGAAAATCTCCAACAGACAGCCTCTAAGGTTTTTGGTGGATTTTTACAGGTCATCAGGAAGACTCTGACTTCGTTCAGTCGGATGTTGATATGGTGTCCGATGAAGATGATATGTTGTATGATCGTAATGTGACGGAAGGCATTGAAATTGGTATAGATGACGTGAACACAGCGGGACAAGATGGAATAGTAATGCTTGGACGGGAGATGGATGATGGGAACACAGTTGATGACTTGGAGTATCCATCCTCTGAAGAGCTAAATTTGGAATGTTCATCGGACGAAGAGGGTGGGTACCGCTTCCCCGAATTTTTTGCTAAGACAGATATGAGGAATCCATAGTTAGAGGTCGGTCAACTCTTTAGATCAATGCAAGAGTTTAGATGCGCAGTGAGAAGTTACGGTGCTTTGAACGGATATAATGTGAAACTGAGGTGTAATGATAGGAAAAGAGCTAAGGAGTTTGCAAATTGGGATGTACTTGGAGGATTTGGGCTTCGAAGTTGAACGAGACTGACACAGTGTAAGTGAAGTCTTACACGGCCGAACACACATGCACACAGAGCAAATACAACAAACACTGCAACTACATCTTCTTGACACATCGATATATTGAACAATTTAAGGCAGATCCTGACTGGAAGACAAAGTCCATTTTGGCAACTGTGAAGGATGACATGAAGACGGAGATTAGTAGAAATGTTGCTTGTAAGATGAGGCGATATGCCAAGGAAGTGTTGTTCGGTACCTTACATGAGCGGGCTTCAAGAGCAAAATTCTTAAGGATTTTGTTTGGCGGGCGGCAAAGTCGACTATCGTCTCTGAATTTAAGATGTGGATGCAAAAAATTCGCGGAGTGAGTGATGCTGCATATGATTGGCTGATAAAGAGGCACCCTCAGGAGTGGAGTCAATCACATTTTGCAGTCCATTCGAAGAGCGACACTGTACTGAACAACGAATGTGAAGTGTTCAATAAGACGTTGCGGATGACAGAGAGAAATTGATCTTGAACATGCTTACATCAGTACAAATAGCTTTCATGACAAGGATACAGAAAAGGCGAGACAAGATGGTCAGCTGCCAAGGTCGATTATGTCCAAAGATACAAAAAAAGTTGGACAAGATAGCCGAGATGTCAAGGGAATGTACTTTGCACTTTTCAGGTGGGCCGAGGTGGCAAGTAGAGTGTAGTTATCGGACATTTGTTGTTGATCTTGAGGAGAGAACATGTGCATGCAGGAAATGGGATATTACAGGCATACCATGTATGCATGCCGTTGCTGTCATACGCGATTGCAGGAATGAGCCAGAAGATTTTGTTGACAATTGTTATAGTATTGAGGCATACATGCGATGTTACAATAACATAATGAACCCAATTAATGGCAAATTGTTGTGGCCTGAGGTGGATGCACCTGTTATTATGCCTCCCGAATGGACCGTGACCCATAGGGGAAAAAAATAGAAGAAGAGGCGACAATAGGCGGAAGAAATGATTGTGAACACGAAGGGGAAAGCATATGTGAAGAAGAAGGGGGCTGTGACGATGACTTGCTCACAGTATGGGTTGAAGGGACACAATAAGCGAGCTCATTCCATTTCAAATGTGCTAGTTGATGTATGTATAAACGTTTATTTGTGCATGAACTGTGACTTTTTTTTCACTGATGTTAGAATATTAATTTATGTATTATCACGGGATTGGGTAGAAGCTGAACTAGAGCCAGTTCCATACAATTGCAATGTATCGACTAGTGAACAGGTACGAAAATTTCTATTTGCATTTCGTTGTCTGATTTTATCAAACTTGGTCGGTATTCGTCATTACAAATTGTATTTTTTTTCCTATTATTTCATAGGGCAAAATAGTTGCAAGAGGGAAGGGATCATTGAGCAAAGACATGCATGAAGAAGATCAAATGCAATTCATGCCTACACCTATGGTTGCAAGAGAATCGCGTACGGGGATCTTGGCGGGTGGACCACCAGCTACTTTGGTTGATGAATTGTAAAATGAGAGAGGAAAGGGCACATAATAGGATGAACATCTCATTTGCATAGACCTTTTTTGTCAACGGAAGCTGTAGTTGGGATGCCCTGTATTAGTGTTTTGTTGTAATTAGTGCATTGCTCACTTGCAAAATGACTGATAAATGTATTTTGGTTTAGGAGCAGCCAATTCTATCTGATAAATGTCGGAGTTTGTTTTTCAATTATTTTTGTTTTCCGACTGTTTAGAAGAAAGGAAGCAATTTTATTTTGATCAATGTAATGTAATTACACTTGAAGTGACAGGTGCATGTTATGCATGTACAAGTGAATTTTAGTAGGAAGCAATGTTATTTGGATCAACTGTTATGCATTTACAGGTGAATGTTATGCTTTGTCCATTGGAAAATATCATAATAATAATATTCTATTGATATACTAGAAAGACTTTACAACTACTTTAATACAACATTCCATATTGGAAACTGGAAAGTACATTGATCAATAATAGTTGCTATGTGCAGATCACTTGATAAAGTTCAAAACCCTCCTTAATGAAGTTTAATTCAAGAAAATACTAGAATCCACAGGCCTGTTTCCAAATGAAACAAATGCTAAGTCGAAGTAATTCATGTTATGCTTTTCCCCTTTCTTTCCCTTCATCCTCTGCAACTCCTTTACCCTTGCGGAACGTGATATTGACGGTTATTTCGACGTTTCTCTTTTATGTGATTTTAGCGCATGTCTCCAACATACTCGATAGATCTTCAACTCCTTCTATAGCCTCACCTTTATTAGATTCGCCACTCGAGTCCTCTTCATCTTTCCATGCAAAATGACCGCAGTCTCTAGTATAGTAAAAGAATAAGCGCCCTACGTTTGACGAAATTTTTCTGCACCTTCATACATTTCTCAATGCCATTACCACATTTCGGGCATTGTTTCTTTGTTGGGCAATCAGACAAGAAGTGCTCGGCCCTCCTACAACTGTGGCATATGCCCTTATTCCCTGCCATCACACTTGAAAAAAGAAAAGGTAAGTTCAGTATAATTAGCAAACTAATAACATCCGCATCAAGACTTCAATAATTTCCTATCGAAACTAAGACTACCAGTTCGCAGACGATAGGCAGCAGAATACATGTTTCTAAAAGTTCCACTTTTCCTCATTCAAATGTTAAAAAGGAATATATGATAGGTTCATGCCAGCAGAGAAGTCCAATTGCAAGCATTTTAATTGCAACTACTTTATAAATGATGTTTGAGATGGAATTATCAGATCTTCTGAGTTCATTTCATCCCTATCATGGTACACTTGAGTTAGCTAAATGCAAACATATAGATTTTTCCCACAGATATTCACAACTAAATGCAAACATATAGATTTCAGCAAATGGGGGAAGGGGTTAGAGATGAAACATCCATCTTCACTTTCTCAAACTACTGCAATTACCTTCAAAACCACTGCACCTAGCAAGAACCACAGCACCAACCAAGAACCATGTAAGCAATGTCTATCAATTCATTTAGACAAATCAACATACACTTAACCTGTATAGACCTCCAATCAACGTACCACAGCATCATTTCATGTTTAAACACAAGCCCATGGAACCATAAACCGCATCGAACCAAGCTAACAAATTCTCATTCAATCCAGTAAATGGAAATTCAGGGCATTACCTGTTTCGTATTTTCACTTGGTTCACCTTTCGGGATGTGGGTTCGTGTGAAGGCAGCTTGGAGTGTTCACGTTCCTGGAGTGTTCACGCTTGAACTCGACTCTGACCGAAATCGAACAAACACCTGGGTCTGGTGTTACTTGGAGGACGACGACTTTCAGCCAATCTTGAATTCTGGAAGATGAAGATGAGTTGGGGGAGATGAAATTAGGGTTGCTACGATTCCAATTTGTTCGAAAAATGGTTTTCCCTTCAAGGATTTAAGGTTGTTGCGATTCCAATTAGGGCTCGAAGGATTGGGGTGATGGAAGATGAGGAAATTGATTTTGATTTCACAGAGTATAACGTGCTTTGAAGCAGAAATCGAGTCCACCGTGGTCGCCGTTACGCCGTCCGTTGCCAGGTGGAGTTCCGTCTTGCCACGTCGGACGTCTTCAAACGTTTGGGTTGCTGAGTGATGGATGGAGTGGCGGGAAGGTAAGTTCAGTGACCTCTCAGCAGCAATGTTAAGTTCAGCGACTATATCGTGACAATGTGTTAAGTTCAGTGACCAATGAAACTTTTTACTCAAATGTTTGAGATCAGTGATTTTTTATGTATATTTGCGATTATTATCCCTACGGATAAACATATAATTCTTTAACAATGTTAAGCCTCTGTTTGGTAGGCATTTTTGTATAGAGAATGCATTTTTTTGGTTGATGTGATGAGAATATGTGGTTAAAAAAAAAGTTATTGATTTGATAAAAAATATTATTTTACTAAAGAATGTGTGGTTGAAAATGAGTAGAAAAATGAAAATAAAAAATATAATGTGTACCAAACATAGGCTAAAATGTTCACTTATAATAAACATAAATAAATATTCTCTAATTATTTAAGTAGAAAATAAGTTAGAAGTAATGTGAAATTTAATAATTTATTTTACTTATACTTAAAAGGAGTAACATTTAAATATATTTGAAAATAAGAAGTTACTTAGCCTCCATTTAGACTCCGTTAAAATGAGATCCGAGGGGAAATATATTTTGAAATAATGTTTCTTTCCTATCTTATCTACCATGAATTCCATTTTTAAATTTTTCAATCACTTTTTCAACGAAAACAAAGAATAAAATAGTTAATTCCTATGGAATACACGTTCTCTCATTTCTACTTTCAAATATCCAAATTTCAAAGGACAGTTGTAGCAAAAATGTCTTCCTCGTTCCCCATATATGCAAAATTAATTAGATACAAAGAAACAAAAATAAATCAAGAGATGAAACCAAATAAAAAATAAATAAATAACAACAAAAGAGCCGAAAAAATTCAATAGCAAGAAGTCACCAAATAGGTAGAGATTTCCAATTCCCTTTCTTGCTTTCTCAATTCATCAAAAGCCTACTAAAGAGCTCCAAGAAAATTCCTACATTTGTATCAAAATAATGCAAAAATATATTAAAGTGTGAAATGGTGTAAATCCTGATATACATATAGCAAAATCCAAAATAAAAAGAGTATTATTTTTCTACCAGCCAATGATGAAATGTCACTTGAACATTATGCCCCTTTTTATCTCTATTTTTTCAAAAACTCACTTTTATTACATTTTTTAATAAAATAATTTTACACGTAAATAAAAAATCCTTCTTTCCTTTTTAATTACACATTCTCCTAAAATTACTATTCTAAAGTATAATTTTTCCTAGAAATGGAGCTCAAACAAGGATGTATGTAGCAAAACCCAAAATAAAAAGAGTAGTGAAAAAAAATAAAACGACTAATTAAAACCAGATGTGAGTGATTCCCGGGATATCATTGTACTCGTAACCAAACACACACGCCTATTCCTCCAACGTCAATTCAAGAGCTTTCTGCCACGTTTCATTTCACTGAGAACGATAAGCACCAAAACGACACAGCATAGGACCGCTTTCTTTGTCAACGCCGGAACGATATGCAGATCCTTCACATCCCATGTTTAGAAGACAACTACGCCTACCTGTGTGCTTTCTAAAACTCAATTGAATTTTCGCGTATTTCAAGCGTTTGAGCAATTGAGTTGATCATTTATTATTATTATTATTATTATTTTTTTTTTGTATTTTCTGTGATAGAATTATGTACGAAGCTACAAAATAAGCAGTAGTTTTAGTGAACGTCTAGTGCTTGAGCAATATGATCGGTCTATTTTGTGATTTCTTTATGAGATTATAGATGGGGCTATAAAAGAAGCAGCAGTATTCGAGAAATTAATTTGATAAATTGTTGGATCTTTTTCGTGATTATTTTTGCTAGGATTATTGATGAGGCTACAAAAGAAGCAGCAGTAGTGGACCCAGTGGAGCCTCACAGTATAGTTCGGGTTGCTCAAGAAAATGGAGTTGACCTTAAGTTTGTACTCACCACTCACCATCACTGGTTAGTTTCCTTTTCAAAAAAAATTTCCCGTTTTGTTTTTTTGTTGATTAATGATGGTTTGTAGTGGAGGGACTGATTAGTTAGTTAGTTTTTAGTTTATGTTATCCCTTTCTCTAGAAATTTGTGTAGGTGTTCTATTTGTGCAGTTGATTACTTGCAATATACAGCCTCGTTGGTGTAATTGTATTTATATGAGTATGTATGGATAACGGTTCCCTTCAGGCTTCAGTTTGGATATATTGTGATTATTTCAAAATTCCATCGTTTGATAGCGAGAAGTGGTTGAAGAAGAAGATCCAGTTTGACATTTGTGTTTCGTATATTGGTTTAAACAGTGTTTTTTATGTGATTTGAAATCTAATATGAACATTTAACTGAAATTTTTGAAGTGATCAGATCAGTTTTCTGCATAAAATAAGCTGTAAAAATCTAAAGAAAAAGGTTTCTGCTTATGTAAGCTGTAAATATCTGAAGAGAAAATTTTCTGCTCAAGTAACCTGTAATAATCTAGAGAAAGAGGGCCTTGGATGCATATATGTGTATATATGGTTAAGGATATATCTTATGAATGGCAGGGATCATGCTGGTGGCAATGAGAAGTTAAAGCAGTTAGTGCCTGATATCAAGGTTTATGGAGGTTCTATTGATAAAGTACAGGGATGCACTGATAAAGTCGAAAACGGTGACAAAATTTCACTCGGGGCTGAAATCAACATATTGTGTCTTCACACACCATGGTACGAGCTGTATAACTTATGTTCTTGAATGATAATTTCTGTTTTATGCTATAGAGTGTACATCTGTGAAAACTTCTAGGTTTTACATTAATTGATTGGATGCTCCCTGTGTAATTGTATGGCTAAAGCCTAAAAGGAGGTTGTTAATTGTAGTTCACTTTGAATAAGGCTACATATCTTTTTGTTAATGTTACTGCTGCATTTATTGATTGTGCGATGTTGACACTCAAATCTGCAGAATGACGTCAATCGCCACATGTAGTCATTGATATTTGATAACCATACACCTTTTTACTTTGTTTCGGCTATAGATTTTGCATCACCGGGTAATAATGATTAATGTGATATCATCCACCTCTTCTTGCACTGTACAACTTTATTCTTTTGATTTTTGTTTTGATATTTAGTTTTGAGCATGTTCAGTACTTCATAGCTCAAGGCCCCTAGATATTTTTCCCTACTTGATTTCTAAGAAGTATTTGAATGTTTACTATATATTATTAATTTATAGTAGTTTGTTGTGGTGATTATATATAATGTTCAGACTATTGGCTTACTATATTACTATTTTATGGCCTTTGTCTGACTTTGTAATTCTGTTTCTTCAATCGTTCATCAGTCATACAAAAGGTCATATTAGTTACTACCTCACGGGTAAAGAAGAAGAGGATCCTGCTGTCTTCACTGGAGACACATTGGTTAGTGAAGATTTGTTTCGTTTTCTGGAGATATTACTATTATTTTTCATCCGTGTTCCATATGGTTGATTCAAATTGACCACGAGAGATATTTGTTGATTAGATTTCTCTTGGACAGCCTTTGGGTAGTAGTAGCTTGTTTTTTACACTAAACTATTATGAGACCTATACGCCATAAAATTGGCAAGCCTTTTGTTAAATGCTTGACCGAAATTTTTTGTTGTTGTTTTGTTTATGGATGGATTATTGTTGTGAAAACCATATGTAGAAAAGAACTCAGACAAAGCCTTAATTTATTTAGACTTGAAGGATAGTCGGACATTCGTTGTTAACTAACTTGTCTCGAACGAAATGTTTAAGTTCTTAAGCTTCTTTACTTTTGTTAGATTACTTCTTCTTATAATTGCTCCCTTTGCCTTTTCAATTGAAGTAGATTTTAGTTATATGTATTTTCTTCAATCTGTTCCCTTTCTAGCTAGTGACGTTGGGTTGTCCTAGAGATGGATTATGATTAATTCTTTTCTTCTGCTTGTCATCATTTTTTAGTTCATTGGTGGATGTGGTAAGTTTTTTGAAGGCACTGCAGAACAGATGTATCACTCGCTATGTGTGACCTTGGGTTCTTTACCAAAGCCAACTCGAGTTTTTTGTGGTCATGAGGTAATGTATTTTCACATGCATATGTGGTGTGGTAGGTTCACTGGTTGACCTCAAAATTTTATTTTCCTATTTTATTTTTATTTGTTTTTTTATACCATTGGTTCGACCTAGTGTCATCCTTTGACCACCCTTTTTATCTTCTCCAGGCTGATACCCAGACCAGTTTTCTACACATTGCTCCAAACTTACTTTTCTACACATTACTTTTTCATTCTAGGAGTGTTATTTTTTACATTGGCTTTTTTCCCTGAAATCTCGAATTAGTCAGAAGCTTTTCTCTCTCTCTCTCTTATTAATAAACGTATAATGGCTTTCCTTGGCCTACCTACTGGTCTTGCTTCTGGCTGGTTCTGATCTTCATCTTGGAACTTATCTCTGATTGATGGACCCAAAATTAGCGTTTTTATGTACTATTTGTCTGATTGTCCACTTCTTTTCTAGATTCTGACTTACATTTAATTGGACTCAGTACTCGGTGAAGAACTTGCTATTTGCTTCAATAGTGGAACCCGATAATGTGAGGATATCCCAAAAATTATCATGGGCTCAGCAGAAGAGAACAAAGGGGCTTCCTACTATTCCCTCGACTATTGAGGAAGAACTGGAAACCAACCCATTCATGCGCGTTGATCTACCAGAGGTTCAGGTATCATACTACTGTTAATTAGGAGAGCTCCTTTGCTTCCTCTACCATTGTGTATAATTTTGTTCATTTCCTTCAATAAATTTTCATCAGTCTTGAACTTTTTGAAATTTTGCCTGTTAGCTAGAAATTGGCCAGTTATCATTATTAAGAAATCCAACCCTGGGTTATTAATATTAAGGAATACAAAACAGATTATAGAAAAAGTCAATTGATAAAATGAAATAATTTGTATGAAATGATTCATCTGCATCTTAAAGTATCAATTCTAACAAATATTGAAATGAAAAAAGAAAAGAGAAACTTCGTTATTTCAAAATGCTTTGAATTTCATGGAATAGTTTAATATACATAGGATTGTCTACAATGATTAGCCAAATGAACAACTTTCTCGAGAATCTCAACTCATCCACTTGAAATTCTCAAATTTAGTTTGGTTGAACTTGAAATGCTAGGTGATTCGGTAAACTATTGAATTGGATTAGATTGAATGGGACCAACAAAATGGAGTCTAATTCCTGTTTCTTATTGAATTAATTGATGAGCATGATGTTGGACGTTATCTTGAATTCAATAATTTACGTGCTCATTCTATGTCTGAAATTGACTGGGAATACTTGATTGTGTAGGAGAAGGTAGGATGCAAGTCTCCAGTTGAAGCCATGAGGGAGATAAGAAAGAGAAAGGATGAATGGAGGGGTTGAACTGTTACGGCACGTCTAGGTACATGCTGTTTAGATAACACTCGATAGTATTAAGTAAGAAAAATAATTTAAAATCTTGTTCTACTATCCAGCATGTCTATGGAACATGTACTAAATGTTGCAAAATGTGCTGTGCTGTGCTGTTTTCTTTCGTGGAGGTTAACAGTAAAGTAAACTGGAAGCATTTTGTTGTAGATGTTTGCTTATCTTTCTGTTGGAATATTTAAATTTTGAAGTCACATGTTGTGGTAACTGCTTTCCCATTTTCCAATCTGAGAATTAAATTGTTCCTAACATGCCTCTGCTTTACAAGATTGAGCATGTTTGGTTTGCTAGACAACACTATACAAGATTATATAAAGCCCCTTTTTGAGCCCTTTTTTGAGATTAGATTGTAAGAAGTGATTTTTTTTCCGTGATTTAAAAAAAAAAGGAAAAATCTTGAATTTACATGCGAAATTATTTTATTTAAAGAATTGTTGAAAATAAGTTTGAGGAAAAATGAATTTTAAACAAGGAGGCTTAAGCATGAGCAGAAGTGTTAGTTGTCACTCTCTTATAATGTGAAGTCATCAATTGATGTTAATTCACTTGTTGACATTTGAAAAGGAATTATATATTTTGGAAGAGATGAATTTTCAATGCCTGTAAAATGTATCTACTCGATATATTTTCCGAATGATCTCTTCTTGAACTATCAAACAATACATGTTGAATAGAAATATTTTCCAGTTTGTTTAACAATATGGAATTTTTAATTCGTTTTTTACAATAATTAAATCTAACCTATAGTGGATGTGTTGTTGTTCGATTTTTATATTTTTTTTCCTTTGTAGAAAGGATATCGTTTTCTTTTGGGACTGAAAATGACATCGTTTCACACTAACACAAAGTTGTCTTGTGCTTGTCAAGTAGATGTCGTCATTTTGCTTATGTTATTTACAATGTGTTATCTTCACTTTCTCGCTTCTCTGACCTTAACTCAAATCAAATGTATAAATAATTAAAAGATTAATGAAAACGGCATCGTTTCCCACCAATACAAAGTCGTCTTTTGCCTATCAAGACGACGTTGTCATTTTGCTTAGGGTTCATTTTCTCGCAGCACTAACTTTAACTCAAATCATATATTATTATAAATCATTGAAGATCGATTTAGTTGTCCTATATAGTTGGAGGATCAAATCAGAAATTATGTAATAATTGGAGGATCAAATTAGAAGTTTCAAATATTTGGAGGATGATTTTCAATGTCCAAAATGGTTGGAGGGTCAACTTTGATGCCCCTGTCAAATGGATGATAAATTTAGATGTTCCCAATAATTTAAGGATCAAATTAGTAGTTCATAGTACTAGGAAGATCAATTTAGTATTTTCTAAGATTTCGAGGATGAAACCAAAAGTTCTTAGAGGATCAATTGATCCTAATAAATGAAGGGACAATGAAGATGTTGTAAATAGTTTGAGGATGAAGTTTGATTTGTAAATAGTTGGAGGATCAATTAAGAAGCTCCTAATAGTTGGAGGATGAATCAAGAATTTCCTAATTTCTAAAGGATCAAATTAGAATTTCCTGATAGTTTGAGGATCAGTTTTGTAGTTCGTAATAGTTTGAGGATCAATTCAAAAAAATTAATTGCTGAAGGGTAAAAGTAGAATTTTCTAATAGTTGGAAGATCAGTTATATAGTTCCTGATAATTGGAGGATTATTACAGATGTTTCAAATAGTTGGAGGATGAAGTGGAATGTGCAAAATAATTTGAGGGTCAACTTAGACATTTCACATACTTTTAAAATCAACTTAGATGTTTCTTGTAGTTGGAGGATACACTTAAATGCTCTAAATCGTTGGAGGATGACTTAAGAACTTCCTAATTGTTGAAGTGTCATATTTGAATGTTCAAATAGGTGTTGTGTTATTGAAGAAGTCGCTAACAGTCGAAGGAAGAATTAAGAGTTTCCTAATTGATGGAGGGTCAAATTAGTATTCACCAGTAGTTGGAGGATTAAATTTACGGATCCTAATAGTTGGAGGATCATTTATGAATTTCCTAATTGCTGAAGGGTTAGATTTAAATGTTCTAACAGATGTAGGATCATTAAGACATTCCTGTTAGTTGGAGGATTACTATAGACATTTCAAGTACTTGGAGGATTCAATTTAAACTTAATAAAAGTAAATTCAAACATAAAAAGCATAAATCGTAAAAAATACTCTTTTATTTATTATTATTATTATTATTATTATTATTATTATTTTCTTTGTCTTAGGAGTAGAGTCTTTTCCATTATCAGCTCTATATTGTGAGCTTGTTTGGTAGAGATTTTTTAGGGGAAAAATTGATTTTGAATAGTGATATGATGTGAAATGTGTGGTTGAAAAAGAAGAAAAAATTATTGATGTGATGGAAAATATTATTTTATTAAATAATGTGTGGTTGAAAATAAGAATTGATTTACTGTACAAAATGAGAATCCCTACCAAACAGGCCCTGTATTAGTTATTTTCGAGTTATAAGTCAATTGTAATAAAGTGTCTAAGTACTTTTTGTTTTCTATTGTATGATATTTTGGACGAAGAAATAAAATAGAAGTTCTAGCATTTTGCTTACATTATAAGGAAGAGATTTTGGAGTACCGGGTTTATTTCTTATTTTGGATTGATATCAAGTATCTGCTTTCCCAGCAATTATGCTAAAACCTTTAAGTATTAAATTTAATTGTTGCTTTTTTATATTAATCAAGAACTACTATTCTGTAGTTCGAACTTTAATTTCGTAGAAAAAAAGAGAGTATTTTTTTACTTTTTTAAAATTAATATATTTTATGTTTCAATTTACTTTTAGTAACTTTAATTAAGTTTTCTAAGCATTAAACTTTACTTAGAATTTCATAATTGTTGGAGGATCAAATTAGAATATTCTATTAGTTGGAGGATCAATTAAGAAGTTACGAAAGGTTAGAGGGTGACATACAAATTTCCTAATTGATGAAGGGTCTAATATTCTAATAGTTTGAGGATAATTTTTGTAGTTCCTATTAGTTGGAGGATCAATTAAGAAGTTACGGAAAGTTCAAGGATGACTGAAGTATTTCCTAATTGATGAAGGGTCAAATTTCAGTTTTTAAATAGTTTCAGGCTCATTTTTTAGTTGCTAATAGAGGGAGGATGACTCAAGTATTTCCCAATGATGAAGGGTTAAATTTGAGTTTTCAAATAGTTTGAGGTTCATTTATATTTCCTAACAGTTGGAGGATGACTTGATAATTTCTAATTGTTGAAGGGTCAAATTTGAATTTTGAAATAGTTGGGGATCAATTTGTAATTCTCAATAGTTGGAGGATGTTTTAAGAATTTCCTATTTGATGAAGGGACAAATTTGATTTTAATAGTTTGAGGATTGCGTCTGCATTTATTAATAATTGGAGGATCAAATAAGAAGTTAGGTAAAGTTAGAGAATGGCTCATGAATTTCCTATTGGGATCAGTTGAGAATTTCCTAATTTTTGAAGGTCAAATTTGAATTTTCTAATTGTTTGAAGATCAACTTTGTATTTCGTAATAGTTGGAGGAGCAGTTAAGAAGTTGAGATAAGTTAGAGGATGACTTATGAATTTCCTAATTGATCAAGGGTCAAGTTTGAATTTTCTAATAGTTTTTGTGCCAATTAAGAAGTTACGAATAGCTAGAGGATGACTTAAGAATTTCCTAATTGATGAAGATTCAAATTTGAATTTTCATATAGTTTGAGGATCAATTAAGAAGTTACGTGAAGTTGGATGATGACAATTGACACGAATTTCATAATTGTTGAAGAGTCAAACTTGAATTTTCTAATAGTTGGAGGATCGGTTAAGAATTTTTTAATGAATAATGCTACTTGCAATTCCTCACTGCAGTAGTCGCCCTATGTAGCACACACATGTCAAGTGTGTATTTGATGCATTAAATGTGGTAAAAAACTACCACATTAATGCATCAAATAATTACATGCCATGTGTGTCACATAGGGCGATTGCTGCATTGAGCGACTGCAAGTAGCATTACTCTTTTTTAATTGATGAAAGGTCAAATTTGAAAATTTAAATAGTTTGAGGATTATGTTTTTGTTCTTATAGTTGGAGGATGACTTAAGAATTTCCTAAAATCTGATTTTTTAATAGTTTGAGGATCGATTTTGTAGTTTCAAATAGTTGGAGGATTAATTAAAAAGTTACTAAAAGTTGGAGGATAACTTACTAATTTCCTAATTGACGAAGAGTCAAATTTGTGTTTTCTTTAAAAACTCAAGAAATGAAGGACTTAAATGTTTCAATAATCACCTAACTTATACAATGGTTACGGCTTACTCACGAAGCCCTTGTTCGAGACCCATTTTGAAGAAAAAAATATATTTTAGAATATTGATTTTTGTCTATAGAACGTGTGGTTAAAAATTGAGATGGTTTTTGATTTTGTGTAATTTTTTTATTATTGAAAAACATGTTGAAAATGAGTTTTTGAATAAATGAAAGTCAAACAAGGGCTAAATTTCAAACTACTAAATTTTTTCAGTTTGCACTGTACTCCATCCATCACCCTAAAAAATTCGTTACCTAATTTTGACCCACGTGACAAGTTATGACTGTAAAAAAAAAAATTACAATTCAACCAAATTTTACTTATCAAACTCTAAAAATGCTTCCTAGTGGTCATTTATTTTTGAGATGTTGCACTATATTCATCACCTACCATATTTCGTTTCTTTCGTTGCTAATGTGTCATATAGAATTCTCACGTAGCAAGTTACGATCATTAAAAAAATTACAACTTAACCAAATATCAACTTACTATATAACCATATGTGAAACACGACATCCATGGCCCCATTAACTTCTTTATGCCCCAACAAAGTGTCCCCAATTTGAGCCTTAAAAATCCACTCTCCCAATTTACGCATCTCACCCACGAAAAACTAAACTATGTAATAAGACATAGGCCCTTTCTGTTTGTGCTACTAATCAGAATTTTGGCCGTTGAAAATACTGTGCAGCCGTAACATTGGACTGAACTCTCTCTTAGTGGGGCCCAAAAGGTTGAAAAATAGGGGCAAAAAAGCGATTTTTTGGGGGAAAAAATCGAAACCAGACAGGTTCATAATTGATTGTTGAGAAAGATACGAGAAGTTATTACTTATAAAGCCTTATCCCCAATTGTGACATTTGCTAGACTTTTTCTAATTTCAATCTCCTATTTTTGTAGGTGCATGTCCAACTATTTGAGAAAGGAAACATATACAACCGAAAAAATTTAGTAAGCACAGTGAAATACTTCAAAAGTTAGTAAATTGTGATCATGATATAAGTTGGATGATAATTGAAACATTAAACTTAGAAATAAAGTATCAATTAAAAATTAGGGAAAATTGCCATTGCGAACCCAAACTTTTCAAATTATTGTAAATTGTGCCCAAACCTCTTATTTTTGCAATTGTGGTTCCCAACCTTCCATCTCCATTGCAACTGGGGGATATGTGGATGGAACTCATACATTTGACCGTTAGTTGACCAAAGGTCAACTGTTTGACCAAACAATTTTTTATTTTATTTTTTTTATTTCATTATTTTATATGGGATATTTTGGTTAGATCATTGACTTTTGGCCAACTACGGAGACATGGACAAATTCCATCCACATCTCCTCTAGCTGCACCCACGATGACAGGTTTGGGATCTCAATTGAAAAAATAAAAGAATTGGGTATAGTCTACAATAATTTAAAAGGTTTGGGACCCCAGCTTCAATTTTCCCTAAAATTTATATTGAAAGTCAATCGGAATGTTCCGCACCTCAGATCTTTCTTTTCCATTACGTGTAAACATCCTAGAACTCTTCACTCTCTCGATTTTCCCCTTAGCTTTTCCTTCATCAAAATTCTCCCCCTTTTCTCAGAATTTTCAAAATATATTGTTCGTTATAGAAATTTTCTTCAGCACATACAACTGAAGTATCACACCCTCCGATCTCCAGATTATATATGTAGTTATATTCTGGGATTTTGGGGTTTTGTTTGAAGTGAAATAAATATTACATTTTATGATCAAGATCACGGAGAAAGCGCCTGTTGATGAAAACGCATGGTCCCTTGATCGACTGAAATTATACAGGCCAATTTGCACTTTTTGGAAATTCTGAGAGTTCCATAGTCATTGAAGCTCCGTATGTATTTATTAATGCATTTTTATTCATAGTAAACTAATGTCGACGATTTGCTTTGATTTGATTTTCTGGTGACATATTGCGTGTATGATTGAATGATTTTTCTAGAATAATGAGTTTATTGGTTTCCAATTTTTCTCTTGTTTTTGTGTTTTTTTTTTCTCTCGTTTATTTTTGCTATTACATGTTGTGGCACCTTCAAAATGATTATTAATTTTAAGGGACTCCTGATTAAGCATTTATTACCCGATTCTTGGATGATATAATCTGTTGATACTCATACTGGCACAAATTTTTGATCCGGGAGTTTGACTTGAGAGTTATTTCTACTCTTGCATTCTAAAATTTCTATGGCTTTTGGTTGCTCCTGTGCTGATGGCTGTTCACTCACCCCGTGAATTCGGCTGGTTCAACAACTCAAGGGTTACTTCCGCCAGCAGGTTTTGGCGTTTATGAGTCATCAATGGCTGGATCTTCTGGCACTTATTTCCAACCAGAATCAGAGTCAGATGACAATGGTGAAATGGAATTGTACTCTGTATCTTGGAATCAGGATTACGGTTGCTTTGCTGCAGGCACTAGTTGTGGTTTTCGTATATATAATTGTGATCCTTTCAAGGAAACCTTCAGGCGTGATCTGAAAAGTGGAGGATTTAAGATAGTGGAGATGCTGTTTAGGTGCAATATTTTAGCACTTGTTGGCAGTAACATTAATGCCCAATACCCTCCAAATAAAGTAATTATATGGGATGATCATCAGAGCCGGTGTATTGGTGAATTCTCATTTAGGTCCGAGGTTCGTTCTGTTAAACTAAGACAGGATTGTGTTGTTGTTGTTCTCGAGCACAAGATATATGTTTATAATTTCATGGATCTGAAGCTTCTTCATCAAATAGAGACTTTGGCGAATCCCAGGGGACTTTGTTACGTCTCGCACCACCTGAATACATTTGTGTTGGCATGCCCAGGCCTTCGACGAGGACAAGTCTGGGTCGGACATTTTGGCCTGAATATGACAAAATTAATCAATGCTCATGATTCTCAAATTGCTTGCATGACCTTGACAATTGATGGGCTTCTTCTGGCTACTGCCAGCGTCAGAGGAACTTTAATAAGAATTTTTAACACAATGGATGGAACTCAATTACAAGAGGTACGATGCTTGTATACTTTCCTTGAACAGGTGCTTTTTTCAGGTAAATGAAGTACCGGGCACAAGACAGTAAAATAATGGCAATTTTTCTAAAATAGTCCTCTTTTAATGGCCAAATTGATAAATGTTACCTTCTAATATGTTTTTACGCTTAAAAGATAATCTTTTTATCGGTCAAATGTCCAATTTAAGCTTACTAGCTTGACCACTGAGTCGAGTTGGTCGATATGTTTACTCTTTTCTATTTTGCGTAGATACAAGTTCAGAACTCTCGACCAACTCTAACTTAAATGCAATGGGTTGCACCATCTCTAGATATATGTGAGAACTTAATGAGTGTTTATGAATTTTTGTGTGAGAGAGAAAGAAGCAGATTAGGAATTAGTTAGAGAAAGCTAATAAAAATGATAAGGGTCGAAAGAGAGATTGTTTTGTGAAGAGCAAGAATTCGTTGTAGAGAGAGATAGACAGACAACAATAGGGTGATGCTGCTGTGTTTTTTGCATGGTGTGTGTCAGAGAGAGAGAGAGAGACTTTTAACTAAAGAGAAAATTACCAGAAGTCGAAGAGACGTATATTGAAGGATCAAATCTCCAATGTCGAAAAATAAGGGCATTTTGGAATTATCACGTTTAAATAAAGGATGAAAATTTCTGATTTTTTTTGGAAATAAGTCCTATTTAATTTTCTTTATCTCAGTTCTAGATTATTTACTCTATAATAATTAAACGGGAAGGAATAAGCTTAGAGCAACAGACTTATTCATGTTCTCATTGCTTTCAGTTTTTTAAATAATTTATTATTACACAACCAACTGCCGTCATGTTGGAAGATTTTCTGTCACCTTTTTTGGACAAGTTGCAGAGAAAATATTTTCACAATCACACTCCTTTGATTGCGGGTTTGTTTTCTCACGTGAGAACATTGACGTTGAAGTAGCTAGGTAGATAAGATTTGTTGTCATCTCTAATCTACAAATCGTTACTGACTTGCATGATTTCATTAAGAAATGCAGTTTGGCTATCTGTGGTTGCATTAAGCATAGTTTCTCTTACTAGTTCTTTGTTATCTTAGCCAGGTTTAGATTTAATCTGTATTTGGATGACAGTCATTGTCACGACCACCTCAATGAAGCTCGTTAATTTTGATTACAATTGCTTGCTACAGGTACGCAGAGGGGTGGACAAAGCTGGCATATATAGTATTGCTCTATCTCCAAACATTCAGTGGTTGGCTGTGTCAAGTGACAAAGGTACTGTCCACATATTCAGTCTCAGAGTACGGGTGGTTGGAGAGGATCGTTCAACTGATTCCGCTGTCGTTAGAGGTCCAGCATTATTTCACCAGAATTCTTCAAACTCTCTTGATGCTCTCATTTCCTCAAGCACCAGTTCTAACCCCAGCTCATCGTTGTCTTTTATGAAAGGTAGGACATACATTTGATTATATGATTTATGAGTTAATTGTTTCAATGGTCATTGAATTTATGTCTTTGCCTTCGATTGCTCACTGAGATTTAAGATGTCGAGTTTTGGCCACTAAATTTTGAAAAACGTTGGACGTTGCTCGTTGGTTAACTTCCGTTTCAAATATGTAACGGAATTGATGACGTGGTTGATGGAATGCACATTTGGCGGCCCGTTATGTCATTAAACTTTGAGATGGTCAAATTTTGGCCACTAAATTTTGGAAAACGTCTTCAATTGCTCATTAAACTTGAAAAATGTCTTCTAATACTCACTGAACTTTGAGATGGTTGAAATTTGGCTACTGAACTTTAAGATAGTTGAATTTTAGCCCCTAAACTTTGAGATGGTCGAGTTTTTGCCACAAACTTTGAAAAACGTCTTCTATGACTCACAATAAATTTGGATTTAAATAAAATTCATTGTTAAAATTTGATTTAATTTTATTTAACAACAAATTCATTGTGTTTTTCATTCTAAAATTCAAATATTATGATGAAAATATTTTAAAATTCTACAAAAATAAACTAAAATTAAATTAAATTTAACTACTGTGTAATTGAATAATCATTCCTAGTGGTATAGACAATGCTTGCAAAGTTGTGCAAAGAAAGTGACTACTAATTGCAATGGAACACATAATGTATTTATTGTTAAAATTAAATTAAATCCGAATTTTGACAATGAATTTTAGCCCCTGTTTGATGGCCATTATTTTTAAAAAAGGAGTTTAAATTTTTTTTTTTTTGAGAATGTGTGGTTAAAATATTGGAAAAAGTTTGAGTTTACGTGTAAAATATTTTATTGTATAAATGTGTAGTTAAAAATAAGTATAAGGACTAAAGAGTTTTATTTTAAAGATTGATAAAAAGAGGCTTAATTAAATCCAAATTGAACAATAGAAGATATTTTTCAAAATTTAGTGGCCAAAGTTCGACTATCTCAAAGTTCAGTGGCCAATGTTTGACCACTTTAAAGTTCAGTTAGCAATATAAGACATTTTTCAAAGTTTAATTGCCAAAATTCGATCATCTCAAAGTTTAATGGCGTGATGGGGCGCCACATGTGCATTCCGTCAGCCATGTCACCAATTCCATTAGAGGTTTGAGACAGAAGTTATTCCGTGAGTAACGTACAACATTTTCCATAGTTCAGTGGTCAAAACTCGACATTTTAAACTTTAATGAGCAATCAAAGATCTAAACATAAGTTCAGTGATCATTGGAACATTTGACTCTATGATTTATTTTTCTATAAAGAACTGCTTGCACAGAGTGGCTTGAAGATTATTGGTGGTAGCTTGATCTGAAATGACAATGGAAGAGAAATCCACTCTCTCCTTTTCATGTTGATGGGATCCTTTTACTTGGATCTGTTTTTTATGCAAGGCTAAAAAGCTTTTCATTTTTCCTCTGGTGCTTAGTGAAGTGATTTTGTATCAACACTGAAAAGAAAAATTTAGCTTCCAGCTTTTGTTTCTTGTCCACACTTCCACTGTGTCCTGTGTGACTTTCCCATCAATCTAACATCACAAAACCATGTTGAACTGCTTGATTTATAATCTTATTCTGTTGGAGTGGTTACAGTTTTATGCAGTATTCAACACGCTCCTCTTGCAGGCTGGATTCATTTTTCTTTTTTGTTGAAGATCTGACGTGCACAATATTTATAAATGGGTGGTGATAAAACTTGAATGGTTGACCTCTGCCTACTCTGACAACATGCTGAACCACTTCATCTCCATCAAATTCAAGTCTTATTATGAAGTCAACAACACAAACTCATCATCACTCGATTCCATCCTCAAGACCATCGGATTCTCAAAATTTTAGGCAGAGAATCATAAAACTTAAAATAAAAACCTACCAAAATTGGTAATATCACCATTTCTCTATGCTGCTGCTGAAAAGGACCTCTAACCCAATATTCAAAAACTGAAACTCCAGGACCTCAAATTTCGTAAATTAGATCTGGTGGATACCTTGCTTGGATCTCTTGAACTATAGGATCTAATTTTTGATATGGCATTGAGAAACGCCAATTGTAGTAGTGTGTAATGGGTTTCAAGATTTTGCTAGTAGGGTCCGTGAAGGAGGCAGGTTCAATAACATGGTTTATTGGAAAGAGAGGATGAGAAGGTGGTGGCAAAGGACCCAAGGGGATGGGTGTTGGTGCTTGGGTAAGTGGCGATTTTTTATGAACATCTCGATTATGGAATTATATAGATTCCTCTTGGATGGATGGAACTTGAACCTTCCACGTATACAACTTAATTATTGTTTTTAACTAGTATCAGTGTGCTCATATGGTTTATCTCGAGACATGGTTTCTATTAAGTCAAAATTCTGCTTTTTGATATTACTTATTTTGAGGTGGGCTCCTTGTCTGACACCAGAAAGGTTGGTTATTCTCTCATTTTTGGAAACTTCTCCAGGGGTTTTACCTAAATATTTCAGCTCAGAATGGTCATTTGCTCAGTTTCACTTACCAGAATGTATTCAGTTCATCACAGCCTTTGGTTCTCAGAACACCCTCATGATCACAGGCTTGGATGGAAGGTACACATATTGCTTTTGGGTGTTTATTTGTATATATTTCCACACATGCACACATTGGTATCTCTGGGTGCTCCACAATTTTAAATACGTTAAAAACAGCTTTGGCTGAATTTTTGACATTTTATCAACAGCCTATGTATGTCACTTCAGAAGTTCTTGAAATCCTGCTAATCTTTTGATTCTTTTCCTGTTCGCCCCGTTGTCAGTTTTTACAGGTGCTGTTTTGATCCAGTGAATGGAGGGATGATGGTGCAGCAGGAATACATCCGGTTTCTGAAAACTGAAACCAGACCAAAATAGGGTTATCTACATATTGCATGAGATACATGCCCTCCTCTCCTTTGTAAATACGCCAAGGGTTGTATGTCATATAGCTAATTTATTATGTAATATGTTTAGTTGTTGTGGCTATAGACTCTGAAGTCTGAACACGCTCAATGAAACTCTAGACCTAGAGCATAACAAGAGGCTGTAAATGCTAGCTTTAATTGGAAACACTGTTAATAAAAATATAGAGATTTCTTAAAGTCTATATACTCTTATTCCTTCATTTATCTTCTTTTCAAAATGGATGGCCAGACCGCAAACCGAGTAGCCTGGCATGTAAAATGAAGCGTCGCCCTGCATATTGCTTCAAGTTTGGATGTGATTTGATTTTGAGTAGATTTTGGTATAGTTTCTAAACTTATTTGTCTTGGCACTCAAACAATAAAAATGTTCTTGAGAGAATTTTCTTAAAGCGTATCTCAACTCATAAGCAGGGCGTAAGTAATTTTTTTCTCGCAATTTCACCATCTCCTTTTATGAGGATCATGATGAACACAGTTGACATGTTTCACAAATGTTAGGAATAGTTGGAAATACATAGTCTAGTTGGTTAATGTGTGCACATATTATATTTTATCAAAAAGAGCCTATATACATGTACTCCTTATAGGATAGCCTTTTGATTGCATTCTCACCAAACTTCTATGGTATCATAAGGATTTTACGTAAGGTCGATTCAATGCAAATTCTTGTACAAATTGAAGTATTTTACCGTGAAGTGAGGTCTTCGAATAGTAATTTGAGTTTGGTTGAAGCTAATAGAAATTAAACTTCTTGTAGCCTTCAGCTAAAAATGGTATATCAAGTTAAGTTGGATGTAATAAGTAAAATGTTAAGAAATTAGCAAATATATCTCTATATGTATACATGCACCTCTCTCCTGTGCTCTGGGAGGCGATGGCGAGCAGTGTGGATGAAGCGGCGCCGTGGTGGCTAAGATGGGTTTGTTAATAACAAGAAGAAGCTGCAAAGGAGTAATACTCAATAGATTAGTCTTGGTTTGGCATCCTTCTTTGTCATCAAGTATTTTAAAACAGCGTGATCGGTGTAGACTATGACCTTTGATCGAACAAGATATGATCGAAATTTATCAAAGGCATAGACCATAGTTAGAAGCTCTTTTTCAGTGGTGGCATAGTTGATTTGTGTGTCGTTCAAGGTTTTGCATGATCAAATGGAATATTTTGTTCTTACGTTGTCCCAATATAGCCCCCACGGCATGACACTTGCATCATACATTAATTCGAATGACAAACTCTAATCTGGTGCAATGATAACTGGTGCTGAGGTCGGCTTCTCTTTTTAAGTGTTAAAAGCCAATAAATACTCTGCAGAGAAGTCAAAAGTGACGTCATTAGCTAACAATTCACACAAAGGCTTCGTGATATTTGAAAAATCCTTAAAGAAGCGTTGATAAAACCCAGTATTCCCAAGGAAACTGCGAACTCCCTTAAATGATGTAGGTGTCAGTAATTTCTTGATAACCTAAATTCTTGCTTTATCCACCTCTTTCCCGTTAGCTGAAATGCGATATCCCAACACAATACCGTCATGTACCATGAAGTGGCATTTTTCCCTGTTCAATACTAAGTTTGTCTACTTGCATCATTGTAATACCAAGCTTAGATGCTCTAAACATTCATCAAAAGAAGATCCAAACAACGAGAATCATCCGCAAAGATTTCTATGAATTTCTCCACCATGTCAGAAAAGATGCCATGTAACGCTGAAAGGTAGCAGAAGCATTATACAAATCAAATGATATCCTACAGTAAGCAAATGTACCATAGGGGCAAGTAAATGTGGTCTTCTCCTGATCATCCGGTGTTATTGGGATATTCTTATATCGAGAATATATTCGTCAAGGAAGCAGTAATGAAAGTGCCCTGCCAGTCTTTCTAACATCTGATCGATAAATGGAAGGGAAAAGTGATCCTTCCGAGTAGCAGCATTGAGTTTGCAATAATCAATCAAACTCTCCATCCTGTATTAGTTCTGGTAGGAATTAATTCGTTCATTTCATTTTGCACCACTGTAATACCATCCTTCTTCAGCACAACCTTAACTTGGCCGATCCATGCACTGTTTGATATTGGATAGATGATACCTGCATCCAGGACTTTCAATACCTCTGATTGGACTACGTCTTTCATGTTTGTATTTAGCCTCCCTGACTGTCTACACTTGGTCGAAAATTCTCCTCCATGAGGATCTTATGCATACAGAGTGAAGGGCTGATTCCTTTAATATTTGCAATAGACCACCCAATGACTGTCTTATTATCTCTGAGTACCCAAAGTAGCCTTTCCTTATCCACCTTGCTGACTGAATTTGAAATAATAATAGGTAGTGTAGAGGACTCCCCTAAATAAGTATATCGAAAATGAGGTGGTAGTTTTCTTGAGTTCCAATTCAGGAGGTTGTTGAATGGACGGTAGTGGCTTATTAGGACCGGTTCCCAACTCCTCAAAATGGCGTTTACACGTGTATGGTGGATTGGTCAAGTCTCAAAATCAGTTGACCCTTCTGAACATCAATAAGAGCCCTTCCTGAAGCTAAGAATGGTCGACCCAATATGAGTGGAATATCCTTATCTTATTCCATGTCAAGAATGAAAAAATCAGTTTGGAAGATGAATTTTTCCACTTTAATCAATATGTCTTCAATGATCTCTCTTGGATGAGTACGAGATCGATAAGCTAACTAAAGAGTTACCGTAGTTGCTTTAACCTCTCCCAATAAGAGTTTTCCTAAAACAGAAAGTAACAATAAATTAATACTTGCACCTAAATCGCATAAAACTTCATCAAAATAAAAATCTCCAATGGTGCAAGGTACAGTAAAACTCCCTGAGTCTTTTAACTTTGGAGGTAAATTTTCTGGATTTTGGGGCTACAATCCCCAGTTAACATCACTGTTTCATGTTCTTCCAATTTGTGTTTGTTGGATAGGATATCTTTTAGGAATTTGGTGCAGCTAGGCATTTAGATGAGTGCATCGGCGAATGGAATGTTGATATGGAGTTTCTTGAAGACCTCACGATTTTTTTTGTACTGTTGATCCAATTTGTGCTTTTTCAACCTCTGTGGAAATGGAATATGATACTCGTAAGGATTTATAAGAGAGGTTGCCTTAACCCCGTGGTATATCTGAACTCTCCTCAGCACAAGCTTCTATTGTCAGTTCAGTCTGTTCCACATGCTCCTCATCTGAAGAAGGTATTTTTTCTTACTCACAACCGACCTCTTGACATGTATTTCCAGTAATTGCATCCCGCTTCTGGTTGTTATTGCTTTGGCATGTTGCTTGGGGTTAATTTCTGTATTGCTGGGTAATGAACCTGGTGCTTTGCCAGTCATAGAGAATGCCATCTGCACGAGAGGTTTGAGGAAAAACTAACCACACAAGGATTGAGATTATGATTAAATCAGTAACACTTAATTAGTTGTGCTTTAGTATGGGTGTGAGTTCAATATTGGCTAATCACATACACTAAGTCGAGTATCAGATAAATAAAAATTTATTTTTGATGTTGTTTGGATCTTTCTAAACTGTTGTTTAAATTTAAACCTGAGGCATATGGTAAGCTGTTTAACGTTGAAATTGTTATTGAAGATTTGTTTAGGTTAGTGATATGGTTTATTTCCTAAGTTTTGTTGTGTTTTGTTTTGTTCGAGGACGAACAAATGTTTTAGTTTGGAATTATTTGATAAGTGCATTTTTGTGCACTTATCATGCCATATTACTAAGCTTTTGTGTCTTTTAGTATTGGATTTTACTTAATTTAGCTTAATTTTATCTTATTTCAGTTTTGGACCCATTTCTAAGCAATTGGAAAAGAAAGAAGGATTAATTAGCCAATTGATGGAAGTTTGGGGACTAATATGCATTTAAGTAAAAGTTGAATAACTAAAATTGAAATAATTTGATGTGGAGGACCAAAATGGAAGAAAGAATGAAGAAAAGGCCTGCAAGGAAGATTCGCGAAATTTTTATAATTGGGTAGTCACCCAGTTATATTGGTTGGGTAGCCGCCCGACTCTAAACTTCATTAGCAGGGGCTGTTTTCTATGCCTAGGTGGTTGCCCCATTTTATACTGGGCGCCCGCCTAGGCTAAATCGGGGAAAAAATTCTGCTTTCCTAATTTTATTCTAACTCTTAAGGAAACAAATCTTGAGACGTCTTTTAAAGACCTAGGGTTGTCCATAACCGAGCACCATGCATTACAACGTATTCTAAAAGATTTTGGTAGCAAAGAAGGAAGTAATAAGCACGAAGACCGATTTCCAAACACGAAGATTCAATTCAAACTTTATTTAGGTGATGTCGATTCTTCAATATTTCTTTTGCTTTCTTCTTCATAACATGTTGGCCAGTTTTTATTGTGTTAGGGGAATGATGAACTATGCAATATGAATTTTTAATCTTTAGTTTTACATACTTAACATTGAAAAACACGTTTTTGACACCAGGTTTTAAATACCTTAATAGGCTTAATCACTCGAGTAAAAAAGGCTACGAATAGAAGTATAAGATGTATCACATTTTCTTTTGATTTATACTTGCATCCAGGAGTTTCAATACCTCTGATCGGACTACCTCTTTCATGTTTGGATTTAGCCTCGTTGACCATCTACACTTGGTCGAAAATTCTCCTCCATGAGGATCTTATGCATACAAAGTGAATGGCTGATTCCTTTAATATCTGCAATAGACCACCCAATGGCTCTACCTCCACCTTGCTGACTGAATTTGAAATAATAATAGGGAGTGTATAGGACTCCCTAAATTAGCATATTGGAGATGAGGTGCTAGTTGCTTGAGTTCCAATTTTGGAGGTTGCTGATTGGACGGTAGTGGCTTAGTAGGACCGGTTCCCAACTCCTCAAATGGTGTTTACTTGTATATCGTGGATTGGTCTCCAAAAACCTTACACATACCTCGATCTCAGGAGAATTAGTGTGAGTCGATTGAGAATGTACAATGCATGCCTCATACATCAGATGGGTTTTGTAGCAGAAATGTATCTTGGACCACCTTCTCAATTACACCTATTTGAAAATAGATGTCTGACTCAAAAGGAAATTTCATGGCATTGAAGACATTGAAAGAAATATGCTCATCCCCAAGTCTCAAAATCAATTAACCCTTCTGAACATCAATAAGAGCTCTTCCTGTAGCTAAGAATGGTTGACCTAATATGAGTGGAATATCCTTATCTTTCTCTATGTCAAGAGTGAGAAAATCAGTTGGGAAGATGAATTTTTAAACTTTAATCAATACGTCTTCAGTGATCCCTCTTGGATGAGTAAGAGATCGATAAGCTAATTGAAGAGTTTTCGTAGTTGCTTTAGCCTCTCCCAATCAGAGTTTTCCTGAAAACAGAAAGTGACATTAAATTAATACTTGCACCTAAATCGCATACACACAACTTGAGAACATATAGCTAATGCATTTCACTTATTGAACATGGTTCTATGGTTGGTCCCATTCCTCAGCCGGAAAGATATGTGGTCAATTTTTTCCTCTCTTTTTCCTATTCAAAGATCAAGGCTAATTCCTTTAATATCTGTAATAGACCACCCAATGGCCGCCTTATTATCTCTGAGTACCCGAAGTGGCCTACCCTCCTCCATCTTGCTGACTGAATTTCAAATAATAACAGGGAGTGTAGAGGACTCAATGATGGCTATGTTCTAAAGTAAACATTAAAATGGATAAACACTCAATTAAAAGCATAAGATATGATATTTTCCAATTCTACCTAATGCTATAGTCAATTCAAACAAATATCATCACAAGCTTCAAGTCGTTCAACGCTGTATTAGACACTATTATTTATTTATATTATATTATATTATATTATATTATATTATATTTATTATTATTATTTTTTAGATTAAGTAAGTTATACAAGCCCGATGAGCAGTTGAAAGTAAGCCACAAAGATCATAATTCTCCATATTCTTACCCCCACCCCAAACAAAAAGCTTACATTGTCCTCAATATAAAAACAAATATGTACAAAATAAAGGAGGAAAGGATCAGATACTCCCCGAGGTAGATGCGGATGGGTGGAGGAATCAGGCTAACCGGACTTGCCCGATGAACTAGTGGTCCTAAAGGACTCAATAGTCTTTACTATCTGGTTGACGTTTCAATCAATTACCCTCGGTCAACTCCCAAAACGTAGCATCTGCTCGTGTACCTGATCATATGCATAAGTGATATTTTTTGATCATGTCGCACGTTGTCATCAATTTGCTGAAACCGTGTTTGCACACTCACTCTTTGCAGTTTTCCCTTAATATTGATTTGCCTCAGCTGCATCGCCTCCAAAATATTTGTTTTGTTGCCAACAGACTGATCTAACTCCACTTGGGTTACCTGCATCTGAGCCAACTGTCTACTTTTGAGGGCTGTATCGGCATCTAAAGCATTTTTGGATGAGTGATGAACTCGATCGGGATTATGTACTATCTCCGCCCCTCTAAGTTGAGCTCCAAAATACTCTATTGTCCTTTTGCTGATTGGGATATTTGGGGGAGAATTTTTTTCATTAGATAAAAGTGGAACCTCGGCAGCCAAACAGATCCCACTAATAAGGCAAGGGAAACATGATATTGCGTTGTGTATCAATCGATGCTGCTAGCTCTTGTATGAAATTGAAAATGTGGGATCCCAAATCAATTTTGTACCCCTGTGCTAGATGATAAAATAGGTGAGCCCTTTCTCCATTAAACCCACTCCACTGGGCTGTAGGATGGATGTTAGTGGAGAAAAAGATATGGAGGAGTCTCAACTCCGGGTCAACTGATTATTCGTTCACCGATCCATACGAAGTGGCCATACATCACCTCTACCATATAGAAATCGAGCAACCAATGCCATATCGGGCTCAGTAGGTAGTGGCTCTATATCAGTGTGATTTAGCTCGTAATATGTCAATCACTGTTGGTCTGAATCGAATCCACTTGCCTCTTACCCATGTTTGGTTCACATGTGATGACTCGGGGTAACAATTTCAGTATTGAAGTTGGCGAAGAACTCCTCCACGAAGGTAGGATACGCTGCATGAGGAGTCCCAACAACTTTGCCCCAACCAAAGTGGTGAGAACAATCCTTTCTAATAGACTTCCTTGAAAATCATCAATCATAACTCGTCTCTCTTGGTAGAACTTTTTATCCTTCCCATTCCCTTCAAAGTTTTCATGATTTTCAACATTTAAGAACTTTGTTATATCACCATCATCAAGATTTGTGCTTGCCTTCTGATGGCTGGTTGATGTCTCGCCAACCTTAGACTTCTTTTTCTCTTGAACCGTTGCTTTTCTTCTTAGTGGCATTTATACCTACATATGAAAATAGAAAATATAAGCATAAGAGGTAATAAACATATAAGTAGGATAAAGTGGGGAATACCCCCAAATTATAAACTCTATGTCAATCTTTATTAGCTAAAATGTGAAACTCATGTCATGCTCGAGAAAATTTCATGATATAGGGTAAGATAATGCAGCTTACATTCCCTAAACAAACATAAAAGAGGTAAATTCATGTTTTTACCCAAAATGACCAAGGATTTTCACCACCGGAAAATGTCAAGAAAAATTGAAATTTTCCCGCATAATCTCCAAGCATTGAAAGTGCATATGTTGATCTAACTCTTGTTCAAATTTGAGGCCGACAGAGGTCGTTTGGGTCAGACGTGGGGGGAATGAAGGTGGTGACGTGAGATGGTTGGTGCCTAGGCAATGTCAAGCCAAAGTGTACCAATTGGAGTCTGTGATTTCATGTTTTCTAATGCAATTTCATAGAGCCTCAACACCAAAAACAATTTCAAATGTGTATCAATAAATCTAAATGTTAGATTTGCCCTAATTACACAAGAATCTCTATTGAGGTAAATTGTCAAACACCTTGAAGGCACCTAACTTTCCCTAAAATTGAAAGAAATCAAAGTGTGAATCAAAGCTCCATTTTTTTTATCACAACACAGTCCAATAAATCACACCTTATCTAATCCCATACTCCTCAATTATAACTCAAAATTTTGAATAAAAGTAGTGGCAAAATAATGGAGAGTAAGGTAGTTGAGAGGAGGGACATACCTTGAATTCATTTTGCCTAGATGATGCACAAGGTAGAAAATTCACAATTTTGAAACAATTTAATGCGTCTTCATGATTTTAGAAGAAGAAATTAAGCTGAAATGGAAGAGGCGTACAAGTGTCGTGAGGTGTGGAGTTGTGCAAGTGCCGTGGTTCTACTGTGTTTGTCCTTTAAAAATCGGTTGAATGGATTCTTTTTTCTTCGGTACACTGGGTGACCTTCCAGCTGCCCAGTTTAATTTTTAAGGGCCTGCTGGCCTTTAACTGGTTTTGCGCGAGCGCCCTGTTAGTTCAATTTCAGAGGGCAAGTGCAAATTTTGACGATGGTGATATACCCAGGTTTTTAAATGTTGAAAATCATGAAAATTTTGAAGGGAAGTGGAAAGTTAAAATTTGTTCCAAGAGAGGCGAGTTGTGATTGATGATTTTTAGGGAAGTCTATTAGAAAGGATTATTCACCACTGTGGTTGGGGCAAAGTTGTTGGGACTCCTCATGCAGCGTATCCTACCTTCGTGGGGGAGTTCTTCACCAACTTCAATACTGAAATTGTTACCCCTGGGTCGTCACATATGAACAAAACATGGGTAAGAGGCAAGTGGATTCGATTCAGACCAATAGTGATTGACATATATTACGAGCTAAATCGCACTGATATGGAACCTACCCATTGAGCCCGATATGGCATTGGTTGCTCGATTTCTATACGGTAGAGGTGATATATGGCCACTTCGTATAGATTGATTCACGAATAATCAGTTGACCTCGGAGTTGAGACTCCTTCATATCTTTGTCTCTACAAACATCCATCCTACAATCTAGCGGAGTAGGTTTAATGGAGAAAGGGCTCACCTGCTTTATCATCTAGCACAGGGGCACAAAATTGATTTGGGATCCCACATTTTCACTTTCATACGAGAGCTGGTAGCATCGATCGATACACAACGCAGTATCATGTTTCCCTGCCATATTAGTGGAAATTGTTTGGCTGTCGGGGTTCCACTTTTATCCAGTGAAGAAATTGCTCCCCCAAATACCCCAATTAGTAGAAGGACAATAGAAAATTATAAAGCTTAGCTTAGAGGGGAAGAGAGAATACATAATCCCAAGCAAGTTCATCCTCCATCACAAAATGCTTTAGATGCCAATACAACCCTCAAAAGTAGACAGTTGGCTTAGATGCAGGTAACCCAGGTGGAGTTGGATCAATCTGTTGGCAACATAACAAATATTTTGGAGGCGATGCAGCAGAGGAAAATCAATATTGAGGGAGAACTATAAAGAGTGAGTATGCAAGTATGGGGTTTCAGCAAAATGATGACAGCATGCGACATGATAAAAAAAACCATCACTTATGTATATGATCAGGTACAAAAGCAGATGCTACGTTTTGGGAATCGACTAGAGGTAATTGATCAAAACTTCAACTAGATAGTAAGGACTACCAACTCCTTCAGGACCACTAGTTCATCAGGCTGGTCCGGCTAGCCTGATTCCTCCACCCATCCGTATCTACCCTGGGGAGTTTCTAATGCTGTCCTCCTTTATTTTGTGTATATTTGTTTATACATTTGGGACAATATAAGTTTTTTTGTTTGGGGTGGGGGTAAGTATATGGAGAATTATGATCTTTGTAGCTTACTTTTCAAATGTTTATCGGGTTTGTATAACTTAATCTAAAAAAAAATTAATTAAAAAAATAAAATAAAATAAAAAATATATAAATAAATAATAGTGTCTAATATAGCGTTGAACGACTTGACGCATATGATGATATTTTTTTGAATTAAGTATATCATTAGGTAGTACTGGACAACATCTTATCTTATGCTTTTATCTGAGTGTTTATCCATGTTAGACACATAACCATCACTGACTTATCACTTGTGTTGGAGTATGACTTGATTATGTGGATTCAATGGTTGATGTGTTGACCTAAGTTTGAATAAAATCTCTAAATCCTTTATATAGAAACCAAATTACTAAAAAAAAAGCAGTTTTGGGGGTGGGGGTGGAAAGGTTAATGCTTGTGTTCATAGAAGTTTGATGGTTTGGAGTTCTTAGATCAGATCTTTGGTCGAAAGAGTTTGAGTTAAGAAGTCTAGAATGGGCATAAACCAATGTTAAAATTTGAATCCCATATCAAAAGAAAATGTGATACATCTTACACTTCTTTTTGTAATCTTTATGACTTGAGTTATTAAGCTTGTTGGGGTATTTAACACCTGGTGTCCTATGGTTATCTAGTTTGAGAGTCATTAGCCTAAATCTTACTACATGGGTCATTTAGAAAGTTTAATGGAAAGAAGTCTTGCACATAAGATGTCAAGAAAAAAAAGAGTAGCAATCAAAATATATTCATAACGAAAGAAAGAAAAATGGATTTAGATTATCAAAAGTGAGAGGTGCCTGATAAAGACTTCAAGATTTGAACTCTGGAAACTGACGGTGTGACTTTGAGAAACACTTATCATTTTCCTTCTCGAGATACAAGTATCAAATTATGATCACTATGTGTGGAAAAATGCAATTTAAAGATTATTAGGAACCCACATATGCAAAAGAATGACTTGGCATTGGAGAGAAGACCATAAGGAGTGATTTTGCGTGAAAGGTGTGAGGAAAAATTTACCACACAAGGATTGTGATTGTGATTAAATCGGTAACACTTAATTGGTTGTGCTCTAGTATGGGGTGTAAGTTCAATATCGGCTAATCACACACGCTAAGTCTTGCATCGGATAAGTAAATTTATTTTTGATGTTGTTTGGATATTTCTGCAGTGTTGTTTAAATTTGAACTTGAGGTATATCGTAAACCATTTAACATTGAAATTGTTATTGGAGATTTGTTTAGGTTAGTGATATGGTTTATTTCCTATATTTTGTTGTGTTATGTTTTGTTCGAGAACTTATTCACGAAAATATATTTCGAATTAAAATCACCGCAAGTGTACGGTTTGTTTACAAGTAATAAAGTGGAATTGAGTTTAATTATCATCCCACGAAGATTGATTTAGTTCAGTTTTAATTATCGTGACCTTAATTGAAACAAGAATAATGTGATGTGTTTATTTGTGACAAAATTATAACTAAAATAAGCAACTTATGCAATTAAGAGTAAATTAACTAAACTAAAGGCAAATAATTCTAAATGCAACTTAACGTGTTTAATAAATGGCAAACGTACTAGGATATCGAATTCCCATGCAATAATCCATTTTAACCTTAGTTTCACACGTTGACAACACAATTGAATTTATTGAAGAATCAATATTCCTATTTTAGTTAACAATCTCTCACGAGTAAGGTTAAACCTACTTTTATATATGACTAAACTATATTTCTATGGTAGATGTGAATATACAAAAGTGTATAAATTTTTATGAATACTTAAAGATTCATATAGAGCATAACGGTATATTTCTATCCCTTATCAGACCTTATGACAATTTATATATGTCAATCCTATTTTCCTTCTTTTGAATGCATAAAATATGCCACCACATTCATTCAGCTATCGTGCACAATAATTGTGGTGAAAAGAAAATCATATAAATCATTCAATATCCAAAAACACGTTTTTCAATGTCAAGTATGTAAAACTAAAGATTAAAGATTCATATTACATAGTTCATCTTTCTCCTAGCATAATAAAAACTAGCCTAACACGTTTTGAAGAAGAAAGCAAAAGAAATATTGAAGAATCGAGAGGGCAGGCTGGTATTGGAAATAACAGGAATTTTGGTATAACTGAGCTCATTGGGACTTGGCAAAGAGTCATGACAGCTTTTGTTTTTTTAATGGAAAAATAGTTTCATGAAAGATTACATTTTGAGAGAGAAAAATCTTCTTGTTATCTAAGTCTAGAAGTTTATATCCTTTAGTGCCAAAAGGGTAACCAATGAACACACACCTCCTGGCCCTATGATCAAATTTGTGCCTTCCTTGGACAAGAGTAGTGGCAAATGTTAAACATCCAAAAACTTTGAGATGATCATAGTTGGGTTTGGTTTTGAGAAGGATTTCAATAGGACTTTTTTGTTTTAACAAAGGAGTGGGAGTCCTATTTATTAAATACACAGCCATTAGAACACAATGATTCCAATATTTTATAGGAATTCCACTTTGAAACTTCAAAGCTCTTGCCACATTTAAAACGTGTTGATGTTTCCGTTCTGCAGTGGCATTTTGTTGTAGTGTTTCCACACGTTGTTTGATGTATTATCTCTTTTTGTAGGTAAAAATTTTTCATGAGAAACTCCCCTCCATTATCACTTTGAATAATTTTTATCTTAGCTTCAAACTAATTTTCCACCATGGTGCAAAAATGTTGCAAGGTAGTGGTGGCTTCACATTTTAGTTTTAACATGTAAATCCAAGTGCATCTATTGAAATTATCCACTATATATAAAAAATATCTAAAACCATCATGACTAACTTCGTTGCAAGGTCCCCAAATATCATATGTATTAGCTCAAAACAGGCATTGGTTTTGTGTTGGGTATCAGGAAAAGGCAGCTTGTGCTATTTTGCTAATGAACAAATAACATAAGGTTGATCATTATGTGATTTAAGGTAGGACGAATGGCCTAGCCTGTAATGTCGAGATCAATGAAGTCTGCATTATTGACATAAGCACGAATGCTGGTTTTCAGGTTGTGCTTGAGTAAGGCGTCCGATAGAGCTGAAGGAGAAACATCCATTTTCAATATATGATAGAGTCCTTGCTTCAACTCACCCATTTCAATCGTTGTCCATCTTAAGAGGTCCTGAATAAAACAACAATCAAAGAAGAAAATAAGGAAACAATTAAGTTTTTGAGCCAATTTCTTGGCAGAAATCAAGTTGAAAGAAAAATGAGGTAAAGAAAGAACATCACTAAGTGTGAGTAACTTTGTAACTTTGGCTATTCCTATGTGGGTAACAGACACTACTTTTCCATAGGGTAGAGATACTGTGGATGATATATCGGCTTTAATGGAGTGAAACAAAGATTTAGAAAAGATCATATGATCTGTAGCTCCTGTATCTAAGATCCATGGAATATCATAAGTTCTAGGAAGTTTAAAATATAAGGCGGACAAAGAACATATACTAGACATCTTATAATTAGTAGAAGAAGGCATAAGCATGCTTTGAGCATTGTTAGCTGAATGGGTAGAACTTTGAGTGCTAGGAACAGATTTTAAGAGTGCCAAAAGCTATGAGTACTGCTCCTGAGTCAATGGCATCTGAGATCTGTTAGCTATATTTTCTTGATCAGAAGTTGCACCTCCAGCAACATAATTTGCCATAGGTCTAGCCTTCCTGTCTGACTTGTAGTTTGCTGGATATCCATTTAGTTTAAAACACCTCTTGGCTGTGTGGTCTGGCATTTGACAGTATGAGCATATAGGTTTATCTGTATTAGCCTTGAAGTACCTTTCCAGAGAATGACCTGGGATCTTACAGTAGGTACAATAGTACCTATCCCTTTTCTATGATCCACCAGATTGTCTATCAGTATTACTTCTGCTTAGCAAAGCCACATAGTCATTGTTGAAACCAGTAGTAGATATTTCTCTCCTTTTTTCTTGTTGGATGATAGAGTAAACTTCATTTAGGCTAGGAAAGAGCTTGATTAACAGAATTTGAGCCTTTATCCCTTTGTAAGAATCGTTAAGGCCCATCAGAAATTTCATCATCCAATCTCGTTGTTGATTTTCAATTACTGTCTTCAAACCTCCATAGGTGCAATTAGGGGTAGACTCATAGTTCATCAATTTATCAAGCAAGGTTTTCATCTTAGAGAAGTACACACTTACAGGATCCTGGTTCTGCAATATGGTTGTAATCCTCTGTTTCACTTCAAAAATCTTGGGTACATTTTGTTGAGCAAAACGTTACTCCAATTCCGACCAAAGTTGATGAGCAGTTCCGTATAAACTATGCTGCATTTGATGTCCACTGCCATGGTGTTTTGTATCCAAGTTATTACTATATCATTGCATTGCAACCAGTGGTCCATTAGAGGATCATTGTGATTTGATGGCTCACAAATACTGCCATCTATGAACCCCATTTATTTTTAATACGCAGAGCTCTATCCATGGATCTAGCCGATGAGTGGTAGTTGTTTGAATCCAGAGTGTGTGTCACAAGTATTTCACCTGAGCCATCACTGCTACCACTGTAGAAGGGACTTGTGGTTTGAGTTGGATCATGAGTAGTGGGTGTTGATGGATTTTGATTATCAGCTGGACGCTGTTTATCATGATGGAAAGAAAAAGTTTGATTGAACAATTTTTTTATGTGAAGCAAAAAAACAATGGGTTTTTCTCCCTTTCTCTTTGTGAGTGAGCAACTACCTTCTCTTTTTCTTTGTGAGATATTATCCTTTGTTGGTTATACATGTGCTTAGACAACCTTAGTGAATGTTTTGTAGGTTGAGCTTTGGGTTTTGGAGGATCTTTTCGATGTTGATATTGGTTTCATAAATTGAGCCCATTTTTGTACATGAATTGAAAGTTATTGGTAAGCACTTTCATTACAAAATGGTATCAGAGATTGGTGTATACAAAAACTGTTGAAAATAAGCACAATCGAATCTGTAAATCCATTTTTGGCTAAACCAAACACCATATTTCGACTCTAAGAGTGTGTTTGGTAGGGATTTTTGGGGGAAGAATTGATTTTTGAATAGTGATATGATGGGAAATGTGTGGTTGAAAAAGAAGAAAAAAGTATTGATGTGATGGAAAATATTATTTTATTGAAGAATGTGTGGTTGAAAATGAGAATTGATTTACTGTAGAAAATGAGAATCTAAAACAAACAGGCTCTAAACAGTGAGTCGGAGCTGTCTGGTCGGCACATATGGCACTTGAGGCCTACCCACAGTGGTACCTGGGGCCTACATGCAGAGAGTGAGGCGGAGCGTGGCGGCAGTTCCTGCGAATGTCCTTGAAGGCAATTTGTTGCGACTGTATTTCGGACCTACGAGTGATGTTACTTTTGTGTTTTGTGCAGTTTGTTGAAATCTAGATAGTTATGCCCTTGAGTGTTCGGTTGTCGGGTGTCATTTTTGATTGTTGCAGTTGCTGAAAGTTTTAGGTTGAACAGTGGTGGTCTTGAAACTGTAAATATTTTTGCATCTCTCATTTATTTACGAACCGATAGATTGGTACGGTCAATAAATTGGCTGATCTCTTTTCCATTCTTATATTAGCCATTAGGCTATCACGTAGGGTGGTAATTAGGTTTGGGATTAACGTGTGAGGTAAACATTGCCCGTTAATAGAATTTAGGAATTATTTGCCCTATTTTACGTGTTTAAAGTGCTAAAAATTGTTAAGTTTTGATTATGTGATATAATTGTCGAATGAGTTACTTTGTGAGACTTGCATTTAACGAAATTTTTTACTTTTGTTGGTATAAATGGGTGCTGATGAGACTTGAACAGTTGACCTCTGCCTACTCTGAAACATCTCCATCAAATTCTAGTCTTATTATGTAGTCAACAACAACAATAGCTCATCACCATTTGATTACATTCTAGTCTTATTTTAAAAATTCTTCATTTTAATTGTATACTCGTTACTAATTTTTCTTGTTAAAATCCTTTAAATATGAGTACCTATTATGTTATTTAATCTTGTGCACATTCTAAATAAGATCATAATATAACGTTTTCAAAGCGATAATACACTTCCTGATAAGGATAGCAAACTTGTTTGGGACCTTATTCCAGGTTGTATCGTTTGGTGTGTTTGGAGAGAAAGAAACAACCGCTGCTTTGAAGATTTAACACGGACAACGGAGCAGATTAGGGAATTGTTTTATTTGATATTGTATAATTGGTTTAATGCAGCGACTACTAAGCATATAGACGGCCTGCCTAATTTCATGTTGTTATTTTCTGATTTAAAGCGATAATACACTTCCTGTGTATTATGCATTGATCAATAAAATACTTGATTACCTTTAAAAAAAAAAAAAAAACGTTTTCAAAGTATAAAAACCGGTAGAGAAAAGTTGTAATGTGTAAAAATTTTTTTAACATCTTTAATATTTGGCGTTTACCTTGTTTAAAATTTTTGTTCTTAGTTAAGTCATGCCCCAATAAATTACACTGGTCTCTCTGTCCTTGCTAAGATGGCAATAGAAGTTCTTAGATTATGGTTATTGCTCTACCCATGTTGTAATGCATTACTGGACAAAGTATTAACTTTGAAGATTTTCAACAATTTACAGAACTTGGAAGGTTGCAAGTGGTTTGGGAGAGAAAAATTTGTAAGATTTTCAAGTTTACAGATGATGGGACTCTCTTGGTGATGGAACTGAGTTGCACTTTTAATTGAACCACAGTCAAGTTCTCTAAGTATTAAAACCCAAGTTGACTTGGGCCCAGTTAGACCATGTCAACTGAGTTTCTAAACAAAACATTAGTTCTTTAGAGTACAAGTGTCTGGCAAATTTGCCAAGCAATTATTATGACAAAAAACATATTGGGTATGTATGATACAATCCTAAAATTTTATGCAGTGCACAAAGTAATAACCATGGTCGTTACTTGTTACTCCATTTTCTCTGTGTGTGGGTTTTCTGTTCCCAGTTTTGCTACAAGTAGAGAAAATATTTGACAAAATTCTTACAGAAACACACTTGGCAGCTTTTCATTGGTTTTTTACACAACAAACATAGCAAATGCACCATATGGATGCTGCCAACACAACACCTATATCATTTCTGTCAATAATTCCCTGTACCTACGGAATTATTCTTTTGTTGTTCCCTAGGGTCTGGATCTCGTTTGAAGCATAAAGAATGAAGAAATTGCTGAACTATTTTTTGGAACCACTATTTGATTACTTCTTGTTGTTTATTGGGAAGCAAGCAAGTGTTGATGTGTTTCGTTGTGTGATTATGATGGTTAGCCACATTCTATTTGGTGATTTTGCTCTCACTTGCAGTATTTCTATTTTGACTTTATTATCAGAACTTTGCTTTATATCACACATATTATCACTTTAACTTGGCATTCTTTGAATGGATATCTTGATTAATTTTGTTGTGATGGCTGATTAATATAACTTCTTTTCAGGAGGAATATAATACTCATGATCCCAAGGGACATTGTTTCATAATGTTTCGATTTATCGTGAAGAGGTCAAGAAATATTGAGATAGGTAATGCCTGCGATATAGTCTTTGCTCTCACACAATCTGTAGTTCCTGCTGCATTTAGCCGAGGTACAATAGATGGAAAAAAAGGTAATTTACTTCTGCAATTTCCGTTTCCAATTCCTGGTATTGGAAAGGGGTTTGTGCATGTTACTTGTTGGATGCAGAGACTAATTAGAGGAGGATATGGTTTCTGAACATCAATCCTGATGACGCTTCTGGAAGCTTATTTTATAATAAGAATAATAATTCGCTCATCATTATTCAGTTTATGCTTCAGATAGTGCAGAACCACAGGGATAGTTTATGTAATCCCCATCTTCTATTTGCAAGTTTTCATTTCATTCTTACTGTCTCTTTCTCATGCATCACTTCCCCGAACTATTTCAGATATACACGAAGGGCTGAACCGGACACTGGTTTTCCACTCTTTGAGTCTGTGTTGTTGAAGTGGCCCAGTTGTTTGGAACGTGATGGTGAAAAAGGGTTCTTACTTATTCTGCACAAGATAGGTGTTCACGAAAATATGTTTCGAATAAAACCACCGCAAGTGTACGGTTCGTTGACAAGTAATAAAGTGGAAATTGTAAAATTTCAAGTATCGTTCCCACGAGGATTGATTTAACTTGAATTCTATTATTGCGACCTTAACCAAATCTATTAAACTCAATATGATTATTTTTGTGACTTTATGATGAAACTATAACTAATATGTAAATTAAACTAAAATTTCGATCTAAATGCAAAAGTAATGGTTGAATGCAAAAGTTGAAGAAATTAATGAATGAAAAAGCGTACTAGGATCCCGAATCACCAAGCAAAGTTCACTCTTAACCCATATTTCACAATTTGACAACACGATGAATCGTTTGAAGAATCAATGTTTCTAACCTATCCAACAATCTCTTTCGAGTAGAATTGAACATATCCTAGTATACCATTTGACTATATTTCTATGACAAATGCAATATACAAGAATGCATGAAGTTTTGTAAACACTTAGAGATTCACGTAATGCATATCGGTATATTTCTATCCTCTATGAACAAAACGATGATTTATACCTTGTTGAGTTTATTTCCCTTCTTTCGAATGCATAAAATAAACCACCTAAACTCACACAATTATCGTGCACTATAATCATGGAGACAAAAAGTGTATATAAATCATTCAATAGCCATCAAACGTGTTTAAATGTCAAATTGCAAAATAGAAATTAAAAGATCATAATGCGAGATTCATCGTTCACCTAATACATAAAAAGTCTAGCCTAACATGGAGAAAATAAAAGAGCAATAAAAATAATGAAAAGAAGACATCACCAAAATCTTGAATTAAATCTTGAAATTATGAAACTTGAAGTGTAAATCCTTGTTCTTGCCTTCTTTCTCGCTCTCCAAGGTATTTTTCTCTCTAAAGTGGCGTAGCCTCCCTTTCTTTGGACGAGTTTAGGGTTAAATAAGTGCCCTAAATTCCTTTCCATAGGTGTTTTAACGAGAAAAGGAAACAAAAAAAAATCAAACCGAAAAACTACCATGCCGCCGCATGGTTATTTTCCATGCAGCCGCATGGAGCAAATTATTTCCCAAAATTTTTACCTGAAGCCATGCTTGCGGCCGCAAGGAAATTTATACCATGTGGCCGCATGGTAGAGTCACTTTCCCACCGGACAGCCTTCAATGTTTTGGCAATATCTTTCGTTCCCGATATCCGATTGAGGTGATTCAAATTGAATTGGAATGCTTACTCAAAGGGCTACAAATCTTCCTGAAATATAAATCTTCAAATTCGAATGTGTTCTATTTCAAAAATGGGTCTCAAATTAAGACTGTAAATTCGAAGCATAACTTTTTCGGCTGGAAGTTGATTTGTGATAGTATTTCGCCTCTATTTCATCCCTTTGGCTTCTTTCCTCATCCAATTGATGCCCAACACTCTCAAATCTTCATCGTGGGATCGACACAACTTTTCAATATTTGCAATTGATTCCTTGAACTTTCGTTTTCCTCCATTTTGGTCCATTTTCGCTCGTTTTCACATACATTTCATTCCATCTATCAATGTAGTCCTACAAACACAATTTCTATCGAATTAAGCCACATTCAAGCATTTATGTCAGAATTAGTCATGTAATGTAGCGAAATACACATTAAAAAATGCACTTATCAATAGGCATGAAGATTCAACCAACTCAGCTGTAATTATCTTCTTATATATTCTATTTTTGGGAATCTTGCACAATTTCCTGATTTATGTATTTTTCCTGTTTTATTTCAGCATATACAAGATATTTGACTTGAAAACTTGTATAAAGTTTAACTCCATTTCAGGTAGACATGTTCAAGAGATTAAGATCGGGTAGTTAATTGGTGTACTGCACAATCTGTGTGCTTCAATGTGCACATCATGAATGGATTCAGATGGTCGTTATGATGTACCTATTGCTTTTCTGATGTAAATAAGCTGACACGACGGTTGTATTTCTTCAGCTCCAAAAATTAAATAGTCGTTGTTCTGCTTCCCAACATTATCTAAATCGTCCTTTCTATCATATTCTTTAACCGAAGGATTATTTATTTCTTTACGTAAGGACATAAGTTTACCATGTACGAAAGTGGAAATAACCCAGTAGATTTAAAGTTCAAATTTAATATTTATTAGCAAGATGTAATATTGTAATAGCTTAAGGTAACCTCCTCAGGTTCAGCACATTTAGCCCTGATTTTGATTTTTTCCAATATCACTTTTCCTCAAACTCATTTTCAGCCACACGTTCTTCAATAAATCACTTCTCAACAAAAAAGGTATTTTTTTCTATGTGGAAAAAGACTTCTTTCCACGAGCTCACCGTGTCTTGTATGTGCGTACACACATTTGGGGACCCATAACTTATTACTTACTTTTTATTCAACCTTTTTTGGATCCTGTATCTGAAATTTTAACTTAAGCACTTTGAAACAAGGTTTTATTTATTCATAAAAAATTAGTCTTCGAAACAACCTCTGGCGTGTAGATTAGATTTATTTTTTTATGAACGGTCTGGTATGTTCATAATTTTCATAAAAGAGTGGCAGCGAGACTTGTACCCAAATCTTTGCTAGCTCCAATACCATGCTGTATTACATCATCTACAAGCCTAAGCTGTTGATTGAGGACTGTTGATGTGTAATGTGTTTTCAAGTCAAAGAAATATTTCTTTATTTTGTCTAATCCAAGGGCTGTAAACTAGACTAGTGTAGGGTTGATTTTATATCTTGTAGTAGGTTTAAATTTCAGCTTTTATTATGTAAAAAGTGTGTTGCGTAATTCACGCTCAAAATCGATTTGCTCCTATACGTACGTTTTTCTTCCATCCGTAACTCTTCCTTTGCACCTCTCGTTTTTCTTCCCGTAATTCCCCCCGTTTTTTCCTCTCGTATTCCACGGTTCTGTCCGGCTTTTCTCTTCTTTCTTGTTGCTAGTGCGATTTCATTGTTTTCTCCATTCACAAAGTCAGAAACGACCAACATTCTTAGTATCGTAGCATCTCGGTCGTTCCTCGTGTCGGTTCTGTTCTCCTCTACAACAACAAAAAAAATCTGAATCAAGAATTACAAAAAGAGGGCTTTTTTACTGAAATAAAATGGAAAACACAAGTGGTTCAAGTGGAAGTTTACAGCAATCTTTTGTTCCAATTTTTGATGGCCAAAACTATGATTTTTGGTGTATGAAGATGAAGACTTCATTCATGGCTGTGGATTTATGGGATATGGTGGAGAATGACTTTGAAAAACCTGAAAATGAGGAAGTTCTTACAGCAGCCAAGAAGAAAGAACTTAAAGAAGCAAGGCAAAGGGATGCAAGTGCACTTTCAATGTTGCATAGGGCTGTGGCTGATTCGGTCTTTCCAAGAATCATGATGGCAAGCAAAGCAAATGAAGCATGGATGATTCTAAAGAAGGGATACGAAGGAGACTTGAAGGTAAGAGCCATTAAACTTCAATCGCTTAGAAGAGATTTTGAAAATATGAAAATGAAAGACAATGAATGTGTTAAAGAATTTTCGGATGGATTTAATGAGCTTGTGAATCAAATGATGTCATATGGTGAGGATGTTACAAATACAAAAATGGTGGAAAAAGTTTTGATTAGCTTGCCGGAAAAATATGATCCTCTTGTGGCGGTGATTGAAGAAACAAAAAATCTAGAGGAGTTGATGGGTTCATTGAAATCATTTGAACAAAGGTTGAATCTGTTGGGAATTTACTTAATCATGCACAGCGGAAATAAAACAATTTCCAATTCCCAAACGATGATCTGCAATGTGTTTAGATAGAAACTGTGATGAGAATGATATCTTTGATGAATTCCACAAACTCTTTTGCTTTTTCTTGAACTCCAATGATCACGATTTGCAATCCAAGCTGTCCAATTGTCCAGCATCCAATGGTGATCCACACAGAGAACAAGAATGACGGCTAGGGTTTTCTTTTCTTGTGCTAGCAAGAATAATGAAAAATTTCATACTGTTTTCAAACCCTAGTAGCCTATTAATATAAGTCCAAATGGGCTCGGCCCATCTTATTTAAACTTAACCTGGTCCAATATTTAATTAATCAAATTAATTAAATCTGATCCATGAATTAATTAATCCAATTAATTAATTCGGGCCTATTAATAAATAACCAAATTAATTAATTATCCAACACTTGTCAATTAATTAATTGGTAAATCTCATTCTTCTGATTCTCTTTTGTGTGTGACCCATTAGGTTCCCAATCACGATGCCTAATGACGTGTATTATTATTTTGATCTAATCAAAATCGATAAATTAAAACGCCCCTTTTAATTTATCACTAATTCACTTTCATTGTCCCAGATTGACATCTAGCAATGTATCAGGGCAATACATGTGACGAGAAATATCATGTAGTATGACAAAACCAAACTTGTTCGTTTATCGTGAAACTATAATCCTTTCGTCAATATGATCCGATCAATTATGAGATATGGACATGTGTCCGACTTATGAGTTCACCTTGGCCGAGGATTTCATTATTAACTTAATTGGATAAAATGTAGATCATAATCTCTTACTATCTAAGAGTGAAGAATCCTCTATTGATCATTCACAACTTTCATATGATTCTTAACATACCCGAACGATATTGTATTAGCGACCCTTGGCAGAGCAACATCCAACACCACCAAAGTATGATTGTCCTCATATAAGGTACCATGATGACCTCAATTCAAATGACCAATTCCACTACCGAACGTTAGAGATTAACCACTAACACTCAGATAGTTATCCATGTGGAATCTCTCAGCGGGTCTCCAATGTTTTGTTCTATAACAAAACATCCACGTGTTCATTCAAGTGTCACCACACTTCAGCTTGTGAGATCAGCTACTTACTTCACAAGTAAGAATGCCACACGCGATAGTTTATCCGTAATAACGATATCCGTATCTCGTTATTACTTCAACCACGGACGATTTAAGATTCAGTCATATGTAATTTGTATCTCACAATCAGAACTCCTTGTGATTAACAAATCACCAAAACTTGAATCTTCGTATTCTATTATTTAATTTATTAGAATATTAATTCAATTAAATAATAGATATTGTCATACATATGCATCGATTATATATATATATATATATATATATATATATATATATATATATATATATATATATATATATATTCAAAGTGTTTATGTCCAAAGTTGATTGGACATAGGGCATAACACTTACAAACTCCCACTTGCACTAGATCCAATCACTTATGTATCTTATACCATAAGAGTCTACATGACGATCATGTTTATGCAGCGACAACTATTTGTCAGTGGATCTGCAATTTAATAACTTGTGGGAATTCGTTCTTTATTTATGTCATTTCATTGTATTATCTTTCCAATGAGATAACATTGCCTTAACATATGTTTGGATCATTGATGAGACCTTAGTTCCTTCGCTTGCACGATGGCTCCATTGTTATCACAATGCATAAGCGTATGATCAACAATGTTAGGAACTACTCCAAGTTCATTAATGAACTTCTTGATCCAGATCACAACTTTTGTTGCTTTCTAAAGCAATGATGTATAAAACTTCTATTATTGAATCAACGGTTATTTTAGATTTGGAACATTTCTAACACACCCCTTAAGAGTAAACCAATATCTTATTTGAGATATACTATTATTCTAGTTTGACTAGAAGTTAGCATTAGTGTATCCATGAACTATTAGTTCATTTTCTCCATATAAAATCTTATCGAGATTTTATCTGTATAGATTGGGATGAGTTAAGCAATCTTCTAGATCTATCTTTATAGATCAACTTGCTTCTATCATATCTATCACAGAGAAATTACTTGACAACCATAATTTCAACAATTGAAATATAGAGACATCGTTTCCTATAATATGTCTCATACATATAATATCAGGAATGTGACAATGCTCCCACTTTCTTCTTGTAAACGCACAATTCGTCTTCATTTTTGATAAAATCAAATATTTTGACTTTTTGCATCAAATTGAAGATTCCAGCTCCAAGAGGCTTGTTTCAATCCATATTGACATTTTCTTGTAAACTCATTTACAACCTATGGGTTCTAATCCATTAGGCAAGTCGACCAAGGTCAAACCTTGGTTACGTACAACAAGTCCATCTCTTTAAGTCAACACTTGACTTTATTTTTGTGTAATTAGTAGGTTCATTATCCTTAATTAGTAATCATGGATTCCCACCTTCTAGGAGGTCAAATGATCCTACAAGATTTACACGGAGCTAACGTGTCCTAAGAAGTCTTCACTTCCTGATCAAGAGTATGTCCCTCAGCAGGTGTGGGATAAGACTCAGGTTCATCTATTTGGTCAATTATATCCATGGACTCTTGAACTCCTTCAAGATTTATTCTGCTCTCACTGTCTCTCTTAGAATAAATACTTTCTCTAGGAGTATGACATGTCTTGAGATGAACATCTTCTTCTCAACGAGATTATAGAATTGATATCCAACTATCTCTTGGATATCCACAAATATATATTTATCGGATCTAGTCTCAAACTTATCCGATCCAATATGCTTCACATACGCATTATAGCCCAAACTTTCATATGAGATAAGTTGGGCCTTTCCATAACTCGTATGAAGTTTTGTCAACCGATATAGATGATTAGTGTGCAAAACGTGGCAATCAGTGCATGATCTCAAAACGATTTTTGAATGCTTGCATGGCTTGTTCTCAATTGCACTATATCTAATAGTGTACGATTCCTCATTTCAGATGCACCATTATGTTGCAATGTATGTGGAGGAATCCACTGTATGAGAATCTAATTCTCTTTTAGATAATCTAAAATTCTCCATTTTAGATATTCTTTACCTCGAACAAGTCTTAGTGTAAGAATATATTTACCTATTTGTTTCTCTATTTCTAGCTTGAATCTCCTGAACATTTCAAGAGTTTTATGCTTGAATTTCATCAAATATACATAATCATTTTTGAAATGGTTATTAGTAAATGTGATGAGATAAGATAAACTTCACCTGACATTAATTGATATGGGTCTACATACATCACTATGTATTAGACCTAATAATTGTGCATACCCTTTTCCTTTTCAAGTAAAAGGAGGTCCGGTCACTGTGCCTAACATGCATGATTCGCATTTGTCAAATGATTCAAAATCATTTGACCCAAATATACATTTCCATGTATGTTTGGAATTGCATTCTCGTTTATGTGACCAAATCTGCAATGCCAGATATAGGTGTTATTCAGATTATCATTTTTATGCCTTTCAATTTCTATACTTATTATAGAACACTCAATGTTTAGAATATAAATGTCATTTTGTAATTTACCATAACCATTAAGATCTTATTAAGATAAAAAGGAACAACAATTGTCCTTAACATTAAAATAATTCATGTCAAAACATGAAATTTATTTAATGTCCTTGGTAATTGTGAGAACAAAAATTAACATTTCCCTAATTCTAATATCGAGCCTAAAGGTACTGGCAAGAAATATGCTTCTACAGACAATGCAACAACTTTTGCTCATTTTCAACGTGTAGGTCAACTTCTCCATTCTGCAGCGATCTACTTTTATTTAGTTTCTGCATATTTATACAAATATGAGATCCATATCTAGTATCTAATACCCATGAAACTAATGAAATAGATATAAGCCTTGCAATTTCATTTCCAATGATCTACCATTCCAAAATGATAATAAGGATCATCAGATTTAGTATTGTCCTTATTTGCTTTAACCGTCTTAGTCATCTTGGTTGCTTTTCTAAATCATCCTTTAGACTTCCATATAGGAATTTTTGACTAAGATTTGTTCACTACAAACATAGATGTTGGACTTAACAGTTTTAAACATGTTCAACAACTCAATGAGCGTGCTTCCAGTTTATTCATGTTAAATTCATAATTAGTTATGAATAACCCTGATGTAGATTGCATAAGAACCAAGTCTATACCTAGTTCATTGTTCATGACTGAACGCAATCAAGACAACTTCTCAAAGTAGTCTGCATCTTCAGCACACGAGCACCGACTGAAGATTCTTCTGCCATTATGCACCGGTATAGTTGCTAGGAAATATCATATATTTCCTCGTATGATTGTTCATCATTCAACACATTGAGATGAAAGATCATGTGTTAGCATCTATACTCTTATGTTGCTTTGTAACTCAAGTGACATAGTCACAAACATCACATATGTTGTAGTACTATCGTCATCACTGTGTTTATTATAGCAGCCACCTCTTCTTTTATCGAGTCATCAACAGGTGTCTCTAGAAAGGGCTACTTAAGGACACAACCAATTTTTCATGCTTGAGAACAATTCTCAAATTGAGACGTCAATCAAAAAAATTTGCTTTGGTTGTTGGCATACAATATGCCTCTCAAATATATGTGGTTACTCATGATTCAATAAATGTAAACGACGAAAAGTAAAGAAATAATATATATAATGCATGAATTAATTTAACATGGTCTTTTATTAAATTAAATTTGCTCCCACTGTTTAACTCAAATTTATGACCCTCTCACATAAATTTATGGAATCCATACTTGATTCCCAGTGGGTTGGAATCCCATTTGTTATATTAAAACCTTGAGTGTACTCAACAAGCTCTAATAAAACATTTGGGTAGATACTATTATCAATTGTATCTCCATACAACTCCCAGATCATTAAGCTGACAACTCTTTGTCTTCACACATCTTATGTGTTAGCTTAACATACCTCTAAGATTTATCTCCTTGAGTGTACTCAACAAGAGATAAATATTAGTTAAGTCAAACCCATCATTCAGAAATATCTAATATTTCATAGTGTCAAACATATCCATAATAGACCAGCTTTGAGTGTACTCAACAAACTAAGATCGATTTAGGACTCTCGTTTTTCACTATAATGAAGGAAGGCGAATATAAATATGACTTAATATTTTAACATGACTCTAAAATTTATCTTCTTGAGTGTACTCAACAAAAGATAAATATTAGTTAAGTCAAACCCATCATTCAAAATATCTAATATTTCATAGTGTCAAACATATCCCTAATAGACCAGCCTTGAGTGTACTCAACAAGTTAAGATCGATTTAAGATTCTCGTTTTTCACTATAATGATGGAAGGCAAATAACAAATTGACTTAATATTTTTTTAACGAGGGGTTTTACATGCAAAAGGTCTCATCGCAATAATTATATATATTTTATTATACATGTAACATGCAAATAAACATACATATAATAGTGTGGACGATTATGGACTTATACTATCTAGTCTTTCCAAGCCATAAGAAAGACTAGTCGGTCAGTTCCTAGCGGGTATAGCATTGATTCATACAATGCTTCATCTTTATGGTCTCCTCCTCTTCTTGTATCTTCAATTAGTCCATCTGTAACTTGTATCCTATACTAGTTGGCACACAGGCCAAAATAATGTTGGATGCGCAGGCCCATAATAGTAACAACGGAATCGCATGTCCAAAATAAATAAGAGCTCGCGGCCCATAAAACAACAAGAATAAAACTAGCCATTCAATACATCCACATGGTCGAGTCCATAATCATCCACTAATTAAACTTTCATCAAATAAATGCTTTCCTATATAATATATAATATTATATGCAAATATGTTTCAAGTTTCTAGCAATTAAAGTCGTCTAAACTAATTTAGACAAATGGATCGGAACAATTAAACAATTAATTAATCAAATTAATTAATTAATTTAATTAGCGGATTTATTTAATTAAAATCAAATATTAATTAAATATCAAATTAGAGTCCAACTCTAATTCTACAATTATAGGGCGGGACTATTTAATTAAAATCAAATTTTAATTAAATACCAAATTAAAGTCAAACTCTAATTCCAATAAAATTTTAGGGCAAGACAATTTAATTAAAATCAAATTTTAATTAAGTGTCAAATTAATATGGTTGAATTTAATTAAAATCAAATTTTAATTAAATACAAAATAAGAGTCAAACTCTAATTCCAAAATATTAGGGCGAACTTATTTAATTAAAATCAAATCTTAATTAAATATCAAATTAGAGTCAAACTCTAATTTCAAGAAAAATTTAGGGTGAGACAATTTAATTAAAATCAAATTTCAATTAAATGTCATATTAGAGTCCAACTCTAATTTCAACAACATACTAGGGTGGATAATTTAATTAAAATCAAATTTTAATTAAATATTAAATTAAAGTCTAACTCTAATTTAAAATGAATTAACATTTTAATTTAGGATAAAACTCCTAAATAAAATAAAATTCAATTTAGGGTCAAAGTTTAATATTTAAGTTAAAATCCAATTTTAACGAAAATATAAAAATCGTTAATTTTTAAATAAAATTTTAAATGGGTCAATATTGAATTTTTAGGTCAAACCATTTGAAAATCAAATTAAAAACCATTTTAATATTTAAATTGAAAACTATTTTGAAAATTGCAAATTGACCCAACAAAAATTTCGAAAATTGCATGACAGAACCTTGAACAAAAATATTGCAAACTTGACCCCTTTTCCATTATTGCAGGCGGGGGCCTGAAATTTTGAACATTGCATAAGAGGCCCCCACCTCCACCTCAAATCACCCGGTGCAGACAACCCTAGAAAATCCTCCTAATTTTGCGGCGCCGGCCATAAATTTGCGCGTAAGCGCATACTCCGAGGCGACATCTCACGCGACAAATACGTGAAAAATGCCGTCGTATGGCGCCAAGAAATAGCGAGAACGCCGTATGAATGCAGCCGTTTTCCGCCGTCACACAACGGTGAAGTCGGCTACGCTGCACTGTCGTCCGCGTGTACGGCGGCGCTTTCGCAAGGCGGGCCGACGCGCCGCGCGGCGACCGCCGCGTGCGGCTGAACCGACAACTCGCTTCGCCGGTGGCGTTAGTTGCTGCCGGCGATTTTTCAGATCCCAAATTTTTTTTTAAACAGATTTTGAAATAGTGAAAATCAAAATTTCTCAATTGTTAGAAACAAGAAAAACAATAACAATCAACTTTTGATTGTTACAAGATGCAAAACAATTTCTAACAAACACAAAGTAGGCTCTAATACCACTTTTGAGAATTTACTTAATCATGTACAGCGGAAATAAAACAATTTTCAATTCCCAAACGAGGATTTGCAATGTGTTTAGATAGAAACTGTGATGAGAATGATACCTTTGATGAATTCCACAAACTCTTTTGCTTTTTCTGGAACTCCAATGATCACGATTTGCAATCCAAGCTATCCAATTGTCCAGCATCCAATGGTGATCCACACAGAGAACAAGAATGACGGCTAGGGTTTTCTTTTCTTGTGCTAGTAAGAATAATGAAAAATTCCATGCTGTTTTCAAACCCTAGTAGCTTATTAATATAAGTCCAAATGGGCTCGGCCCATCTTATTTAAACTTAACCTGGTCCAATATTTAATTAATCAAATTAATTAAATTTGATCCATGAATTAATTAATCCAATTAATTAATTCGGGCCTATTAATAAACAACCCAATTAATTAATTATCCAACACTTGTCAATTAATTAATTGGTAAATCTCATTCTTCTGATTCTCTTTTGTGTGTGACCCATTAGGTTCCCAATCACGATGCCTAACGACGTGAATTATTATTTTGATCTAATCAAAATCGATAAATTAAAACGCCCCTTTTAATTTATCACTAATTCACTTTCGTTGTCCCAGATTGACATCTAGCAATGTATCAGGGCAATACATGTGACTGAAAATATCACGTAGTATGAAAAAACCAAACTTGTTCGTTTACCGTGAAACTATAATCCTTTCGTCAATATGATCTGATAAATTATGAGATATGGATATGTGTCAATCTCAATTATCGATCATATCTTTTATCCTACTGTTAAGTCAATGTACGTCGAAAATTCTTTTCCGACTTATGAGTTCACCTTGGCCGAGGATTTCATTATTAACTTAACTGGATAAAATGTAGATCATCATCTCTTACTATCTAAAAGTGACGAATCCTCTATTGATCATTCACAACCTTCATGTGATTCTTAACATACCCGAACGATATTGTATTAGCGACCATTGGCAGAGCAACATCCAACACCACCAAAGTATGATTGTCCTCATATAAGGTACCATGATGACCTCAAGTCAAATGACCAATTCCACTACCGAACGTTAGAGATTAACCACTAACACTCAGATAATTATCCATGTGGAATCTCTCAGCGGGTCTCCAATGTTTTGTTCTATAACAAAACATCCACGCGTTCATTCAAGTATCACCACACTTTAGCTTGTAAGATCAGCTACTTACTTCACAAGTAAGAATGCCACACGCGATAGTCTATCCGTAATAGCGATATCCGTATATCTCGTTATTACTTCAACCACAGACGATTTAAGATTCAGTCATATGTAATTTGTATTTCACAATCACAACTCCTTGTGATTAACAAATCACCAATATATATATATATATATATATATATATATATATATATATATATATATATATATATTCAAAGTGTTTATGTCCAAAGTTGATTGGACCTAGGGCATAACACTTACAAACTCCCACTTGCACTAGATCCAATCACTTATGTATCTTATACCATAAGAGTCTACATGACGATCATGTTTATGCAGCGACAACTCTTTGTCAGTGGATCTGCAATTTAATAACTTGTGGGAATTCGTTCTTTATTTATGTCATTTCATTGTATTATCTTTCCAATGAGATAACATTGCCTTAACATATGTTTGGATCATTGATGAGACCTTAGTTCATTCGCTTGCACGATGGCTCCATTGTTATCACAATGCATAAGCATATGATCAACAATGTTAGGAACTACTCCAAGTTCATTAATGAACTTCCTGATCCAGATCACAACTTTTGTTGCTTTCTAAAGCAATGATGTATAAAACTTCTATTATTGAATCAACGGTTATTTTAGATTTGGAACATTTGTAACACACCCCTTAAGAGTAAACCAATATCTTATTTGAGATATACTATTATTCTAGTCTGACTAGAAGTTAGCATTAGTGTATCCATGAACTATTAGTTCATTTTCTCCATATAAAATCTTCTCGAGATTTTATCTGTATAGATTGGGATGAGTTGAGCAATCTTCTAGATCTATCTTTATAGATCAACTTGCTTCTATCATATCTATCACAGAGAAATTACTTGACAACTATAATTTCAACAATTGAAATATAGAGACGTCGTTTCCTATAATATGTCTCATACATATAATATCAGAAATGCGACAATGCTCCCACTTTCTTCTTGTAAACGTACAATTCGTCTTCATTTTTGATAAAATCAAATATTTTGACTTTTTGCATCAAATTGAAGATTCCAGCTCCAAGAGGCTTGTTTCAATCCATATTGACATTTTCTTGTAAACTCATTTACAACCTATAGGTTCTAATCCATTAGGCAAGTCGACCAATGTCAAACCTTGGTTACGTACAACAAGTCCATCTCTTTAAGTCAACACTTGACTTTGTTTCTGCGTAATTAGTAGGTTCATTATCCTTGATTAGTAATCATGAATTCCTACCTTCTAGGAGGTCAAATGATCCTACAAGATTTACACGGAGCTAACGTGTCCTAAGAAGTCTCCACTTTCTGATCAAGAGTATGTCCCTCAGTAGGTGTGGGATAAGACTCAGGTTCATCTATTTGGTCAATTATATCCGTGGACTCTTGAACTCCTTCAAGATTTATTCTGCTCCCACTGTCTCTCTTAGAATAAACACTTTCTCTAGGAGTATGGCATGTCTTGAGATGAACATCTTTTTCTCAACGAGATTATAGAATTGATATCCAACTATCTCTTGGATATCCACAAATATATATTTATCGGATCTAGTCTCAAACTTATCCGATTCAATATGTTTCACATAAGCATTATAGCCCAAACTTTCATATGAGATAAGTTGGGCATTTCCATAACTCGTATGAAGTTTTGTCAACCGATATAGATGATTAGTGTGCAGCACGTAGCAATCAGTGCATGATCTCAAAACGATTTTTGAATGCTTGCATGGCTTGTTCTCAATTGCACTATATCTAATAGTGTACGATTCCTCATTTCAGATGCACCATTATGTTGCAATGTATGTGGAGGAATCCACTGCATGAGAATCTAATTCTCTTTTAGATAATCTAAAATTCTCCATTTTAGATATTCTTTACCTCGAACAAGTTTTAGTGTAAGAATATATTTACCTATTTGTTTCTCTATTTCTTGCTTGAATCTCCTGAACATTTCAAGAGTTTTATGCTTGAATTTCATCAAATATACATAATTATTTTTTAAATGGTTATTAGTAAATGTGATGAGATAAGATAAACTTCACCTGACATTAATTGATATGGGTCTACATACATCACTATGTATTAGACCTAATAATTGTGCATACCTTTTTCCTTTTCAAGTAAAAGGAGGTTCGGTCACTGTGCCTAACAGGCATGATTCATATTTGTCAAATGATTCAAAATCATTTGACCCAAATATACATCTCCATGTATGTTTGGAATTGTATTCTCATTTATGTGACCAAATCTGCAATGCCAGATATAGGTGTTATTCAGATTATCATTTTTATGCCTTTCAATTTCTATACTCATTATAGAACACTCAATGTTTAGAATATAAATGTCATTTTGTAATTTACCATAACCATTAAGATCTTATCAAGATAAAAAGGAACAACAATTATCCTTAACATTAAAATAATTCATGTCAAAACATGAAATTTATTTAATGTCCTTGGTAATGGTGAGAACAAAAATTAACATTTTTCTAATTCTAATATCAAGCCTAAAGGTACTGGCAAGAAATATGCTTCTACAGACAATGCAACAACTTTTGCTCATTTTCAACGTGTAGGTCAACTTCTCCATTCTGCAGCGATCTACTTTTATTTAGTTTCTGCATATTTATACAAATATGAGATCCATATCTAGTATCTAATACCCATGAAACTAATGAAGTAGATATAAGCCTTGCAATTTCATTTCCAATGATCTACCACTCCAAAATGATAATAAGGATCATTAGATTTAGTATTGTCCTTATTTGCTTTAACCGTCTTAGTCATCTTGGTTGCTTTTCTAAATCATCTTTTAGACTTTCATATAGGAATTTTTGACTAAGATTTGTTCACGACAAACATAGATGTTGGACTTAACAGTTTTAAGCATGTTCAACAACTCAATGAGCGTGCTTCCAGTTTATTCATGTTAAATTCATAATTAGTTATGAATAACCCTCTGACAGAGATTGCAGAACCAAGTCTATACCTAGTTCATTGTTCATGACTGAACGCAATCAAGACAACTTCTCAAAGTAGTCTGCATCTTCAGCACACGAGCACCGACTGAAGATTCTTATGCCATTATGCACCGGTATAGTTGCTAGGAAATATCATATATTTCCTCGTATGATTGTTCATCATTCAACACATTGAGATGAAAGATCATGTGTTAGCATCTATACTCTTATGTTGCTTTGTAACTCAGGTGACATAGTTACAAACATCACATATGTTGTAGTACTATCGTCATCACTGTGTTTATTATAACAGCCACATCTTCTTTTATCGAGTCATCAACAGGTGTCTATAGAAAGGGCTACTTAAGGACACAACCAATTTTTCATGCTTGAGAACAATTCTCAAATTGAGACGTCAATCAAGAAAATTTGCTTTGGTTGTTGGCATACAATATGCCTCTCAAATATATGTGGTTACTCGTGATTCAATAAATGTAAACGACGAAAAGTAAAGAAATAATATATATAATGCATGAATTAATTTAACATGGTCTTTTATTAAATTAAATTTGCTCCCACTGTTTAACTCAAATTTATGACCCTCTCACATAAATTTATGGAATCCATACTTGATTCCTAGTGGGCTGGAATCCCATTTGTTATATTAAAACCTTGAGTGTACTCAACAAACCCTAATAAAACATTTGGGTAGATACTATTATCAATTGTATCTCCATACAACTCCCAGATCATTAAGCTGACAACTCTTTGTCTTCACACATCTTATGTGTTAGCTTAACATACCTCTAAGATTTATCTCCTTGAGTGTACTCAACAAGAGATAAATATCAGTTAAGTCAAACCCATCATTCAGAAATATCTAATATTTCATAGTGTCAAACATATCCCTAATAGACTAGCTTTGAGTGTACTCAACAAACTAAGATTGATTTAGGACTCTCGTTTTTCACTATAATGAAGGAAGGCGAATATAAATATGATTTAATATTTTAACATGCCTCTAAAATTTATCTTCTTGAGTGTACTCAACAAAAGATAAATATTAGTTAAGTCAAACCCATCATTCAAAAATATCTAATATATCATAGTGTCAAACATATCCCTAATAGACCAGCCTTGAGTGTACTCAACAAGCTAAGATCGATTTAGGATTCTCGTTTTTCACTATAATGATGGAAGACAAATAACAAATTGACTTAATATTTTTTTAACGAGGGGTTTTGCATACAAAAGGTCTCATCATAATAATTATATATATTTTATTATACATGTAACATGCAAATAAACATACGTATAATAGTGTGGACGATTATGGACTTATACTATCTAGTCTTTCCGAGCCATAAGAAAGACTAGTCAGTCAGTTCCTAGCGGGTATAGCATTGATTCATACAATGCTTCATCTCTATGGTCTCCTCCTCTTCTTGTATCTTCAATTAGTCCATCTGTAACTTGTATCCTATACTAGTTGGCACACAGGCCAAAATAATGTTGGACGTGCAGGCCCATAATAGTAACAACGGAATCGCAGGTCCAAAATAAATAAGAGCTCGCGGCCCATAAAACAACAAGAATAAAACTAACCATTCAATACATCCACATGGTCGAGTCCATAATCATCCACTAATTAAACTTTCATCAAATAAATGCTTTTCTATATAATATCTAATATTATATGCAAATATGTTTCAAGTTTCTATCAATTAAAGTCGTCTAAACTAATTTAGACAAATGGATCGGAATAATTAAACAATTAATTAATTAATTTAATTAGCGGATTTATTTAATTAAAATCAAATATTAATTAAATATCAAATTAGAGTCCAACTCTAATTCTACAATTATAGGGCGGGACTATTTAATTAAAATCAAATTTTAATTAAATATCAAATTAAAGTCCAACTCTAATTCCAATAAAATTTTAGGGCAAAACAATTTAATTAAAACCAAATTTTAATTAAGTGTCAAATTAATATGGTTGAATTTAATTAAAATCAAATTTTAATTAAATACAAAATAAGAGTCAAACTCTAATTCCAAAATATTAGGGCGAACTTATTTAATTAAAATCAAATCTTAATTAAATATCAAATTAGAGTCAAACTCTAATTTCAAGAAAAATTTAGGGTGAGACAATTTAATTAAAATCAAATTTCAATTAAATGTCATATTAGAGTCTAACTCTAATTTCAACAACATACTAGGGTGGATAATTTAATTAAAATCAAATTTTAATTAAATATTAAATTAAAGTCTAATTCTAATTTAAAATGAATTAACATTTTAATTTAGGATAAAACTCCTAAATAAAATAAAATTCAATTTAGGGTCAAAGTTTAATATTTAAGTTAAAATCCAATTTTAACGAAAATATAAAAATCGTTAATTTTTAAATAAAATTTTAAATGGGTCAATAGTGAATTTTTAGGTCAAACCATTTGAAAATCAAATTAAAAACCATTTTAATATTTAAATTCAAAACTATTTTGAAAATTGCAAATTGACCCAAGTTTAAAATTAAAAGGAAGCCCTTCAATTTCGAAAATTGCATGACAGAACCTTGAACAAAAATATTGCAAACTTGACCCCTTTTCCATTATTGCAGGCGGGGGCCTGAAATTTCAAAAATTGCATAAGAGGCCCCCACCTCCACCTCAAATCACCCGGTGCAGACAACGCTAGAAAATCCTCCTAATTTTGCGGCGCCGGCGATGACCGGCTCCTCATAAATTTGAGGCGGAAGCCGCATACTCCGGAGGCGACATCTCGCCGCCAGCAACAGCGAGAAAACGCCGCTGTAAAGGCGCCAGCAGCAGTGCGAGAACGCTGCTGCGTCAACAGCGAAGCTGCTGCTTCGCTGCGACGACGACCCTCGCCGCGTGTAGCGAAGCAGCAACTCGCTTTGCCGCCTTCGCCGGTGGCGTTAGTTGTTGCCGGTGATTTTTCAGATCCCAAATTTTTTTTTTTTAAACAGATTTTGAAATAGTGAAAATCAAATTTTCTCAATTGTTAGAAACAAGAAAAACAATAACAATCAACTTTTGATTGTTACAAGATGCAAAACAATTTCTAACAAACACAAAGTAGGCTCTGATACCACTGTTGAGAATTTACTTAATCATGCACAGCGGAAATAAAAAAATTTTCAATTCCCAAACGAGGATCTGTAATGTGTTTAGATAGAAACTGTGATGAGAATGGTACCTTTGATGAATTCCACAAACTTTTTTGCTTTTTCTTGAACTCCAATGATCACGATTTGTAATCCAAGCTGTCCAATTGTCCAGCCTCCAATGGTGATCCACAAGAGAACAAGAATGACGGCTAGGGTTTTCTTTTCTTGTGCTAGCAAGAATAATGAAAAATTCCATGCTGTTTTCAAACCCTAGTAGCCTATTAATATAAGTTCAAATGGGCTCGGCCCATCTTATTTAAACTTAACCTGGTCCAATATTTAATTAATCAAATTAATTAAATCTGATCCATGAATTAATTAATCCAATTAATTAATTCGGGCCTATTAATAAACAACCCAATTAATTAATTATCCAACACTTGTCAATTAATTAATTGGTAAATCTCATTCTTCTGATTCTCTTTTGTGTGTGACCCATTAGGTTCCCAATCACGATACCTAACGACGTGAATTATTATTTTGATCTAATCAAAATCGATAAATTAAAACGCCCCTTTTAATTTATCACTAATTCACTTTCGTTGTCCCAGATTGACATCTAGCAATGTATCAGGGCAATACATGTGACGGGAAATATCACGTAGTATGAAAAAATCAAACTTGTTCGTTTACCGTGAAACTATAATCCTTTCGTCAATATGATCCGATAAATTATGAGATATGGATATGTGTCAATCTTAATTATTGATCATATCTTTTATCCTACTGTTAAGTCAATGTACGTCGAAAATTCTTTTCCGACTTATGAGTTCACCTTGGCCGAGGATTTCATTATTAACTTAACTGGATAAAATGTAGATCATAATCTCTTACTATCTAAGAGTGACAAATCCTCTATTGATCATTCACAACCTTCATATGATTCTTAACATACCCGAACGATATTGTATTAGCGACTATTGGCAGAGCAACATCCAACACCATCAAAGTATGATTGTCCTCATATAACGTACCATGATGACCTCAAGTCAAATGACCAATTCCACTACCGAACGTTGGAGATTAACCACTAACACTCAGATAGTTATCCATGTAGAATCTCTCAGCGGGTCTCCAATGTTTTGTTCTATAACAAAACATCCACGCGTTCATTCAAGTATCACCACACTTTAGCTTGTAAGATCAGCTACTTACTTCACAAGTAAGAATGCCACATGCGATAGTCTATCCGTAATAACGATATCTGTATCTCGTTATTACTTCGATCACGGACGATTTAAGATTCAGTCATATGTAATTTGTATCTCATAATCACAACTCCTTGTGATTAACAAATCACCAAAACTTGAATCTACGGATTCTATTATTTAATTTATTAGAATATTAATTCAATTAAATAATAGATATTGCCATACATATGCATTGATTATATATATATATATATATATATATATATATATATATATATATATATATATATATATATATATATTCAAAGTGTTTATGTTCAAACTTAAGGCAGCCCCAAAATTATGAAAAGAGGATGGATCTGTCATGTAGAAGTGGAAGAAGTAGTAGGGGAAGAGGAAGATGAAGAAGTCCAAGAGGTAGAGGTAGAAGTAATTTTGAAAGGAGATTTAGTGGAGAAGATCAATCACAAAGGTGCAAAATTTGCAAGAGAAGTAACCATGATGAAAATGATTGTTGGTTTAAAGGGAAGCCACAATGTTACAATTGTAAAGGTTTTGAACATGTGCAAAAGGATTGTAGAGCAAAGAATACTCAACAAGCCAATTGTGTAGCCGAGAAGGAGGATGAATCAAGTTTGTTTTATGCTTCTTTGAATGCACCGGAGTCAACAAATGAAGCATGTTTCTCAAGTTCAAATTGCTCAAATGAAACTCAATGGTACTTGGATAGTGGATGCACAAATCACATGACTTCAAATGAAGGAATCTTTGTTGATATGGAAGATTCAAACTCAAAAGTGAGATTGGGAAATGGAGATGTAGTAAATGTGAAGGGAAAAAGGAAGAATTGGAGTTCAAACAAAGAAGGGTTCTAGACTTATTCGAGATGTCATGCATGTATCGGACTTAGACCAAAATTTGCTAAGTGTTGGACAGCTTTTAGAGAATAATTATTCTCTATTATTCAATGATGGTTGTTGCATTATTCGTGATAAAAAGGCTGGAAATTCAATCATAGCAAAGGTGAAAATGGAGAATAGAAGCTTTCCTCTCAACTTCAAGCATTCAAATGACAAAGCTTTTCGAATGGTGGCTAATGACTCTTGGTATTGGCACAAACGGCTTGGACATTTGAACTTTCAAGGGCTGAAATTATTGGAGCAAAAAAATATGGTTTATGGGCTTCCAAAAATTGAAGAAAAGCATGAAGTTTGTGAAGGATGTGTACTTGGAAAGCATCATCGTCAACCATTCCCAAAAGGAGTACCTTGGAGAGCAAAGAGGCCACTTGAATTGGTGCATACGGACGTTTGTGGACCGATGCATACACCATCCCATTTACAAAATAGGTACTTTATCCTATTTATTGATGATTTTACAAGAATGACATGGGTTTATTTTATGAGACAAAAATCTGAAGTTTTTACAATCTTCAAAAAATTCAAGATTTTTGTTGAGAAACAAAGTGGCCATTTTATAAAAGTTTTGAGGAGTGACAATGGTAAAGAATATACTTCGAATGAGTTTGACAATTTTTGTGAAGTTGAAGGTGTTGATAGGCAATTGATAGTTGGCTATACACCACAACAAAATGGCGTTTCCGAGAGGAAAAATCAAACGGTGATGGAGATGGCAAAATCAATGTTGCATAAGAAAAAGCTTCCAAAAACTTTTTGGGCCGAAGCGGTTTATACGGCTGTTTACTTGCTAAATCGATGCCCAACAAAGGTGGTATGGAACACGACTCCTATTGAAGCTTGGAATGGGAGAAAACATTCGGTGACACACTTAAAAGTGTTTGGATGTCTTTGCTATGCTCAAGTGCCAAAAGAGAAGCAGCGTAAACTTGATGAAGCAAGTGAAAAATGTATCTTCATTGGTTATAGCTCACAATCAAAGGGCTATAAGGTGTACAACTTGAAGAGCAAGAGCCGTGATGTGTTGTTTGATGAAAATGCTACTTGGAATTGGGAAAAAGAAGAAGTTGAAAGAAGCACTCCAGTTTCAATAAATCTGCCCCAAAAATCTGCCACTGAAGATGTACAAAATGAAGAAAATGGAGTTCATTCAAGCTCACATTTATCATCACCAAGCAGCCCCTTAAGTCCCTCGAGCTCAAATTCATCATCATCACGCTCAACTCCAAGAAAAATGCGGGATTTAAATGATGTTTTTGCAAGATGAAATTTTTGTATGATTGAGCCCGATAACTTTGAGGAAGCAATGAAGGAGAAGTGTTGGAAAAAAGCTATGCAGGAAGAAATAGAAGTTATTGAGAAAAACAATACTTGTGAGCTAGTTGAAAGACCAAGTGAGAAAGATGTCATTGGTGTGAAATGGGTCTACAAGGTGAAGCATAATTCCGATGGTTTATTCAAGAGAAACAAAGCAAGATTGGTGGTGAAAGGCTATGCACAACAGCTTGGCATTGATTATGATGAAACTTTTGCTCCGGTTGCTCGTCTAGACACCATTAGAGTACTCATTGCTCTTGCAGCCCAAAAAGGTTGGTTGTTGTACCAACTTGATGTTAAGTCGGCCTTTTTGAATGGAGAACTCAAAGAAGAAGTATATGTTGAACAACCTCAAGGCTTCATCGTCGAAGGAGAAGAAGACAAAGTGTATAAACTAAGAAAGACTTTGTATGGGCTCAAACAAGCACCAAGAGCATGGTATAGTCAAATTGATGGCTATTTTCAACGACATGGATTTTTGAAAAGCAAAAGTGAGCCAACCTTGTACGTGAAACATCAAGGTAACACCGATATTCTTATTATTGCATTATATGTTGATGATTTGGTGTTTACGGGAAATAATGCAAAAATGATTGAAGAATTTAAAGTTGAAATGATGAAAAGATATGAAATGAGTGATTTGGGTTTGTTGCATTATTTTCTTGGTATGGAAGTATATCAAGATGAAAATGGGGTGTTTATTTCTCAAATGAAATATGCCGAAAAAGTGCTTAAAAAATTTAGAATGTTTGGATGTAAATGTGTGGAAACTCTTTTGGCTTGCAATGAGAAATTGATGAAGGATGATGGAGAAAAAAAGATTGATGAAACTCTTTATAGAAGCTTGATTGGAAACTTGCATTATCTCACCGTAACAAGACCGGATATCATGTTTGCCACAAGTTTGCCTTCAAGGTTCATGAGTACTCCAAGTTATAAACATTTTGGTGTTGGAAAAAGAGATTTGAGGTATATAATGGGAACATTAAAATTTGGGATCAGATTTGAGAAGAATTTGGAAGTGAAGTTAAGAGGCTTTTGTGATAGTGATTTGGGAGGTTGTGTTGATGATATGAAGAGCACCTCCAGCTATGCATTTTCCCTTGGCTTGGGAGTGTTTTCGTGGCTATCCAAGAAGCAACAATCTGTTGCTCAATCCTCAGCTGAAGCGGAATATATGTCAGCCTCTATTGCAACTTCACAAGCTATATGGCTAAGGAGAATTTTGGAAGATATTGGAGAGAAGCAAGGAGAAGCCACACCATTATTTTGTGACAACAAATCAGCTATTGCAATAGCAAAGAATCCATGTTTTCATAGTAGAACAAGGCACATTGCAATCAAGTATCACTTCATCCGAGATGCAATTGAAGATGGAGAAGTTGAACTAAACTATTGCAAGTCCGAAGAACAAGTGGCGGATATCTTCACAAAGGCACTTCCGACATCAAAGTTTCATCAACTAAGAGCTGCACTTGGAGTTCAAGAAAAACACATTAAGGGAGAGAATGTTGATGTGTAATGTGTTTTCAAGTCAAAGAAATATTTCTTTATTTTGTCTAATCCAAGGGCTATAAACTAGACTAGTGTAGGGCTGATTTTATGTCTTGTAGTAGGTTTAAATTTCAGCTTTTATTATGTAAAAAGTGTGTTGCTGTACTATCAGTTCAAAAAATCAGATTTGCTCCTCTGCTGCACGTTTTTCTTCCATCCAGAACTCTTCCTTTGCACCTCTGTTTTTCTTCCCAGAATTCCCCTGTTTTTTCCTCTGTATCTCCAGTTTTACTGTCCAGTTTTTCTCTTCTTGCTGCTGGTGCGATTTCTACTGTTTTCTCCATTCACAAAGCTGTAAAAACAGCCAACAAGGACAAATTTATTCATTTAAATTTAATCTTTCATGGTCTTTAGGGTATTTATTCTTCTGCGAACATATGAAGCAGATTCCTGAAAGTTTGGTTGACCTATAATAAAGTGCTGCTTATTTTCTAGAGTATTGAGCTGTCAAGAAAATCCTTGCTGCGATATGGAAGGGTCTCTCTCGTGAGTATAATTCTCCTTCTATATATTTTTCCTTTGATTGAAATTTTAACTAGGAATTCTGATGTATATTTATTTAAGCTGTCTTACCCGTCCTTTATAATACCGTCCATGTTATTGATATTACCAAGGCTAGCAGCCATGTTCCTCTATTGATTCTTTGAATTGAGGATGAGACTGTTCTGAAATCTTTTAACCATCTCCTTCATCAGAACAAGGTGGGTTTCGTTGAATAGCTCAATGAGAAGCTTGTGTCAAACAAAGGAATAAGAACATCCAAATTCTTGATGTAAGTTGTTTTTTTGTCTTATATTAATATATTACTTTGTAGCATGTTTAGCATGAAGATTAGATAGCAATGAATAGTATGAAGATAGAAAATATGGAGTTAACAACCTCGTTTGCTATATAGCAATCGTGTCTCGTAGTGTACACCAAACATGCACATGATGTTTACATATTCGGAGTTAAAGTTAGCAGAAGTCAATTCCTGTTAAAGCATTTTGTCAATTTACTTAAGGCGTTCCCTTTTCGTTTGTTATTTTCACCGGTTGTCCCACATTTTTCAACACTAAAATCATATGATTTCATCAATTTCAGCATGAGTCAAAAAATCACTACTCATGGCTTCATCTTCATCAACTTTTCCCCTATGGCTATGATAATATACAGGTTTCACTTCTTTTTGTGCTCATATTTTTGTTTAGGTTTTTACCTATCAACAAAAAAATATTTTTGTTTAGGTTTGGCTGTTAGATAAGGTTAGCTGCTTTTCTTTCTTTCTTTCTTTTCCCTTTTTTTAGTCCTGGTATAAATTTGTTTCCGTGTGTGCTATGGGGTTGTGAGACGTCAATATTGAATCAATTGGCAAACATACACCAAACATCATCACATCTTGAAAAATCCGATATATTTTTCACATACAATTTCACGGTTCTTCTCTGTCTTTTGCTTTTCTGCCAAAACCGTTTTCTATATTTCTCTCCCTGGTCCAGCCAAGGTAAAATGGTGCATTTTTTTTGAATGTAGACTGAAAATTTTATGCAAGGGATGTTTGTTAAGTGTGTTTTTGTATGAGAAACAACGAGAGATATTGAGATATAGTATTGGCGTGCACCAAACATGCACTTGATGTTCACGTCCTCTAAAATCCGTTATCTTTTGCATGCACAGGTACACAATTCCGATATAATTGAAGTTATTACAAGTAAATTCCTGTCAAAATATTTTGTGCATATACTGGGTTTATTCCCTTTTTCTCCCAACATTTTTCATATCTGAAATCATATGATTTCATCATTTCTAGCTTGAGTTAGAGAATCACTGCTCATGGCTTCACCTTCATCAACTTCCCCCCTGATAATTTGCAGTCTTCAAACCGAGATCTCCCAAAACAAGATTCTGTCCGAAAGTAATAACGGTGGTTCTACATAGCAAACTGTATAATTATTTGGCTTGTTAACTAAACACGTCAGTGTCCACCTGCGTGAAAATATATATTAGAAGAAACAAGAAATGAAAAGAAAACGAATTGAAAAAAAAAAAACCAAAAAAATGAACAAATGCTTTTGCCTTTCCAGCAGCCCCGGCATATTCCCCATATTTTTCCCCTTCGTTCACTCCGTTTGGTGCTATGTTTTTATTTTGATGTGGATTTTGGATAAGCATTGCTTCTATTCTTTATTTTTATTTTTTTTCCTAGGCTAGGTATACATATGTTTCCTTGTGTAGAATGAGGTGGTGAGACATCAAGATTGAATCAATTAGCAAATGGAGGGTTTTAGAAGGATCAAGACTTGCGGGGCATGACGAGGATTCTTTTGATGCCTGAAAAATTGATAAAGAAGCGGATAAGTTTTCTCCCAATGGTGATTTTGGAGACAATTTAGCCACCTACCATCATTTTATTTCTCAAACCATACACGACGAAAATCGCGGCCAAGATTTGATGCAGTATCAAACAGGAGGTCGTGAGATATTTCTCGGAATGCAGCTGGTGAAAATGACGTAGATGCTGATGATGAGGACAGCGAAATGATTCCTAGGATGGTGAAGATGTTTGTGTGTCTGCTGCTGTTGAAGGCTAACGAAAGCACGAGGAAGATGAAGATGGAGAACTTGATGGTAAAGTCGAAAGTGAAGGAGAGTTTGAGAATATGCGTAATGATGCATTGATGCCATAGTCTAAAACGTTTTCTGCTCACATGTAAACCTGGCATCTCTATTGAGAGGCGCGGAGGGAAATGATGGAAATCCACCGCCTAGAGGTAGAAGTGTTGCATTTTACTTTGCTGTTTTCACCCGTTATTCCAACATTTTCAACATTCTTAAACTCTAAAATCATACCAATTTCATCAATTTTAGCTTGTGTCGAAGAATCACTAATCACAGCTTCATCTTCATCAACAATTTCCAAGATTAAACATAGGTTTCAGACCAAAACTTCCATTTCCATGACTTTAAGAGCATGTTTACAAAAAACGTCCATGCACCTAATGTGCACCTAGCATGCACTTAGATGTTCACATCTTGTAAAATCTAATATCTTGTGCATATATATAGGTTCACAACCCCGAGTTATTAGAAGTTAGTCCAATGACATTCTATTGAAGAAAATTTGAATAAGATTTATTTTTTTCTTCTACAATTTTATTCTTTATAGAAAACACTTTATTTTTCTATTTCTAGTTCAACAAATGTGAAATGATGCAATCCGATTGAGCCAGCACCTGGTGAGCCGACGTGGCCGCCGTGTTGGCTCCGTCGGAAGTTACAGGTTGAGCAAAGTAGCGTTTACCCAATGAGTCTTATGATGATGAAGTTCAAGAAGCAGGGATTGCCTGATCTGAATTTTATGAACGTAGGAATGAAGGTGGTGAAAAACGGAGGAAGGCAGGAAACGGTAGTTATAACATAGTAGTAGCTTAACTCTTGGATTTGTGATTGATTTTGGAATTGGATTTTGGGCTATGAATTGGCCCAATAGTTTGTAAGTCCATCACTGAAGATTACAAAGTATTACTTGTGTCACCGAATTAGACTTTTTAATTTTTTAATATCATTTTCATTGTATATTTTGATTTGATATAGATTGGACATTCTGTGATATGAATATAATCAAGAGTGATTTGTACAACAAAATGGGAGATGACTAGTTAAATGATAATTTGGTTGTGTACATGGAGTGAAAGACTTTTGAAAAAAAATGAGAATGAGGCAATCTTGAAGTGCTTTCAATATATGAGACCCCAGAGACTATATGAACCTGCAGTTACGGAGTAAGGTTGTATTATGTATTTTTTCTTATTATTTTGGGTTTTATTGGATTATATTTTTAAATGTATATGATTTTTACGTTTTAATGTATTTATATATTGATTGAAATTTTTTTAATATTATTTAATTAAATATTAATAAACGATCTTGTTATTACGGTTGTTGACGATCTTTGGATCCGCTGCACCGTGCGGACACATGGACCGAAGATTTCAAAAAGTGAAGTGTCAACAGGCGTATGAGAGTGTGGATGTGTGTAAATATATGCGAAACGACAAGAGAAAGTGAGAGAATGTACTAGTGTGCACTGGACGTACTCAGTATGCACTTGATGTTCACATTGATATCTTGTGTATATATCGGTCTGCAATTCCGAGTTAACACGTGTGAATTCCTGTAAAAAAAATTGTGTATATACACGAGGCGTTCCTTATCTATTTTCACCTGCTCTTCAAATGTTTTTCAACTCTATAATCATATTTTTTCACAGTTTCAGCATTGGTCAGACAATCATTTCCCATGGCTTCATCTTCATCAACTTTTCCCCATGATTACTTACATGTTGAGACCGAATTATCCTCGATCTCCCAAGGAGATTTTGTTCAAAAATATTAACAGAGTTTCTATGTGCTTAGTTGTTTGTGGGATAATTATCTGGCCCGTTACTTGAATATTTCAACGTCCACCTGAGTAAAAATAAATGTAAAAGAAGTTAAAAAATAAAAGTGAGGAATTTTAAAAGAAAAAGAAAAAGAAAAGGGAAGAAAAAAAAAGGTTTCGTCTTTTGAGTAGCCCAGAAGAATATACATTCTCCTAATTTTTCCCAGTTTCCCCTTGGTTCACTCCTTTTTATGCTCATGTTTTTATTTAGGTAGGGCTGTTAGTTAAGTTAGCTGCTATTCTTTCTTTCTTTATTTTTCCTAATCTAGGCATAAATATGTTACATGAGCAACGGGTGGTGAGACATTAAGATTGAATCAACTGGCAAATGGAGGGTTTATAGAAGGATCAAGACTGGCTGTGTATGATGAGGATTCTGTTGATGCCACCTAGATTGATAAAAGCTATTGACCTCAAAATTTGTTCGATCTGGTTAAAAGATCCTGGCCACCTCCCTGGCCACCTATGCGTCACCTGCACAATGGAACAAAGTGACGGTGGCCTTTGTCTTTAATGGAGTGTTAATCTGTAGGAGATATTTAGGTGGCCGCGATTGTATTAGCCACTCAATGAGACAGACTTTAAGGTCAGTAAAAGCGGATAACCTTTCTCCTAGTGGTGATTTTGAAGAAAAAATAGTCGCTTACTATGACAGTGATTCACAATCATTGAACACAAAAACCGCTACCATGATGGGTGGCAATATCAAATAGGAGATGATGAAGAGATTTCTACAAATGCAGTTGGTGAAAATGATGAAGATGCTGATGATGATGACTGGGAAAATGCTTTCGAAGCTGGTGAAGATGTCTCAGTTAGTGAGCTTGTTGCTGATGAAGGCTCAGGAGAAGAGCATTGAGAAAGATGAAGATGGAGAGCTTGATGGTAAAACCAAGAGTGAAGGTGAAGTGAGAATACGAGTGGATGTGCATTGATGCAACAGTACTCTTTTTGCTCACACATAATCACCTATCAAAGTAAGTGGTTTCTCCACTGTGACGCAGTGATGGAAATGATAGAAATCATCCACCGCCAACTAGAGGCAGAAGCATTTCCTTTTCCTATGCTATTTTCTCTGGTTCTTCCAATATTTTTCTACACTTTTCAACTCTACAATCAGATTGATCATCAGTTCAGCATGAGTCAAAGAAATAACTACTCATAGCCTCATCTTCATCAACTTCTGCTCCAAAATTATATACAGGCTTCGGACTGAAATCTCCATTGCCATGATTTGAGAGCATATTTACAGTAAACATGCAAAATGTGAGTTCCAGTCACAATATTTTTGTCAATATTTTTGTGCATATACTAGAGGCGTTCTCTTTTCCTTTGCTATTTTCACCAACACTAAAATCAGATTGATTTTATAAATTTTAGCACGTGTCAAATAATCCCTGCTAATGTCTTTATGTTCAACATTTTCCCAATGATTATATACGGGGTTCGAACCAAAATCTACCAGAACAGATTCTGTTCAAAAATATTTACGGAAGTTCTCCCGAATCAATTATTGGCGTTCTCTACAGCTAAAGGATCAATTAGTTGGCCCGTTAATTAACACGACATTCATATTAAGCGATTATTCTTATCATATTGGCGCAAAATTCCCCTCTGGACCTATTGTGGAATATACCCTATCTTCTCAAATTGGCTAAAAACCTCCATATATGACCTTTGATGTGTGGAAGGTCCATTTTTCTTCCATTTTCTCAATAAAGCATATACCTCATATTTATAGAAAATCAAAAAGGAGAAAAAAGATAAAAATAAAGAACTAATTTTAGCTGTAGTCTTAATTTTTTCAAAAAAAGTGCAAACGAATCCCAAACATAAAAATAAATACTTAAAATAAAAATGAAAAATCCATTCTCTACCACCTACCCCATATTTCCACCACAACCAATCTTTAGTCCTTTTTCCAAATATATTGACATGTTAAGGGTTTTTCGTCCCCATGTCTTAATCCTACACATCTTAGAGAGAGATTATAAAGAAAAGAAAAAGACTGCAGAGAGAGAGAGAGAGAGAGAGAGAGAGAGAGATGCTGAATAAGGAGTTATAGCGGACAAAATGGGAGCAGTGGCACCTCTTTCAAAAGATTCCGGAAGATGATCTCTTGCTTAAAAATGCTGTTGAGGTACAATCCTTTTAAAAATCATTTGTTTAAAAAAAAATTTCCTTCTTTTTTCTTGGTGCTGCTTTTGTATGTGCGCTCATTCCTTGGAAAATGGTTCCCGATTCTGCATTGCTGCTATTCTTTATTTTTATTTTTTTTTCCTAGTCTAGGTATACATATGTTTCCTTGTGTGCAACGAGGTGGTAAGACATCAAGATTGAATCAATTAGCAAATGTAGGGTTTTAGAAGGATCAAGACTCGCGGGGCATGACGAGAATTCTTTTGATGCTTGAAAAATTGATAAAGAAGCGGATAAGTTTTCTCTCAATGGTGATTTTGTAGACAATTTAGCCACCTATCATCATTTTGTTTCTCAAACCATGCTCGACAAAAATCGCGATCAAGATTTGATTCAATATCAAACAGGAGGTCGTGAGATATTTCTCGGAATGCAGCAGGTGAAAATGACACAGATGCTGATGATGAGGACATCGAAATGATTCCTAGGATGGTGAAGATGTTTATGTATCTGCTGTTGTTCAAGGCTAACGAGAGCATGAGGAAGATGAAGACGGAGAACTTGATGGTAAAGCCGAAAGTGAAGGAGAGTCTGAGAAAATGAGTAATGGTGCATTGATGCCACAGTCTGAAATGTTTTTTGCTCACATGTAAACCTGACATCTCTGTTGAGAGGCGCTGATGGAAATGATAGAAATCCACCGCCTGGAGGCAGAAGTGGTGCGTTTTACTTTGCCGTTTTCACCCGTTATTCCAACATTTTCAACATTCTTAAACTCTAAAATCATACCAATTTCATCAATTTTAGCTTGTGTCAAAGAATCACTAATCATGGCTTCATCTTCATCAACAATTTCCAAGATTAAATATAGGCTTCAGACGAAAATTTCCGTTTCCATGAGTTTAAAAGCATGTTTACAAAAACGTGCATGCACCTAATGTGCACCTAGCATGCACTCGTACACTTAGATGTTCACATCTTGTAAAATTCGATATTTTGTGCATATATAGGTTCACAATCCCGAGTTATTAGAAGTTAGTACAATGACATTCTATCGAAGAAAATTTGAATAAGATATCTTTTTGTTCTACGAGTTTTTTCCTTATAGAAAATACTTTTTTTTTCTATTTCTAGTTCAAGAAATATGAAATGATGCAATCCGATGGAGCCAGCACCTGGTGAGCTGACGTGGCCCCTGCTGACTTCGTCGAAAGTTACATGTTGAACAAAGTAGGGTTCACCAAATGAGTCTTATGATGATGAAGTTCAAGAATCAGGGATTACATGATCTGAATTTTATGAACGAAGGAATGAAGGTGATGAAAAGCGGAGGAAGGCAGAAAACGGTAGTGTTAACAGAGCAGTAGCTTAACTCTTGGATTTGGGATTGATTTTGGAATTGGAATTTGGGCTATGAACTAGCCCAATAATTTATAAGTCCATCACTGAAGATTACAAAGTATTACTTCTGTCACTGAATTAGACTTTTTAATTTTTTAATATCATTTTCATTGTATATTTTGATTCGATATAGATTGGACATTTTCTGCTATGAATCTAATCAAGAGTGATTTGTACAACAAAATGGGAGATGACTAGTTAAATGACAATTTGGTTGTGTACATGAAGTGAAAAGACTTTTGAAAAAAAATGAGAATGAGGCAATCTTGAAGCGCTTTCAAAATTTGAGACCCTAGAGACTATCTGAACCTGCCGTTACAGAGTGAGGTTGTATTATATATTTTTTATAATTATTTTGGGTTTTATTGGATTATACTTTTAAATATATATGATTTTTACGTTTTAATGTATTTATATATTGATTGAAGAATTATTATTATTATTTATTTAAATATTAATAAACGGTTTTTTTATTGAGGTTGTTGACGGTCCTTGGATCCACTGTACCGTGCGGACACTTGAACATGGATTGAAGATTTCAAAAAGGGAGTGTCAACAGGTGTATGAGAGTGTGAATGTGTGTAAATATATGCGAAACAACAAGAGAAAGTGAGAGAAGGTACTAGTGTGCACTGGACATGTACTGAGCATGCACTTGATGTTCTCATTGATATCTTGTGCATATGCCAGTCTGCAATTCCGAGGTAACAAAAGTTAACACGTGTGACTTCCTGTCAAAAATTTTTGTGCATATATAGTAATCGTTCATTGGCTATTGTCACATGTTTTTCAACTCTAAAATCATATTTTTTAATCAATTTAAGCATTGGTCCGACAATCATTTCTCCTGGCTTCATCTTCATCAACTTTTCCCCATGATTATTTACAGGGTGAGACCAAAATATCCTTGGCCTCCCAACAAGATTTTGTCCAAAAATATTAACGGAGCTTCTGTGTGCTTAGTAGTTAGTGGCACAATTATCTGGCCCGTTATTTGAATATTTCAATGTCCTTTTTCGCCCATATATTGACATGCTAAGTGTTTTTTGTCCCCCCATGTCTTAATCCTACACCTCTTAGGGAGAGATTATAAAGAAAAGAAAAAGACTGCACAGAGAGAGAGTGTGAGTGAGAGCGGTACTGAATAAGAAAGAGTTATAGCGGACAAAATAAGCGGTGGCACCTCTTTTGAAAGATTCCGGAAGATGATCTCTTGCTTAAAAATGTTGTTGAGGTACAATCCTTTTAAGCACCATTGTTCAAAAAAAAAAAAAATTTCCTTCTTTTTTCATGGTGGTGGTGTTTTTGTATGTGCGGTCATTTCTTGGAAAATGGTTCCGGATTCTGTGTTGCTGCTATTCCTCATTTTTATTTTTTTCAACATTCTTAAACTCTAAAATCATACCAATTTCATGGATTTTAGCTTGTGTCGAAGAATCACTAATCATGGCTTCATTGTCTTCAAAAATTTCCAAGATTAAATATAGGCTTCGGACCAAAATTTCCATTTCCATAACTTTGAGAACATGTTTACAAAAAACGTGCATGAACCTAATGTGCACCTACCATGCACCTCTCGTGCACTTAGATGTTCACATATTGTCAAATTCGATCTCTTGTGCATATATAGGTTCATAATCCTGAGTTATTAGAAGTTAGTCCAATGACATTCTATCTAAGAAAATTTGAATAAGATCTCTTTTTGTTCTACCAGTTTATTCTTTATAGAAAACACTTTTTTTTTTCTATTTCTAGTTCAACAAATGTGAAATGATGCAATCCGATGGGGCCAGCACCTGGTGAGCTGACGTGGCCGCCCTGCTGGCTCCGTCAAGAGTTACAGGTTGAGCAAAGTAGGGTTCACCCAACGAGTCTTATGATGATGAAGTTCAAGAAGCAGGGATTACCTGATCTGAATTTTATGAACGAAGGAATGAAGGTGGTGAAAAGCGGAGGAAGGCAGAAAACGGTAGTTATAACAGAGTAGTAACTTAACTCTTAGATTTGGCATTGATTTTGGAATTGTATTTTGGGCTATGAACTGGCCCAATAGTTTATAAGTCCATCACTGAAGATTATAAAGTATTACTTGCGTCATTGAATTAGACTTTTTAATTTTTTAATATCATTTTCATTGTATATTTTGATTTGATATAGATTGGACATTCTCTGCTATGAATCTAATCAAGAGTGATTTGTACAACAAAATGGGAGATGACTAGTTAAATGACAATTTGGTTGTGTACATGAAGTGAACGACTTTTGAAAAAAAATGAGAATGAGGCAATCTTGAAGCGCTTCCAATATGTCAGACCTCAGAGACTATCTGAACCTGCAGTTATGGAGTGAGGTTGTATTATGTATTTTTTTTTTAATTATTTTGGATTTTATTGGATTATATTTTTAAATGTATATGATTTTTACGTTTTAATGTATTTGTATATTGATTGAAGAATTATTATTATTATTTATTTAAATATTAATAAACGATCTCATTATTGCGGTTGTTGACAGTACTTGGATCCGCTGCACCATGCGGACACTTGAACATGGATCGAAGATTTCAAAAAGGGAAGTGTCAACAGGCGTATGAGAGCGTGGATGTGTGTAAATATATGCGAAACGACAAGAGAAAGTGAGAGAAGGTCCTAGTGTGCACTGGACATTTACTCAGCATGCACTTGATATTCACATTGATATCTTGTGCATATACCGGTCTGCAATTCCGAGGTAACAAAAGTTAACACGTGTGAATTCTTGTCAAATAAATTTGTGCATATACAGGAGTCGTTCCTTGTCTATTTTCACATGTTCTTTCAATGTTTTTCAACTCTAAAATCATATTTTTTAATCAATTTAAGCATTGGTCAGACAATCATTTCTCATGGCTTCATCTTCATCAACTTTTCCCCATTATTATTTACAGGTTGAGACCAAAATATCCTTGGTCTCCCAAAGAGATTTTGTCAAAAAATATTAGTGGAGCTTCTATGTGCTTAGTAGTTAGTGGCACAATTATCTGGCCCTTTACTTGAATATTTCAATGTCCTCTTTCGCCCATATATTGACATGCTAAGTGTTTTTGGTCCCCCCATGTCTTAATCCTATACATCTTAGAGAGAGAGAGATTATAAAGAAAAGAATAAGGCTGCACACACACAAAGAGAGAGAGAGAGAGAGAGAGAGAGAGAGAGAGACCGGTGCTGAATAAGAAAGAGTTATAGCGGACAAATGGAAGCGGTGGCACCTCTTTTGAAAGATTTCAGAAGATGATCTCTTGCTTAAAAATGCTGTTGTGGTACAATCCTTTTAAGCACCATTTGTTAAAAAAAAAAAAAAAATTCCTTCTTTTTTCTTGGTGGTGTTTTTGTATGTGCGGTCATTTCTTGGAAAATGGTTCCGGATTCTGTGTTGCTGCTATTCCTTATTTTTATTTTTTTCAACATTCTTAAACTCTAAAATCATACCAATTTCATCGATTTTAGCTTGTGTCGAAGAATCACTAATCATGGCTTCATCATCTTCAAAAATTTCCAAGATTAAATATAGGCTTCGGACCAAAATTTCCATTTCCATGACTTTGAGAGCATGTTTACAAAAAACGTGCATGAACCTAATGTGCACCTACCATGCACCTCTCGTGCACTTAGATGTTCACATATTGTAAAATTCGATATCTTGTGCATATATAGGTTCATAATCCCGAGTTATTAGAAGTTAGTCCAATGACATTCTATCGAAGAAAATTTGAATAAGATTTCTTTTTGTTCTACCAGTTTATTCTTTATAGAAAACACTTTATTTTTCTATTTCTAGTTCAACAAATGTGAAATGATGCAATCCGATGGGGCCAGCACCTGGTGAGCTGACGTGGCCGCCCTGCTAGCTCCGTTAAGAGTTACAGGTTGAGCAAAGTAGGGTTCACCCAACGAGTCTTATGATGATAAAGTTCAAGAAGCAGGGATTACCTGATCTGAATTTTATGAACGAAGGAATGAAGGTGGTGAAAAGCGGAGGAAGGCAGAAAACGGTAGTGATAACAGAGTAGTAGCGTAACTCTTAGATTTGGCATTGATTTTGGAATTGTATTTTGGGCTATGAACTGGCCCAATAGTTTATAAGTCCATCACTGAAGATTACAAAGTATTACTTATGTCACTGAATTAAACTTTTTAATTTTTTAATATCATTTTCATTGTATATTTTGATGATTTTAGTCGACACACCTGGATATATCCAATGAAAAACAAATCTGATTCTCTGAATATCTTCATTGAATTCCATAAATTTGTTGAAACTAAGTTTGATAAAAGAATTAAAATCCTCAAATCTGATTGGGGAGGAGAATACAAAAGTTTTGTCAATCATCTCTCACAATCAAGAATAGAGTTTAGACATCCTTGCCCACAAACGTCACCTCAAAACGGAAGAGTTTAAAGAAAACACCGTCACATTGTAGAAACTGGACTGACTTTATTTGCTCAAGCCAAAATGCCACTAAAATACTGGGTGGAAGCCTTCCAGGCTGCTACCTTTCTCATTAATAGAATGCCCTCACAAGTCCTTCAAATGCAATCCCCTTATTAGGTACTGAACAATAAAATGGCTGACTACACAATCCTTAAAGTATTTGGGTGTTCATGCTATCCTTGCCTAAGACCTTATCAAAGGTATAAATTTAGCTTCCACTCAGTCAAGTGTGTCTTCCTAGGCTATAGCTCATCTCACAAAAGCTACAAGTGCCTCAGTCCTACTGGCAAAACCTACATATCTTGACATGTTATCTTCAATGAGTCTGAATTTCCATTTGAGTCAATCTTCCTTGCAAAAGATAAATCAAAGTCTCTTGAACAAACTGTCATATCCTACTCTCAGTCACAACTTCCATTTTTCACTCCTTCCACAGAAAAAGGATCAGCTGATGCCACCCTTTTTGAAGCTGCACCATCAGCAGAGTTACCTCATGATGAGTTCAACATTACAACTGAAAGGGAAATCTCCAATGACCAACCTGAACCTGAGCAAAATGATGAATCAACTGATAATGCAAATATTGAAGTGAGAGATCAAAGCATCAGTGAAATGGAATTACCATCAGAACACAGTGACAGAAGAGGTAAAACTGGGCACTCCATGATAATAAGAGCAAAGGCTGGTATCTTCAAACCTAAAGTCTTATCCAGTCAGGCAATCGAAGGTAAACTAAGTAGAATTGAACCTGAAAATCCTACTGAGGCCTGGAGGGATGAAAACTGGAAGAAAGCAATGATTGAGGAGTACAATGCACTGATAAAAAATAAGACATGGAGATTGGTACCCCCATCTCCATCCTACAAAATAGTGGGAAACAAATGGGTGTTCAAGTTAAAACAAAATTTTGATGGATCATTTCAAAGGTTCAAAGCAAGTTTAGTTGCAAAGGGTTTTCACCAAACTCCAGGGGTTGATTTCTATGAGACATTCAGTCCAGTATTGAAGACATCTACACTGAAAATCATCCTCACTTTTGCAGTCTCAAAGGATTGGAAAGTAAGGCAAGTAGATATCAACAATGCTTTCCTCAATGGTGATTTGGAGGAAACCGTCTATATGCATCAGCCAGATTGCTTTATTGATAAAACAAAGCCCAAACATGTCTGCAAACTTGATAAAGCCTTGTATGGACTCAAGCAAGCACCAAGGGCTTGGTATGACAAGCTGAAAAACACACTAACTGATTGGAAGTTTCAGCAATCAAGAGCAGACACTTTACTCTTCTACTTCACAACAGAAAGGGATATAATTTTTATACTTGTTTACGTGGACGATATAATAATCACTGGCAACAATAGTGATCTACTGCAGAGCTTCATAAATAAATTCCACAGGCAATTTACTCTCAAAGATATGGGCGAACTTCATCATTTCCTAGGCATAGAAGTTCACAGGCATAGTGCAGGAATCCATCTGACTCAATCACAGTATATATGTGAGTTACTCAAAAGATTTGATCTTCAGAACATCAAACCATGTGCTACGCCTAGTGCAGTTGGAAAAACAATGTCTAAAACCGAAGGTGAAGTCCTAAAAAGTCATTCAGTCTACAGAAGTGCTGTTGGAGGTCTCCAATATTTATCACATACTAGGCCAGATAAAACCTATGCTATCAATAAACTCAGTCAATTCCTACAGGAACCAACATCAGTACTTTGGCAAGCAATGAAGAGAGTCTTAAGATATCTAAAAGGCACAATCAATCAAGGACTATGGATCAAAAGAAGCGATAATTTGATGATAACCGGCTACTCTGATGCAGACTGGGCATAGTGCCCTGATGATAGAAGATCAGTGGCAGCCTACTGTATTTATCTAGGAGACAGCCTAGTATTTTGGTCGTCTAAGAAGCAACATGTTGTCTCAAGATCTAGCACGGAAGCAGAATACAGAGCTCTTGCCTATGCTACGTCTAAAATAGCATGGATACATTCTCTATTTAAGGAGCTCAAATTACAATCAACCTCAATTCCAATTATCTGGTGCGACAACCTCAGTGCTGGAGCCTTGGCAGCCAATCCTGTGTTTTATGCTAGAACAAAGCACATTGATTTAGATGTTCACTTCATAAGGGATAAAATTCTTGCAAGAAAACTGGAAGTAAAATACATCCCTACTGCAGATCAGATTGCTGACTTGATGACTAAAGGTGTATCACACTCAAGATTTGCTTGCCTGAACGACAAGCTTGGAGTGTCAATAATCCCTCTAGCTTGAGGGGGGACACAGCTGAATTAACCAACTAAATTCCATATGGCACACTCACGGCACATTCACGTTTTACTCCATATGGCACACTCACGTTTTACTGAATCAGGTGCACCAGAATTCCACTCAGCTCTCTCTCTCTCTCCTCCTAGTTGTTGACCACCCTTAAATTATGGATCACCATTGATTCCTTTTTCACTTGTACAGCTTAAATTTAACATCTAGAATATTCTTTACTTGTATAAATTTCACCTCATCTTCATTTGTATTGTATTGAACATTAAGCTGATTAATATATCTTTTTACAAAGTTTAACTGAGAGTATAATCATCCCGATGTAATATGAGAAAATGAAGTGAGTCGAATCCCCATTAAGGCAGTGCAACTCAAACAACTACCAAACCAAGAGCTCCAAGAGAATAAGAAGATGGTGGAGTCCAAGAAGCAATTATGTTTACGTTTTTTTCATTACCTATTACTTTAATTATAAATTGACAATTTTTTCTTTAGCAAGATTATGATTTTCTTATCAGCTAAAAAGGAACTTTTTAGAAAAAGAAACCACCAAATAAGCAACATCAGCAAACTCAGGAGAAGGAGCATGGAATTATGTGATGCTTTGTATATGTTCGTATGTCTTAGTAATTGAGATTTTGGTCCGAAAACTTGAAATAATTATGGGTTAAAATTTTGATGAAGATGAAGTCATGAGTAGTGATTCTTTGATGCAGGCTAAAATTGACACTTTGAGAATCGAAACACATTTGAAAAATAAGTTAAAATAGCAAAATGACTTGCATCATTTAGAGTTAAAATATGATTTTAGAGTTGATATATGTTGAAGATATACTATTGAACCACCTGGGATTACATTTGCATACTTCTGTGGTTCCCAATTTGGATTCAAAATACGTTGAATTCACCGTCCCTGATAATTTTATTGTACAGTGACTAGTAGCTTGAAATTAAATCATGCATCAAAAAGTGAAAAAATAAAGAAAGGGTTTACTATTAAAATTTGAAGAGTTGTTAAGCCTTCATTTGGAAAACATTTATACAAATGATTTTGAAATTAATGTTGGATCTTAATTTCAAATAGATGGATAAAACTTTATGTTCAATCTATTATACATGCCAAAGGGTCTCGTATCAAATTATCAAGAATTCTTGAATCAATGGTGTTTGAAGTCTTTCACAGACTAATCATCGTACTCTTCAATTGGTTCCTCTCATTGATGGGGAATGAGAAGATGTACAATCACAAATCATTAGCCTTGGAGACCATATATAATCCTACAAGGCTTTTTATATATTAGGTTTTAATTAGAGTCCAATTAAACATAATTATTCTAGTATGGTAACTAAGCCCATACTCAATAGAAGCTTCTAAGGCCTAATAACTGGATCAGTTATATGTAGAGGTGTCAATTCGGATGGTTCGGGCCGAGTCGGCCAGCTTACATATGAGCCTGGTAATGGCCCGCGTGAAAAAAAGCCCGCCTGCTACAGGTTCCGGGTCGGCCCACAAATCTTGGACTATAACTCAGGCCCGCCCGCTGACCCATCCGGGTCGAGTCCATGTAGGTCACGGGTCGCGGTTTGTTCCGATTTGACCCATATTATTGTATAAATAAAATTATAAAAATATAAAATTTTTCATATTTATAGTAAAAAAATATTTTTTTTTTGTTAAATGTAAATTAAGAATTGAACAAAATGATAAATTCATATTTATACCAAAAAATGTTTACATAGAATTCAAATTTAATGTTACATGAATTATTTATAACGTTGCAAAGTTAAATTTAACTTAAACAAATAACAACTAAATGCATTTCTAATTACTATTATCAAACATTTATAGCATAAGTACATCCCAACTAGATTGACACATACTTTTATTATTATAATTTATAATTTAAGTACATCCCAACTAAGTTGGCACCTACTTAAGTCTTAATTATAATTTAGTTGTTTCAAATTTTTTTAATTTTTTTTCACGGGCCAACGGGTTAACCGCGGCCCGTGAAGGTGCAACCCGCGAAACCCGCGGGTCACACCTCATTGACCCGTGAACCGCCCGCTCGGGTCATGGGTCGGCCCGCTGTACCGGGTCGATCCGGGCCGATTTTCACGGCTCTGACCGATCCGTCCGTCATGACATCTCTAGTTATATGAATTCTACTTAATTAGATAGATCATATAACAGTTGTTACTTAAACATATAAACTCATCATAAGAAATAATTTCCCAACAATTAAGTCAAAGTTAAATATTAATTTTAATTTCCAATGTACATACATGACGATTAATGGAGTGTATATATTGATTTATCAATTTAAAGAGAATGTTCTAGAATTTTGTTTTTAAAAAAAAAAACCCATCTCGCACATGGAACACACCATGCCTGCACGTAACATGCAAATAGATGCATGTGTGGTACATAGTATTTTTGTTTATATATTCTAGCTAAGGTCACATAATATATTGGCAAACGATTTAATCTTCGAGGAAAACAAATCTTTTATTTTGAATAAATAATACATAAAGCACTAAATGACCCTCCTTTTCTTTAGGGGTGGGCGCGGGTCGGTTCGATTCGATTTTTTTCGGTTCCAGAAATTTTCGGGTATTTAGTAAATGGAACCGTCGGTTCCAAATATAATTTTGGAACCGTTCGGGTTCGGTTCGGTTTCGTATTATAATTAAATTTTTTAACATTTAAAATAATACTACATAAATACACATGAAAGTAGATACTAATATTAATAACAAAAAGTAGATATAAATACCAAGTTCAATCTTAACTTTTACAAATTAACGTAATCTAATTTAATAACATATAAATAATAAGTTGTCAAATACAAATACGAAAAAGTAAATATTACAAATAAAACTTCGATAATTCATATCAATAATTCATTTGCTTTAAACATTCAAGTCTACATAAAAATGAAATATAAATTAGAAGTAATAAAGATAAAATATTTTAAAGTATTGATAATACTTACCAACTATTTAATGTAATAATCAGTTGCTTGACTTTTCATACTAACTATTAAGAGACTATACAAGAAAAAATTGAAAAAAACACAACTAACAAACATAAATAAACTCTAAATTGTTCAACTAATAAGATTTAATAAGAAAAAAATTATTAATTTATTTAGAAAAAATAAAAGAAATTGATTTATCCAATATATAAAAAAAATTCAGTTCTTACTCGATTCTGGGTCTATAACCGAGAACCGAACCAAACCATTCGGTTCTCGATTCGATACCCGTTCGGGTATTTTATTTAAAAAACCCGCTCGATTCAGTTCAGTTCCGATTCGATTCGATTGGGTTCGGACATTTTGCCCAACCCTACTTTTCTTACTATTTCGCTCACCTCTTTCAAACTCACATGAAAGAAATCATGTGTCTTGAAGTAAAAAATAAATAAAACTATAGGAATAAAAATTAAAGCAAGTTATTAAGTACAAAATAAATCTGTGTATCATTTATGGCTGCAATATGTTATTTTTAGTTGACAACTAGTTCCACATGGCTTGCATACTGAAACGGAAAAAGGAGTAATTAAATTAAAACATATTCTGTAAATTGAAAGACCTTTTAGTTTGTTTATTACTGTAAATTTTCTGTGTACAAAGGAAGAAGGCAAAAAAGACTCGAAATACCATGATAATGAACAACCAATGCAAGGCATACATTTATATATTTTACATGTTCGTTTGCATTTTTGTGTGTGTGTTTTTTTTTAAGTTACATAATGTTATTATGTGCATAATTGTTGATGAAAGAAGAGGACATCGAGCATCATAAATGTCCACAAGGCCTCCTAAGAAGCGTCGATCAGAAGACGTAAATGAAACAAGTTCAAAAATGGAGAAGCATCATGCTTTAATAATGAGAGCGATAACCATCTTGAGGTAATAAGGGAAAATAGTGCAGCGAGTCGAAGCCCCACTCAAGGTAGAGCTTCTCAAAAAACTACCACACCAAGAGCTCTAAGAGAATAAGGAGATGGTGAAGTCCAACTTGCATACTTTGTGGTTTCCAAGTTGGATTCAAAATATGCTAAATTCGAGTTCGGTGAAAGAAAATCATGCATCAAGAAGTGGAAAATAAAGAGAGCGTAAGATTGAAAATTAAAGCAAGTTATAAACATAAAGAAAACATAATTAACAAAAATTATTAAACCATCTAAGGAGGGATGATGATTACTAAAGCGAATCAAAATGTGAAGTGTTCCTTGATATTTGTGATGAGAGAGAAAGGGGGCTTGAACAAGCTCGTGGAGCTCTAGGGATTGGGATCCAAACCAATGCATTCGAAGAGGGAAAACCAAACCATCACTAGTTCTATTGTTGCATGCTTTATGGTACTGCATTTTGTCGGTTGATTCCATTGCCTTCCAGGTGCTATCTGTAGGAGATATTGCACCGATAATGTGCATATTATATTCATCAAGAGCATGCCGTTAATATGCGTGAAATCGAAACATCATTCGACTTACCAAAATCTGATTTGAGAAGATAAAATAGCGATTTACCGACTTCGAATATAATAATATGAATTATTCACTTCCCAATATGAGTGAACGCATGTTGTTCTTCAATTCAAACCCTTCAATAAAACACATAAATAAATTAACCATATTCTGAAATCAAGCATCAGAAATGAGAAAGCTGAAATGTAAGTGATGCAATTGGTCGAGGCAAGTGTTTGACACTTTGTCCTTAAGATGAATTTGCTCCGCATCGGTTTTAACGGTTTCTTGGCAATCATCTCCCAAGATACAACGACCACGTCAAGCCATAGGAGCACTCCAAATGACTTAGACCAACGAACTCGAACGGAGTTCCCTCTATACCATAACCATGATTTTGATGTAAGAAATAATCACTTCTATAAAGTGTTTTATGCAAAACTAAAGCAAAACATGAAATGATATAAAATCATCAATTGAATTGTTTCTTGTTTCTTCTTCTTGTTGTTGCGATCCAAACATATGGGGAATCCATATATATAGTAGTTGGAAAGTCTTGTCAAAAGAGCATGCCGTTAATATGCGTGAAATCGAAACATCATTCGACTTACCTAAATCTGATTTGAGAAGATAAAATAGCGATTTACCGACTTCGAATATAATAATATTAATTCTTCACTTCCCAATATGAGTGAACGCACGTTGTTCTTCAATTCAAACCTTTCAATAAAACACATAAATAAATTAACCATATTCTGAAATCAAGCATCAGAAATGAGAAAGATGAAATGTAAGTGATGCAATTGGTCGAGGCAAGTGTTTGACACTTTGTCCTTAAAATGAATTTGCCCCGCATCGGTGCTAACAATTTCTTGGCAATCATCTCCCAAGATACAACGATCACGTCTAGTCATAGGAGCACTCCAAATGACTTAAACCAACGAACTCGAACAGAGTTCTCTCTCTACCATAACCATGATTTTGATGCAAGAAATAATCACTTCTATAAAGTGTTTTATGAAAAACTAAAGCAGCCTTCCCAATCCTTATAGAAGCAGCCCCACTTCACACTCACATAGGTGACCTCTTAACTTAGCATTTCACAACAACGCTTAATGGTCATTAAAATCATAGCTTAACCTGTATCTTCCAATCACTGTGAGCACCATAGGAATGAGTAGAAGGAAAACCTTCTCAGTGATTTACACAGATATATATGGTTTAGTTGTCCCTTTGAACCTAGATCCTGGGATCTCCATTCAGCTAGGTTGGGTTTCCACCATGATACCTTTCAACGTCATAGTCTGCAAGCCCATTTCCCTCGATGCTTTTTCAACTAGCTCTCGAGTTAACCTTTTGGTTAAAGGATCCACAATATTATCCTTTGACTTCACATAGTCCAAAGTGATAATACCTTGTGAGAGTAGTTGTCGAATGGTATTATGTCGTCTTCGAATATGTCGAGACTTACCATTATACATATTGCTCTGTGCCCTGCCAATTGCTGATTGATTATCGCAATAAACACAAATTGCAGGCACATGCTTTGACCATCTGGGAATATCCTCAACAAACTGGCGAAGCCACTCTGCTTCTTCAGTTGCTTTGTCCAAAGCAATGAATTCTGATTCCATTGTAGATCTTGCGATGCAAGTTTGTTTGGACGATTTCCAAGAGACAGTTGCACCACTAAGAGTGAAGACATATCCACTAGTAGATTTTGAATCTGACATATCAGATATCCAATTTGCATCAGCATACCCTTCGATTACTGCAGGGTATCTAGAATAATGTAGCCCAAAATTACTAGTGTATCTCAAATAATGTAACACCCTGAAAATGGCTCTCCAGTGAATAGCACCTGGGTTACTCGTGTAGCGACTCAATCTGCTAACTGAGTATGCTATATCCGGTCTCGTACAAGTCATTAAATACATTAAACTCCCAATTATCCGAGAATATTCCAACTGTGACACACCATCACCAGTGTTCTTAGATAAGTGGAGACTCAAATCCACTGGAGTCCTGGCCACAGTGGTATCCGACTTGTTGAACTTGTCTAGTATCTTATCAATGTAATGAGATTGAGACAACGCAAGTCCATTTGGTGTTCGAGTAATTTTTACTCCCAAAATGACATCTGCGAGACCCATGTCTTTCATGTCAAACTTTGAGTTTAACATATTCTTAGTGGCTTTGATAATCTTATCAGAGCTGCCGACAATGAGCATGTCGTCGACGTATAGACATAATATGACATATCCATCATTAGTGTCCTTGACATATACACACTTGTCGCACTCGTTGATTCTAAAACCACTAGAAATCATAGCATTATCAAACTTCTCATGCCATTGCTTCGGTGCTTGCTTTAAACCATAAAGCGATTTAACCAGTTTACAGACTTTCCTTTCTTGACCTGGAGCCGAAAACCCCTCTGGTTGCTCCATGTAGATTTCTTCATTCAAATCTCCATTTAGGAAAGCTGTTTTTACATCCATCTGATGTATTTCCAGATTTCGCAAGGCTGCAATAGCAATTATCATCCGGATAGAAGTTATTCTCGACACAGGAGAATAAGTATCAAAGTAATCTAAGCCTTCTTTTTGCTTATAACCTTTGATTACTAGCCGAGCTTTATATTTATCAATAGAGCCATCCGCTTTCATCTTCTTCTTGAAGATCCACTTGTAGCCCAAAGGCTTACAGCCCGATGGAAGATCTACTAATTCCCAGGTATGATTCTGTAGGATAGAATCGATTTCACTCTTGATGGCTTCTTTCCACAGATGACCATCTGGAGAAGATATAGCTTCTTTATAGATTTGAGGATCATTCTCCATCAAATATGTGAGGAAATCAGGGCCAAATGTCTTAGAAGTTTTGGTCCTTTTGCTCTGTCTAGGGTCATCCTCACCTTCTTCAATTGGATCTTTACTGCCGCCAGTAACAGAAGATTCCATAGTCCGTTTAACATGAGTTAACTGTTTAGGAGATTTACAAGGAAATATATTCTCAAAGAATTGTGCATTCCTAGACTCCATAATCGTGTTCGGATGAATATCAGGTACATTTGAATAATGCACAAGGAACCTATATGCACTACTATTTTGTGCATAACCAATGAACACACAGTCAACTGTCTTAGGTCCAATCTTGACCTTCTTAGGAGGAGGCACCGCAACTTTAGCAAGACACCCCCACATTCGTAAGTATTTATACGATGGTGTACGACATGTCCAAAGTTAGGCTGTCCATGGGTCGGTTCGGTTCGGTTCTGAAGATATCCGAACCGACCCAAAACTTTCGGGTATTTAATAAATGGACCCGTCGGGTCCAAATATAATTATGGAACCGTTCGGGTTCGGTTCCGTTCGGTTCGGGTTAGTTCGGTTCCATTCGGTTCCGTACCATAATTAAATTTTTTAATATTTTCAACAACACTACATAAATACAATTAATAACATTTCATTCATAACTTTTACAAATTAACGTAGCCCAATTCAAAAAAATATACAAAACTAGCCGTCCAATAAGATTAATTCAATGCATACAAATACCAAAAAATAGATATTAATATTACAGCAAAACTACATAAAGTATATTCATTTGCTTCAAATTAAAATGGGCTAATAGATTTTAAAATGATTTGGGCTTAAAAATTAAAATTATGAAATAATCTAATTTATTCAATTAATTTGCTAATTTGTATAGGAAAAAAATAAAATAATTTAATTAATTCAATATAAAAAATAAAAAAATTATTTGGTTTCGGTTCTTGTTCGGTTCTTGATCTAGACCCGAGACCCGACCCAAACCCATCGGTTCTCGATTCGGGTACCCGTTCGGGTATTTAATTTATGAAGAACCGCTCGGTTCGGTTCGGGTTCGGGTTCGGTTCGGTCCGGTTCGGTTCGGGACTTTTGGACACCCCTATCCAAAGTTCATATGGAGTCTTATCCATATTCTTTCTTAACACTTTATTCAAAATGTAATTCGCAGAAAGAATAGCTCCTCCCCACATGTTCTGTGGTAATCCAGAACTAATCAACATAGCATAAATAAATTCTTCACTTCCCAATATGAGTGAACGCATGTTCTTCAATTCAAACCCTTCAATAAAACACATAAATAAATTAACCATATTCTGAAATCAAGCATAAATAAAATCAGAAATGAGAAAGATGAAATGTAAGTGATGCAATTGGTCGAGGCAAGTGTTTGACACTTTGTCCTTAAGATGAATTTGCCCCGTATCGGTGCTAACGGTTTCTTGGCAATCATCTCCCAAGATACAACGACCACGTCAAGCCATAGGAGCACTCCAAATGACTTAGACCAACGAACTCGAACGGAGTTCCCTCTCTACCATAACCATGATTTTGATGTAAGAAATAATCACTTCTATAAAGTGTTTTATGTAAAACTAAAGCAAAACATGAAATGATATAAAACTATGAATTGAATTGTTTCTTGATTCTTCTTCTTGTTGTTGTGATCCAAACATATGGGGAATCCATATATATAGTAGTTGGAAAGTTTTGTCAAAAGACACAATCATACCAAGAGACACATCTTTTGAATATACATAATTATTGGAAGTTATTTATACCAAAAGTCATAATCTCCAAAGGTCATGATATTCCATATGAAAAGACACATCTTTTCATCTACATCATCTCTAGAATATTCCACAATATTTTACACAATTTTTCAATAATTTCAAGTATTATGTGGTTTAAGTTTGGCTTAATTTCTCATTCACCAAATAAGGAATTTCCACTTAAATCATTTCAATTGATCACAACCAATTTCCAATACAAAATCCAAACACTATCCTCCATCAGATCACTTTCTTTCTTCCTCTATATAAAATTTTGGAAAATGGATTTGAAAAAGTGAATAGTTTCTGATTAAGAAACATAGGAGTTTTACTGTTAAAATTTGGTGAGTTGGTAAGCCTTCATTTGCAAAACATTTTTATAAATGATTTATAAACTAAGTCAAAGTTAGATATTGATTTCAATTTCCAGTGGACATAGATGATGGTTAATGGAGTACATATATTAATTTATCAATTTATAGAGAATGTTCTAGTTTTTTGTTGAAAAAAGCACCCACCTTGCGTGTAACATGCAAATACGCGAATGTGCGATACACAATGTTTTTCCATATATATTCTAACAAAGTCATGTAATATATTTGCAAATTATCTAATGTTCGAGGTAAGACGATTATTTTTTTTAATTTCGAATAAATAATACATAAAGTACTAAAGATCCTCCTCTTCTTACTTTTTCAATCACTTCTTTGAAAATTGTAAGAAAGAAAAAAAAACAAAAAGACTCGGAACAACATGATACGTGGTCAACAACGTTGTTGTTACTTTCACTGATGAACAACTAAGGTAGGCATACATTTATTTATTTAACTGGTCTTTTTTTTTTCAATTACACAATTTTATTATTTGCATAATTATAGATGAAAGAAGATGACTTCGAGCACCCCAAATATCCATAAGTCCCCCCTAAGAAACGTCGTCAGACGTAAATGAAACAAGTTCAAAGAGGGAGAAACATCATGCTTTAATAATGAAAGTAGATAATCATCCCAAAGTAACATGGGAAAATGCAGCGAGTCACAGCCCCGCTCAAGGTAGAGCTCCCCAAAGAACTACCATACCAAGAGCTCTAAGAGAATAAGGAGATGGTGAAGTTTAAATGGAAGTTTTTGCTTGTGCAAGATTAGAGTTTTTGTATTGGTATCAAGAAGTACTTTCTAGAAAAAGAAACAACCAAATCAGAAGGAGGTAGGCTTAAGCAAGCAGGTGGAGCTCTTTGGATTGGGATTTTAAAGCACGGCATTGGAGGATGGAAAACCAAGTCATCACTAGTTCTACTATTACATGCTTAAAGTTTCTGTATTTTGTCAGGTGATTGCATTGCCATCTCTGTGCTATTCTCCATCTAGAATTTTGGAAAAGGGATTTGAAAATGTGAATAGTTTCTGAATAAGAAGCTGAGGGGTTTTACTTATAAAAGTTGGCAAGTTGTTAAGCCTTCATTTGGAAAACACACATATAAATAAGTTATAAACATAAGTCAAAGTCAAATATTGATTTCAATTTCTAGTGCACATCCATGGTGATTAATGAAGTGTATGTATTGACTTATCAATTCATAGAGACTGTTCGAGTTTTTTTGTAAAAAAAGGAAAACAATCACCCACCTCGCACAGGGAACACACCACGCTAGCCATAACATGCAAATACATGCGTGTGCGACACATAGTGTTTGTGTTTATATATTCTAACAACGTCATGTAATATATTGATATATTCATTAATGTTCGAGGTAAATCGAAATATCTTTTACTTCAAATAAATAGTACATAAAGTACTAAAGATCCTCCACTTCTTATTTTTTGCTCATTTCTTTCAAAAGCAGGTGAAGAAAATTATGTGTCGTGTACTGAAAAATAAACAACATTTTAAGAGCGAAAATTAAAGCTAGTTATTAACTGTATATCATTTATGGCTGCTATATGTTACTTTTAGCTATCAATTAGTTCCACATGGCATGCATACTGAAATAAAAAAGTGGAAGTAATAAAACAAAAGCATATTCTACAAATTGAAACACAGCTTAGTTTGTTTATTATTGTAAATTTTCTGTGTACAAAGGAAGAAAGAAAAAACTTGGAACAACATGATTACGTGGTCAACAACGTTGTTGTTACTTTCGCTAATGAATAAATAAGGTAAAGTTTACATTTATTTATTTAACTGGTTCTTTTGCATCTTTGTGTTTTTTTTGTTTTTCAGTCACTTAATGTTGTTATTTGCATAATCCCTACTCTCTTAAAAGAGAGGCTTTGAGGTTCACTATTCATTTGAGATTTTCCCTCACAGATCACTGTTCCATGTGGTGACAAAAAAAAAAAAAAAAATTTGGCCGTTTTTATTGACTTAATTGCTACCAGAAGAAAAAAAAAATCAGACCGACTTAGTGAGGAGAAATCCATAATCTTTTTGTAGTCGGTTGAAGAAAACATATATAAAATGGCTTATGCTGTCTCTCACCCCCTCACACCTTCTTCTACATCTTCATCTCCTCCAATCCTCAAATTCACTAGGTAATCATTTTATCACTCCTTGTTTTTACATTTTAATGTACTTCTTAAGTATATGCCATTAACTGTTTGGTATTTTGTTTATGAAAGTTGCATTTGATTGCTCATAACGAAACAATCGGCCCAATCGAATTTGCAGCTTTCCTCACGTTGACGACAAATTCAGTTCTGCATATTTACATCCCAGGTAATTAGTTTATGTAATTTTCCTGTATTTGTTCGTATTTTTATTTAGAGAGGCTTTGAGGTTCACTATTCATTTGAGATTTTCCCTCACAGATCACTGTTCCATGTGGTGACAAAAAAAAAAAAAAAAAAATTTGGCCGTTTTTATTGACTTAATTGCTACCAGAAGAAAAAAAAAATCAGACCGACTTAGTGAGGAGAAATCCATAATCTTTTTGTAGTCGGTTGAAGAAAACATATATAAAATGGCTTATGCTGTCTCTCACCCCCTCACACCTTCTTCTACATCTTCATCTCCTCCAATCCTCAAATTCACTAGGTAATCATTTTATCACTCCTTGTTTTTACATTTTAATGTACTTCTTAAGTATATGCCATTAACTGTTTGGTATTTTGTTTATGAAAGTTGCATTTGATTGCTCATAACGAAACAATCGGCCCAATCGAATTTGCAGCTTTCCTCACGTTGACGACAAATTCAGTTCTGCATATTTACATCCCAGGTAATTAGTTTATGTAATTTTCCTGTATTTGTTCGTATTTTTATTTTGATGTTTAATGGTTATTTTGCTTATGTAGGTTAATTAGTTTGATAAATGAAATATAATTAAATTATGTTTTTGTAAAGTAACGACGGATTTTGGAATACAAGGAGTTTTAACGTAGTTTTTTGTGTGAAAATGGAGGGGACTGTGGCATCAGAAGGTATAGGTGTGTTAAAGAAGAAAAGTTCATTAGTGATTAATGGTGGAAGTTGAAATTGATTAAATTTTTCGCTTATACATTTAAAAGAAACATCACGCTTGATTAAAAATTGAAATTATAAGAGATAATAATTTTCGATTATTTTTAGAACATAAAAAAAATGAAAAAAAAAAACAAATAGGTGAAGACTCCTTTTTTTTTTTTTTTGTCTGATTGCTGCTGAAGAATTAAAAAAAAAAGATCTACTCCACATAATGCGGAGTAAAAAGGGATTTACTCCGCATAATGCGGAGAAGTAGCATTGCTCCGCATTATGCGGAGTAAATCCATTTTTTTGTATTCTTCATTTTTTTTACATTCTTTTTGTGGGAAGATGTCCATTTCTTTTGATGATAGGATAATTAGAGTTTGCTTATTATATTTACCTGTTATATGTTAATGGAGTCATTTACAGATTTGAGTAAAATAAATACATTTAGAGTAAGAAAATGTAGACAATTAATTGAAAAAAGTTGTTGATCTGCAAATGACTCCATTAACATATAACAGGTAAAATAATAAGCAAACTCTAATTATCCTATCATCAAAAGAAATGGACATCTTCTGACAAAAAGAATGTAAACAATACAAAAAAAATGGATTTACTCCGCATAATGCGGAGCAAAAAGGGCTTTACTCCGCATAATGCGGAGCAATGCTATTTCTCCGCATTATGCGGAGTAAATCCCTTTTTGCTCCGCATTATGCGGAGTACATCCATTTTTGCGGAGTTACTACGGGTAGCCACCATTTCAAAGGAAAGAGAAAACGGGCTAGATTTTCATTTTTGGTAGTTGCCTATCGTGTATGTTAGAAATACTCCGCATAATGCGGAGTTGGTGCTCCGCATCATGCTGAGCTGCTCGGCATTTATGCGGAGTACTTGTTCCAAATAATATGGAGCAACTACGCATTATGCGGAGCACTAAGTATGCATAATGTAGAGTAAAAAAAAAATTATGAGCCACAGGAAGAAGGCAGCCACCATTTCAAAGGGAGGAAAAAATTGACTCAGTTGAAACACTCCAACTCCGCATAATGCGGAGAACACTCTGCATAATGCGGAGTTCATGGTTCTTGTTTCCATAAAATTCGGAGACACATCTTACATTTTTTTCCTCCAGTTTTTTTCGACGTTGCTTGATTCATTCCTTATATACATAAAATTAAAATTTAAGGTAGACGTGGGGCAGCGCCCACGGGGATCAACCTTTCTTTATAGTTTGTGTAAAATGTAAATAAGTAAAATTTTTGGCAAAAAAATAAGAAATGAAAAAAAAGGCGCAGGTACGGAGACCCCCATAAATTTTAATTTTATGTATATATGGAATGAATGAAGAAACCTTTAAAAAAAACTGGGGAAAAAAATGTAAGATCTGTCTCCAAATTCTATGGAAACAAGAACCATGAACTCCGCATTATGCGGAGTGTTCTCCGCATTATGCGGAGCACTAAGTATGCATAATGTGGAGTAAAAAGAATAATTTATGAGCCACAGGAAGAAGGCAGGCACCATTTTAAAGGGAGCAAAAAATTGGCTCAGTTGGAAGACTCCAACTCCATATAATGCGGAGAACACTCCGCATAATACGGAGTTCATGGTTCTTGTTTCTATAGAATTTGGAGACACATCTTTAATTTTTTTTCCCCAACTTTTTTAAAGGTTTTGTGATTCATTCCATTTATACATAAAATTAAAATTTATGGGGGTCTCCGCACCTGCGCTTTTTTTTTCATTTCTTATTTTTTTGCCAAAAATTCTACTTATTTACATTCTACTAAATTTTTCCCCTTGTATACATTTAAAATAAATAAATACATTTGGAATAAGAAAATGTAGACAATTAATTGAAAAAAATTGTTAATTTTTATTTTTATATATTGATTAAATTAAATAAAGTCGAAAAAGAAATTAAATAGACTCATTGACTGGAGCAGGCTCCGTACAAATGCGGAGCATTGCTCCGCACACAAATGCAGAGTAAAAAATTATGAGCCACAGGAAGAACGCAGCCACCATTTCAAAGGGAGGAAAAAATTGGCTTATTCCAACTCCGCATAATACGGAGTTCATGGTTCTTGTTTCCATAGAATTTGGAGACACATCTTACATTTTTTTCCCCAATTTTTTTAAAGGTTTCTTGACTCATTCCATATGTACATAAAATTAAAATTTATGGTGGTCACCGCACCTCGCACCTTTTTTTTTTTTCATTTCTTATTTTTTTTTTGGCGAAAAGTTCTATTTATTTACATTTCACACAAACTATAAATACAGATCGATCCCCGTGGGCGCTGCCGCACGTCTACCTTTTTTTTCCCAATTTTTATTTTTATATATTGATTAAATTAAATAAAGTCGAAAAAGAAATTAAATTCACTCATTGCTCCGCACAAATGCGTAGTTGATGCTCCGCATTTCTGTGGAGCACCTGCTCCACATAATACAGAGTAATGGAAGAAATTTTAATTATATATATATATATGGAATGGAGCAAGAAAACTTTAAAAAAGAAATGAAAAAAAGGCACGGGGTGCGAAAACACGGAAGAAATGTTTAAAAGGTAGACAGCGAGATGTTATGACTTTAAAATCTTTCTGAATACAATCATCCTTCCCCTTGGGCGTCTTGATGTTGGAGATTCACGCCAGAGAGCTTTGCTCTTTAAGCTTCTGAATTCTATGGAGACATCTCCATAAAATTTGGAGACATGGACCATGAACTCTGCATTATGCGGAGTTGGAGTCTTCTAAGTTTTCTTATCGCGGATGATCAAATAAATGGAAGCTGGCTATTTACATTTGTATGTGTAAATAAATAGAGCAGATGATCAAATAATTAATATATATGTTTTTTTATATTACTTTTAATATATGGTCCAAATTAAGTATATATTATGTTGAATTCATTAGACTTTTATCTTCTTTTACATACTTTCATAACTCCACAATTCAGGAGTCCAGATGTCAATTTCTTAGCTAAGTTAATTTCAAAATTGTCCCAACTTAAAGGTGAACACATATCCTTTCATCAGTCCGCATAATGCGGAGCTCATGAACAAGTTGCTCCTCATATGCGGAGATGTGAAGACTACCATAAATTTTAATTTTATGTATATATGGAATGAATCAAGAAACTTTTAAAAAAATGGAGAAAAAAAATGTAAGATGTGTCTCCAAATTGTATGGAAACAAGAACCATGAACTTTGCATTATGCAGAGTTAGAGTGTTCCAACTGAGCCAATTTTTTCCTCCATTTGAAATGGTGGTTGTCTTCTTCCTGTGGCTCATAAATTTTTTTTTCTCCGTAATATGCATACTTAGTCCTTGTGCTAACACTCCGCACCTGTGCTTTTTCTTTTTATTTCTGTTTTTGTCAAAAATTCTACTTATTTACATTTTACACAAATTATAAATACAATTTCACTTATTAATAATTTCATTCAAAAACATTAGAAACTATTCGATTCCATAAATACATGAAAATCAAAATTGTACCTCCTGAACCCCCACGATGGACGCTGAACAATAGATTTCATTTATTTGTCATGAATCCTCTGTTTTACTTTATACTTATTATTAATTGTATTATTACTTCCATAAAACAGGTTTCGATTCTGTTTGAAGGTGAATATTTGCTCTTATGGATTTGGAAATGCGTCCTATTGAAGAAGTGAATCCAGACATTGAAAGTACTTCATATTCAAATACTTTTCGACGAAACGAATTACAGACATCTTCCATTCCCCACCCCAGAAATCGAAGGCAAACAAATAAGGTGAAACGAACAGAAACTCCACGTATTGATCGTCGTAAAAGGATACATAATTCTATGTTTTCTGAAAAGACTAATTTAGTTCCTACATGTCTTGATTCTGATGCTTTCATTCCAAATCAGGAATCGACTAACCAGCTTCATTCTAAATTAGAAGGAAGTTTTAACCTATCGAATATACCATCCAGTCCATATATATTACCTACGTCCACTTCCTGCCAATATTGTGGTGCACAGAAATTTTACAGAGAAACAAAAGGCTTTTGTTGTTGTGATGGAAAAATTAAACTTCTTATATCTGATACGCCTACTGAATTGTATAACATATTTACATCTAATGAAGTTACATGTATGGAATTCAAAAACCTTTCCCGTGGATATAATAATCATTTTGCCTTCACTTCATTTGGTGTTAAATATGATAAAGAGCTCTTCAAATCATACAAAGGTATTTATACATTTCGAGTTCAAGGACAAGTGTATCATTATGTAAATGAACTATTACCAAAAAATAATACGCCTACTTATATGCAGTTATATTTTTATGATACAGATAATGAAATTCAAAATCGTATGAAAATGTCATCAAATTTTGTTCAATCTACTTTGATTATTTTAATGGACATCCTTAAAATTAATCCTTATAGTAGATTTTTTAGATCTTTAAGTGATATACCAAATTTGGATAACTGTCAAATACGAATAAGATGTGATCCTGGAGTTGATCAAAGAGTTTTCAATACTCCTTCAGCATCTCAAGTAGCTGCTGTTTGGGTTGAGGATGATGAGAATACAAATATTCGTATTCGTGATATTACTATTTATGGCCATTCTAATGATTCACATAGAGTTCATTATTATTACGGTTGTTATGACCCTCTACAGTATCCTTTGCTTTTCCCATTTGGTGAATCTGGTTGGCACGAAGGTATTGAAAAATACAAACACCTATCTTCACAAACTCAACCATTACCTACTTACAATGGTTTTGACAGCACATTAAATTCTCCAATGGAGATTATTGAAAAAGAGGTTACAGGTATGTTAACTTAGTTTTTTATACTCTTTTTTTTTAATATTATATAAAGAAAGTTAAATAATCTAGGTGTATGTAACATTACTATTTTGCTTCTTATGTAGTGCTTAATGAGAAAAAGCAACGATGCCAAGTTTCCTGTCATGAATATTATTCATACAAGTTACAAATCAGAAATTCTAGTAAGTGTGTTTTACTTCATGCTGGTAGACTTTTTACAATATGTTGTAGATATGTATGTTAAAATTGAAAATACTAGATTAGATTATTTCCTTAACAATCAAAGACAAATTCAAGCTTAACTTTATTAAGGTATTATAGATAGTGTTCAACAAGAAGAAACAAGAGGATATAAAATTAGTAAAAAATTGTTCTATCACAAAGCTTTACATGTTGTCCTAGAGATATATTAAGAAGATATTTAGATACAATGTCTATTGTACAACGTTATGGAAAACCAGATATATTCTTAACTATAACATGCAATCCAAATTGGCCTGAAATTAAGCAAGAATTAAAACATAATGATGAGGTTCAAAATCGACCAGATTTAGTTGTACGTATATTCAGAGCAAAATTAGAAGAGTTAAAAAATGATTTGTATAAAGAAAATATTTTCGGCCATGTTGTTGCTCATATATATATGATTGAATTTCAAAAAAGAGGCCTACCTCATGCACATCTATTATTGATCTTTAATTATGGCCATAACATTTCATCGGTTAGTCAAGTGGATAGAATAGTATCATGTGAAATTCCATGTAAAAATACTTACCCATATCTTCATGCTGTTATTGTAAAACACAATATGCACAGTCCCGTGGAAATTTAAATCCAAGGAATGTATGTATGCTAACAAATAATATTTGTGAAAATAAATATCCTAAAGATTATTGTAATGCTACTATATTTGGCGATAATTCATATCCATTATATAAACGTCGTAATAACAGTATTTCTATCAAAGTTAGAGGTTAAATGTTAGATAATCGGTAGGTAATACCATATAACCCTTACTTAAGTGCAAAATTTGACTGCCATATTAACGTTGAAGTTTGTTCTTCTATTAAAGCAGTAAAATATTTGTACAAATATGTGTATAAAGGACGTGATCGTATTAATTTTTTTGTTGACAAAAATAAAATGAATACAGATATAGATGAAATTTCTACTTACCAATCAGCTAGATGGATATCTCCACCTGAAGCTATGTGGAGAATTTTTTCTTTGTATTTATCAGAGATGTATCCTACTGTTTATGCTTTACAGCTACATATCGAAAATCATCAACAAGTGACATATAATAATAAAGATAATTTAAATATCATTGGACATGAATCTACGAAAAGAACGATGTTAACTGAATTCTTTGGGATGAATACATCTAATGAATTTTTCCGAACATTATTATATCGAAATTTCCCAACACATTTTGTATGGAATGCAATAAAAGAATTGAACGCCAAGAAAGCAACATATTGTTATCGAAAGAATTGTAACAGTTAATCCATCTGAAGGAGAACGCTACTTCCTTTGTATTCTTCTTAATCATATCAAACGTCCAATATCATTTAATAGTTTACGAACTCTAAATGGAAAAACTGTTGCTACATATCGAGAAGCAACACTTTTACATGGCCTCCTAATTGGTGATAATCACTGTGACGGATGTTTATCAGAAGCTATTTTGTATACAATGCCTACTTCTTTAAGACGTCTATTTGCTACACTTTTAATGCTTTGTAATCCGAATGATCCAAAACTATTATGGCATAAATTTAAATCCTACATGATTGATGATTATGTCCATCAAAATAAATCTATTCAAGATGCTGAAATAAAATGTTTACAAGATATTAATTCTATATTAGAAACCTCAGGCAAAACTGTAAATGACTATGGAATAGTTCCATTTTTTGTAAATATGAATGAAACTGAAAAATTGATTAGCATGATTGCAGAAGAAACAATCAATTTTAGCGCTGGAGAGCAAGTTTCTTGTATAGAAATATTAAATAAAGAACAACGCTTTGCATATGATACAATTATGAAAAAAATAGAAGATCAATCAAGTGGTGCTTTTTTCATTGATGGTCCTGGAGGAACAGGTAAAACTTTTTTGTATAAAACACTTCTAACTAATGTAAGAAATCAAAACCTTATTGCTTTAGCAACTGCATCATCTGGAGTTGCTGCATCCCTGTTGCCTGGAGGACGAACATCTCATTCAAGATTTAAAATTCCTTTAGAATCTATTGGCGAAATAAATTGTTCTGTTAGCAAACAATCAGCTTTAGGGATGTTATTAAAAATGTCTAGATTAATAATTTGGGATGAAGCACCTATGGTAAATCGTTGTGCTATTGAAGCTGTTGACAAAATGCTTAAAGATATTACTGATACTAATTTACCTTTTGGTGGGAAAGTCATAGTTTTTGGAGGAGATTTCCACGAGTTTTACACGTTATACCGAAAGGGAAAAAAGAAGATATAATGAAAGCCAGCTTAGTTTTTTCACATTTGTGGCCTTCATATATACATTTACCATTGATTCAAAATATGAGAGCAAAATTAGATCCTACATTTTGTGAATACTTAATCAGGATTGGAGATGGAACTGAGAAAGAACATACCTGTAAATGTATTAAACTTCCTAATAATATAATTTTACCATTTGAAGATGAAATTACATCTTTAAAAAATTTAATACATCATGTTTTCCCAAATATAAGGGCTTGTGTTGACAATTTACATCTTATGGCAAATCGAGTTATTCTTACACCAACAAACGAATGTGTTGACTATATTAACAAGCTTTTACTTGAACAAATTGCAGGTGATATTTCCACATATTATAGTTTTGATGAAGCAATTGAAACATCAGAACAAAATTTACAAGAAGATTTTTTAAACACATTAACACCAAATGGTATTCCACCACATGAATTAAACCTTAAAGTAAATTGTCCTGTAATGTTATTGCGAAACATCAATCCTTCTGAAGGTTTATGTAATGGTACACGTCTTACTTGTCGAAAATTTCAAAAAAATGTAATTCTTGCTGAAATCACCACCGGAGAATATGGAGGAAAAATTGTTTTTTTGCCAAGGATTCCTTTTATACCACTTAAAAGTGATCGAAATTCAATTCCTTTTAAAAGAACTCAATTTCCAATTAGATCATGTTTTGCAATGACAATAAATAAAGCTCAAGGTCAAACACTTGATTTTGTTGGTTTATATCTTCCAGAACCTGTTTTTTGTCATGGTCAGTTATATGTAGCACTATCAAGAGCAAAAACAAGTACATCTTTAAAAGTTTTACAAAAACCTTCAACCACAGACAATTCACACAACAAATGCACAAAAAATGTGGTTTATAAAGAAATCCTTTCGTTCATACACTCAAAAACTTGATTCTAGATATTGATTATTATAATTTGTTATCATACAATACTATTCTTATTTATAATTTACCGTTTTAAATTTTTTAATTTTGTCATTTAAACATTTGCAGGTTTCTATATGACTTAGATGGCATTTTACATGCCTACACTTGGAAGATCATGTACAGAAGTCATTCCTTGAAGATTCCTTAGCTATTGCAAAAGGTGTTAGAAGAAAATCTGTTACAAAGGAGGAGCCTCTCACATGCTTTTCTATTGGAATTTTTAACCACCTGGACCCTTGGTTTCTAACTGAAGTGAAGCTCCTTTTATGTCTATAAATAAGAGCTTTGGGTGGTATTATGGAGTAGCTCGAGACAGAATAAAAGGGAGCTTTGGATTAAGAGAATTCTGCTAAAAATAAAGAGAATTTTGAAAAGCTCAAGAATTAGAGAAGGAGACCTCTAGAAAACATGAAGCTCTGAATATTGAGTTTGAGAATGAAAGAAACTCTTTAATTCTCTAGACACAATTGTAAATAAGGAGTAGGATTTTGAAGAAAACATTTTTCTGGAAATTAAATCTGTTTAGTCTTCTGCTGGTCTTTTTCTTGCTGGTTTTTTTATCGTTGTTTCTGTTCTTTTGCTGGTTTATACCTGTTTCTCCTGGCATTTTTAATCTGTCAATTGCAGGTGCGATTTTTTTTTTTTTTTTTTATTTTGGGTTGATCCTGAGCTGTGGGCAAAGCACAAAGGGTGGTCTCCTCACCTGTGCGTTTTTTTCATTTCTTATTTTTTTTGCCAAAAATTCTATTTATTTACATTTTACACAAACTATAAATAAAGGTTGATCCCCGTGGGCGCTGCCCCCACGTCTACCCTTTTTTTTTCCAATTCTACTATATTGAGCGCCCCCTCGACCCCACGTATGTATGGAATGGAATATTTTCCAATGTTTTGAATTATATTATTAATAAGTGAAATTCTATTTATAGTTTGTGTAAAATGTAAACAAGTAGATTTTTGGGGAAAAAAATAAGAAATGAAAAAAAAGGCACAAGGTGAGGAGACATGAAATTTTTTTAAATTTTATGTATATATGGAATGGAGCAAGAAAAATTTGAAAAAGAAATGAAAAAAAAAGTGCGCGGTCGGATAGAAAAAAATTGTTTGATCCTAACATTACAATTAGTTCATGAAGCAGATGATTTGGTGACTTTTATATGTTACTTTACATCATGGAAAATTCTAATATGCGAAATTAAGGTTATGAGTAATTTTTAATATTGATAGACGTGTCATTGACAAAAATGACAATTGTGAACTAAAAAATTAATGTCACAGGCCTAAATAATCTTCCCAAGTTCAGTTTTGGCTATGCATTTATTTTTCTCCAGGCGAGTTCAATCTATACTTTTGTTTCTCTATGGCACGAGATCTGTTGTGTTTAATGAAATTACAGTTGGAACTCCGCATAATTCGGAGTTGAACTCCGCACTTGTGCGCACAGTGCGGCACACAAGTGCGGAGTCTTCACCTTTTTGTTTTTAAATGTTCTAACAATAATATAAAATCATTATCTCTTGTAATTCCAATTTTTAATCAAGCGTTATATTTCTTTTAAATGTACAAGCGAAAAAAATTAATCAACCAACTACAAAAAAAAAAGGTGAAGACTCCGCACTGTGTGCACAAGTGCGGAGTTCAACTCCGCATTGTACGGAGCAATCTCAGCATAAGGAAAAGATAGAAACTAAAAAAAAAAAAAAATTAGAGCAAATTAGTTTTTGATTAGGCGTTTTTCCCATTTTATCCCCACCATTTACACTGATCTTACCGTATTAGCACACAAATTACTGTATTTAACACAGGCTTATTGATTTTGACAGTTTTCAACACTTACCGGATTCACACTATGCTTACCAGTTTTGTAATAGCTTACCGGATTTGATCAATGGCGTATTTGCACTTGCTTACCGGTTTTGAACCATTCTTACCGTATATGCACAATACTTACTGGATATGAGAAGAAGAATACCGGTTTTAAAATAAAACACTGAAGTTACCGTATTTGCATCATGCTTACCATATTTGCAATTTGCTCACCGTATATGCATGAAGCTCACCGAATTTACCAGAGACAAAGAATACTCTGTTTTTTTAGAACATACTGGATTCACTCCTTTTCAACTCCTTCATCAGCTTTATTTTCTTCCATTTTTTATTGCTAAGTTTCAGTTTTTCACCTCTGAATCCTTGCAATCATACTGGATTTTACCCATTCTCAACATCATTTTTTGCATCAGATTTTCTCTATTTTTTCTTCAGCATTTTGACAGCTTCTTCTCCCTTTTTTTTTCAGCTCCATGTCCCTTCTAAGATCATTGAAGCTCTGATACCACTGCTGGAATTTTAATGATCTAAAGCTCTTAAAAGAGACCTCTAACATTCAAACATATTTTCATATGGAGGAGTGGAGAAAATCGGATATTTAACTAAGCAAAAAACATATAAACTCTACTGGTTTTTAAACCTGCGCCTTTTTTTCATTTCTTATTTTTTTTGCCAAAAATTCTATTTATTTACATTTTACACAAACTATAAATAAAGGTTGATCCCCGTGGGCGCTGCCCCACGTCTATCATAAATTTTAATTTTATGTATATAAGGAATGAATCAAGCAACGTCGAAAAAAACTGGAGAAAAAAATGTAAGATGTGTCTCCAAATTCTATGGAAACAAGAACCATGAACTCCGCATTATGCGGAATGTTCTCCGCATTATGCGGAGTTGGAGTGTTCCAATTGAGTCAATTTTGTCCTCCATTTGAAATGGTAATGCTTCTCAATCGTGTTAGAGAAAAATATCTTCTTTCCCATGTATATCAATTGTAACATAAATATTCAATTTCACATTTCTAATTTTATATTACGTTAAAATAAATTAGTAGCACGTAAAAAAAAGCTAAAGAATACAAAAAAAAAAAATTCACTCCACATTATGCGGAGTTGCTCCGCACTTAGATGGGGAGTTGGAACTCCGCATAATACGGAGTTGAACTCCGCACTTGTGAACACAGTGCGGAGTCTTCACCGTTTTTTTCCCATTTTATCTCCATCATTTACTGTTCATAGGATATTTTTTGCTACAGCAGCCATTTTTGTTGACTAATTGATTTTTGCAATCGTGTTAGAGAAAAATATCTTCTTTCCCATGTATATCGATTGTAACATAAATATTCAATTTCACATTTCTAATTTTATATTACGTTAAAATAAATTAGTAGCATGTAAAAAAAGCTAAAGAATAAAAAAAAAAAAAAAAAAATTCACTCCGCATTATGCGGAGTTGGTCCGCACTTAGTTGCATAGTTGAGCTCCGCATAATGCGGAGTTGAACTCCGCACTTGTGCGCACAGTGCGGAGTCTTCATCTTTTTTTTTTTTAATGTTCTAACAATAATATAAAACTCCGCATAATCCGGAGCAAACTTCATTTTTTTTACATTCTTTTTGTCGAAAGATGTCAATTTTAATGAAATTAGTTTATTGTATTTATTTATTAGAGGCATCATTGGCTCCTTTTTTTTTTTTGTCTAATTGCTGCTGAAGAATACAAAAAAAAAAAAGGATTTACTCCGCATAATACAGAGCAAAAACAGATTTACTCCGCATAGTGCGGAGTAAATCCATTTTTTTGTATTCTTCATTTTTTTTTTACATTCTTTTTTTTTTTTACATTCTTTTTGTGGGAAGATGTCAATTTCTTATGTATTAGATAGGCACGTTGGTATTATCGATCATCCTCAACTTCCACGTGAGCTACTGGATTAGACAATGGGTTGCTACGTTGGACAATAAAAAAAAATGGATTATAACCAATTTTATTTTTTTTTTAACAAATTTGGCTTCGCCTGGAGTGGGCAAGGGTGGGCTACACCCCACCCTTATCTCCGCCAATAACTGTATTACTCTGCACAATATGGAGCAATCATCCTAATGATGCAAAGCACATGCTCCGCACAATATGCAGAGCATTACTCCGCATAATATGGAGTAGTACTCCGTATTGTGCGGAGCTATTTTATTTTTTAAATGTACTAATACTACGAAAATCATTTTCATCTTCTATTCCAATTATATGTAACCTAAAAAACGATAAGTCGACACACTTTATATCACTAATTTTATCCAGTTTAATACTAACTTCATCGATTACTACAATTTAAAAATAAAATACTATATATATTTGAAACCGTAAAAAATGATATCTCAACACATTTTATATGGCTAATTTTATCCAGTATTATTTTAATACTAACTTCATCGATTACTACAATTTAAAAATAAAATACTATATATATTGAAAGATTCTAGAAGATAATTTCAACTTTATATATACTTCATATACATCTAGATATTTTTATTCAGATAGATATGGATATTATTTAGAAAAATCTCTGCAACTTTTGATATGTACATCTAAAAAAATCATTACAATCTTTTTTTTTTACTTAAGCCAAATGTACGCTTCAGATTACAAGCAACTATTTTTAAGGAATGAATCAAGCAACCTTGAAAAAAACTGGAGAAAAAAATATAATATGGGTCTCCAAAATCTATAGAAACAAGAACCATGAACTCCGTATTATGCGGAGTGTTCTCCGCATTATGCGGAGTTGGAGTGTTCCAACTGAGCCAATTCTTTCCTCCCTTTGAAATGATGATGCTTCTCTATCTTTAAGACTATAAATTGGAAAACATATATTATTTTAAATGCAAATGCAAGTCTCTCTTCAAAAAAAAAAACACTATAAATACAAAAAAATGTTTTCATTTCCTATTTGTAGTTCTGTTGGGTTAGGATTAATGGTGGAAGTTGAGATTAATTAAATTTTTCCGGTTGTATACATTTAAAATAAATACATTTGGAGTAAGAAAACGTAAACATTTAATTGAAAAAAGTTGTTGATTTTTATTTTTATATATTCATTAAATTAAATAAAGTCGAAGAAGAAATTAAATTCACTCATTGACTGGAGCAGACTCCGCACAAATGCGGAGTAAAAAATTATGAGCCACAAGAAGAAGGCAGCCACCATTTCAAAGGGAGGAAAAAATTGGCTCAATTGGAAGACTCCAACTCCGCATTATGCGGAGCAGTTCATGGTTCTTGTTTCCGTCAAATTTGGAGACACGTCTTACATTTTTTTCCCCAGTTTTTTTAAACCTTTCTTCATTCATTCCATATATACATAAAATTAAAATTTAGGGTGGTCACCACACCTCACGACTTTTTTTTGATTTATTTTTTTTTTTGGCAAAAAATTCTATTTATTTATATTTTACAGAAACTATAAATACAAATCAATCCCCGTGGGCGCTGCCCGCACGTCTACCCTTTTTTTTTCCCAATTCTACTATATTGAGCGCCCCCTCAACCCCACGTATGTATGGAATGGAATATCTTCCAATGTTTTGAATTATATTATTAATAAGGGAAATTTTATTTATAGTTTATGTAAAATGTAAACAGGTAGATTTTTGGGGAAAAAAATAAGAAATCAAAAAAAAAAGGTGCAAGGTGCAGAGACGCAAAAGAAATTTAAATTTTACGTATATATGGAATGTAGCAAGAAAACTTTAAAAAATAAATGAAAAAAAGGCGCAGGGTGCGGAAACACGGAAGAAATGTTTAAAAGGTGGAGAGCAAGGTGTTATGACTAGGAAGTTGAGATTAATTAAATTTTTCCGGTTGTATACATCTGGAATAAGAAAATATAGACAATTAATTGAAAAAAGTTGTTAATTTTACTTTTATATATTGATTAAATTAAACAAAGTCGAAAAAGAAATTAAATTCACTCATTGGCTGGAGTAGGCTCCGCACAAATACACAGTTGGTGCTGAAGAATACAAAAAAAAAAAAAAATGAATTTACTCCGCATAATACGGAGCAAAAAGGGATTTACTCCGCATAATGCGGAGTAAATTCATTTTTTTTGTATTCTTCATTTTTTTTTTAGATTCTTTTTTTTTACATTCTTTTTGTGGGAAGATGTCGATTTCTTATATATTAGATAAGCACGTTGGTATTGTAGATGATCCTCAACTTCCACGTTATGCAGAGCATTATTGCAGAGCTATTTTATTTTTTAAATGTACTAATACTACGAAAATCATTTTTATCTTCTATTCCAATTATATGTAACCCTAAAAAATGATATGTCGACACACTTTATATGACTAATTTTATCCAGTTTAACACTAACTTCATCGATTACTACAATTTAAAAATAAAATACTATATATATTTGAAACCCTAAAAAATGATATGTCGACACACTTTATATGACTAATTTTATCCACTATTATTTTAATACTAACCTCATCGATTACAACAATTTAAAAATAAAATACTATATATATTGAAAGATTCTAGAAGATAATTTCAACTTTATATATACTTCATATACATCTAGATATTTTTATTCAGATAGATATGGATATTATTTAGAAAAATCTCTGCAACTTTTGATATGTATATGTACATCTAAAAAAATCATTACAATCTTTTTTTCTACTTAAGCCAAATGTATATGTACTCCGCATTATGCGGAGTAAATCCATTTTTTTGTATTCTTCATTTTTTTTACATTCTTTTTGTGGGAAGATGTCCATTTCTTTTGATGATAGGATAATTAGAGTTTGCTTATTATATTTACCTGTTATATGTTAATGGAGTCATTTACAGATTTGAGTAAAATAAATACATTTAGAGTAAGAAAATGTAGACAATTAATTGAAAAAAGTTGTTGATCTGCAAATGACTACATTAACATATAACAGGTAAAATAATAAGCAAACTCTAATTATCCTATCATCAAAAGAAATGGACATCTTCTGACAAAAAGAATGTAAACAATACAAAAAAAATGGATTTACTCCGCATAATGCGGAGCAAAAAGGGCTTTACTCCGCATAATGCGGAGCAATGCTATTTCTCCGCATTATGCAGAGTAAATCCCTTTTTGCTCCGCATTATGCGGAGTACATCCATTTTTGCGGAGTTACTACGGGTAGCCACCATTTCAAAGGAAAGAGAAAACGGGTTAGATTTTCATTTTTGGTAGTTGCCTATCGTGTATGTTAGAAATACTCCGCATAATGCGGAGCATTGCTCCGCACACAAATGCATAGTAAAAAATTATGAGCCACAGGAAGAACGCAGCCACCATTTCAAAGGGAGGAAAAAATTGGCTTATTCCAACTCCGCATAATACGGAGTTCATGGTTCTTGTTTCCATAAAATTTGGAGACACATCTTACATTTTTTTCCCCAATTTTTTTAAAGGTTTCTTGACTCATTCCATATGTACATAAAATTAAAATTTATGGTGGTCACCGCACCTCGCACCTTTTTTTTTTTTTCATTTCTTATTTTTTTTTTGGCGAAAAGTTCTATTTATTTACATTTCACACAAACTATAAATACAGATCGATCCCCGTGGGCGCTGTCGCACGTCTACCTTTTTTTTTCCAATTTTTATTTTTATATATTGATTAAATTAAATAAAGTCGAAAGATTCTAGAAGATAATTTCAACTTTATATATACTTCATATACATCTAGATATTTTTATTCAGATAGATATGGATATTATTTAGAAAAATCTCTGCAACTTTTGATATGTACATCTAAAAAAATCATTACAATCTTTTTTTTTTACTTAAGCCAAATGTACGCTTCAGATTACAAGCAACTATTTTTAAGGAATGAATCAAGCAACCTTGAAAAAAACTGGAGAAAAAAATATAATATGGGTCTCCAAAATCTATAGAAACAAGAACCATGAACTCCGTATTATGCGGAGTGTTCTCCGCATTATGCGGAGTTGGAGTGTTCCAACTGAGCCAATTCTTTCCTCCCTTTGAAATGATGATGCTTCTCTATCTTTAAGACTATAAATTGGAAAACATATATTATTTTAAATGCAAATGCAAGTCTCCCTTCAAAAAAAAAACACTATAAATACAAAAAAATGTTTTCATTTCCTATTTGTAGTTCTGTTGGCTAAGGATTAATGGTGGAAGTTGAGATTAATTACATTTTTCCGGTTGTATACATTTAAAATAAATACATTTGGAGTAAGAAAACGTAAACATTTAATTGAAAAAAGTTGTTGATTTTTATTTTTATATATTCATTAAATTAAATAAAGTCGAAAAAGAAATTAAATTCACTCATTGGCTGGAGCAGACTCCGCACAAATGCGGAGTAAAAAATTATGAGCCACAAGAAGAAGGCAGCCACCATTTCAAAGGGAGGAAAAAATTGGCTCAATTGGAAGACTCCAACTCCGCTTTATGCGGAGCAGTTCATGGTTCTTGTTTCCATCAAATTTGGAGACACGTCTTACATTTTTTTCCCCAGTTTTTTTAAACCTTTCTTCATTCATTCCATATATACATAAAATTAAAATTTAGGGTGGTCACCACACCTCACGACTTTTTTTTGATTTATTTTTTTTTTGGCAAAAAATTCTATTTATTTACATTTTACTGAAACTATAAATACAAATCGATCCCCGTGGGCGCTGCCCGCACGTCTACCCTTTTTTTTTTCCCAATTCTACTATATTGAGCGCCCCCTCAACCCCACGTATGTATGGAATGGAATATTTTCCAATGTTTTGAATTATATTATTAATAAGGGAAATTTTATTTATAGTTTATGTAAAATGTAAACAGGTAGATTTTTGGGGAAAAAAATAAGAAATGAAAAAAAAAAGGTGCAAGGTGCGGAGACGCAAAAGAAATTTTAATTTTACGTATATATGGAATGTAGCAAGAAAACTTTAAAAAATAAATGAAAAAAAGGCGCAGGGTGCGGAAACACGGAAGAAATGTTTAAAAGGTGGAGAGCAAGGTGTTATGACTAGGAAGTTGAGATTAATTAAATTTTTCCGGTTGTATACATCTGGAATAAGAAAATATAGACAATTAATTGAAAAAAGTTGTTAATTTTACTTTTATATATTGATTAAATTAAACAAAGTCGAAAAAGAAATTAAATTCACTCATTGGCTGGAGTAGGCTCCATACAAATGCACAGTTGGTGCTGAAGAATACAAAAAAAAAATGAATTTACTCCGCATAACACAGAGCAAAAAGGGATTTACTCCGCATAATGCGGAGTAAATCCATTTTTTTTTTGTATTCTTCATTTTTTTTAGATTCTTTTTTTTTTACATTCTTTTTTTGGGAAAATGTCGATTTCTTATGCATTAGATAAGCACGTTGGTATTATGGATGATCCTCAACTGCCACGTTATGCAGAGCATTATTGCAGAGCTATTTTATTTTTTAAATGTACTAATACTACGAAAATCATTTTTATCTTCTATTCCAATTATATGTAACCCTAAAAAATGATATGTCGACACACTTTATATGACTAATTTTATCCAGTTTAACACTAACTTCATCGATTACTACAATTTAAAAATAAAATACTATATATATTTGAAACCCTAAAAAATGATATGTCGACACACTTTATATGACTAATTTTATCCACTATTATTTTAATACTAACCTCATCGATTACAACAATTTAAAAATAAAATACTATATATATTGAAAGATTCTAGAAGATAATTTCAACTTTATATATACTTCATATACATCTAGATATTTTTATTCAGATAGATATGGATATTATTTAGAAAAATCTCTGCAACTTTTGATATGTATATGTACATCTAAAAAAATCATTACAATCTTTTTTTCTACTTAAGCCAAATGTACGCTTCAGATTACAAGCAACTATTTTTAATCTTCTATAAATAGGTACGCCATCAACTTCACAACTATTATTGTCTCCATCTCAGTTATACTATCAACCCTTTCAAAACTTTACTGCTAGATTCTGTTTACATACATTACTATTTCACATTGACAAATACCAACCATGGCCACAAACTATAAACTCATCCCACAGATTTCTACATCCGAGAAACAATGGTCTACCAAAGTCATAGTTGCAGGGAAGCAACCACCAAAAATTGCTAGAAATACTACTAGCCGATACCAAAATATTCTTCTAATGGATTTAGAGGTAAATCTATCTATATCCGTTCATTCTACTACAACACATATACATATCTATGTAAATTCATTTTATCTCCATGTCTTCACAGGGTAATAAAATCACAGCTATTCTCTATGATGCAAATATTACAGCTCTTGCAGATGAGCTCAAGCTTGGGAAGACATACCTGATATCTAATGCAACAGTGAAAGACAACAAAAACGAATTTAAAGGGTCACTTCAAGACAAAATCTGGAATATCACAGGGAAAACAAAGATAGAGGAACTCCATGAAGATAATTTGAGTTTCATGTTCTCAAAATACGAGCTAACACCGTTTGACAAATTGGAACAATACATGGATACTAATACAGACATCAGTAAAATTCTAAATCCACCAATTGAATTCTATTTTATATATGTCATATTTATTATTTTAATCTTTATTAGATACATAATAATATAACTTCCATGTCTTTATTACAGGTATTATGGGTATTGCTATAGAACTTCGTCAAAAGAGGATTATCCAAACACATTTCGGGACTGAAGCATGCCTTCAAGACGTTATACTTACAGACAAAGATTTTCAAACTGTCATGTTAACCATGTGGGATACATTTGTAGACAAAGAATGTGTAACCATAAGTGAAAACCTTCTAAACAAACCTATCATATGGGCAACCAATCTGAAAGTTTCTTCCTATAATGGTAAACACGGTACAAATAAAATATAAATATTTACGTATTATTTAATAAGAACACTAATCATACAATTTATTTTCATTAGGTATCACACTTTCTACTAAAGTCAATAGCACTTTCTTCATTAATCCAGGAATTCTACCAGTTGCAGATTATAGAGAATGGTTATAACTCAAAAATTTAATTCAATTTTTCTAGATTCATAAAATTTACTTGATGCTAGGTTTTATACTTAAATGTTTTAAATTTTCCATTGTAGGATTGTCACCAATGAAGAAACTCTTGACGAAATGATTGAAAGCAAAGCATCTATGGCTGTGAAGCTTCCAAAAATTTCACCTCCAGATGAAACAAAATTGACATCTATTGTTGATTTGCAAGGACCTCACTTGGGGGTAATTTCTCACCTTTTATATATATATATATAGACATCTATTGTTGATTTGCAAGGACCTCACTTGGGGGTAATTTCTCACCTTTTATATATATAATACATACAAATTTGTATATATTACACAATTTCCATGTAACGTAAAACTTCTATTCTTAGAACTATATATATTTCTAATTATAAAAATATATTTACACACAGAAAAAGTTCTACTGGATCAAAGCTCAATGGAAAATTACTTCCATTCAGCAAAGATTTTGGTACTTGGCTTGCAGTAATTGTAAAAAAGCATCCAACGGAGACTTCGGTGAAATTTATAAATGTCGTTTCTGCAAGTTTGAACATGCTAAAACAATACCAAGGTATTAGCATTCTCATATATTTAACAATTATTAAGATCAATATTTCAGTTTTTAAAAAAACACAAAATATAATTTTCTTTATTTATTTCTGCAGAGCAAACGTTTTTGTGCACCTTCAAGATGAATCAGGAGGATTGGATGCAAGTATGATAGGTGAAATAGCAGAAACATTGTTGGAAGCGAATGCTACAGACATAATGAATCATATCCAACAGGTAAAACTCAAATATTATGAATCTGTTAACAATTTTGTTCTTAATAGTTTTTCCCTTATACAAAAATACATAATTCAAATACAGAATTCCAATGCTGTAATCACTGACATGATAATCACTGGGAATGAAGAAGAAGAACTTTTCTATTTGAAAGTGACACCGAAGAGACATAATCCACCGGAATACAGATACGAAATCATATTCTCTTACCCAACTGTTAGTTCTTCAGACACAAATACACTCATGAAATTGGATTCTCCTGTAACCAGTGATACCCTTACTTCAAAAATGACGCCAAATGATAATCCAACCAAATCAACTACAAGAAACAGACGGAAGAAAGCTTCATTCCAAATTCTTGATGAAACATCTGAAACCGGTTTGAAGAAGAAAATGAAAATTAGTGATAACCCTAAAGAAAATCCAAAATAAAAAGATACAAGTTTCTTTTTGACAGAAGACAACAGAACGATGTGGTTTTTGGAGAAAGCATTTTTTGCTTCATATGTCACTTTTATAGTTCGAACAATGTTAGTCCACTTCTAAGTTTTTTGATGTTGTTGTTGTTTATATATGTTGTACTCACTTAATGGACGACATGTAAGGTTCATCGTACTATTATCAATAATACAAACAGTCTTCTGTTTTACATGTTATTTATACAGTACATATATTTGATTAGCCATTCTACTTTAATTAAAAATTACATACTAATTTATTTTTACTACTTAAAAAAATTTAAATTCAAACAAACTTAAAAATACGGAGTAAAAAGGGATTTACTCAGCATAATGCGGAGCAATGCTTTTTCTCCACATTATGCAGAGTAAATCCCTTTTTGCTCCACATTATGCAGAGTAGATCCTTTTTTTTTAATTCTTCCGCAGCAATCAGACAAAAAAAAAGGAGCCAAGGAAAAAAGTGTAAGAAAAAGCATAAATGAACAACTTCTATTATGATTTCATAATCCATGTGAAACGAATCCAGAAAACCATCATGCATCTTTCTAAAGTACAACAAACTAATTTCATTAAAAACAAATACAACAAACTAATTTCATTAAACACAACAGGTCTCATGCCATAGAGAAACAAAAGTATAGATTGAACTCACTTGGAGAAAATTAAATGCATAGCCAAAATTGAACTTGCCAAGATTATTTAGGCATGTGACATTAATTTTTTAGTTCACAATTGTCATTTTTGTCAATGACACGTCTATCAATATTAAAAATTACTCACAACCTTAATTTAGCATATTAGAATTTTCCATGATGTAAAGTAACATATAAAAGTCACCAAATCATCTGCTTCATGAACTAATTGTAATGTTAGGATCAAACAATTTTTTTCTATTCGGGATATGGGCATCTTATGTTTTAACTTATAGATAACATTTAATAATTCAGACATGGTTATCTTATTATTTTTCCCACAGTGGTTGAATTAGTCGAATTTCACAAGATAATTGCTTCGCATAACCTTCTGGAAAGAAATTGCCCTTTTACTTTGAATCACAAATTATGCCTTATAGAATTGAGTACTTGAGAGTTCAAGTTCGAACTCCACACTCGTGCGGAGCTAAGCTCCGCATAATCTGGAGTGAAGCTCCGTACTATGTGGAGTTCAGCTCCGCACAAGTGCGGACTAAGCTTCGCATAATCCAGAGAAAACAACTTCCAACTTTATATTTGCAAAGTGTAACACTACAAAGAATCTAACTTTTCCTTTCATAATTCCAATTTCTTCATAACCAACTGATTGATGAGGCTGTTTTTTATTTCTTATTTTGACAAAAAAATAAGTAAATAAAAAGAAATCTTTTGGTTTCAAGAACAGGCAAAGCTTCTTACCTTCTCCGCATAGTACAGAGTTATGCGAAGTGACTCCGAACTATGCGAAACTTACTCCGCACTTGTGCGGAGCTTAGCTCCACATAGTGCAGAGCTCCACTCCGCACTATATTAAGATTTAAGATTGTGAGTAATTTTTAATATTGATAGATGTGTAATTGACAAAAATGACAATTGTAAACTAAAAAATTAATGTCACAGCGCTAAATAATCTTGGCAAATTCAGTTCTTCCAAGCGAGTTCAACCTATACTTTTATTTCTCTACTATGGCATGAGACGTGTTATGTTTAATGAAATTAGTTTGTTGTATTTGTACCCATAATACCAACGTGCTTATCTAATACATAAGAAATCGACATCTTCCCACAAAAAGAAAGTAAAAAAAAAAAAAGAATGTAAAAAAAAATTAAGAATTCAAAAAAATGGATTTACTCCGCATAATACGGAGCCAAAAAGGATTTACTCCGCATAATGCGGAGCAATGCTATTTCTCCGCATTATGCGGAGTAAATCCCTTTTCCCTCCGCATTATGCGGAGCAAATCCTTTTTTTTTTTTATATATATATTCTTCAGCAGCAATCAAACAACAAAAAAGGAGCTAACAAAAAAAGTGTAAGAAAAAGCATAAATGAACAACTTCTATTATGATTTCATAATCCATGTGAAACGAATCCAGAAAAGCATCATGCATCTTTCTAAAGTACAAATCCACATAATCACCACAGACAATTAGGAAATATAAATAATGTCCAGCTTGAATTCTTTAAACATTGAATCTGTTAAATTCATATAGGCATAAAACCATGCTCTTCCATATAGTACAAAATTCATTTTGATAAATCAAAAGCTTAGTGCTAAAATCACAGGGTACTCACATGTTTAATAACCGTGCAAAAGTTGCAGTTAGCATTTCTTCAGATTCTAACAACTATCGCATGGACTACTAATTGATGACAAGTTATTTTATTGCTATTTTATTCACGCTCATGACAGAATAAAACAAACTAAAAATAAGACTAAATTACTCAAATCTGTAAATGACTCCATCAACATATAACAGGTAAAATAATAAGCAAACTCTAATTATCCTATCATCAAAAGAAATGGACATCTTCCCACAAAAAGAATATAAAAAAAAATGAAGAATACAAAAAAAAAATTTATTTACTCCGGAATTCAACTCCGCATTATGCGGAGTTCCAACTCCGCATTATACTGAGCTGTACTCCGTATCTAAGTGCGGAGCAACTCCGCATAATGCGGAGTGTTCTCCGCATTATATGGAGTTGGAGTCTTCCAACTGAGCCAATTTTTTGCTCCCTTTAAAATGGTGCCTGCCTTCTTCATGTGGCTCATAAATTATTCTTTTTACTCCACATTATGCATACTTAGTACTCCGCATAATGCGGAGAACACTCCGCATAATGCGGATTTCATGGTTCTTGTTTCCATAGAATTTGGAGACAGATCTTACATTTTTTTCCCCAGTTTTTTTTAAAGGTTTCTTCATTTATTCCATATATACATAAAATTAAAATTTATGGGGGTCTTCGTACCTGCGCCTTTTTTTTCATTTCTTATTTTTTTGCCAAAAATTTTACTTATTTACATTTTACACAAACTATAAAGAAAGGTTGATCCCCGTGGGCGCTGCCCCACGTCTACCTTAAATTTTAATTTTATGTATATAAGGAATGAATCAAGCAACGTCGAAAAAAGCTGGAGGAAAAAAATGTAAGATGTGTCTCTGAATTTTATGGAAACAAGAACCATGAACTCCGCATTATGCAGAGTGTTCTCCGCATTATGCGGAGTTCGAGTGTTTCAACTGAGTCAAGTTTTTCCTCCCTTTGAAATGGTGGCTGCCTTCTTCCTGTAGCTCATAATATTTTTTTTTACTCTATATTATGCATACTTAGTGCTCCACATAATGCATAGTTGCTCCATATTATTTGGAGCAAGTACTCCGCATAAATGCCGAGCAGCTCAGCATGATGCGGAGTGTTCTCCGCATTATATGGAGTTGGAGTCTTCCAACTGAGCCAATTTTTTGCTCCCTTTAAAATGGTGCCTGCCTTCTTCCTGTGGCTCATAAATTATTCTTTTTACTCCACATTAGGCATACTTAGTGCTCCGCATAATGCGGAGAACACTCCGCATAATGCGGAGTTCATGGTTCTTGTTTCCATAGAATTTGGAGACAGATCTTACATTTTTTTCCCCAATTTTTTTTAAAGGTTTCTTCATTCATTCCATATATACATAAAATTAAAATTTATGGGGGGCTCCGTACCTGCGCCTTTTTTTTCATTTCTTATTTTTTTGCCAAAAATTTTACTTATTTACATTTTACACAAACTGTAAAGAAAGGTTGATCCCCGTGGGCGCTGCCCCACGTCTACCTCCCGCGTCTACCTTAAATTTTAATTTTATGTATATAAGGAATGAATCAAGCAACGTCGAAAAAAACTGGAGGAAAAAAATGTAAGATGTATCTCCGAATTTTATGGAAACAAGAACCATGAACTCCCCATTATGCAGAGTGTTCTCCGCATTATGCGGAGTTGGAGTGTTTCAACTGAGTCAATTTTTTCCTCCCTTTGAAATGGTGACTGCCTTCTTCCTGTGGCTCATAATATTTTTTTTTACTCTACATTATGCATACTTAGTGCTCTGCATAATGTGTAGTTGCTCCATATTATTTGGAGCAAGTACTCCACATAAATGCCGAGCAGCTCAGCATGATGCGGAGCACCAACTCCGCATTATGCGGAGTATTTCTAACATACACGATAGGCAACTACCAAAAATGAAAATCTAGCCCGTTTTCTCCTTCCTTTGAAATGGTGGGTACCCGTAGTAACTCCGCAAAAATGGATGTACTCCGCATAATGCGGAGCAAAAAGGAATTTACTCCGCATAATGCGGAGAAATAGCATTGCTCCGCATTATGCAGAGTAAAACCTTTTTTGCTCCGCATTATGCGGAGTAAATCCATTTTTTTGTATTATTTACATTCTTTTTGTGGGAAGATGTCCATTTCTTTTGATGATAGGATAATTACAGTTTGCTTATTATTTTACCTGTTATATGTTAATGGAGTCATTTGCAGATCAACAACTTTTTTCAATTAATTGTCTACATTTTCTTACTCTAAATGTATTTATTTTACTCAAATCTGTAAATGACTCCATTAACATATAACAGGTAAATATAATAAGCAAACTCTAATTATCCTATCATCAAAAGAAATGGACATCTTCCCACAAAAAGAATGTAAAAAAAAATGAAGAATACAAAAAAAATGGATTTACTCCGCATAATGCGGAGCAATGCTATTTCTCCGCATTATGCGGAGTAAATCCCTTTTTACTCCGCATTATGCGGAGTAGATCTTTTTTTTTTTAATTCTTCAGCAGCAATCAGACAAAAAAAAAAAGGAGTCTTCACCTATTTGTTTTTTTTTTTCGTTTTTTTTATGGTCTAAAAATAATCGAAAATTATTATCTCTTATAATTTCAATTTTTAATCAAATATTTCTTTTAAATGTATAAGCAAAAAATTTAATCAATTTCAACTTCCACCATTAATCACTAATGAACTTTTCTTCTTTAACACACCTACACCTCCTAATGCCAGAGTCCCCTCCATTTTCACACAAAAAACTACGTTAAAACTCCTTGTAATTCCAATTTTTAATCAAGCGTCATATTTCTTTTAAATGTACAAGCGAAAAAAATTAATCAACCAACTACCAAAAAAAAAAGGTGAAGACTCCGCACTATGTGCAGAAGTGCGGAGTTCAACTCCGCATTGTGCGGAGCAATCTCAGCATAAGAAAAAGATAGAAACTAAAAAAAAAAAATATTAGAGCGAATTAATTTTTGATTAGGCGTTTTTCCCATTTTATCCCCACCATTTACATTGATCTTACCGTGTTAGCGCACAAATTACTGTATTTAACACAAGCTCATCGACTTTGACAGTTTTCAACACTTACCGAATTCACACTATGCTTACCAGTTTTTTAATAGCTTACCGGATTTGATCAATGGCATATTTGCACTTGCTTACCGGTTTTGAACCATTCTTACCGTATATACATAATACTTACTGGATATGAGAAGATGAATACCGGTTTTAAAATAAAACACTGAAGTTACCGTATTTGCATCATGCTTACCGTATTTGCAATTTTCTCACCGTATATGCATGAAGCTCACCGAATTTACCAGAGACAAAGAATACTCTGTTTTTCCAGAACATACTGGATTCACACTTTTTCAACATATAAATGGAAAAATGAATAGAAAAAGGAAACCGTTTTCTTTCCAACCCAGTAATGAAAAATTAAAACCTCAACATAGAAAAATCAAATAGTAAACTAAAACTCGCATTTTTTTTTTGAAGTTGAGGATGATCCATAATACCAACGTGCCTATCTAATACATAAGAAATCGACATCTTCCCACAAAAAGAATGTAAAAAAAAAAAAAGAATGTAAAAAAAAATGAAGAATACAAAAAAAATGGATTCAACTCCGCATCTAAGTGCGGAGCAACTCCGCACTTGTTCCGTGAAAAAAAGAAATGAAAAAAAAAGTGCGGGGTCGGATAGAAAAAAATTGTTTGATCCTAACATTACAATTAGTTCATGAAGCAGATGATTTGGTGACTTTTATATGTTACTTTACATCATGGAAAATTCTAATATGCGAAATTAAGGTTATGAGTAATTTTTAATATTGATAGACGTGTCATTGACAAAAATGACAATTGTGAACTAAAAAATTAATGTCACAGGCCTAAATAATCTTCCCAAGTTCAGCACTTGGCAACATTGGGAATCAGACTACAATTCCCGATATTGATCGCAAGCCACTACCTCAAATCTGTCGCCCAGTTATCAAGTGAACTTGGTGTTTATTATTATGTAAATCTTCCCTTTTTAGCAATACTAAACATGTAATTGGTCAATTGGTTCAACACAAATATCCACATCACTGTAGTACTACAAAAATTTACCAGTGTTATTTTACAATATAAATGTGGTCTTTTACCAGTTCATTCACAGTTTGGAAATTCACTTCAAACTTGCCTAATTCGGTTCAGTTACACAAAGCTCTCAATTAAGTCAATTAGATTTTACTTGTTTTAATTTTGTCATTTTTGTATTGCATAATTTTAGTACAGCTCATCCAAATATTTGACTTTTAAATGTGAAAAAAATGCTATATTATGCATTCAATATTTAGGAAGAACCTACCAAAAAAGGAGGGAAATATAGATTTTTTGGAACGCTAACATTACCTTCGAAATCACATTGCCCGTGCATTGCACGGGTAATAGACTAGTTATAGATAAAAGAAGAAGACTTTGAGCATCACAAATGACCACAAGGCCCCCCCCCCCCCAAGATGCGTCCATCAGAGGACGTAAATGAAACAAGTTCAAGAAGGGAGAAGCATCACGCTTCAATAATGAGAGCAGATAATCATCCCAATGTAATAAGGGAAAATGCAGCAAGTCAAAGCCCCACTCAAGGCAGAGCTCCTCAAGGAACTACCACATCAAGAGCTTTAAGAGCACACGGAGATGGTGAAGTCCAAAAGGCAATTATGTTTTCATTTTTCTCGCTACCATGGCACCTTAATTATAAAATGACAGTTTTTTCTTTCCCAAGATTAGATTTTTCTTGTTAGTATCAAAAAGTACTTTCTAGAAAAAGAACCAACCAAATCAGCAACATCAGCAAATTCATGAGCAGGAGAAAGGTGGCTTAAGCAAGCAGGTGGAGCTCTATGGATTGGGATCTTAAAACACTGCATTCGAGGAGGGAAAACCAAGTCATCACTAGTTCTACTAATACATGCTTAATGTTTCTGAATTTTGTCGGTTGATTCCATTGCCTTCGCTGTGCTGTTCTCCATCTAGAATTTTGGAATAGGGATATGAAAATGTGATTAGTTTGTGATTAAGAAGCAGAGGGTGTTACTTTTAAAGTTAGCGAGTTGTTGAGACTTCATTTGGAAAACATATATATAAATGATTTACAAATATAAGACAATGTTAAATATTGATTTAAATTTCTAGTGCACATACATGATGATTAATGGGGTGTCTACATTGATTTGTCAATTTATAGAGAATGTTCTTGTTTTTCGTTAAAAAAAAAAAAACACCCACCTTGCACATGGAACAAACCACACTTGCTGTAACTTGCAAATACGCGCATGTGCTATTCATAGTATTTGTGTGTATATATTCAAACAAAGTCATGTAATAGATTGGCAAATTATTTAATGTTCGAGGTAAATTATATTCTATTTCGAATAAATAATGCATAAAGTACTAAAAATCCTCAACTTTTTACTTTTTTCGTTAATTTCTTTCAAGATCAGGTGAAGAAGGGTCATGTGTCATGTACTGAAAAATAATCAAAATTTTAAGAATGAAAACTAAAGCTCGTTGTTTAGAACAAGATGATCTCTAAATCATTTATGGCTGCTATATGTTACTTTTAGCTCCACATGGGTTGCATACTGAAATGAAAAATAGAAGTATTTAAGCAAAAACGTATTCGACAAATTGAAACACAGTTTAGTTTGTTTATTATTGTATATTTTTTGTGTACAAGGGAAGGAAGAAAAAAAAGACTCGGAACAACATGATTAAGTGGTCAACAACGTTGTTGTTACTTTCACTAATGAACAACTAAGGTAAGGCATACATTTATTTATTTAACAGGTTCTTTTGCATTTTTGTTTTTTTTCAATTAATTAATGTTATTATTTGATAATTATAGTTGGACGAAGAAGCCTTCGAGCATCACAAATGTCCACAAGGCCCCCCAAGAAGTGTCCAACAGAAGACGTAAATGAAACAAGTTCAAGGAGGGAGAAGCATCATGCTTTGATAATGATAGAGATAATCATCCCAATGTAATAAGGGAAAATGCATCGACTAGTGGCGAATCTGGGATCTAACTTCAGCAAGGCCGGCGAACCTTCACTGTTGATTGATGACCGTCGACAATCAACGATCATAATAGCGAAATCATTTATTAAATTGTAATTAAATAATATTAAATATTCAATATATAAGTGCTCGACTAGTAACAATAGGCTGTACTAGATGCACCACTAGAACTAGAAGAACTAGGTACAGACTTTCGTTTCGATTAAGAAAAATCGTTCCATAATCTGCAAAATGCCCCAATTTATTTTTCAATTAGAATTGATTAAAAACAGTTTTTTTTTCACTTAACCTAATTTCCTAAACATAAATTCTCAAATCACAAATCAAAATTCATAAATGATAAATTATAACTCATTAATATAAATCAAATCACAATTCTCGTTTGAATGCGAAATTGCCAATTAACTCATTAAACATATATAATGAGTCATAAGTCATAAATAATAGGGAAAATTGCAGACACGGTCCCAAACCTTTTCGTTTTTTTTGCAGACTTTACCTCAACCTTCACTTTGTATCACCACAGGTCTCAAACCTTTGAGAAATTCACACCGGAGGTCAATCTGGACAAAAACCGTCCAATTCACCATTAGTCAACTTGGAAAATTAAAAAATGAGATATTTTGACCATTTTAAGGAGGGGCATTTCCGTTCACACAGTAATTTCCCTTTAAAAACAATAAATAAAATAAAAAACCCCCACCCACCCACCCACCCCACTCTCACCCTTCCCCAACACCAAAATCATGCTGCCCACCGCCGCTATGGCCATCTCAAACGCCACCACCATGGCCACCATCTCAAACAACAATTTTCACAATTTTGATCCCCAAGAACCCTAAAAGGCACGAGACTCTCACTCCACTGAGAAGTATCCAAATGACAAACAGCAATAGCTTCACTTTTATCCCCATTTTTGCCATCCAAAGAAACCCTAAAAACCCTGCTTATGCTCTCTTTATAATGGCAGTGGAATACTGTATATGGGTATGACATTTTGCGTGCTGAAATTTCTTGGATTTTCATTGAAGTGTATTTCTGTAGGAGGGTTTTGGAATCTGTAAGGTGGGTTGTGGATAAAACTTGGAGTTGAGATTCAAACCTAAGATTTATTTGTATAAAATCAAGCATTGATTCTAAGGATGTACCACAGAATTTGGTTTCTCCTTTAATGGGTTCTGTTTCACATTCTCTTAGTGTGTTCTCCATAGCTTTGCCTTGAGGAAAATCTTGAGAAAAATAGAAATATTCAAGAAGATTTGGAAGTTTTGTAATGCAAAGAGAATTGAATCAGCTTTTTGTTTTGAGAGTAAATGGGGAGAGGAATTGGGTTTTCTTCTTGGGAAATGATTGGACATTGTATTCCCTTACGTTAAATCATCCAACAAGAAGAACACAATTACTGAAGGATCCATGTGTGATGAAGCAAATTGAGTAGGAATATGTGTATAAACATCTCTTCATGAACATCATCTCCTTGCTCATCCATGCTTCGGAGCTGTAAAACATTCATTCCCTGCAATTAGAAGAAAATTGTTAGGTCAATGGTATTGAAAATTGTTGTTTGAGATGGTGGCCATGGTGGTGGTGTTTGTAGTGGCCACAGTGGCAAAGGGCGGCATGATTTTGGTGTTGGGAAAGGGTGGGAGTGGGGTGAGTGGGTGGAGGGTGGGGTGTTTGAAGAAGATTTTTTTTTTCTTTATTGTTTTAAAGGGAAATTACTGTATGGACTACAATGCCCCTCTTTAAAAGGGTCAAAATATTTTATTTTTTAATTTTCCAGATTGACTAACGGTGATTTGGACTGTTTCTATCCAGATGGACATCCGATGCGAATTTCTCAAAAGTTTATGACCTGTGGTAGCACAAAGTGAATGTTAAGATAAAGTCTGCAATAAATGAAAATGTTTGGGATTGCGGCTGCAATTTTCCCTAAATAATAATTAAAACCAATAAAAAAAATAGAGAATAACAAAGGAGTGAAGGAGAAAGACGCTCACTAGTCTCTGCGCTCACAGGAGGTTCGACCTTCCGGAGTCTATCGGCAGCGCCTCGTTGCTAGCAACATCAGGAGTAAGAGGTAGGGCTGTTAATGGATTGGATTTTGATCCGAATCCGATGAAATTAATAGGAGATGGATTTAGGGTCTCAGTCCGATAATCCGATCGAGATCCGAATCAGATAATCCGTTAATTAAATGGATCAAATATGTATATAGGTCAATCCGATTAGATAACAATCCGATCAGATTTGTTATAAATAATTGAGTCGATAAAATCTTTTTATAACATATTATTTGTCACTAAAATAAATAAATGAGAAAATAAATAAATTTAGAATAAAAAATAATCAAATTCAAACATAAAAAAGGTTAAAAACTTTATAATTGCTAAACTTGTTTAAGAAATGAAAAATTAAAAAAAAAATTGATTTTAACCAATGTTTTTCTAATTTTAGTTTACTAATTTAAAGTAAATAAATATCTATATTTTTCTTAATTAAATTTATTATTGTAATTAATTTTACAATTTCAAAAAATAATAATTAATATGTAACAAATAATTTGATTTGTTAATAGAAATAATAAAATAAAATATTTATATTTAGAATTGAAATTCAATTTTAACTTATCCTACATCAAATGTCAATAGAAAACTAGAAGATGGTCTGTTTTAAAAGGGAATGTCATGATGGTAGAAGTCATTATTGGACTTGATAGGAGAAATAGGTGGGCCTCAAGTTAGTTTAAAATTTTTTTCCCTAATTTTTATTAATTTCAGATCGTATTATCGGATCGGATATCCGATAACATTGCAAATCGGATATGGATTTAGCAATTAAATATCCGTTGGATTATCGGATCGGATAAATTTTCTTATCGGATCGAATCGGATATAGGCAGATCCGATCCATATCCGATCAATTTACAGCCCTAGAAGGAGGTGGAGGCGTCAGGCGTGGAACTAAAGCTTGGAGGAGGGTTTGCTACGTAACGTTCTGCTTCAGAGCTTTAGTCTTCAATTTCAAATCCATTTGGTTTGGATTACTGGGTATATCATGGATTGGGCTAGTTTTTTTTTTTAAACAAGGCCCACGGCCAAGTGGAATGCGCCCAAATAAAATGGCAAAACTAAAAAAAGAAAAAAAAAAAAAACTCTAAAATCGGCTTCTCACCTTCGCCTTCTTCATTTCTTCCACTGTTCCGGCGAAACCTAGCATGGGCGATCGCACCCTCTCGCCGGGTGCTGACTCCGTCCCTAGCAGCGAGTCAAAGCCCCACTCAAGGTAGAGCTCCTTAAAGAACTGCCAGACCAAGAGCTCTAAGAGCATATGGAGATGGTGAAGTCCAAAAAGCAATCATGTTTTCGTTTTTCTCGTTACTTTGGCACTTTAATTATAAGATGAAATTTTTTTTTTCTTTCGCAAGGTTAGAGTTTTCTTGTTAGTATCAAAAAAGTAATTTCTGGAAAAAAGAAACCACCAAATCAGCAACATCAGCAAATTCATGAGCAGTAGAAAGGTGGCTTAAGCAAGCAGGTGGAGCTCTATGGATTGGGATCTTAAAGCACTACATTCGAGGAGGAGAAACCGAGTCATCACTAGTGCTACTATTACATGCTTAATGTTTCTGCATTTTGTCGGTTGTTTCCATTGCCTTCTCTGTGCTATTCTCCATCTAGAATATTGGAATAGGGATTTTAAAATGTGATTAGTTTCTGATTAAGAAGCAGAGGAGTTTTACTTTTAAAATTGGCAAGTTGTTGAGCCTTCATTTGGAAAACATATATATAAATGATTTATAAATATAAGAAAAGGTTAAATATTGATTTCAATTTCTAGTGCACATACATGATGGTTAATGGAGTGTATATATTGATTTATCGATTTTCTAGAGAATCTTCTTGTTTTTTGTTAAAAAAAAAAAAAGCACCCACCTTGCACATGGGATGGAACAAACCATGCTTACCATAACTTGCAAATATGTGCATGTGAGATACATAGTGTTTGTGTTTATATATTCAAACGAAGTCACGTGATATATTGGCAAATTTTTTAATGTTCGTGGTAAAACAAAAATCTTTTATTTCGAAGAAATAATACATAAAGTACTAAAGATCCTCTACTTCTTACTTTTTTGGCCACTTCTTTCAAATCACATGAAGAAAATCATATGTCATGTACTGAAAAATAAAAAAAATAAAAACTTTAAAGAATGAAAATTAAATATAGTTATTTAGAACAAAATAATCTGTATATCATTTATGGATACTATATGTTACTTTTGGCTTACTATTAGTTCCATGTGGCTTGCATACTAAAACGAAAAATGGAAGTAATTAAACAAAAACATATTCTATAAATTGAAACGCACTTTAGTTTGTCAGTAATTGTATATTTTCTGTGTACAAAGGAAGAAATAAAAATAGACTCAGAACAACATGATTATGTGGTCAACAACGTTGTTGTTTGTTTCACTAATAAACATCTAAGGTAAGGCATACATTTATTTATTTAACTGGTTCTATTGCATTTTTTTTTCCAATTACATAATGTTATTGTTTGCATAATTATAGACGAAAGAAGAAGACTTCGAGCCTCACAAATGTCCACAACGCCCCCTAAGAAGCGTCCATCAGAAGACGTAAATGAAACAAGTTCGAAGAGGGAGAAGCAATGAGAGCAGATATTCATCCCAATGTTAAAGGGGAAAATGCAACAAGTCAAAGCCCCACTCAAGGTAGAGCTCCTCAAAGAACTACCACACCAGAGATCTAAGAGAACAAGGAGATGGTGAAGTAAAAGAAGCAATTGTGTTTACGTTTTTTTCATTACCTTGCACTTTAATTGTAAATGGAAAGAGCTTTCTTTTGCAAGATCAGATTTTTCGTATTTTATCGAAAAGAAATTTGTAGAGAAAGAAACCACTAAAAAAAACATCATCAAATTTATGAGGATAAAGGGGCTTAAACAAGCGGTGGAGCTCTATGGATTGAGATGTTAAAGCACTACATTCGAAGACGGAAAACCAAGTCATCACTAGTTCTATTATTATATGCTTAATTTTCTGCGTTTTGTCAGTTGATTCCATTGCCTTCCCTGTGCTAATCTCCATCTTGAATTTTGGAAAAGGGATTTGAAAATGTGATTAGTTTCTGATTAAGAAGCAGATGGGTTTTACTTCTAAAACTCGGCGAGTTGTCAAGCCTTTGTTTGGAAAACATATATATAAATGATTAATAATTTAAGTCAAAGTTAAAAATTGATTTGAATTTCTAGTGCACATACATGATGATTGATGTAGTGTATATATTGATTTATCAATTTATAGAGAATGTTCTAGATTTTTGTAAAAGAAAGCACCCACCTCACACGTGGAACACACTATGTCTGCACGTAACATTCAAATACTTGCATGTGCGATGCATAGTACTTGTGTTTATATATTCTAACAAAGCAACATAATATATTGTTAATTTATATAATTTTTGAGGTAGAACGAATTTTTTTATTTCAAATAAATAATATATAAAATACTGAACGACCCTCCTCTTCTTAAATTCTCCCTCACTTCTTTCAGGTTTCATGAAGCGAAAAAAAAGAGTATAACATTGAAAATTACAGCAAGTTATTTAGGACAAAATAAATCTGTATATCAGCTATGGCTGCTATATGTTCTTTTTAGCTAGACTATTAGTTCCGCATGGCTTGCCTACTGAAACGAAAAATGAAGCAAGTAAACTAAAACATATTCTAATTTAGATTGTTTATTACTAAATATTTTCTGCATACAAAGAAAGAAAGCAAAAAAGAGTCGGAACAACATGATTACGTGGTAAACAAAGTTGTTGTTGTTAGGTAATTGCCTTAAAAGTCAACGTTGGAGGACTTCTACTGCAAATAATATCAGGTAATTAGTCATCCTATAAATAGTTGAGGTAGTCAATTATTTTAGGGTGTGGCCGTGTGACTTGAGAGAAGAATTACAAAGAAATAGACGGCAGATTCTAAGAAAAGAGGCGCCGGTTGCCTGCTGCTGGTTTCTTATATATTATATACATGTGACTGCATGGTGTGTGAGAAAGGCAGGAACAAAGGCAGAAAAGTCAAGAATTGTGGGCAGCCTTGGGAGTTATATATATATATATATATATATATACACACACATCTACACGCACAGTGAATAGAAGGTCAAAAATGGCGGCTTCATTGTGAGGTGTTTTTGACAGTTCTGGCTGCATACATATATATATATATTAAAAGGCGTAGTTGCTGGAGAGTCTATTGTTCTTTGTAATACTTTGGGATTAAATTGGTGAGTGAAAAATTCTATATGATTGTAACAATTTTTCATATAGTGAAAAAGCTTTGACGGTCCATTTAAATTTGTGCGTTGTATTCTTTATTTTTCTTATTTGCTAATATTCTCCTGAATAACAAAAGATCCCGCGGATTAATTGAAATAAAGGAAATTGGTGAAATTTCCCAACAGTTGTTACTTTCACTAATGAACAATCAAGGTAAGGCATACAGTTATTTATTTATTTAACTGGTTCGCATGGATTTTTGTTTTTTTTTTTTCACATATATAATTTCATTACGTGCATAATTATTGATGAAAGAAGAAGATACAGAGCATCAAAATTGTCAACAAGGCCTCCTAAGAAGCGTCCATGAGAAGACGTAAATGAAACAGGTTCAAAGGGGGGAGATGTCATGCTTTAATAATGAGAGTAGATAATCATCCCAAGGAAAATGAAGTGAGTTGAAGATCCACTCAAGGTAGAGCTTCTCAGAGAACTACCAAACCAAGAGCTCTAAGAGAATAAGGAGATGGTGAAGTCCAAGAAGCGATAATGTTTACATTTTTCTCATTACATTGTAATTTAATTATAAATGGGCAGTTCTTTATTTTGGAAGATTAGGGTTTTCTTATTAGTAGAAAAAAGTACTTTGTAGAAAAAAAAACCACCAAATCAGCAACATCAGCAAATTTATGAGAAGGAGCATGGAATTATGTGTTGCTTTGAACATGCTTGTAAGTCTTGGGAATAGAGATTTGGTCGAAAACCTTAAACCAATCTTGGTGTGAAATCTTGATGAAGATTAAGTCATGAATGGTGATAATTTGAACCAGGCTAAAATTGATGATTTGAGAATCGAATTACATTTGGAAAACTAGTGAAAATAGGAAAATGACTTGCATCCATTATAATTTAAACAAGATTCTAGAATTGATATATGTTGAAGATGTACTATTGAACCACCTAGGATGAGAACTTGCATCCTTTGTAGTTTCCTATTTGGATTCAACAAATTCTGAATTCATTGAAATGAAAAATAAAGAAAGCATAAGACCGCAAATTAAAGAAAGATATAAATGTAAAGAAAGCAAAATTTATAAAAATTATTGACACCATCCAAGGACGGCTGAGTATTGCTAAAGCCAGTCTAAATGTAAAATGTTCCTTGATATGTGCGAAGGGAGAGAAAGTGGGTAAGAGCAAGCAGGTGGAGCTCTAGGGATTGGAATCTTAAATCACTTCATTCGACGAGGGATCCAGCATGTGCACCAGCAGCTTCCACTCAGCCTCCACTTCAGTGTACTCCTTGCAACCGTAGGCTTCTAGTATCTTCTCAATTCTGTTGGTTGATTGCAAAATATAATTTCAATATCCCCCCTCAAGATGGAGAGTAAATGCTTTCTACTCCCATCTTGGATAAATGTGAGTAGAGAATATTAGAACCAAGAGGTTTTGTAAAAATATCAGCGAGCTGCCAACCTATTCGAACGTGTCTAGTAATTACACTTCCTTCTTGTATTTTCTCATGCACAAGGTGGAAATCTAATTCAATGTGCTTCATCCTTTCATGAAACACAGGATTAGCCGCTATATGTAACGCCGCTTGATTATCACAAAACAATTCAGCTGGATGGGAATGTGATATCTGCAAATCATCAAGAATAGACTTAAGCCATGTTATCTAGCAACAAACATCAGCCATTGCTCTGTATTTCGCTTCTGCTGAAGACCTGGATATGGTGTTCTGTTTCTTTGATCTCCAAGGCACCAATGATGGACGAATAAATACACAATACCCGGTTATTGATCTCCGAGAGTCTGGCCATGCTCCCCAATCAGAATCACTGTAGGCTTTAATTTGCAAATCAGAGGATAAAGAGAATAACAATCCCTGGCCTGGTGACTGCTTGATATACCTTAGCACCTTATGTGCTGCATTTAGATGTGATATTCTAGGTGTTTGCATATACTGACTCAACAGGTGAACCGAATAGGAGATATCAGGCCTAGTAATTGTTAAGTAAAGTAATCTCCCTATCAACCTTCTGTACATTGCAGGATCTGGAAGGATTTCCCCTTCATCCCTTGACAATTTTATATTTTGATCAAGTGGTATCTTAGTTGGAATAGCTCCAACGGTACCTGAATCTGCCAGAATATCCAATGTGTATTTCCTTTGACAAATATGAATTCCCTTCCTTGATCGAGCCACTTCTATTCCAAGAAAATACCTTAAGTTTCCCAGGTCTTTAACTTTGAATTTATCATCAAGTGAGGTCTTAAGTGAATCAATAACCTTCACATTATCTCCAGCAATTATTATGTCATCCATGTATATTAGAACGGCTGTGAATGAGTCACTAGTGCTTCTTGTGAACAAACTATGATCAGCTTTTGATTGATTAAAACCTTGGCTAATGATGAAGATAGACAACTTAGAATACCATTGTCTAGATGCTTGCTTTAAACCATACAAACTCTTATTAAGTTTGCAAACTTTTGAGGTTCCATCAACACAATAACCAGGGGGAACCTGCATATAAACTTCCTCCTCCAAGTCTCCATGTAAAAAGGCGTTATTCATATCAAATTGATGCAAGTACCAACCTTTCATTGCTGCTACTACAAGTAGCATTCTTACCGTTACTAATTTTGCTACTGGTGAGAAGGTCTCGTGATAATCAATCCCTTCCAATTGCGTGTATCCCTTTGCCACTAGCCGTGCTTTGTATCTTTCAACTGTTCCATCAGCATTGAACTTCACTTTATAGACCCATCCAGACCCTATAGGTTCTTTTCCAGGCGGCAGATTCATCACAGTCCATGTCTGATTTAATTCAAGAGCATCTATTTCAGTTTGCATTGTTTTACACCATTCAGGATGCTTGGCAGCTTCTTGGTATGTAACAGGTTCTGGTTGTGTTATCATGGATGCAAGGAAGGTTTTGTGTTTATCTGATATTCTATGATATGAAAGAGTTGAAGATAATGGATAGGGACTACCTGATATTGCAGCACCTTTCTGTTTGCAGGACTCTAGAGAATGGATGAGTGAGGAAGCTTGTTGACAAATAAAATCCTGAAGGTAAGCTGGAGCTTTCCTGTTTCTATCAGATCTTCGAGGTATATGTGAATTTATTGGGAGATTGAGTGATGTTTCTGCTTCATCAGAAGGCTGATTATTTTCAAAAAGAGGTACATTTTGACTGGAGTTTTGTGTTGGCTCAACTTGTGATTGGAGTTTGGAATTAATAGAAAAATCTAAATCAACCTGACCTGGTTGACGAAAAACCAAGTCTGCAGGATTTGGAAATTTGTGAGAAATAGTTGACAGATCATTATCAGTCCTGGCACTTGATGTTTTGTAAGGAAATATGTCTTCATGGAATACCACATCTCTTGATAGAAAGATCTTGTTGGTTTCCAAATCAAGTAACTTGTAACCTTTAGTACCAAATGGGTATCCTAAGAATACACATTTCCTTGCCCTTGGATCAAATTTGTGTCTGTTGTGTGCAAGTGTGGCAGCAAAAACAAGACAACCAAAAACTCTAAGGTTGGAATAACAAGGTTTAGTCTTAAAAAGAGCCTCAAATGGCGTTTTATTGTTAAGGATAGGGGTAGGTGTTCTGTTTATAAAGTAGACTGTAGTTAGGACACATTCACCCCAATATAACATAGGCAGCCCTCTTTGAAATTTCAATGCTCTAGCCACATTCAAGATGTGTTGGTATTTCCTTTCAACAATTGCATTTTGTTGGGGAGTTTCCGCACATGTAGTTTGATGTATGATGCATTTTTCAGAATAAAATTGTTTTAAATTGAACTCCCCTCCATTATCAGTTATGATGATCTTAACTTTAGATTGAAATTGAGTTTCAATCATGGCACAAAAGCTTTGTAAAATAACAGACACATCAGACTTTAATTTTAACAAATAAATCCAAGTGCATCGTCTATGATCATCAACAATAGTAAGGAAATATTTCGATCCATCATAAGCAACATCAGTACAAGGCCCCCACAAATCATAGTGAATTAAATCGAAAATGCTTTCTGATCTGTGATGACTGATTTAGAAAGGTAATCTATGCAATTTAGCTAAGGGACAGATGGAACATGGTGCATTCTTGGTCTTAAGTTTGTGGTGTAGATTGGTCAGATGTAGTCTTGAATCTGAAGGGTGTCTTAATCTGAAATGCCACAGATCGAAATCATCTTGATTGAAAGCAGTAGAAGTGGATAGAGTAGTTTTATTAACTAACTTAGGTAAATCCTGAACTAATCTAGTAGAGGAGACCTCCTTTTGCACCAAGTGATACAAGCCTTGCCTCACTTCACCCAGACCAATCGTCCTCCAAGCTAAAAGGTCCTGCATATAACATAAATCAGAAGAGAATATGAGGCAACAATTAGATGTTTGGGCAAGTTTTCTGGCTGATATCAAATTAAAGGAAAAAGATGGAACGCACAGTACATCATGAAGTATCAGATTATTTGTGACCTTAACATCTCCTATATGAGTGGTTAATGCTACTTCACCATTAGGGAGAGTGAGAGATTGAATAACTTTAGTTTTAACTTTGGTGAAAAATGAAAATGAGCAAACCATATGGTCTGTTGCTCCTATGTCAATGACCTAGGGTGCAACAGATCCATCCTTACTCTTTGTATTGTAGGCAGATAAGGACATGTGACTACCAGAAATTTTTGACGTGTCTACTTGTTTGGAAGAAAGTGCACGAAGTTCATTGGTTGTTGGTTTAAGTAAAGCCATCAACTGAGCATATTGCTCTTGAGTTAAACCGACTTGATTTCTGTCATTAGTCTGCTCCTGTGCTGGTTCCATGGAGGGTGAATCATTATCTGTGAAGGTGATATTGGCTTGTGTCCTTCCATAGGGCTTATGACTTGGTGGATATCCATGAATTTTGAAACAATTGTTGATAGTATGGCCTGGCATCGTGCAATGTGTGCATCTAGATTTATCCCTATTTGCCTTAAGTCACCTCTCCAATGAATGACCTGCCATCCTACAAAAGGTGCAATAGTACCTCCTTTGGATCCCAGGACTTCTCCTTTCTGCTTTCCTTAAATAATTTTTTGATAACAATGCCATTCCTCCAGCTGCTGGTTCATCAATGGAGATATCCCTTCTCTTTTCTTCTTGTTAGATTGTCGAATACGCTTCATTCAGTTTGGGAAAAGGCTTTATCAACAGAATTTGAGCCTTGAGACCTTTGTAGGAATCATTGAGTCCCATGAGAAACTTCATAACCCAGTCTTTTTCTTGATTACTGATTACTGTCCTCAGTCCTCCACATGTGCAGTTAGGAATACACTCGTAATTCATCAGTTCATCAAGCAATGTTTTCAGCTTTGAAAAATAAGTGCTTACAGTGTCTTGCCCTTGCATCAGTGATGCAATCCCCTGCTTTACTTCAAAAATTCTGGGTGCATTTTGCTGAGCCAATCGTTGTTCTAGCTCCAACCACAGCTGCTACGCCGTCTCTGCATAGAGGGTGCTTGCTTTGATGTCCATTGTCATCGTGTTTTGAAGCCAGGTGATGACTATATCATTACAACGAAGCCAATGCTCTATCAATGGACTGTCAACATCAGTAGGCTCACAAATGCTCCCATCAATGAACCCCAATTTGTTCTTAATTCTAAGTGCCCTTCTCATGGACCTTGCCCAAGAATGATAGTTAGTAGAATCAAGCAATTGAATAACCAGTAGTGCTCCAGAATTTTCATTAACTCCTATGAAATATGGACTATTAGGTAGAAAAGGATCCTGTGCATTTGGATTTAGATTTGAGCTTGAGTTTTGAAATGGAGTTTGATTTTGATTTTGATTTATATTGGAACTAACGTTTTTTTCTTCATTTTCAGCCATCCTTGCTCTGATACTAAATAAGAAATATCAGATAAAATCAGTGATGAGGGAAAACTGAACTGAAGGAGAAGAATGGAATACGAATTGGAATTAATTCTGTAATTCTCATTAAAAGGATAGTGAGTACAACCAAATATATATATACAATGCAATGTAACAAACCTATACAGCTGTCAAAATTCTATTGCACACTAATCATTACACTGAATAACAAAATTGGAATCTATTTTAACTTCCAGCATGTGCACCAGTAGCTTCCACTCAACCTCTACTTCAGTGTACTCCTTACAACCGTAGGCTTCTAGTATCTTCTCAATTCTGTTGGTTGATTGCAAAATATAATTTCAATAAACCAAGCCATTGCTAGTTCTAATGTTGCATACTTCATGGTTCTACATTTTTTTGGTCGATTCCATTACCTTTCCTCTGCTATCCTCTATCAGATCCCTCACTCTCTCTATATATAGAATTTGGGAAAACGGATACGACAATGTGATTAGTTTTTGTTAGGTATTTAACATAATTGTCTATTCTGTAAACAAAAAGGACTAGAGTTAATATGTTGTAAAAGTCAAGGAGTAGTGTGCAATTAGTGAAGGTTATGATATTTTGGGTATAGGATTCGAGAATGGGAAAGAAGGAAAAACGGCGCGGAATTTTGCTAGCTTTTCGCCAAGGTTTGGCTCAAGCGTCAGAAACAAAAACTTCATCGCTTGACTGTCGGCTCATGTTCGTGAAATTCCGCAAGTGTACGGATCGTGACAAGTAATAAAGTGGATTTATCAAGTCCGAATATCGTCCCACAGATACTAGTATTTACTATAAAGTTTTAAACTAATCTAGCTTCAATTTAAATTAAAATGGTAACTAATGATCAAATCAAGTTTTGTTTTCTACGTGAAATTCTAGTAAATAAAATAACAAACAATTAATTAAAATAACAAATTCAAATTAAAACTGGAGAAAAGATTATGTGAGGAGGTAGTTAGGATTTCCGATTTCATTTAAGTTATTTATCATACATTTAATTTCAAATTATTCAGCCATTTTTCATATGTGCCAACGATCGAATTAACCTATTGTATTTAGTGATCTCTCTCAAACAACACTAATTCTATTCATATGCCCAAACTTATTATATCTCTATGTAAATTCACACACATAAGAACGCATTAATAAATAGGAATTCAACAAAGATTGCATAGCTTATAATTATCTCTCGACCTCTTATAATGTCTATGTCAATTATTGCACGAGCTAGAATTATACATCACCTCTCGATCTTAGTATTATCCCTAAATCAATTAATTGTTGCGCATACAATTAAAGCATTAAACACATAATAATTAATTAACAAGTATTAAAATTGCGTGAAGATCTTGAAATTAAACATATAATAAAAACCTAAATTCCATCATCAATCCCAACATAAAAATATTTAACCAGTCATAATGTTGAATTTAAACATGAAAAAGTGGAAAGACATCATCAAGAATTGACGAAACGTGAAACTTTCTGGCTAAAATTGAATCTGCCTCCTTTTCTTATTTTCCAATCCACTGTGCATGAATATATATATATATATATATATATATATATATATATATATATATATATATATTTATATTTATATTTAAATCAAAATCTGCCAAACATTCCTCCCAGTCCCAAAATAGCTGCCACTTCTGCGTGAGTATATATAATACGGTAATCAAATTCTCCAATTCAAGCAACTTTCTTGTGCGTGTGTTTTTTCAACAAACGACCTTTTTTTTACCTACTTAATAACTGCCGTCTGTCCCTTTTTTTTGTTTTCTTTTTCTCCGGCTCTCCCTCTATGCGTGTATATGTGTGTGTATATATATAAAACAACAATCCTTTTGTCCATAGGATACCAAAAGAAAAAGAAATTCAATTCCCCTTTGACTCCTTCGGCAGTCATCCCTTTTAATCAATCCAACAATACTTCAAAGCCAATTGAATTTGATTCCAAGTGCAATTCCAATTTGAAGCCAATTAATGCTATATTTTTCTTTTAATCCCCGTACTTTAAATCTTGCCATTTTTCCGTTATTTTGCACTCGTTTCGTCAGTTCTTCAATAAACATAGAGTTTTACCTACACAATACAATTTAACATAGATTAGGTAGAATTTTATTCAAAACACAATAAAATATCATGATTTAGGACCTCAAATAAGTGTAAAAATTACACTTATCACACCTCCAAACTTGACTTTTTGTTTGTCCTCAAACAAAACTAACACTTAACAAACACACACAGAGGCCATACTAATTACCTAATTGGTGGCTAATCAATCAAACAATGTATGAAGATTTAGCTAGCTAACCTGGCTTTTTATCTCAGAATTGAAATCATAATATTAAATCTAATCACAGCTTCAAAATCACAATACAAAAATTAAAATCTAATTTTTCAATGTAAAATCGATGTGTGTGTGAAAAATTAAGCATCGCATTATGAATTTATAAGTTGTTTTAATTCCCGACCCTCATGGTCGAATATACTCTTGCATCACTCGTAAGATTCACACATCCAAAACTTATTCTTTTCGCTAGTTTCAAATGTGTGAACTAATGTTGACTTTTATACTATCCTCACATCTTTAGTTTAGGTAAATCACACTAATTGCTAGTCAATATGTCAATAAACAAGGATTCTCCATAATTTGATTACTTCAATATTTAGGATTTAACTAGGCTAATAATCCCTTATCAACAGTCCAATTTTCTCAAATAGGTGTTTGAGACATAATCAAGGCATTTGGTGCATCTTCTGTTTCATACACTGGTTTTTTTTCTGATTTTCTATAATTTTTATTTTTATTTTTTGAATTTTTTTTCTTTATTGAGACATTCTTACCCTTAAACTTTATAAATGACCCATGTAACAAGCTTTCGGCCGATGACTTCCAAGACCATAGAGCACCAGGTTTTTAAAGACTCTTACAGGCTTAATTGCTCGAGTCATAAAGGCTACGAAGAGAAATTTTCAAATAAAATAATTTTTTTTCCTTTGGTTAGTGCAATGTCCCTCATTAAACACAAATTTAAGAAAAATGACATCTAACTTAAGATTCTCACCAAATTTCATTCTATTGACCTTGAAAATCCACACAAATTTTTTTTCACACATGAAATCCTTATTTATCTCAATATCTTCCCACAACAGTGAGATCCCCCAAACTTTTCTAAGTTTGGTCAAAAGATGTAAAATTTTGTGGTTTTGGGTTTAGCATCTATGGTCTACTATTTCAACATGTCCAATTATGAATTCAACTCATTTTTACACAATACTTAACTTAATTCATGTGCTCAATATATATCAAATTTCATATGAGAAAGTAAAAATTAATCTAAGTATGCAACTTATTCACCGTTCATAGATCAATTCATGATTCAATACATTCATCATTGTCAACTAGGTCAACTAACTCACACAAGAACACAAAAAAAAAAAAAAAAAAATATATATATATATATATATTTTTTTTTTTCTTTTCTTTTTTTTTTTTTTAAATTTTCAAAATTTTTTAATTTTTTTCTTAAATTAAAGCATACAAACTAACTAAAAAAAAAAAAATTAAAACTCATGTTTTCCACCCCCAAACTTAAACTAGACATTGTCCTCAATGTCTTAAATCCTAAATCCTCATATAAAGGGGTGGGAAAGAAAGTGAAGAAAAGACTCCCCTGATATGGCGTGTAATTCAGCGGTTAGCATTCGTGTTACTTCCGTGGCTCATTGGTCAGAATTGGTTTAAATGTTCTACGATGTCATGTTCCTAACAACTCAAATAAAGTATTAAAATCAAATAATTGGAACAAGTGTTACTTAACTCTAACATCTATGAAACCAACAAAATGAAGACGGGTTAGGGATGATGAATCCTAAATAAATTTAAAATAAATTAGATATCCTTAAAAGTAAAAACAGAATAAATAAATAAATAAAATGCTTGGGTTGCCTCCCAAAAAGTGCTTCTTTAATGTCATTAGCTTGACTGCAGTGATGATTATTTTGGCTTATCTATTAGGATGGAGGATTTCTCTTTTGAGAATTCTCCTTCCAAATACCGCTTCAACCTTTGACCGTTAACTTTGAAATTACCCTTTTCTGGATGTTGTAGTTCAATTGTGCCATAAGGATATACTTTCACCATCGTAAACGGTCTAGTCCATCGAGATTTTAATTTCCTGGAAAGAACCTTAGTCGAGAATCATAGAGTAGGACTTTCTCTCCCACTCGAAATTCTTTTCCTTTAATGAATTTGTCATGCTATTGCTTTGTTCGTTCCTTGTAGATACGAGAATTTTCATAAGCATCATTCCTGAACTCGTCCATCTCATTGAGCTGTAGAAGTCTTTTTCCTCCAGCTTGTTGTATATCAAAGTTTAGTTTATTCACTGCCCAGTATGCTTTATGCTCCAACTCCACAGGTAAGTGACAAGCTTTTCCATACACCAATCGATAAGGGGACATTCCAATAGGTGTTTTAAATGCTGTTCTGTATGCCCAGAGAACGTCATCTAACTTCTTTGCCCAATCTTTTCTTGATACATTAACTGTCATTTCTAAGATTCGTTTGATCTCTCGGTTGGAGATTTCCACTTGACCACTTGTTTGTGGGTAATATGTTGTAGCAATGCGATACTTTACTCCATATTTCGATAAAATCGAATCTAACATCCTATTGCAAAAGTGTTTGCCGCCATCATTAATGAGTGCCCTTGGTGTTCCAAATCGACTGAAAATGTTTTTCTTCAAAAAATTTATGACTACCTGAGAATCATTGGTTGGTGTAGCAATTGCTTCAACCCACTTAGAGACATAATCTACCGCCACCAAGATGTATTGACATGAATATGATGATGGGAATGGACCCATGAAATCTATACCCCAAACATCAAAGAGCTCTACTTCAAGTATGGAGTTCAGAGGCATCTCATTTCTCCTAGAGATGTTTCCCGTTCTTTGACACCGATCACATGCCTTAAGTATGCTATGTGTATCTTTAAAAAGAGTTGGCCAATAAAAACCCGACTGGAGTACCTTAGTAGCTGTTTTCGTTCTCCCAAAATGCCCTCCATATGGTGTTGAGTGACATTGCCTTAAGATTTCAACCATTTCTGCTTCAGGTACACATCTTCTAATGATTTGATCAGGACCACGCCTGTATAGATATGGATCTTCCCAAAAGTAATATTTCAAATCTGAAAAGAATTTCTTCCTCTGTTGGTAGGCGGTGTCAGGAGGTAAAATGTTGCTAGCTAGGTAGTTGACTATATCTGCATACCAGTGGACCTCAAGTAGAGCGAGCAACTGTTCATCTGGAAAGAATTCATTGATTTGATCATCCCTTGCTGGTGTGATCTTCTCCAATCTAGATAGGTGATCTACCACTACATTATATGTTCCCTTCTTGTCCCGAATTTTCAAGTCAAACTCTTATAGAAGTAATACCCATCTGATAAGTCTAGGCTTAGCGTCTTTATTGGCTAGTAGATGCTTAAGGGCTGCATGATCAGTGTAAACTATGACTTTCGACCTAATAAGATGTGATTGAAATTTGTCAAATGCAAATACTACTGCCAGCAACTCTTTTTCAGTAGAGTTGATTTGAGCATCATTGAGGGTTCAACTGGTATAGTAGATCACGTAAAGTATCTTATTTATTCTCTGAACTAGTACTGCTCCAACTGCAAAGTCAGTTGCATCACACATGAGTTCGAAATGTAAATCCCCATCTAGTGCTACAATGATAGCTGTTGTTACCAACTTTTCCTTAAGCCTGTTAAATGCTGTCAAACACTCCTCAGTAAATTGAAATTTGACATCCTTCTCAAGCAGATTACATAATGGTTTAGTAATTTTTGAGAAATCCTTGATAAACCTTCTGTAAAATCCCGCATGACCTAGAAAACTTCTGATTCCCTTTACTGAAGTAGGCGGAGACAGTTTTTCAATTACCTGAATTTTTGCCCTGTCAACCTCAATACCTTTACCTGATACTCGATGACCTAATACAATACCCTCTTGAACCATGAAATGACACTTTTCCCAATCCAGCACAAGATTGTTTTCTTCACACCTTTGTAGAACTAATGCTAGATTCTTGAGACATGTGTCAAATGAAGACCCAAATACTGAGAAATCATCCATGAATACCTCAATAAATTTTTCAATCATCTCTAGAAAATTGCCATCATATACCTCTAAAATGTGGCAGGTGCATTACATAAACCAAATGGCATCCTTCTAAAACCAAATGTTCCATAGGGACATGTAAATGTTGTTTTTTCTTGATCTTCAGGAGCTATTGGGATCTGGTTGTATCCCAAGTATCCATCCAAAAAGCAACAATGAGAAGGTCCTGCTAGTCTTTCAAGCATCTGGTCGATGAATGGTAAAGGAAAGTGATCTTTTCTCATGGTAGTGTTTAACTTTCGATAATCAATACAGACCCTCCATCCCGTTACTATTCGGGTAGGTATGAGTTCGTTGCTCTCATTCTTCACCACTATGATGCCCCCTTTCTTTGGTACTACTTGCACTGGATTCACCCACTTACTATCTAAAATGGGATATATAATACATGCATCCAACAGTTTAAGTACTTCAGCCTGAACCACCTCTTTCATATTGGGATTCAATCTCCTTTGATGCTCAACTAATGGTTTGAAGCCATCTTCCATAAGAATCTTGTGCATGCACAATGATGGACTGATACCCTTTATGTCAGCGATGGACCATTCAATTGCAGTTTTATGTTCTCTGAGCACCTTAAGTAATTTCTTTTCTTCCTTATTTATTAGAAAACTTGCAATGATGACTGGTAATGTAGAAGCTTCCCCCGGATAGGCATACTTCAAATGCCCTGGTAGAGGTTTCAGCTCAAGAGTTGGTGGATGTTGAATAGATGGCAATGGTTTAATGGGGCCTTTACCAAGTTATTCAAATTGATGCCTCATTGGGAATGAAACAGGTGGCGATGATTCCAAATAATTGATGTACTCCTCAATTTCAAGATTTTCTACTATTTTGGATCCCGAATGAACTAGGCATGCTTCCAATGGTTCCGTAGGATGTTCATGAGCAACTGACTTTACCACTAAGTTATCTATAATATCGATCTGAAGACATGAGTTGGACTCAGATGGATACTTCATTGATTTGAAAACGTTGAAAGTGATTTGCTCATCCTCCAATCTCAAAATTAATTGGCCTTTGTGTACATCAATCAAAGCTTTTCCTATAGCAAGGAATGGCCTGCCCAAAATGATTGGAATATCATGGTCTTCTTCCATATCAAGTACAATGAAATTTGTTGGGTAGATCAATTTATCCACCTTCACCAGGACATCTTCAATAATCCCTTTTTGGATGTTTTATGGAGCGGTCAGCTAGTTGCAATGATATTGTGGTTGCTTTGGCTTCTCCAATCCCTAGTTTCTTATACAAAGATAATGGCATTAAGTTTATACTTGCTCCAAGATCACATAAAGCATGCTCAAAATATTTATCTCCTATGGTACAAGGTATGGTAAAATTCCCTGGATCCTTGAGCTTTGGGGGCAATTTATTCTGTAGAAGTGCGCTGTACTCTTTAGTTAGCATCACAGTTTCATAATCCTTCAGCTTCCTCTTGTTAGTGAGAACTTCCTTCATGAATTTTGCGTAGCTGGGCATTTGTGCTAGAGCATCCTCAAATGGAATGTTAATGTGCAGCTTTTTAAGCACTTCAATGAACTTGGAGAACTATTTGTCCAGTTTATGTTTATGCAGTCTTTACGGAAATGAAATTGGGGGTACATATTCTCTGATAAGAACGGCTGCCTTAGCCTGTGGTATGTCTGAATTCTCTTTCAATTTTTTCTCAGCTGACTTTTTAGATCCTTCCACTTGCTCCTCATCTGAAGTAGGCACTTTATTTGTTTCTGCTCCTGGTCTTTTTACTGTAATTTCAGGTAGTTGTACCCCACTTCTTGTTGTAATTGCTTACACCTGTCCGTTTGGATTAGTTTCTGTGTTACTAGGTAGGTCTCCTTGTGGTCTTTCTGAAATAGTACGTGCCAACTGTCCTATTTGAGTTTCCAACCCCTTTATGGCTGCGGAATGATTTTGCAATGTTGTTTCAGTCTTTGTCATATATTGGTCGGTCTTTTGTATAAATTTACCCAACATATCTTCCAGAGATGATTTTCTCTCTTGCTGTTGAAAACCAGGGGGAGGCTGCTGCTGATTATTTTGGTTGTTGCTCCAAGAGAAGTTAAGGTGATTACGCCAACGTGGGTTGTATGTATTCCTGAATGCATTTTTTTGTTGACGTTGAAAATTTTGTACATAGTTAACTTTCTCTATCTCTTGAGATAACATGTGGCACTCCCCACTATTGTGAGCTCCACCACATATACCACAAACCAAATATTTTGTTTGCACTGCTTTTGCTAAACCTCTCGTAGTCAAGTGATCTATCACATTCTTCTCCAACACTGACATCTGTGCTGATAATGCCGAGAAAGCATCCACCTCATGTAGACCTGCATGCTTCTTATAAATGGATCTTTCAGAAGGCCATAAAGCATTGTTGGCAGCCATCGTTTCATATAATTCCTCAACTTCATTGGGTGACTTTAATGTGATAGATCCATTTGAAGCTGCATCCACCGATATACGACATGCTGCGTTTAAACTAGTGTAAAAGTACTCAACTTGCAAATTTTTCTTGATACCATGATTAGGACACTTCCTGATCAAGTCCTTAAACCTTTCCCATGATTCGTGAAAACTCTCTAATTCGTCCTGCTGAAAAGTGGATATCTCGTGTCTTATTTTAGTTACTTTCGATAGTGGAAAGTAATTTGTGATTAATTTTTGTACGAGATCACTCCAGGTCTTAATACTTCCAGTGGGTATGGCGTCCAACTATTCTCTTGCTCCATCTCTTAGTGTATGTGGGAAGAGTCTCAACTTGATCGTTTCATCAGACTCTTCATGGAAATTGTAATTTTGGTAGATGTCCAAAAAGTGTGAGATGTAATTGTGTGGATTCTCATGAGATTTCCCATAGAAGGATACTCCATTCTGGAATAATAAAATGATGTCGGTCCTCAGTTGAAAGTTTGGTTGCCCAAATGGAGGATAAACGATGCTTGATTGATTTGGTGCAACATGTGGTATGATGAATTGTCCAAGTGGCAAATCATCTTCATCAATCTCAACTGGTTGTGCAACCCATGCCGGTCGCACTTCTCTGTTCTGTTCTGCCATGATGTTCTCTCGTTGTTGCCTAATTCTATAGTTAAAAGTACATTCGATTTCTGGATCAAAGGGTACTAAATTACCTACTCTCGAACTTCGCATGCGAGGACACTTGTAATGAAAATGAAAAATGACAAGTGCATTTTCTAATGTGTATTTCGCTATATTACATGACTAATTGTTGACATAAATGCTTGAATATGGCTTAATTCTATAGAAATTGTGTTTGTAGGACTACATTGATGGATGAAATGAAATGTATGCGAAAACGAGCGAAAAAGACCAAAATGGAGGAAACGGAAGTTCAAGGACTCAATTGTAAATACTGAAAAGTTGTGTCGATCTCACGATGAATATTTGAGAGTGTTGGACATCAACTGGATGAGGAAAGAAGCCGAATGGATGAAATAGAGTCGAAGCACTATCACAAATCAACTTCCAGCCGAAAAAAGTTATGTTTTAAATTGTCAGTCTTAGTTTGAGACCCATTTTTTACATAGAATACATTCGAATTTGAAGATTGATATTTCTATAATATTTGTAGGTCTTTAAGTAAGCTTTCTAACACATTTTAAATCACCTCAATCAGATATCGGAAGAGAAAGATATAATCAAAATACCGAAAGTAGTCCGGAGGGTAAACCATGCGATCGCCCAGACTTCAACAGGACCTTTTTCTAGCAAATTGGTTGTTCCTTGCGATTGCATGGGGATACTCTTTGCGATCGCAAGGTGTGTTCCGTGCGAGAAAATTTTAAGTTTCCTTTTTCAATCCAATCACTTATGGAATGATATCTTGAGGCTCTATTTAACCCTAAACTCGTCCATAATTAGGGTTTATGCATTCTTAGGGAGAAAACACCATGGAAGAGCAAGGAGAAGGGGCAAGAACAAGGGTTTCACTTCAAGATCCAAGATTCAAGCTTTAACTTCTAGTTCTTTGGTGATGTTTTCTTTTTATTACTTTTCTTGTTATGTTATTGTCTCTATGTTAGGTTAGACTTTTTATGTATTAGGTGAACGATGAACCTCGCATTATGATATTTTACTTTCTATTTTGTAATTTGACATTTAAACACGTTTGATGGTTATTGAATGATTTATATACACTTTTTGTCTCCATGATTATAGTGCACGATAATTGTGTGAGTTTAGGTGATTTATTTTATGCATTCGAAAGAAGGGAAATAAACTCAACAAGGTATAAATTATCGTTTTGTTCATAGAGGATATAAATATACCGATATGCATTACGTGAATCTCTAAGTGTTTACAAAACTTCATGCATTCTTGTATATTGCATTTGTCATAGAAATATAGTCAAATGGTATACTAGGATAGGTTCAATTCTACTCGAAAGAGATTGTTGGATATGTTAGAAACATTGATTCTTCAAACGATTCATCGTGTTGTCAAATTGTGAAATAGGGGTTAAGAGTGAACTTTGCTTGGTGATTCGGGATCGTAGTACGCTTTTTCATATATTAATTTCTTCAAATTTTGCATTCAACCATTACTTTTGCATTTTGTTCGTCATTTTAGTTTAATTTGCATCTTAGTCATAATTTTATCATAAAATCACCACAATCATCGTCTTGAGTTTAATAGATTCGGTTAAGGTCGATATAATAAAAATTCACGTTAAATCAATCATCGTGGGAACGATACTCGAAATTCTTGAATTTTCACTTTATTACTTGTTAACGATCCGTACACTTGCGGTGATTTAAATCCGAAACATATTTTCGTGAACAAGTTTTTTGGCGCCGTTGCCGGGGATTGAATATTAACTTGATTTTTGTTATTTAGACACTAATTCGAACTTGTTTTTAATTTTGGTTTATTTTTTTCAATTTAGTTTATTTACTTAGGTTGAGCTAAGCACTACTATTATCAGCAGGATTACCGAGAACAAATACAAATGGCTGATCAACAACTGGAACCGATTGTAGCACCTGCAACTCCAGCCAATACGGAAGCACAATATGATAGGAATGCTCTACTTGGGAATCTTTGGTCACCATTCATCATTCAAAGCCAATCCAGCATTTGAACAACCAAATTTTCAGCTGAAGACAAATGTCATCCAACTCTTTCAAAATAGACACCAATTCTACGAGATGACCAATGAGAATCCATATACACATGTATCCTGTTTCTTGGATACGTGTCAACTTTTCAGATACCAAGGAATATCAGAAGATGCAATCAGACTGCGATTGTTTCCACTTACTCTTCGGGATACAGCACTTGAGTGGCTCGATTCACTCTCGGTGGGAAGTATAACTACTTGGAACGACCTGGCTCATAAATTCTGCACCAAATTCTTCTCACCGGTAAAAGTGGCGAGGCTGAGGCATGACATATCAATATTTAACCAAAATGAAGCTGAATCATTTGATGGAGCGTGGAATATATTCAAAAACATTCTGAGGAAGTGTCCTCAACATGGGTTCGACAAGCCAACACAAATCAGATTCTTCTATATGGGACTGACTCCGACTTTTAGAAGCATGGTGGATTCATCATCAGACGGCTCCCTAAGTACAAGGTCACCCAAGGGAGCTTGGAAATTGTTCGAAAGAATGGCTAATACATCAGCCATGTGGTCTTCAGATAGAGTGGGTACAAAGAAAGCAGTTAGAGTGTATGAGGTAGATACCTATTCGACATTATCTACAAAGATTGACTCCTTATTTTACAAGATAGAAGGCATAACACAGACCATGAATTCAGCACAAGTCAAGAAGTCAATTTGTGAAGAATGTGGAGCAGAACATGGCACAGCTGAGTGCCCTATCCTTACACAAAGAATAGAACATGTGGACTTTGCTCAATGGGGTCAACATCAGTAAAACAGCCCTTACTCTGAAACATACAATCCAGGATGGAAAAATCATCCAAATTTCTCTTGGGGTTGAAACCAAAATCACAATCAAAATCATAATCGGGCTCAGGGGCAGTTTCAGCAGGAGAAGAAACCTCAGTTGGAAGACATGTTTGCAAAGCTCATGGAAAGGACCACTACATACATGGAGAAGACCAATAAATACATGGAAACCACAAATCAATTCATGAGAAAGACTGAAACAAACTTCTATAATCAGGGTGCAGCTATTAAGAATCTGGAGACTCAAGTAGGACAATTAGCTCTTTCTATGACAAGAAGGGTGCCTGGTACACTACCGAGCAACACAGAAGTAAATCATAGGGAACAATGTCAAGCCATCACTACACGAAGTGGAGTTCAGCTACCTGAGATACATGCAAAAAGGCTGGATGCAAATAAAGAGCAAGTGGAGTCTGCTGAAGAAGAGAATGAAAAACAGGTTGACAATACCAAGAAGATATCGATAAAAGAAAGTCCACCAAGGTCACAGAAATTGCCAGATAATTCGATCAATCCCTATGAGCCACCCATTCTATTCCTACAACGGTTGAGGAAGCATCAATGGGAGCAACAATACAAGAAATTCCTCGAAATCTTCACGAAACTCCATATAAACATTCCATTTGTAGAAGCACTGTTCAAAATGCCTGGTTACGCCAAGTTCCTGAAAGATATTCTATCCAAGAAACGAAAGCTAGATGAACATGAAACAGTGATGCTAACAGAGGAGTGCAGTGCTGTCATTCAGAAAAAGCTCCCACCAAAATTGAAAGATCTAGGAAGTTTCACTATACCTTGCACTATTGGTGAATGCTACTTTGATAAAGCTCTTTGTGATCTTGGTACAAGTATTAATCTAATGCCTCTATCTGTTTTTAGAAAACTAGGACTAGGAGAAGCCAAAGAACCACGGTGATACTACAATTAGCTGATCGATCATTTGCATATCCTAGGGGGATAATTGAAGACGTGCTAGTTAAGGTGGACAAATTCATTTTTCCAGCGGATTTCCTCATATTGGATATGGAAGAAGATAAGAATATCCCACTTATCTTGGGTAGGCCATTCCTAGCTACCAGCAGAGTTCTAATAGATGATGAAAAGGGTCAGTTAAATTTGAGATTTGGCGAGGAACATATCACTTTCAGTGTTTTCAATGTTATGGATGAGCATGTCAAGTTATATAAGTGCTATCAAATTGATGTGGTAGAGGAGGTGTTACAGAATACAATTGTGTTTCAAAACTTTTCAAATACTTCTGATGACCATAATGCGTATTTTCAACCTGAACATCTTGAGAAGCAAAAAGTCTACATTGTTGAGTTCGAGGCAGTTGATGAGGGAAAAACAGATGACACGGATGAAGATAAGGCTAAAGTTTGGAGGAACGTTGCAGTGAGAAAGAAAATGTCATTACTAATCAGGTCCTCCAAGGCTACATTTGACGTACCCTAACAGACTAACACAGTACAGTCGAGCTATTGACTATAAACTAGCGTTGGATGGGAGGCAACCCATCATTTCTACCCTTTTACTTATTTCGCTTTCTGCAGTCATTTAAGCAAATTTCATTTTTTTTATGCATCTTGGTAGTTTTAGGTCATCATTCACTTAGATCGTTCAACTTCCACCATCGCCTCCATTTTGACAAGGGGAGTACCATTCCCTCTCTATGCTTTACATTGTTCATTGTCCTTGTTTTTGCATGCTTAACGTCTTTATATTCCAACATTGAGGGCAATGTAGATTTCAGTTTGGGGGTGGTATATTTGTCCATCATAATTGTCCTACTTTATTTTATTTAATTTTTTTTACTTGACTACTTTTTGTGTGTTTGCTTACTGCTTTATGTGTGTCTGTCGAGTGAATTTAAAAAAAAACAAAAAAAAAAGTTTGTTTATTTCAGTATTTGCTTATTTGTTTTGTGTGTTTGTGTGGATTTAATGGCCTTGCCGACAATAATGTGAATATTGGAAGCATTATGACTATGAATTGTGGACATTGTGCATGTTAAATTGATTTATACTTGTCTATGTGGAGACTTGACATTTTTGCGCACAATACTTGTGTTGGGCATGCTAAGCTAATGATGGATACATGAATTATAGTAGGATTGGATATGATAGGTCAACCCCGTAAACCTCTATTACACTTATCGATAAACCATCATTTTAGAAGTTTGGAGATGATTTAGCTATCACAGGGGAACATTGAGATGAGTAGGGATTCCATGCGTGAAAATTATGTTGTGTGGATTGGATTAGACCAATGAGACAAAAACGATGTAAAAGTTTCAAGTTAGAGGACAGTTCGGGAAACTGGATGTCTAAAAGAAAAGGGGCATTGCACTAATCACTGAAAAATAAAGACATTGGTTCGAGCCTGTATAACTCGAGTGATTAAGTCTGCAAGGGTTTAAAACCTGGTACCCTATGGTCATCTGACTTGGGAGTCATCGGCCCAAAGCTCGCTATAAGGGTTATATAGAAAGCAAATGGACGATGTTAAAAAAAAATTATTATCTATCCATTGATGAATAATATACATACTTCTATGTATGGAATGCACTGATTAGCCCCAGACATCTGGTTGATAGAATCATATCTCTGATACGAAGCAAGTAACTGAGTCTAGTCTTAACGGTTAAAACAATCAAAGAAATAGGAGAATCCCTGCTTGTTGAAGTGCGAACTTGTGACTGGGAGATCTATCCAAACTAAGAGAGGGCAAAGAATTAAGTAAATCAAAAACTCTATTCTAGAACACACTGTGATCTTTGAGCGAAAAGAATAAGTTTGGGGGTGTGAATATCTCGAGTGAAGAAAGGAAACATTTGACGACTGTGGTCGGGATTTACACCCATCATCAGTTTGGTATGCTTAGCATGAGTAAGCACCCATATACACATCAAGTTCTGCACATGATAGGTGGAGATTGATTTGATGTTGCGCTGTTGAAACTGTTCATTTTACTGATTACCGAATTCTAATGCTGAGACACGGCAGGCTGTTAAACCATGCTTTGTGATGAGTTAAGTCATCATTTTGTTTGAGGATAAACAATAGTCTAAGTTTGGGGAAGTTGATAAGTGTGTTTTCTAATGTGTATATGCTACATTACATGACTAATTATTGACATAAATGCTTGAATATGGCTTAATTCTATAGAAATTGTGTTTGTAGGACTACATTGATGGATGAAATGAAATGTATGCGAAAATGACTAAAATGGAGGAAAACGGAAGTTCAAGGACTCAATTGCAAATACTGAAAAGTTGTGTCAATCTCACGATGAAGATTTAAGAGTGTTGGATATCAATTGGATGAGGAAAGAAGCCGAATGGATGAAATAGAGTCGAAGCAGTCACAAATCAACTTCCAGCCGAAAAAAGTTATGTTTTGAATTGTCAGTCTTAGTTTGAGACCCATTTTTGACATAGAAGGAATTCGAATTTGAAGATTGATATTTCTGGAATATTTGTAGGTATTTAAGTAAGCTTTCTAACGCATTTTGAATCACCTCAATCGGATATCGGGAGAGAAAAATATAATTAAAATACCGAAAGTAGTCTGGAGGGTAAACCATGCGATCGCATGGTATAAAAACCATGCGATCGCCCAGACTTCAACATGACCTTTTTCTGGCAAATTGGTTGTTCCTTGCGATCACATGGGGATACTCCTTGCGATCGCAAGGTGTGTTCCGTGCGAGAAAATTTTAAGTTTCCTTTTTAATCCAATCACTTATGTAATGATATCTTGAGGCTCTATTTAACCCTAAACTCGTCCAGAATTAAGGTTTATGATTTTTAGGGAGAAAAAACCATGGAAGAGCAAGGAGAAGGGGCAAGAACAAGGGTTTCACTTCAAGATCCAAGATTCAAGCTTTAACTTCTAGTTCTTTGATGATATTTTCTTTTTATTACTTTTCTTGTTATTTTATTTTCTCTATGTTAGACTAGACTTTTTATGTACTAGGTGAACGATGAACATCGCATTGTGATCTTTTAATTTTTATTTTATAATTTGACATTTAAACACGTTTGATGGTTATTGAATTATTTATATACACTTTTTGTCTCCATGATTATAGTGCATGATAATTGTGTGAGTTTAGGTGGTTTATTTTATACATTCGAAAGAAGGGAAATAAACTCAACAAGGTATAAATTATCGTTAAGTTCATAGAGGATATAAATATACCGATATGTATTACGTGAATCTCTAAGTATTTACAAAACTACATGCATTCTTATATATTGCATTTATCATAGAAATATAGTCAAATGGTATACTAGGATATGTTCAATTCTATTCGAAAGAGATTGTTGGATTTGTTAGAAACATTGATTCTTTAAACGATTCATCGTGTTGTCAAATTGTGAAATAGGGGTTAAGAGTGAACTTTATTTGGTGATTCGGGATCGTAGTACGCTTTTTCATACATTAATTTCTTCAACTTTTGCATTCAACCATTACTTTTGCATTTTGTTCGTCATTTTAGTTAATTTGCATCTTAGTCATAATTTTATCATAAAATCACCACAATCATTGTCTTGAGTTTAATTGATTCGGTTAAGGTCGATATAATAAAAATTCACGTTAAATCAATCCTCGTGGGAACGATACTCGAAGTTCTTGAATTTTCACTTTATTACTTGTTAACGATCCGTACACTTGCGGTGATTTAAATCCGAAACATATTTTCGTGAACAAAAAACAAAAACACACAAAAACAAAAACAAAGGAAAAAATAAATAAATTTAAATCAAAACTAGAATTAATCAAAAAAATTTAAAGCAAATAAATTAGTCCCCGGCAACGGCGCCAAAAAACTCGTTCGTGAAATTTCGCAAGTGTACGAACAAGTAATAAAGTGGATTTATCAAGTCCGAATATCGTCCCACATAGACTAGTATTTACTATGAAGTTTTAAACTAATCTAGCTTCAATTTATATTAAAATGGTAACTAATGATCAAATCAAGTTTTGTTTTCTACGTGAAATTCTAATAAATAAAATAACAAACTATTAATTAAAATAAAAAACTCAAATTAAAACTAGAGAAAAGATTATGTGATGAGCTAGTTAGGATTTCCGATTTCACTTAGGTTATTTATCATACATTTAATTCCAAATTGTTCAGCCATTTTTCATACGTGCCAACAATCAAATTAACCTATTGTATTTAGTGATCTCTCTCAAGTAACACTAATTCTATTCATATGCCCAAACTTACTATATCTCTATATAAATTCACATAAGAAAGCATTAATATATAGGAATCCAACAAAGATCGCATAACTTATCATTATCTATCGACCTCTTAAAATGTCTAGGTCAATTATTGTACGAGCTAGAATTATACATCACCTCTCGGTCTCAGTATTATGCCTAAATCAATTAATTGTTACGCATACAATTAAAGCATTAAACACATAATAATTAATTAACAAGTATTAAAATTGCGTGAAGATCTTGAAATTAAACATATAATAAAAACCTAAATTCCATCATCAATCCCAACATAAAAATATTTAGCCAATCATAGTGTTGAATTTACACATGAAGAAGTGGAAAGAAATCACCAAAAATTGACGAAACGTGAAAATTTCTGGCTAAAATTGAAGCTGCCTCATTTTCTTATTTTCCAATCCACTGTGCATGAATATATATATTTCAATCAACTTTCCTCCTAGTCCCAGAATAGTTGCCACTTCTGCGTGAGTATATATAATACTTTAATCAAATTCTCCAATTCAAGCAGCTTTCCTGTGCGTGTGTTCTTTCAACAAACGACCTTTTTTTTTACCTACTTAATGGCTACCATCTGTCCCTTTTTTTTGTTTTCTTTTTCTCCGGCTCTCCTTCTTTGCATGTATATGTGTGTGTATATATATAAAACAACAATCCTTTTTTTCATAGGATACCAAAAGAAAAAGAAATTCAATCCCCCTTTGACTCCTTCAGCAGTCATCCCTTTTAATCAATCCAACAATACTTCAAAGCCAATTGAATTTGATTCCAAGTGCAATTCCAATTTGAAGCCAATTAATGCTATATTTTTCTTTTAATCCTCGTACTTTAAATCTTGCCATTTTTTTCTATTTTTCGTCAATTCTTCAATAAACATAGAGTTTTACCCACACAATACAATTTAACATAGATTATGTAGAATTTTATTCAAAACACAATGAAATATCATGATTTAGGGTCTCAAATACGTGTAAAAATTACACTTATCACCTCACCTTCGTGATTGTCGCTCGATTGTAGGTGGACCTTCGCTTGAGTGACAGTGTTATTAAGTAGATTTTTATTTAATTTTCAAATAAGTGTAAAAATTACTCTTGCTCCATTCACTTCCTAACCTACATATAAATACTTGAACGCCCTTGAACGATTTTCTAAGGTTGATTATTGAGAAAAACCACTGCTTTCATATTCTTTTCATCCTTTGAAGCATTCAACCTTCATTGATCAAATTGATCTGTTCTTGGCGGTGAAAAACATCAGTTTCACAATCCAAATAACAAAATGCTGCTTCCCACATATCTGTTAGAGTTTCTGAAGATTAAGGAAAGGTGACTGGAGTTCCAGTCATTGAAGAACGTAGTGTTCTTCATGAATCCATAGAAGATAGGCGATTTCACAAAGTTGGGATTGCTGCAGGAGAGTGCAATCCAGGAGAGTTTTAGAAACTACAGCTGGGAGTTAGTGCAGGAGCATAGAATCCAAGAGAGCTGTTGGAATTATAGTCAGGAGATCAGATAGTATGTGTTGTCGTCTAGTCTAGTATATTGTAAGTTAAAAATCGTTTATAGTGGATTGTTAACTGGTAAAGTGCCTGGAGTTTTTACCCAGTTGGGATTTCTCCTTGATCATACGTGCATTATTGATTGTTTTATTTACTATTATTATATTCTGCGGTATTCAAACATAGGATAATCTGATTGTATTCTTAATCATCTACAGATAATTAATTAGTGACTTGTTGCTATTAATTATAATTTTTAATTCCGCATAATCACCTATTCATCCCCTCTAGGTGTTATTAGGGTTAAACTACGTACTTTCAATTGGTGTCAGAGCCTTAATTCGTTTCCTAACCCTTAATATATTGTAGATGAGTCAGTCACTGTCTGTTCCCCATTTTTTTACAGAAGCAACGTATTTGGATTAGCGTTCAAACTGGGTAGACTCCACCTTCAACTACTGTTGCTGGTGTAGTTACACCCACCGATATTTCATTATGGACTAAAGATAATTTTGCTGAGTGTAACTAGAACAGTAAGGGCATTCATGCTCTGTTCATGGCTGTGTCTCCTGAAAAATTTAGGATAGTGTCGATGCGTGAGACTGCTAAAGAAGTTTGGGACATTTTAGAAGTTTATTGATCCTAAATATCCACATTCTGTTTATAGGTAGAATAAAGCTTACATGGTCTGAAATAAGCTCCCAGAGCTTGGTATGATAGACTTACTGCATATCTCATGGAACATGGATTCTCGAGAGGTGGTGCAGACATAACCCTATTTATAAGACGTATTGAAGATACCATCACGACAGCTTAGATCTATGTCGATGACATTATCTTTGGTTCTCATGTTGATTCTTTTGCTTATGATTTTGTTGAATGTATGAAGCAAGAATTTGATATGAGTATGATTGGAGAATTAAATTACTTTTAGGGCTCCAAGTTAAATAAATTGATGATGGGCTATTCATATCTAAATCGAAATATGCTAAAAATCTTGTCAAACATTTTGGATTAGACAGCAAGAAAGACACTAGAACCCCCCATGAGCACTAGTGTCAAGTTAGGTCATGATCCTATAGGTAAAAGTTTTGATAAGACATTTTACAGAAGTACGATACGTAGTTTACTTTATCTCACTGCTAGTAGACCTGACATAGCTTTAGTGTAGGGATTTGTGCGCGCTTTCAGGCTGATCCCAAGGAATCTCACCCGAGTGTCATACGACGTATCATCAGATATGTCAATGGAACTGTAGATTATGAGATCCTGTGCTCTCGAGACTCTAATCTTGATCTTGCTTGTTATTCCCATGCCGATGATAGAAAAAACACTTTTCGAGACTGTTTTTCACATTGGAGCCAATCTTGTTTCTTGAATGAGTACAAAACAAAATTCTATCTCATTGTCCACGGAGAGGCCGAATATATTGCAGTAGGAAGTTGCTACACTCAACTGCTTTGGATGAAGCAGATGTTGAATGACTATGGTATTGAAATGTACTATGACTGTGTTTTGTGATAACATTAGTGCTATTAATATTTCCAAAAATCCCATTCAACACTCTCAAACCAAACATATTGATATACGTCATCATTTTATTCGAGAGTTTGTAGAGAACCGTGTTGTAACCCTTGAGCACGTCTCTACAGAAAATCAATTAACTGACCTATTTACAAAGCCATTGGATGGTCTGAGATTTGAATTTCTTCGTACGGCTATTGGTGTGTGTACCTCATTGATTATTTTTTATGCATGCTCGTTCTTTTTTTTTTTTTTTGTAGTGTGCCTTATGTTTATGCATACATCGTATTGTTCTTACTTTTACTTTTGTGTGTGTTGTCATTTATTTTTTTTTGTGTTTCATACTTTCTATTTTAAATTAAAAAATACCAAAAAATTTTAAAATTTTGAAAATTTAAACAAAAACAATATGGATATTGTTTTTACAGCTTAACATATGATACACTTGGATCTGTCTATTGTGATTGGGCATGAGGATAATAAATAAATTGTAACATCATTTACATTGCTGGCTTAGACTATTCATGGAGTTCTTAGTATAGGAGTCATCATGTACCATTTGCACTGCACATACTATGATCTTGTTAGTGAGACTCTACGGCGTTTGTGAGATTTGGGATGACAATCACATGTTTGGAAGGTGACCTTGAACACGATTGACCATATGTATTAGACCTAAGCTCAAGTTTATCCTTGGTATTATGATAAAATAAAAACAAAATAAAATAATCATACCAAGAGCTCAGTATCTTATGTTTTTCTTCGGAGCCTATTCAGTTCGAGCAATTAAGCCTGCAGGGTTTTTCATAACCTGGTGCCTATGGTTAACTGAGTTGGGTTAACTAGTCTAAAGCTCGTTACAAGGGTCATTTTAGTGGCTTGATGTAGAAAAAACTGTACTTAAGATAAAGAATGTTATAATGAGATTTGGTTATTGCATGATGTGAAATAAAATATTCTATTCATACTCAAGGGAAAAATATTTTGAGCTTTCTGTTATAGATTCTATTATTCTTTACCTGGTTTGCCTTTCGTAAGTAGGGGAATAAACTTATTGGCAATGATGTTTAGCGTGTCCTTTCTCACAAATTTAAGGTCTAGAATTCTATTTTCAAAGGATTAGTGACACTTTATACATATGGGTCACTTATACAATTTACTCCATGATAACTTGAACTAAGCATGTAAGAAGGTTTACTATACATTGCTTATCTTTATGCATGTTCATAACAATATTTTTGAGTTATTTGTGTTAATGCTAAAATTTTTATAATCCAAATGGAGGGTGAAAAGCATTTTTGTGTGATGTTCTTTGGCTATACGTTATTTCCTTGCCATTTTGTGACAAAAATGGGAGTAGATATAGATATATTTTTTATGGAGTAGATATTTTTTCTTTTAATTGGATGTATATGGTTTTATCTACTTGACGTATCTAAAACTTTTGATTTTGATTATATGATATATTTTCAATTTTTACTAGATTAAGTTTTGATGTCTAGTAGTTTCAATATTTCGTTTTGATATGTTGGGTTGCATTGATATTACATCTTCATTTAGCGTATGATATGAAATTGAAAAGTTGGATTATGGTTTATTAACTACTTAAATCACTTTTTACACTGTGAATTGCTTGAACTATTTTTAATCATTATACCATTTCACATACATTTTACACTAGGTATTTGAGTTGTCTATTTCAGGAAATGGGTATTGAAAAAATGAAATACAGAATTTGTTCAAGACAATTGTTGGTTGTGTAAGTTGTTTTGAGTCTGTAATTTATTTTTTAAATACTATTTTGACTTAGATTGTAGCTTTGTCACAAAATGCCAAATGGGGAGTTTGTTAGGTATTTAATGTAATTGGCTATTTTTTGAACAAAAAAGACTAGAGTCGGCATGTTGTAAAAAGTCAAAGAGTAGTGTACAATTAGTGAAAGTTATGATATTTTAGGTTTAGGGTTCGAGAATGGGAAAGAAGGAAAAATGGCGCGGAATTTCGCTAGCTTTTTGCCAAGGTTTGTTCAAGCGTCAGAAACAGAAATATCATCACTCGACTGTCGCCTCACCTTCGCTCGAGCGACAACTTGTAGTTCGACTGTCGCTAGACCTTCGCTCAAGCAATAATATTATTAAGGAATTTTTATTTTGTTTTTAAAGTCTTTTTGTTCGGCCCATTCATTCCCTAAACTACATATATAAATACTTGAATGCCTCTAAACGGTTTTCTAAGGTTGATTATTGAGAAAAATCACTGCTTTCATATTATTTTCATCCTCTGAAGCATTCAACCTTTATTGATCAAATTGGTCTGTTCTTAGCGGTGAGAAACATCAGTGTCACAATTCAAATACCAAACTATTGCTTCTTGCATATCTGTCAAAGTTTCTGAAGATCAAGGGAAAGTGACTGGAGTTCCAATCGTTGAAGAACGCGGTGTTCTTCGTGAATCCATAGGAGAGACGATTTTACAAACTTGAGAGTTACTGCAGAGAATGCAATTCAGGAGAGCTTTGGAAACTACGGATGGGAGTTGGTACAGGAGCACAGAATTCAGGAGAGCTATTAAAATTGAAGTGAGGAGATTAGATAGTACGCGTCATCGTCTAGTCTGGTAGACTGTAAGTTAAAAATCTTTTATAGTGGATTGTTGACTGGAAAAATGCCTAGAATTTTTACCCAGTTGAGATTTCTCCGTGATCATACCGTGCATTATTTATTGTTTTATTTACTATTATTATATTCTGCGGCATTCCAACATAGGATAATCTGATTGTATGCTTAATCATCCAGAGATAATTAATTAGTGACTTATTGCTATTAATTATAATTTGTAATTCCGTGTAATCACCTATTCACTCCCCCTCTAGGTATTGTTAGGGTCGAACTACATACTTTCAGTTTTTGATTAAGGGTAGTCAGGTTTTAGCGTTAAAAGTTGGCTACTTATTAAGCCTTTATTTGGAAAACAAATATATCTATGGTTTATAAATTTAGTCTAAGTTAATTATTATTTTTAATTTTTAGTGCACATACATGATGATTAATGAAGTGTATATAATTGTTTTTCAATTTATGGAGAATGTTCTGAAATTTGTAAGAAGAGGCACTCACCTCGCACATGGAACACACTATACCTGCACGTGATATGCAAATACGAGCATGTACAATACAAAGTATATGTTTTACATATGCCAACAAATTCACATAATATATTGGAAAATTATTTAATTTTCAAGGTAAAATGATTTTTTTTTAAAATTCGAATAAATAATTCATAACTAATAAATGACCTTCATCTTCTTCCTTTTTTCCCTCAGTTGTTACCAAATCACATGAAAGAAAGTCACCTATCATTAAGTGAAAATAAAGAAAGTGTAAGATTGAACATTGAAGGAACATTTTTAGAACAAAATAATTTTATATATCATTTATGACTATTATATGTTATTTTTACATTACCATTAGTTCCACATGGCTTGCCCACTGAAACCAAAAATGAAGTAAATAAACTAAAACATATTTAATAAATTGAAACACACTTAGTTTCTTTATTACTATGTATTTCTTATGCATAAAGGAAGAAAGCAACAAAGACACAGAATAGCATGACTATGTGGTCAACAGCGTTGCTGTTTCTTTGATGAACAACCAATGTAAGGCATACATTATATATATTTAACTGATCCATTTGCATTTTTGTTCACTTATATAATTTTATTATGTGCAATAATATTGACAATAGAAGAGGACATCTGATGAATTAAGTGTAACACTTTTGTTGTTACTAAGTTGTATTGTCACACGTTTTTCGTTCAATTGTCTAGCTTATGTTATGATGGTTAGTTAGACTAGTTTGGTTTGATTACAAGTTGTTGTATTAGACAAGCAAAATGTAGTGGTAATAGGCAGATTAGTTGGTAGAAAATCATTTTATTTTGTATCAATGTATGGGGCTATATGTATGGAACCGTGTACTACCATTTTGGGTGATTGAATGAAACAACCTTCTCTTATCTTTGTCTTCAATAATCCATCAGGGGTATCAGAGCACTTGATGATCTTTGAAGAGTCGAAAAAGAGCAGAGAAATTGAAAAAACAAAGTGTTCTGTGCAAATCTGATAAGCAAAAAGCAAATTCGATAAGCAAGAAGCAAATACAGTAAGGAACCTGAAAATCCGGTAAAGAACTTGCAAATATGGTAACTTGTGTAAAAACCGGTAAGCATTGTGCAAATCCGGTAACTTCAAAAATTCGTAAGTGTGTGCAAATCCGGTTTGCTGTGTAAAACTCGGTAAGCTCTTTGTAAATTCGATAAGTTCAGTTTCTTATTTCTTTCTTCCTTCACCCTCTTTGACAACCAGAAATTTTGGGAGAAAACAAGTAAGGAACCTTCACTAGCCAAACGTGTGAGTGAGAGTAATGACTTCCAATGGATTTTTAGCACCTCTTCACTCAGCTTTTAATGGAGAAAATTACAATTTCTAGGCTGCAAAGATGAAGGCTTATCTCAAGGCTTATGACCTTTGGGAGATAACTGAGACAGGCATTGAACATCCACCATTGAGAGCTAACCCCACGGTTGCTCAAATCAAACAACACAGTGAAGATGTTGCCAAGAAGTTCAAAGCTCTCTCCTGCATTCAATTTGCTATTTCAGATTCTATATTCACAAGGATAATCACTTGTGAAACAGCAAAGGAAGCATGGGGTAGACTGAAGGAGGAATTCCAAGAAAGAAGAGAACCAGGCAAATGCAGGTCTTGAATCTGAAAAGGGAGTTTGAAACTCTAAAAATGAAGGATTCAGAATCTGTCAAGGATTTCTCTGATAGGTTGATAAAGGTGGTAAATCAAATTAGGTTGTTAAGTGATGATTTGCCGGATAAGAGAGTAGTGGAGAAGGTGTTAATCAGTTTACCAGAGAAGTTTGAATCCAAGATTTCTTCACTTGAAGATTCAAGAGACTTGGCTAGCATCTCTTTGGCTGAACTTGTGAATGTTCTTCATGCCACAAAACAAAGGAGATTGTTCAGGCAAGAAGAACAAATTGAGGGTGCTCTATTTGCTAAAGGAAAGCAGAGAACTCAAACAAGTTTTGGTGGAAAGAAACCACAAAATGAGAAGAATGAAGCCGTTAAAGGTTCTGGAAAGGATACTAAGTATCATCCTTATACACATTGTAAAAGGAAAGGCCACTCATCTATATGGTGTTGGTTCAGACTTGGAGTCCAATGTAGGTCCTGTAAACAATTTGGACATGTGGAAAAGGTATGCAAAAATTAGAAGGAAAAGAAAGAACTTCAGCAGGCTAAATAACATCTTTTTTTAGCCTTGAATCATACTGCCTGCAGTAAGGTTCAGACATGTTGCTTGATAATGGCTGCACTCATCACATGACACCAAATTCAGAAATTTTTGTGGAGATGAATGATAGCTACAGATCAAGATTAAAGGTTGGAAATGGGGAGTATATAGCATTGAAAGACATTGGCAAGGTCTCAATTCTGACTCCAACAGTTTTTCAGAAGTTTAGGAGCTTTGTTGAGAATGAAAGCAACTGTAAAATGAAGGCTATTAGGACTGATAATGGAACAGAATATACCAACAATAAGTTCAATAAAATTTGTGAGGAAGTGGGAATTAAACATCAGTTAACAATTCCCTACTCACCTCAGCAAAATAAAGTATGTGAGAGACAGAACAGGACTGCAATAGAGATAGCTAGATGTTTATTGTTGAAGAAAAATGTGCCTGAGGTTTTTTGGGATGAGCCTGTGAATACTTCAATTTATCTGCTAAATAGTCTACCACAAAAGCCTTGGACAAACTAACTCCTTATGAGGCTTGGTATGGAATTAATCCAAATATATCTCACTTGAGAGTGTTTGGAAGTGTGTACTATATGCACATACCTGATGCCAAAAGAGATAAGCTAAGTCAGAAAGCAGAGGCTGGAGTTCTGGTTGGATACTGTGATAATGCTAAGTGCTATAGGATTTATAATCCTCAAACTAGAAAGTTGTTTCCTGTAGGGATGTCAGATTTGATGAAAGTTCTACATGGAATTGGGAATCAAATGCAGTGAATAAGTCTAAGATTCCTAGGCTAATCTCTCAAACAGAAGATGTTGGTAATGATGAAGAAGAAATGGAAGATGAAGCTGAACCTGAAGGTGAATCAGACTCAGAAAATGAAGTGTTGAGAACAAGATCACTTTAGGATATCTATGCTACTTGTAATTCTGCAATTCTAGAGCCTGCAAACTGTAATGAAGCAGCACATTTAAAGGAGTTGATAGAAGGCATGAAGGATGAACTTATGGCAATTGAACAGAATGAGACTTGGTTGCTTGTTGAAAGACTAAAAAAAAGAATGTCATAGGAGTTAAGTGGGTATTCAAAACAAAGTTGAATGCTAATGGCTCAATCAATAAGTTTAAAGCTAGGCTAGTTGTAAAGGGCTATGCTCAACAATATGGAATTGATTTTACTGATACATTTGCTCCTGTTTCCAGACTTAAAACCATAAGATTTCTATTTGCAATGGCTGTTCAATCAAAATGGAAGATATATCAGCTGGATATAAAATCTACCTTCTTAAATGGCCATTTGAATGAGGAGATCTTCATTAAGCAACCTGAAGGCTTTACTGAAGAAGGAGAAGGATATAAGGTGTATTTAATGATGAAAGCCTTATATGGCTTGAAGTAGGGGCCAAGGAGTTGGTATAGCAGAATTGACGGTCATCTATGTAGTCGTGGTTTCAACAAAAGTGTTAATGATCAAACATTGTATATCAAACTAGTAGAGGAGGATCTGCTCATTATTTCACTCTATGTAGATAATCTCTTAATCACGGAAAGTAATACATCATTGATTGATGAGATAAAAGATGAATTGAAGAAGGATTTTGAGATGACTGATCGAGGTGAAATGAAAAATTTTCTTGAAATGGAGGTTGATCAAACAGAGGATGGTATTTTTGTTTGTCAAAGGAGGTATGCTAAAGAAGTGTTAAAGAAGTTCAATATAGAGAATTGAAAATTAGTTAACACTCATTTAGTTCAAAATTTAAAGCTCATGAAGGATGATGGTGTAAAGAAAACTGATGAAAAGATATGTATGAGCTTGGTTGGATGCTTGCTTTATCTTACAGCCACAATACCAGATGTAATGTTTGCTGTTAACCTAGCATCTAGATTCAAGCAAGAGCCAAGTGAAGTTCACTTCCAAGCTGCAAAAAGAGTGCTGAGGTATATCAGAGGAACGGAGGATTATGGAATCAGTTTCAAAAGATCAGAAACTCTGTTTTTGGCAGGTTTTACTGATAGTGATTGGGCTGGTTATGCTGATGACATAAAGAGTACTTCAGGCTATGCCTTCTATGCTGGTTCAAGCCTTGTTTGCTGGAATTCAATTAAACAAAAGATGGTAGCACAATCCACAGCTGAAGCTGAATACATAACAACAACAAAGGCAATCAGGCTATATGACTGAGAAAAATTCTGAAGGATTTGAGGCATCAACAAGTTGTGGAACTACCATTCTATGTGACAACCAATCAATTGCAGCAATTGTGAAGAATCCAGTGTTTCATGGAAAAACTAAGCATATAAATATCAAGTATCACTTCATTAGGGAAGTTCAAGAAAGGAATGAGATAGAACTCAAGCACTACAGTTTTAAAGAACAAGTTGCTGATATTTTTACCAAAGCATTGCCAAAGGAAAGGTTTGAAACATTAAGAGAATGCCTTGATGTTTCCAACAAAAGTGTCAAGGATGAGTGATGAATTAAGTGTGACACTTTTGTTGTTACTAAATTGTATTGTCACACGTTTTTTGTTCAATTGTCTAGCTTATGTTATGAGGTTAGTTAGACTAGTTTGGTTTGATTACAAGTTGTTGTATTAGACAAGCAAAGTGTAGTCGTAGTAGGTAGAATAGTTGGTAGAAAATTATTTTATTTTGTATCAATGTATGGCTATACGTATGGAACCATGTACTACCATTTTAGGTGATTGAATGAAATAACTTTCCCTCCTCTTTGTCTTCAATAATCTATCAACATCGAGCATCACAAATGTAAACAAGGTCCTCTAAGAAGTGCACATCAGAAAATGTTCCTGAAATAAATTCAATAAAGGAGAAGCACCATGCCTCAAATGAGAACAAATAATCATCCCAATGTGATGGATAATAATCAAACAAGAGGAGAGAGAAGGAAATTTTCTACACACTTCAATAGTTTTTCCCAACTGAATATATAGCCATGATTTGATACAATTCAAAAAGTACTTTTTACCAACAACCATACTACCTACTACCACTAAACAATACTTGACAATACTTTAACTTGTAGTAGGTCCAAATTAGCCTAACTTTACATCATTACATAAGTTAGACACAAACCAAATATGTGACAAAATAGAAACCAAAAACATTTGTTAAGTGACAACAAAAGTGTCACATTCATCAACACTCATCCTTGAAACTTTTGCTAGAAACACCAAGACTCTTTCTTAGTGTTTCAAATCTTTCTTTTGGTAATGGCTTTGTTAAAATATCAGCATATTGGTCAACAGAACATCAATGCACCAAACTCACTTCAAAATGTTCTTGTGCTTACCTAATTGCATGATACTTGATCTTGATGTTTTTTGTGCTACCATGAAATATTGGATTTTTAACCATAGCAACAGTTGACTAGTTATCACAATAAATTACAGTTGCATCAATCTGCTTGTAGTTGAGATCCTCCAAAACTTTCCTCGACCAGATGGCTTGGTTAGTTACTTCAGAAGCTGCTATGTACTTTACCTCAGCAGTTGATTGAGAAACCATTTTTTGCTTCATTGAATTCCAACAGATAATATTTGAACCCAAATAAAAAGAATAACGAGAAGTGCTTTTCATGTCATCATAGGAACCAGCCCAATCACTATCTGTATAGTCCAGTTTTTCTGACTTTTAAAACTAGATTCCCATATCTACATTCCCTTTGATATATCTAAGTACTCTCTTTGCAGCTCGAAAATACACTTCACTTGGTTCTTGTTTGAATCTGGAGAGCATATTTACAGCAAAGGTAAGGTCAGGTCCAGTGATGGTTAAATACAAGACTTCCTACCAAGCTTCTATACACCTTTTCATCCATCTTTCTGCCTCCATCTTCCTTCATTAACTTCAGATTTTGCACCAAGGGAGTGCTCATAGATTTACAGTTTTCCATGCTAAACTTCTTTAGCATCTCCTTGGCATATCTCCTTTGACAGATAAAAATTCCTTCTTTAGATTGATTTATTTCCATGCTGAGAAAGTACTGCATTTTTCCAAGGTCAGTCATCTTGAATGCATGCTTTATTTCATCTTTCAATTGATCAATTAAGGCTTGATTGCTGTCGATTATTAGAAGATCATCAAGATATAAAGAGATGACTATCACTTCTCCTTCCAAATGCTTGATATAAAGTGTTTGCTCATTAACACTTTTACTGAAGCCAAGACTGCTCAAATACTCATCTATTCTACTATACCAGGCTCTTGGAGTCTGCTTCAAGCCATACAAAGCCTTTTTCAACTGATAAACCTTATCCTCTGCTCTAGCCACTAGAAAACCATTAGGTTAATCAACAAATATCTCCTCATTGAAGTAGCCATTTAAGAAGGCAGATTTAACATCCAATTAATGAATTTTCCAACCTCCTTGAGCAGTAATAGCAAATAGTAATCTGATTGTTTCATATCTTTCTACTGGTGCAAAAGTATCTATGAAGTCAATGTCAAATTGTTGAGCATATCTCTTCACAATCAGCCTGGCTTTCAACTTGTTGATTAAACCATCAGGATTCAATTTAGTTTTGTATACCTATTGAACTCCATTAACATTCTTATCCTTTGGCCTGTCTACTAACACCCATGTTTAGCTCTTCCTTCATTGAGCCATCCACTCTTTAGAACTCTCAGCTTATGCAAAGTTTGAAGGTTCTAGTTGAGCTGAATTACATCCGGCATACTCATAAGCTAATGGTCTAGTCTTCAGTACTTCATTTTCTAAATCTGAATCACTATCAGATTCTTCTTCTTCTTCATTGACATCAATTTCAACTGCCTGAGGAATAGCATTTGGAACCTGAGGTTGATTGCTTGCAGATGAATCCCAATTCCATAAAGCTTCTTCTTCTACCTTGATATCATTGCTGGATATTATCTTCTTGCTATAAGGGTTGAATATAGCCTTTGGCATTACTACAGTAACCAATTAGCATTCCAACCTCAGCTTTTTGGCTTAATTTATCCCTCTTCACATCAGGTATATGGGTGTAACAAAGGCTTCCAAAAACCTTCAGATGAGAGACATTTGGTTTCATTCCATACCAGGCATCAAATTATGTTTTTCTATCCAAAGATTTAATAGGCAACCTATTAAGTAAATAGACTGAAGTATTTACAGCCTCAGCCCAAAACTCTTTAGGTACCTTTCTCTCCAACATCAGACACCTAGCCATCTCCATAACCGTCATATTTTTCCTTTCTGAAACACGATTCTGTTAGGGGAGAATATGGAGTAGTTAGCTGATATTGTATCCCCATATCTTCACAGAATTTATCAAATTGGATGCAGCAATATTATGTTCCATTGTCTGATCTTGTATCCTTGATTCTGCAATTGCTCTCATTTTCCACCGGGTTCTTAAACCTTTGAAATACACCAGCAACTTCAAACTTCTTTCTCAGAAAATATACCTAACACATCCTAGTTTAGTCATCAATAAACAACACAAAATACTTGCTGCCATTCAAAGTAGGGATTCTTATTGGACCACATAAATCAGAATGGATAAGCTATAGCTTGATTGAAGCCCTTCCAGACTAATTTTTAGGAAATAGCAACCTGATTTGCTTTCCCAATTGACAGATTTCACATACACATCCATCATCCTTACTGATTTCAGTCAAGTTTTCAACCAACTCCAAATCATGTAATTGTTTAAGTGATGTGTAGTTAGCATGTCTAAATCTTTGCCATAGTGAAAACTCAATGACAGTACTTTCAAGTGCCTGATCACTTACAGCTTTCCATTCTAAAGGGAAGCTTCTATTCCTCATGCCAATGGTCATCACTTCTTGATTTTTAAATCAAATATAGTGCAACTCTTATCTTTGAATACCAATGTATAATCTTTTTCAATCAATTGACCAACACTTATCAAGTTTTGATCGATATTTGGAACATATAAAATATCAGAAATATACTAGGTACCTGTCAATGTCTGCACTGATATTTCACCAACTCCTTTCACTTCTACGAACTCTCCATTCCCCACTTTAACCTTTGATCTATAGCCTTCATCAAGCTTTACAAAAATGCTGGAATTAGAGGTCATATGGTAAGTACATCCACTGTCCAATAGCCACATTTCATCACTGCTACTGGCCCTTTCACTTATTGCTATGAACAAATGCTCCTCCTGCTAATGAATTTTAGCTACCTGAGCTTGCCGTGAATCCTGCTCCTCCTTCTGGTTTTTACACACCTTTTGAACATGTCCAAATTGTTTACATGCTCTACATTGGACTCTTGGCCTGTACCAATACCATTTGGGAGAGTGGCCGATTTTTTTGCAATGAGGACAGAGTAGATAAGCTTCATTTTTGCTTGCAATTTTGCTACTATCTCCTTTCTTCTTTTCTGGTTGTTGCCTCTTTATACCAAAGCTTGTTTGAGTTTTATACTTTCCTTTGGTAAATAGGGCTCCTTCAACCTGTTCTTCCTATCTAAACAACCTCCTTTGCTCAGTTGCTTGCAAAGCATTTATGAGCTCAAATAAGGTAATGACAGACAGATCTCTAGAATCTTCAAGAGAAGAGATTTTTGCCTCAAATTTCTCAAGCAAACTGATAAGAACCTTTTCTACGACAAGCTTATCAGGAAGTTCATCCCCTAACAACCTTATCTTGTTTACAATTTTCATTAACCTATCTGAGTAATCTTTAACAGATTCAGCCTCCTTCATATTCAGTATCTCATACTCCCTTCTAAGATTGAGAACTTGCATTTGGCTTGTCCTTGCATTCCCCTTAAACTCCTCGAGCAACCTATCCCAAGCCTCCTTTGTTGTTTCACAAGTAATGATCCTGGTAAAGATTGCATCAGAGAAGGCTGATTGAATGTAAGACAAAGCCTTAAATATTTTTGCAACCTCCTCACTATGTTGCTTCAGCTGAGCTATAGTTAGATTTGCTCTAAGTGGTGGTGGCTCTACTCTAGATTCTGTGATTTCCCATAGATCATAGGCTTTCAGATAAGCCTTCATCTTCGCAGCCCAAAAATCGTTGTTCTCACATGTAAACACTGAAGGAAAGGGTGCTGAGAAACTGCTTGAAGCCATCTTTTTACCGATATGATGAAGCTCTTACCGATTTTGACAGATCTTACCATTTTTTGAAGTTACCGAATTCGATAGATCTTGCCGGATTTAAAGTTACCGTATTTGCTTAAGCTTACCGATTTTGCACTTAACTCATCAGATTCGCTCAAACTTATCGGTTTTGCATAAAAAGCTCTGTTTTGTGTTTAACTCACTGGCTTTGCACACTGCTCACTGGCTTTGTACACTGCTTACCGAATTTCCTCAAACTTATCGATTTTAACTATTTTTTCAGCTTCATTTCCAGCCCTTCAAAGATTGATTTTTATTCTGCTCTGATACCATTGATGGATAATAATCAAACAAGAGGAGAGAAAAGGAAATTTTCTAGACACTTCAATAGTTTTTCCCGGTTGAATATATAGCCATGATCTGATACAATTCAAAAAGTACTTTCTACCAACAACCATACTACCTACTACCACTAAACAATACTTGACAATACTTTAACTTGTAGTGTGTCCAAACTAGCCTAACTTTACATCATTACATAAGTTAGGCATAAACCAAAACATGTGACAAAATAGAAACCAAAAACATTTGTTAAGTTACAACAAAAGTGTCACGTTCATCAACACAATGTAATATGGAAAACTGAAGTGAGAGGAAGCCCCAGTCAAGTTATAAAAAAGGCAGTTTTTTCTCATTACCTAGCACTTAAGTTATAAAATGGCAGTTTTTTTCTTTTGTAATATTATGGTTTTCTTATTATTATAAAAAAGTACTTTTAGAAAGAGAAATCACCAAATCAGCAACATCAACAAATTCAGGAGAAGGAGCATGGAATTATGTGATGCTTTGTACATGCTCGTAAGTCTTATTAGTTGAAATTTTAGTCTGAAAACTTAAAATAACTTGGGGTGAAATTTTCATGAAGATGAAGTCATGAGTAGTGATTCTTTGATGCAGATTAAAATTGATAATTTGAGAATCGAAACTCGTTTTAAAAACTAGTGAAAATGTAAAGCGTTCTTTGATATGTTAGAGATGTACTATTGAACCACCTGGGATCAGAACTTACATGCTTTGTGGATTCCAATTTGGATTCAAAAGATGCTAAATTCACCTTCGCTGATAATTTTATAATACAGTGTCTAGCAGCGTGAAAGAAAATCATGCGTCAAGAAGTTGAAAATAAACAAAGCATAAGTTGAAAACTAAAGCAAGTTATAAAGATAAATGAAGCATAATTTATAAAAATTATTAAACCATCCAAGGAGGGGTGATGATTACTGAAGCCAGCTGAAATGTGAAGTGTTCCTAAATATGTGTGAAGAGAGAAAAAAGGGGCTTAAGAAAGAAGGTGGAGCTCTATGGATTGGGATCTTAAAGCACTGCATTTGAGGAGCGAAAACCAAGCCGTCATTTATATTCTACTGTTGCATGCTTGATGGTTTAGCATTTTGTCGGTTGTATCCTCCATCAGGCCTCTCTACCTCTCTCTTTCTTTATATATATATAGAATTTTGGAAAAGGGACTAGAAAATGTGATTAGTTTCTGATTAATAAGAAGAGGGTTTATAATGTTAAAAGTTGGTTAGTCGTTCTTTGTTAAGCCTTCATTTGGAAAACAAATATATGTATGGTTTATAAATCCAGTCTAAGTTAAATATTATTTTTAATTTTTAGTGCACATACACGGTGATTAATGGAGTGTACATATTGATTTTTAAATTTATAAAAAATGTTCTAGAAATTTGGGAAAAGAATCACCCATCTTGCACATGAAAGTCACAAATGCCTGCACATAACATGCAAATACGCGCTTGTACGATCCATAGTATATGTTTTTATACATTCTATCAAATTAACATAATATATTGAAAAAATATTTAGTTTTCGAGGTAAAAAGATTTTTTTTTTTTAAATTCAAATAACTGATACATAAATAATAAACGACCCTCATCTTATTACTTTTTCCCTCACTTGTTACAAAATCTTGGGAAAGAAAATCACTTTTCATGAGGTGAAAACAAAGATAGCTTAAGATTAAAAATTAAAGGAAGTTATTTAGAAAAATTAATTATGTATATCATTTATGGGTGCTATATGTTCTTTTTACATGACCATTAGTTCCGCGTGGCTTGACCACTGAAACAAAAAATGTTGATAACCTGAAACATATTTTATAAATTGAAACACACTTTAGAATGTTTATGTTGGAATTGGTTAATTTTTGGTAAATAAAACTAATAAAATTTGATTTTGTATCAACTTTGGCCAAATATTCTGAAGGGTTCCAATGGTCAATTTATGAAAGTGAATTTAACTTATTCTGCTCGTCGAGCAGATAATCGTAGTATATTTGGAATCTCCAAATCAATTATAGATGAATGAGAAATTAATGTCCAAAGTTAGAGAAAAATCGAGCACTAAGCGAGCAATGAGCTAGCGCTTTCAATGGCGTTCAGGCGTTGAGTTTTGGGTCCAAAATCTGCTTCTTCTTCCTAAATGGTTCCTAGGCACCAAAATTGGTGCTCCAATGTCCAACTTTTCTCCCTCTAATACCGTCCATCAAACAATTCACCAAAAAACCCAACGGAATTCAGGTCAAATTTCAACAAGTTTCCACTTTATACCAAATTCCAATGCAATGAACAAACTTCAAAATTCTTCACCTGAAGACAAATTTCATTGCAATGAATAAAACAATGACTCTTCAACAAAAACTTAATTCCAATAGAACTCTCCAACACAAATTTCTCCACTTCTTCCACAAATCCCAACTAGGGCAAACACAATAACCAAAAAATCAACTAAATTCAAACACTGTTTAGCAGAATTATCTCAGACACCAAAGTTACTCGAATTGTCACCACGAGCATCAAAATCACAAATAATTTAATTATCACCAAGAAAGGCAGCATAATCAACATGACTAACTGATCCAATAGAAGGTTATTGGCAAGAATCAATGCCTTCAACCACATCCTAAGTAAAAATAATTTAATCAACTTCACTATACCTATATGGAGGCCTAATATCTTTCATGGGTCAGTCTCTAGCAGTTGAACACAATAGCATCGCTGGTAATGGTGTTAAAGCGGAATTATACATAACTTTTGAACTCGATTAAGTTGTATTCTTCAACATAGATCCAAAACCAAACTCCAACGGCACTGTACCAACTTAAAATCTACCCGAGTCCTTAAATTTTGCTGATTGACCCAAATATTATGTAGAACCATGCACTACTTACGATCGAAATTACATTGCTTACAAAATTTGCTTGAATCAAGGACAACCCGATCACAACCAACTCCATCTGAGTCAACGCTTATTAAACCATAAGAAACCAAATCAGCATTACCGAACCTCTCCTGAGGTCTAATCTTCAATTTAGTGACAACTACATCAAACTTGGTCATCGAACCTTCCAAGACATTTAACTCGATCCTTACATTGCTTCTCCTCAGCATCCAAACACAAATCTGCGATAACAAAAATCTTATCCCAAAACAATCAAACCTCACTCTAAGTTGATCAAATCTCGATATGATACCAAACTAAATTGGCTCTTCCGAAAATTGTCAAACCTTAGTTGTGATACCATTTGTTAGAAATAGAAGCCTTGGTTGTCAAGAGTTACATATATCACGCCGATACCACTTGTTAACAAATCTAACCAAGTAGTTGCATTTACTAATGCCACTTGTTAGAGAATAGCAAGATATGATAGGCTATGAAGTAAAGATCACAATGCAAGAATGCAAAGAATTAACGTGGAAAACACCATGGGCACATGAGAAGGATTTTATTCTTGAAGAGGGAAAAGATACAATAAATTACATTTGAATTCTACACAATGAAGTCTAAAACTTGGTTCGAAGCCAATAATCACCTGGAGTATATATAGGACCCAAATGAATATATTATAGATGGAAAGAGGATAAAAAAGAGTTAAAAATGGAAATAATATTTCTCAGAATAACACTGTCGCTTGAGCGGCAGGCTAGCACCTGTCGAGCTCAGCGCTCGAGCAATGGGCTGGTACTTTCAATTGCTCTCGGTGTTAAGTTTCAGGTCCAAAATCCCTTTTTTCTTCTTGAATGGAGCCCAAATTGGGGCTCCAAAGACTCCAGTGTCCAACTTTGGTCCCTCTAATACCATTCTTCAAACTATCTACCAAAAAACCCAATGGAATTTGGGTCAAACTTCAACATGTCCATTTCGAATCACCTGAAAATGTGAGGATCAAATTGGCTACCACCACCAATTTCTATAAATCAATGTGCGAAAACAATAATAAAATAACTAGAAAAAAAAATATAACTTTAACCTTCAAAATCTGAGAACAAAATAAAAACGGGAGTCTAGTAAAAAAATACAGTTTTCAGTGTAATTGATTATTGTAACGACCTGGGTCCCACTTAACGGGCTATCCTGACCGTTAGTTCGACGACGTACATCCCCACTGTACCAACATGGGTCTTTTCAATATACTTTGTCCTCACTCTCACGCTCCTCGAGAAAACTTTCCAGGGGTCACCCATCATAGAATTGCTCCAAGCCAAGCACGCTTAACTGTAGAGTTTCTAACTATGGACTTTTGGAAAAGAAGGTGCACCTTGTTGGTATGAGTACCTATCAAATCTTTTCAATTTTCCTGGTTTGTATATTACAATTGTTCTTGTAAGTAATCTTTTCTTGTTCACAGAGTTAATGTATAATGAAAAGAAAAAAAAATGTAGCAACGTAATTTGTTTTCTCACACTTATAAAATTATATAGAAGAGCCTAATATTTATAGGGAATATGTAGGGGACGTCCAAACCCTCTTAGTAGAGTTGCTGATGAAATAGAATGCCAAAAAACGAATCCAAAACGAAAAAGGAAAGAAAAACGTGGAAAATCGGAAACAGGCGAGGTGAACGCTGCGGCGCCTGACGTTATGCCCAAAAAAAAAAATTCGAAATTGTTTTCTCCATCCCAAATTCTTCTTTAAGTCCAATACCAATTTTCAACTCTCAATAGGCTTCCAAAATAAAGCTTCAACTTGATATATGACTCCAATAGCATTCCAAACTTGAATTCTTCTTGACGTACACTTCAATTAGAATTTTTCAATTCTTCAAACAAGGAATTCGGGTCACACCCAAATTCTAACGGGTTGAATGATATAAGATTGTATGATGATTATAATTGATAATTATAAATAACACACTTATCATCGTCATCCAAAGTGACAGTTGGGATTATTTTATGAATGACAAATGTTCGGACAAAACCTGTAAGTGTACGGGATCGTTGACAGGTAATAGATTTAATGAGTTTAAAATATTGTCAGGAGTAATAATTGTAATTATAGTTTACTAGTTATAATGAAATTTGATTTAATGTAACACAAAAGAGATTTTTTTTTTTTTTGTTATTATTCTAATTTAAACTATGAAAACAATAAAAGAATGGTTTTTATCCAAAGATGATATAAATGTATTGGATTTCAGAATCCACCTATTGATGTCTAGTTCCAATTTCGACTTATGTAAGTTAGCTTGATTAATGTATTCATGACAATCAATAATCCGTTAATATTTAATATTCACTTGCAAGACATATTGAATCTATGCTTAAATCGACCCCTTTCTACGAATTCATATGCGAAGCACGCATTCAATCACATGATTATCTCACACAATTGTACACACCATAAACATTATCTATAATAACTATTGTCTGTGCGTTAAATATATACATTGTTCTACTTATTATGAGTATCCTAACACTATAAATAAGCAACAAGTTATCTAAATGATGATCAAACATTCAAACAACACAAGATTTACTTGTATTTAATCAAGAACACAAGAATTAACTAAAAAATAATAAGTCTTGAATTAAAAAATATAAATCAACGATTTCATCATCCATCCAATACATAAAAGATTTAGCCTAACATTGTCACATGAAAATTACACAAAAAGAAAGAGAAATGACATCACCCGAGACTATGAAATTTGAGAAAAACGTGAAAACTTCAATTCCTAACTTGAAACTCGACCCAAAAAAATGCAAGAATAATGCTTTGTGTACAATCCATGGTTGACAAGGAATTTGACAATCCATGTTAATTCAAATTCGAATGGGCGGGAAAGTGTGTGGTGTTTAAAAATTGGCCACTCAACTTTCAACATGTGGCACATTGTCAAACTTGATGTCAAAAAAATTGTACTTGTAGCATGGTTGAAAATGTAATTCATCTCCTTGAATGTAAAAATCTCTATTTTCTTGCTCTTCTATGATGAAAACTAGGTTCTAGACGTTCTTGATGGCCTTGGAATAATAGAATACAAAAAGGTTGCATTCTAAAAAATACCGAATTAATAAAAAGGAAATAATATTTTTTCCCTTTGCCTCGGGCATGCACCTCCTCTACAAGCCTAAGCGCACCCCTAGACTTGGCTCGAGCAGCCTTCAGTATTTTCGTTGTAATTTTCTCTTCTGATATCCAATTGAGACAATTCAAAGTGCATTAAAAAGTAACTCAAAGGGCTACAACTCTTATTTAAATATCATTTTCCAATTCGAACACTTGATGTGCCAAAAACGAGTCTTAATCTGAGGCTGAAAATTCGGAGCATAACTTTTTGGGCTGAAAAATTATGTGTAATAATACTTTGGCTATATTTCTTCCATTTGACTTCTCTCCTCATCCAATTTACCGCTCGCATTCTCGAATCTTCATCGTGAGGTCTGATACAACTTTTAAGCATTTACACTTTAGTCTCCGAACTTTGAATTTGCTTCATTTTAGTCCTTTTGTGCACATTTTCACCAATTCCACCAATGTCATCGATGTTTACATATAAATCAATATTTACATAGAATTAAGTCATGTTTCATAAAATTCATCAACAAATACTCTAATTTAACTGCTCGAATAAGTGTATAAAATACACTTATCAACAAACTTAACTTTGTGTGTTAATTGATTATTTTAGAAGAAAACTCAGTATTGGACAATAACGGATGAAAATGAATAATATTAAAGCTTGACATATTCTAAAGTTGAGGACCAAGGAGTCACATTTGGTTGTTGATGGACCTCAATCGCAATATCTAAGGACTCAATCTGAGCAAGAAAGAGGAAACACGGACCAAATTGTAGAAGTAAAAGTTTAATTTCCAGCTCCCATATCCTAATTTTTACTAAAATTCTGGTTTCATATCATCTTGAAACACTATTTTAGACCAAAATGAGGATTATAAATAGGAATATTTCATTCAACTAAAAAAGGGGAGGCTTGAAGGGACACATTCTTTGAGCAAACTACATAGATTCGTTCACAAATTCTCAAGAATTGTGGCCCTAAATTGAGATTTGAGGGTTGATCGGAAGATTTATAATCATCCAAAAAGAGTTTGAAGATCTATTGTCAGGATTTGTAGGGATTTGGGTGCTATAGAACAACAATCATCATGATTTTTTTCTTCCTATATTGTATTGAACATTATATATAATATTTTTAATCCTTTTAATTATTTAATTTTGCAATTATGAACCTCTAAATAATTGATTATTAGGATGAACAATATAATTTAGGTTTAATAATTATTTAATTCAGAACATTTCATAAAACATCAGATTTTGTTTAATGAACAAGTTTCTTGACACACACACACACTGGCGGATCTAGCAGGGGGCTGGGCTGAGCTATAGTCTAGCCCTACCCCAACCCACATGGTACAAGAAAGAAATTTTATAGTTAAATTGGCCCAAATATATATATTAGCCCAGCTTCATATTGAGTCACAGCCCAAGCCCAATTATCCAAATATTCTTTCATGGTATTAATAAATTGTGAAAATTTTTATTACCAAAGTAGATTTTTATTTAATGTATATTTTACTTATAATTATATATAAACTTTTATAATAAATAAAACTGTATTGATTAGAGCTAAAATAAATTGCTTATTTTTCTTATAAATGTTTGGTTAAGCTTAAATAATTAAATCTTTTAGTTTTAAAAATTCTTTCATATATAACTTATTCATGTTTATAAGAAAGAAACTTATTTTGACCATGATATTGATGTTACTATCAAAATAAATAATTTACTTTATATTTAATCTTACAATAAAAAAATATTTGTAAGAACTTATTTTTTTTTAGGGTTATTGGCGCAAAACGTCCCTACCTATGACGGGTTGTGTAGAAAACGTCCCTAAATTTGATTTTTTGGTGCAGAACATCCCTACCTATGCATTTTATTGCGCAAAACGTCATTTTCCCTAATTTTTAACATAAAATGACCGATATACCCTCCAATTTAAATAAAACAAAGAGGAAAAGAAAAGAAAAATAAAGAATAAATTGCAATTTGCTCTTAAACTTTTTTAAAATGCAAATCAATCCAAAACTTATGAAAATATTAAAAATAACCCTTTACACTTGGCATAACACTTGGGAGATAAGATTGGAGGTCAATTGCTCATTATCTTCCTCGATTGACATGTTACCCATGATCCTGTGATCCCCAATTGCGGTTTTGTGAATTGAATTAGCACCAATAACTTCAACAACATCATCAATTGCAGCCTCAAAACCTTCATCATGCATAGCCCCATTTGGGGGAATCAATTCGGAGATCAATTGCCCATCATTTTTCTCAATTGACAAGTTACCCATAGTCATTTGGCTTCCAATTGAATGATTGTGGGTCGAATTTACTGGGACAGCTACAACAAAATCACGAAGTAAAACAGCAGCCCGTTCTCCCACAAAATCAGCAGCTTCTGGGCGAGAAAGACCAAGACCCATACCTGGGCTAGGTGCGCCAGGTGAAGAGGGACCTAGCCCAGGAGGTCCCTGGCCGTCGGTGGTCCTGCGTCGCCGGAATTGGCGTTGTTCAGTGGCTGTGTCGCGAGGCTCGCGACTGGCGAAATTTCAGGATTGAAGTTGATGTTTTCTGGTGATGTTTGTAATGATTTGTTGGCATGATTGTGGTTACCTGGTGATGGGCAGTTGGAAGGAGGTGGGTTTCGGCCATGGGATTGGCCGGAAGTGCAATTTCTGGCGATTTTCAAATTGGGTGACAGTGAACTTTGAGCGTTGATTCAACCCACTGTAGTTGATGGAATTGAGCGTGGTTGGGTGGTATTTAAAGGAGAGATGGATGGCTGTTGACCGGTGTCAAGATCCGGCGGGATATAGGTGGCCGGAAGCTGTCGGATTTTGGACGCCTCTGTACTGATGTTAATGTGTTTCCACGGTGTATGACATCATATGGTTATTTTACCCAACCTACACTGATGTGAATGTGTTTCCACAATGTATGGTCAATTATGGTGATTTTACCCGCTCTGCACTATTGTGAATGTGTTTCCATAGTGTATGACCAGATTATAGCTCTGCGCGCGTATGACCAGAATTACAGAATTTCAGAATCAAATAACTTTGCCATGTATATCGGTACTTATCGATACATGAGTAAGGTTATTCAGGGTACCTTTTGGTGTGATATTTCAGTATTTCTACAGCTTATTGGATTTTCAGTTATAGAATTCAGATTAGTCAGTTTTCAGTAAATAACTTTCAGCTTATAGCATTGATCAGCAAAAGATTTCAAAATTTTTCATTTATACTAGATTGCTTACATTCGTTATGCTTTATAGTAAATTATTTAGAATGTAGAATAAAGGATTTTATGATGCAGTCATGTTTTAAGTTTTTTTTATTAAAAGTATTATTTGATTTCATATTTTTTTAAAGTTCCAAAAGAGGAAGGATTTTCAGAAAATATGCATAAATGAAAGAAAATATTCTTATTTATTAGATATCCACTCATTGAGTCACAAGCTCATATATTTTTTCCACTTCTTTTCTTATCAGATAGTAGCTGAGTTGAGCAGCATTGGAGCCTAGTTGTCCACCGTGTAGAGTCACATTTTGTTTATAATTGTATGACTCATTTTGTCAATTTACATGGAACATATTTTTGGGGTACATGCATTTGTTGTCAGGGAGTTAAAGTTATAGTTCATGTATCCATGTTATGGGCTCATTGCATATTGAGTATTTTGAGACTTTTGAAGTAAAATGGTTGTAATTGTTGACTTTCTTGCTTTGTTTTTGGATGGTTTGATAATTGAGGGGCTGGTGTACCCTATTTAAAAATATATGTTCTGGTTTGAGAAGTTTGATTATTTTTCAGGTGGTTTTGGTCCAAATTACAGGGGAAACTCTGTCAAAATTTTTATAAAAATGTGTCACAATTGGAACAAGTTATAGTTGCCTTGGTGGTAGGTCCAGCACTTAGTTGGTATCTACCATCGACGCACGACACGTGTCAGGTCTAGTAGGGTGACTTGGGATGGGTCGTGACAGTTGGTATCAGAGCATGGTTCATAGAGTCAGTTTGCGTTGTCTATTTCTATTTCTTTCTTAACATATCATGCATATTTTGTAGTTGGAGCTCATGGCTCGCGGTGGTAGGACCCGTAGGCTCCCAAATATGCCGCCTCAACCACAAGCTGCTTCTGACAGAGAGGATATTGGAGAAGAGAGTAGGGGTGAGGAATCAGTCCATCGGTCTCTTGAGCAGCCACGACAGGAAGAGGTCGCTCGGGCTGATATTATAGCAGATAAGATTGCTACAGCCGTTGCTTCTGCTCTACGTAATTCCGATAAAGATCATAGTATTGAGCGAGCAACCAAATTAGGAGCTAAGGTATTCACTGGCATGGCTGACCTAGCAGAAGCTGAATCTTGGCTGGTAAGGGTTGAGAGAGTATTTGATGTTATGGGTTGTCCAAGTGAGCGAAAAGTACGTCTTGCTACTTTTCTGTTAGAAGGAGGTGCGTAAGATTGGTGGAAATCTATACAGAGTAAGTATGTTGATCCTTCTGTGATCACTTAGAGTGATTTTAGAGCTGATTTTAATGAGTATTACTGCCCCCGTTCTTACAAAACTGATAAACAGAATGAATTTTTGAGGTTGGTGCAAACTTCTTCAGTGGCGGAGTATCAGAAAAAGTTTACAGAATTGTCAAAGTATGCCGTAGCCCTTGTAGCTGATGAAGCTGATAAGTGTAAGAGGTTTGAATATGGTTTGAGACAAGAAATTAGATCAGTGGTAACAGCATCGGGGTATGAAAACTTTGGAAAACTAGTGGAAGCGGCGCTAAGAGTTGAAAAGAGTGTTTCAAAACGACAAAGCGGTCCACAACAAGTGAGGTTGGGAGTTGGTGGTAGTAATCAGACGTGGTCAGTAGTCTCTGCGAATAGACCACCAAGGAGGGATCGCAGAAGAAGTGGATTAGGTGTTTCCACCCCTGGTAGCTTTAAGTCTAAACCAAGTGGAAGTCAGGGATCTAGATTTAGCCAAAGATCAATACAGCAGCCAGGGAGTAGTCGTACTCATACTCAGGCGTCGGTCCAGAGATCTTTTATTTCAGGGTAGGGTGATAGCTCTAGTGTTGCCAGATTTCCCCAGTGCCAGTCGTGTGGGAAATTTCATTCTGGTGAGTGCCTTAAGGGCGTTGGTGTTTGTTATCATTGTGGTAAGTCCGGGCACATGAGGAGAGAGTGTCCAGTTCACTTTCAGCCTGGTGGTACATCACGGGGAACACAGCCTGGGGTTGGTATTTCTAGACAGACTTAGAACCAGGACATGTGTGCAGGTAAAGCGGGTACTACTAGTGTTATTCAGTCTGAGGTTGCAGGCAGCAGTGGCAATAGACAGAAAGGTCAGGCAGGACGTCCCAGGACTCAGGGAAGAGTTTTTACTGTGACTCAACGTGATGCCGATGAGTCACCAGACGTGGTTATGGGTACGTTATTTATTTTTGGCAGAAAAGCTTGTTCTCTTATTGATTCAGGTGCCATGCATTCATTTATATCATATGCATTTACTAGCTATGCGGACTTTATGTCAGAACCGTTAGATAGTGAATTGGTGGTAGCGACTGCTGTAGGAGATTCACTTTTGGCTAATAGAGTATACAAAGATTGCTCGATTAGAGTGAATGATCGAGAGTTGAAAGCTAATTTGATTCCCCTTGATATTCATGATTTTGATATTATACTGGGCATGGATTTCTTAGCTGTAAATCATGCTTCAGTTGATTGTTTCCTCAAGGAAGTGGTGTTCAAAAGGCCAGGAGAACCTGAAATTGTTCTTAGTGGTGAACGGAGAGTATTACCTTCCTGTATCATTTCTTCACTTGATGCTGGGAGATTGCTTAGAAAAGGTTGTCAAGCTTATTTGGCTCATGTGATTGACACCAACATTACTAAGTTGAAACTTGAAGATATACCAGTGGTAAGAGATTTCCCTGATGTTTTTTCTGAAGATCTTCCAGGACTACCTCCAAATAGGAAAATTAAGTTTACCATTGATTTAGTCCCGGGGACTACCCCTATTTCACAAACACCTTACAGAATGGCCCCAGTCGAGCTAAAGGAATTGAAAGTCCAGTTGCAAGATTTGGTTGATAAGGGTTTCATTAGACCCAGTACATCTCCTTGGGGAGCGCCAGTATTGTTTGTGAAAAAGAAGGATGGCACGATGAGATTGTGTATTGATTACAGACAGTTGAATAAAGTGACTATTCGCAATAAGTGCCATTTGCCTCGTATAGATGATTTGTTTGACCAACTTCGGGGTGCCACGGTATTTTCTAAGATTGATTTGCCTTCAGGATATCATCAACTCAGGATCAGGGATGTTGATGTACAGAAAACTGCTTTTAGGTCGCGATGTGGCCATTATGAGTTTCTGGTAATGCCATTTGGGTTGACTAATGCCCCAGCGGCATTTATGGATTTGATGAACAGGGTACTTCACCCATATTTAGACAAATTTGTGATTGTTTTTATTGATGACATATTGGTTTATTCTCGCAATAGTGATGAGCATGCTGAGTACTTGAGGATTATTTTTGCAGATTCTGTGAGATAAGCAGTTGTATGCTAAGTTCAGCAAATGTGAATTTTGGTTGGATAAAGTTGTGTTTCTGGGTCATGTTATCTCTGCAGAAGGCATCTATGTGGATCCTGTAAAAATTGAGGCTGTGATGAAATGGGAACGCCCTACTAATGTTACAGAAGTACGGAGTTTCCTTGGGCTAGCAGGTTATTATCGTCGGTTTGTAGAGGATTTTTCTAAAATTGCTCTTCCTCTGACTAGTTTGACTCGTAAGAACTCCAAATTTGTATGGACTGATGAGTGTGACGTGAGTTTCCAAGAGTTGAAGAAAAGATTAGTTTTTGATCCTATACTTACTATTCCATCTCCTGGCGAAGAGTTTGTGATTTACAGTGATGCTTCACGCCATGGTTTGGGTTATGTTTTAATACAGAATGGAAAGGTTATAGCTTATGCTTCAAGACAATTGAAGAAGCATGAGTTAAACTATCCAACACATGATTTGGAGTTAGCTGCAATGGTGTTAGCATTGAAAATTTGGAGGCATTATTTGTACGGTGAGAAATGTCAAATATTTACTGATCACAAAAGTTTGAAGTATATTTTTGATCAGAAGGAATTGAACTTGAGACAAAGAAGATGGTTGGAGTTGATAAAAGACTATGATTGCAAGATTGACTACCATCCAGGGAAAGCTAATGTGGTTGCAGATGCTCTTAGCAGAAAGACTAGTTCTTCCTCTCAATCTAATGCAGTATATGCAACTTTGTTGTGTGAGTTCAGGAAGTTGCATGCTCAAGTGTCAGCTACTACTTCAGGGGCGATATTAGCTCATTTTCAGGTGAGGCCTACTTTGGTGGACAGGATTAGATTAGCTCAATCTCAAGATGAGACATTGAGAAGATTGAAAGTCGAAGTTAGTACGGGGTTAAGAACAGACTATGCAATTAGAAATGATGGTATGTTGGTTATGGGAAACAGCTTGTGTGTTCCTGATATTGCAGAATTGAAGAAAGAGATCTTAGAAGAGGCACACAGTTCTGCTTATGCTATGCACCCAAGCAGTACTAAAATGTATCACACGTTGAAAGAACATTATTGGTGGAATGGCATGAAGAGAGAGATAGCGGAATTTGTATCAAAATGTTTGGTCTGTCAACAAGTGAAACCAGATTGTCAGAAAACAGCTGGACCTTTACAGCCTTTGCCTATTCCAGAATGGAAGTGGGAACACATTACCATGGATTTCGTATTTGGTCTTTCTCGTACTCAAAATTGTCATGATGGTGTTTGGGTGATCGTAGATCGTTTGACCAAGACTGCCAGGTTTTTACCAATCAAAATCACTTATTCTTTGAATAAGTTGGCAAAATTGTATGTGGATGAAATAATTAGCTTATATGGTGCTCTAGTGTCTATTGTATCTGATAGAGATCCTCGATTTATATCGAAATTTTGGCCTAGTTTACAAGGAGCTATGGGTACTAAGCTACGTTTCAGTACAGCTTTTCATCCTCAGACTGATGGCCAGTCAGAGAGGACCATACAAACTCTTGAGGATATATTGAGGACTTGTGTTTTGGAGTTCAAAGGTAGCTGGGATACCCATTTGTCTTTGATGGAGTTTGCTTACAATAACAGCTATCACTCCAGTATAAAAATTGCTCCTTTTGAAGCTTTATATGGTAGAAGGTGCAGAACACCAGTATGTTGGGAAGAAGTTGGTGAAAGAAAGTTAGTAGGCCCTGAATTGGTTCAAATGACGTCAAAAAATGTGAGGTTGATTAGAGAAAATTTAAAAATAGCACAAGACAGACAGAAAAGTTAAGCAGATAGGCGGAGGAAAGATCTTGAATTTGCAGTTGGAGATAGAGTATTCTTGAAATTGTCACCATGGAAAGGAGTGTTGAGATTTGGCAAACGAGGAAAGTTAAGTCCACGATATATTGGACCTTATCCGATTACTGAGCGGATTGGCCAAGTTGCATATCGATTAGATTTGCCAGACTATTTATCCAGGATCCATGATGTTTTTCATGTTTCTATGCATCGCAAATACATTACAGATGCTTCTCATGTACTAGAGTCTCAATCAATTCAGTTGAAGGAGAATTTGACCTTTATAGAGGAGCCAGTGAGGATTCTAGACAGAAAGGTGCAAATCCAGCGAAATCAAACAATTTCACTTGTCAAGGTGCTTTGGAGGAATCAGACGGTAGAAGAGGCTACATGGGAAAGTGAGGACCAAATGCGTGCTCAATACCCTCATCTATTCATGGATTAGCCAGATGTCCATCGAATTTCGAGGACGAAATTCTTTTAAGGAGGTAAGATTGTTACATCTCAAATTTTTAGTCAAAAGTCAATGGTTGAATTGTCAAGGTCAAGGTCAATATGGACTTAATTGGAATAATTTATTTTTCTTGGGGCTTATTTTATATTTAAGATAAGTGAGGGTTAAGGTGGTTTAAATTGGAAGTTGAGGACTTACTTATATGTCATTGGAAGTTGGGGGCTAACTTTGCAAAAGCCCATAACTTTAGTAATTTAACAACCCATTTCCCATTTCAATCTTACCTGCACGCAGAACTTTAGTAATTTAACAACCCATTTCCCATTTCCTATTGGATGCTTGTATAAATATTGTTAGTGGGAATTGTAGTGGTGATGTAATACTTACAAGATAGCATGATTTTATGGAACAATATGTATATTTAATTGGTTGGATGTTAGTTATTAGTTGTTATTAGATTGAAGGAGATATTTGTAGTTAATTTTAGAATGAAGGTTATGTTGATTTATTGGGTATTAGTAAATGGACTAGGAAATGAAATTGGTCCCATTTAATTAAAGGAATAATTTGGGACATCTAGTCAAGTATCGAGAAATTTAGTTGTAGTATTATAACATTGCATTTTAGAGGTTTCTTGAGTTGATAGTGGTTGAATTAGTTATCTTGTATGGTTTTTCAGGTGGTGACACATAGATTGGAAATGCCTACCGATCTTCTTAGACTGTAACTTATTTTGAGTGAGTAGGAAAAGCTTATTTTTCAAAAATAAATAGTTACTGAATTTATACCGTATTAGAAAGTTAATTATTTTATATAACTGGTTTAAAAGCATGATTTTTCAGAATCAAATGGATTTTATACTCAATTTTTTTAAAAGTTGAATTAAGTTCATTTGATCATTTCTCTAGCATGTTGTATCCATATGTTATATTTCAGTATATTTAAAATTATTTTAAAACCACTAGAAAGTACCCAGGTGATTTTACCCAAGTCTGCACTGATGTTAATGTGTTTCCACGGTGTATGACATCATATGGTTATTTTACCCAACCTGCACTAATGTGAATGTGTTTCCACAATGTATGGTCAATTATGGTGATTTTACCCGCTCTGCACTATTGTGAATGTGTTTCCATAGTGTATGACCAGATTATAGCTCTGCGCGCATATGACCAGAATTACAGAATTTCAGAATCGAATAACTTTGCCATGTATATCGGTACTTATCGATAAATGAGTAAGGTTATTCAGGGTACCTTTTGGTGTGATATTTCAGTATTTCTACAGCTTATTGGATTTTCAGTTATAGAATTCAGATTAGTCAGTTTTCAGTAAATAACTTTCAGCTTATAGCATTGATTAGCAAAAGATTTCAAAAATTTTCATTTATACTAGATTGCTTACATTCGTTATGCTTTATAGTAAATTATTTAGAATGTAGAATAAAGGATTTTATGATGCAGTCATGTTTTAAGTTTTTTTTTTATTAAAAGTATTATTTGATTTCATATTTTCTTAAAGTTCCAAAAGAGGAAGGATTTTCAGAAAATATGCATAAATGAAAGAAAATATTCTTATTTATTAGATATCCACTCACTGAGTCACAAGCTCATATATTTTTTCCACTTCTTTTCTTATCAGATAGTAGCTGAGTTGAGCAGCATTGGAGCCTAGTTGTCCACCGTATAGAGCCACATTTTGTGTATAATTGTATGACTCATTTTGTCAATTTACATGGAACATATTTTTGGGGTACATGCATTTGTTGTCAGGAAGTTAAAGTTGTAGTTCATGTATCCATGTTATGGGCTCATTGCATATTGAGTATTTTGAGTTAAAGTTGTAATTGTTGACTTTCTTGCTTTGTTTTTGGATGGTTTGATAATTGAAGGGCTGGTGTACCATATTTAAAAATATATGTTCTGGTTTGAGAAGTTTGATTATTTTTCAGGTGGTTTTGGTCCAAATTATAGGGGAAACTCTGTCAAAATTTTTATAAAAATGTGTCACAATTGGAACAAGTTATAGTCGCCTTGGTGGTAGGTCCAGCACTTAGTTGGTATCTATCATCGGCGCACGACACGTGTTAGGTCTAGTAGGGTGACTTGGGACGGGTCGTGACATTTTGCTTATACCTGCATGAACCCCAGAATCAATAATACTATTTGCAACTGATATTCCATTATGTTTCATTGAATCTATACCGGCCTGGTATAGGCAGTGAAGCCAACAATAGCAAGTTCGACTTTGTATTGAAATTCCTGGTACTTCTCCCAAAATTTTCTTGCCAGTTAATTTCCATTTTTTCTTCTTTGATAATCTTTGCCGCATGAAAATCAATCCTCTTCTTTTGAAAAATCTTGTTTTCTATGTTGTGTTGTACGTATTATAGTTTGCACCAAACATGCACTTGATGTTCATATAATGCAAAACAAAATATCTTGTCAAAATATTTTGGTTCATATACCAGAGACGTTCACTTTCCCTTTGCTATTTTCAGGAGTTGTTCTAATATTTTTTAACTCAATCATATGATTCTATCAAATTTAGTATAAGTCAGAGAATTACTACTCATGTTCGTCTTCGTCAGGTTTTCCCCCACGATAATTACAGGTTTGAGACCAAAATCTCCGAAAAAGAGATTCTGTCCGTCCGAAAATAACAACAGACGTCCTATGTGGCTAACAAATCAAATATCTTGCCCGTGAATTGAACACGCAGCTTCCACCTGGGTAAATAAATATAAGAAGATACAAAACAAAGAAAAAATAAAGAATGGAAATAAAGAAAACTAAAAAATCTAACAAATGGTTTCGTTTTTCCTGCAAACCCCGAAGAATACATATTCCACTAATTTTTCCCCTTGGTTCACTCATTTTTGTTTGAAGTTTTTTTTAGGTGAGGCCGTTACATATATAAAAAAATAAATCTGCTATCTCTAGGTATAAATATGTTTTCTTGCGGGCAACAGGGTAGAGAGATATCAAAATTGAATCAATTAATGGATGGTTTGTAGAAGGATCAAGACTGACTGGTTATGATGAGGATTCTGTTGGTGGCTCCCAATCCATGCTGGACAAAAGAGCGCATGAAGAGATGCTGTATCAAACAGTAGGTCATGAAGAGATTTCTCCAAATGCTACTAGTGAAAATGATGCAGATGCTTATGACGAGGACAATGAAAATGCTTCTGAGGATAGTGAAGATGTTTGTGTTAGCAAGTTTGCTGCTGATGATGATGAAAGAAGTGAGCGAAATTTCATATTTTATGTATTATTTATTAAATTTAAATAATTACATTTTTACTTTGAAAGTTAGATAATTTGTCAATATACTATTTGAGTTTTTTAGAATTCCAAATATTGAATACTATGCCCCTATTTATTATTGATTAAAATTAAGATTTCAATTTAAGTCAAAGTCAACAATTAATTTTACTATTGGAATATGATTCCTAGTCAATCAAAACACAAAGTTAATCGACTAAACACAATAGAAATTGAATCAAAACAATGAAATAGCAAGAAATAATACACCCCTTCAAGATCACATCCAAAACTCGATAGTGGAGTGAATGGGGCTCAGATTAACCAACCCAAAGCAATGTTCGGATATATAGTAATCCTATTTTTGATAGCTGTTAAATTGTTAATTATGATCCTATTCTATTTGTGATAAGTGTTAATCATATATTTGATATATTCCAGACTTCAACATCGTTATCTAATTAAATCAGGAACCATAAATTTTATGTTAATTACATTTTCCCTAACCTTCCACGTGTGATGTTTTATTAGAAAAGTATTAGCGGAGTACAATCCAAACACTGCCTTAAAGTTGTCTACGTGTTGTCCTATCAACATATTATATTGAATGGGTAATTACGATTTGTAGATAATCATGACCTTAAAACTAAGACATATTTGACTGGTGGAACACCTATGTACCAAAACTCCATGATTTTTTCAACTATAAAATTTCGTAAAATATACAAACACTCACGGCAAAGAGAGTAAATACTTTTCATAACAGAAAGCTTTTCATGTGTGGCACAGTCGATAAATTTAGGAGTTCGAAGCGTGTATTTATATTTCCTTCCAAAAATTCGTTTGATCATAACATGTAAGTGGTTTGTTTCATTATATTTTTTGTATTCAATTAAATATAGAAGAATTGTTAGCGGACCTTCGGGTTCGACCTAATGAAATGTGAACTCTACTGGGTTCTTTATAATGAATATGAATTTTTTTCAGGAATTTAAAATACTACTGATGGATGTCTCATTTTATCATCGATATATTCCGTAAGAAATATGCTATGAAGTGTCATTTTTATTGTTATATAATTGTATATGGAAACAGCACGTATTTTACAAGGGATTTTAAATACTCACTCTAACAATAATCGAATAGTTTGGGTCAATTGGATTTGTGGCAAGATGGTAATGCGGGTTGCCATGAGATCGAAGGAAAAAAAACATTCTTCAATTTATTAGTTAGTATTATTTGTTCAAATACATGTTATTTAATTAGTTAATTGATTATGTTTTTTTAAGATACAATTTCCATGCATTTGTTTAAATTTATGGGTATTCCAATTATTTTATTTTAAAGAAATTTATTTTTATAATTCTGCAAGGTTTATCAAAATTTGGAAATACTCCAAGGTTTATCAAAATTTGGAGTGTCACATACCCAATCTAATTCTTTGACCAAAAATTAATTTTCTTTCAAAAACATAATTTTAAAGATGAAAATAATTTTTCTAAATTGTTAGATTCAAGAAAAAACATAAACACCCTGGATTCAAGAAAAAAATTTGAACAATCAAGTTGATTGTTCTAAGATATAAAATAGTTTCTAACAAGCATAAAGTAGTTTTTGATGCCATTGTTGGGATTTGTCTATACATGCACTGTGAAAATTAAAATAATTTTAATTCCCACAAAGGATCTGCTTAGTGTTTAGATAGAACATGTAATAAGAATTATACCTTTAAAACTTTTTTTTTTTACATTCTCCACACCACACTTGTCTAATTGTAAATCTTCCAACGGTTTCCACACAAGAAAACAAAAATGAGAGAATGAAGATTTTTCTTTCTTGTGCTAATAAGATTGTGAATGTTTTATGATTTTTTCAAACCCTAACAGCCTATTAATAGAAGTTCAAGTGGACTTAGTCTGCCTTTTAAACTTAATCAAATCCAATATTTAATTAATCTAATTAAGTAAACTTGGTCCATAAATTAATTAATCTAATTAATCTACTTAGTCCCATTAATAAGCAGTCTAATTAATTTATTATCCAGCACTTGTCAATTAATTAATTAGTAAATATCACTATTCTAATTCTCCTTTTATGTGTGACACATTATGCTTTCGATCATGATACCTAACAACACGGATTATTATTTTGATCTAATAAAAAATAAAATAAATCAAAACACCCTTTCAATTTATCATTAATTCACCTAAAGTAATCAATTCACTTTCGTCGTCCTAAACTGACATCTAGATCGGACAATACATGTGATGGGTAATACCTCGTGGTACGAAAACCAAACTTGATTGTTTGCCGTTGAACTATAATCCATTCGTCGATATGATCCAATTAATTACAAGATATACAAATGTGTCAATCTCAATTATCATTCTTATCTTTCATTCTACTCTATATATAAAATTTTGGGAAACGGATTTTAAAGTGTGATTAGTTTTTGTTTAAGAGCAGCCAGGTTTTACTATTAAAAGTTGGATAGCTGTTAAGCCTTCATTTAGAAAACAAATATATGAATGGTTTATAATTTCAGTCTAAATTAAATATTATTTTTAATTTCAAGTGCACATACATAATGATTAATGGAGTGTATTTATTGATTTTTCAATTTATAGAGAATGTTCTAGAAATTTGTAGAGAGGCAACCACCCCTACACATGGAACACAACATACCTGCACGTAACATGCAAATACGTACATGTACGATACATAGTATATGTTTTTATATATTCTAAAAAAATCACATAATATATAGGAAAATTATTTATATTTACGAGGTAAAACAGAAAAAAATAATTAATTGGAATAAATAATACTTAATTCACAAAAGACCCTCAGCTTCTTACTTTTTCCCTTCGTTGTTACAAAATCGTGTGAAAGAAAATCACCTGTTATGAAATGAAAATAAAGAAAGTATAAGATGGAAAATTAAAGGAAATTATTTAGAACAAAATAAATTTATATATCATTTATGGCTGCTATATGTTCTTTTTACATGGCCATTTGCTCCATATGGCTTGCCCACTGAAACCAAAAATGAAGTAAATAGACTAGAACACGTTTAATAAATGAAACACAGTTTATCTTTTATATTACTATGTATTTTTCTGTGTATAAAAGAAGAAAGCAACAAAGACTTGGAACAACATGGTTATGTGGTCAACAACGTTGTTATTCTTTTTACTAATGAAAAACCATGGTAAAGGAATACTTTTATTTATTCAACATGTCGGTTTGCATTTTTGTGAGTTTGGTTCAGTTATATAATGTTATTATGTGCAAAATTACTGATAAAAGAAGAGGACATTGAGCATCACAAATGTAAACAAGGCCCCTATGAAGTGCCTATCAGAATATTGTTCGAAACAAGTTCAATGAGGGAGAAGCATCATGCTTTAGTAGTGAAAACATATAATCATCCGGATCTAATATTGCTAAATGCAGCTAGTTGAAGCCCACCCAAGGAGAGCTACTCAAAGAACTACCAAACCATGAGCTCCAAGAGAATAAGGAGATGGTGTAGTCGAAGATGCAATTATGTTTACCTTTTTCTCATTACCTTGCACATTAATTATAAATTGAAAGTTTTTTCTTTCAAAAGATTATTGTTTTCTTATTAGTATAAAAAAGTACTCAATACCAAAAAATGGGGCTGGACAGACCAAAGTTTTTGCGATCAATCAAACATGGTTTCTATAGGACACTATCAACGACCAAAAAGTGGTTGGTAAAGGGGTTGGCTCATTAATTTTATTTTTATCTTTTTACTCTTTTGTGACCAATACTTGGTTGTTGATGTGGAACATCAGGGATCACACATTCAATTGGTCTCGATCGCTAACGGTTAATCAGGAAAAAGAGCCGCATTTTTCCCTGCATAGGATAGGGATGGCAATGGGCCCCCTGCCCGGTCCCCGCCCCGTTACCCGTTTAAGGCGGGGCGGGGCGGGGCGGCGCCCTGACCCCGTTTATTACCCCCCACCCCACCCCCCACCTTTTTTTTTTAAATTCAAATTTTAATACAAGTATTTGATTTTGACATTTCCATAATACAATATATATAAAACCCTTAAAAATGAAATAAATAAATCAAATTGCGTCAATCGATCTTTTTTGCTTATAGAAGTAGATGTCTCGATTTGGTTTGAAGAATGAGTTACGTTCTCACTTGATCCATGTCTTGTTTTGTACTCATTTAGCAACTTGTGATAAAATTTCTTAATCTTTTCAATCTCAAGATCCGAAACTTCATTTCCATAAATAATTAGAAAATAATATTCTACCAACTTCATTTTAAATCTTGGATCCAACACACTAGCCACTGCCAAAATTCCATGAATCTCGCTCCAATATTTTTCAAACTTGTCAATCATACTTGAAGCCATCATTTTGATTTCCTCATGAGGCGATTTCATCCAATTGTAAATTGATAACTTTATCTCATAAATATTAGAAAAATAAAGATTTGATGTTGGGTACTTAGTCCCAAAAAATATTTCAGTCATTTCAAAAAAAAACCTCCAACCTTTTACATATCTCTTTCGCCAATTTCCGATCTCCATCACTAGACAAACATCTATATTGTGACTCACGTTGCTTTAGTCGAGGAAAAACACGCCTATATTGTAAAGCACTATCAAGCATTAAGTACGTAGAGTTCCACCTAATTTTGCAATCAAGTGTTAACTTTTTGGAGTTACTATCCAATATGCAACGCTGTCACGAATTTTCTTAACACTCGAGTTAATGATCTCCAAACCATCTTTAACTATCAAGTTTAATATGTGCGCACAACAACGCATATGAAAAAATTCACCATTTAACAAAAGCGTACTACTAGAAAGCTTATCTAAGAGAATATTGATCATGGCATCATTTGTAGTACAATTATCGACAGTCAAAGTAAACAACTTACGATCGATATTCCAATCCAATAAACAGTCCATCAGTGATGTACTCAATGCCTCAGATGTGTGCGAACACGGCACATATATGAACCTATATTAAAATAAAAGCAACATAATTATGACAAAAAATAATTTTAAATAGTACATTAAAATAAGCTAATTAATTTATGCAATATCAAAGTACCTCATAATACGACTTTGAAGTGTCCAAGCATCATCTATAAAATGCGCAATGATAGCCATGAATTATTTCTTTTGATTAGAAGTCCACATGTCCGTAGTAATTGTAATTTTGCCATTGTTCTTCTCCAATAAGTGCATCACTTTCAATTTCTCGCAATCATAAATTTTCAAAATATCATTTTTTATAATGTTACGAGAAACATTCTTAAACAATGGTTACAAGGCATTCGTAAATCTTCTAAATCCAATGTGTTCAACCATTGAAAATGGGTATGTGGATGATCTTATATTTACAAGAAATAATCTAAGTTTGATCACTGAGTTTAAGAAGGTCATGGCTCAAGAATTCGAGATCACAGATATCAGTCTTATGGCCTACTATCTTGGGATTAATGTAAAGCAAATGGAGGATGACATCTTTATCTTACAAGAAGGGTAAACGATAGAAGTTCTAAAGAAATTCAACATGGCGAATTGCAAGCCTGTATGCACCCCCATCGAATGCGCAACCAAGTTATCGAAGTATGATGAATGTGAAAAAGTGGATCCAACACTCTTTAAGAGTCTTGTCGGAAGTCTAAGATACTCAACATACACAAGACCAGATATCCTCTTTGGAGTAGGGCTAATCAGTCACTATATGGAGTCACCCACCATGACCCATATGAAGGCTGCAAAGAAGATTATTTGATACATCAAGGGTACGCTTGACTATGGCTTAATCTAATCATCATCTAATGAATTCAAACTTGTTGGATATAGTGACAGTGATTGGGGCGGAGACAATGATGATAGAAAAAGCACTACTGGATATGTGTTCTACTTGGGGGACACTGTATTCACTTGGAGCTCGAAGAAGCAATCGAACGTGGCGCTATCTACATGTGAAGTTGAATATGTTGTAGCAACATCAAGTGTTTATCATGCAATTTGGCTTGGAAACTTGTTGAAGACAATTGGAGTCTCACAAGATGAATCGACGGAGATCCATGTCGACAACAAATCAGTACTGGCATTGGGAAAGAATCCAGTATTTCATGATAGAAACAAACACAACGATACAAGGTATCACTTCGTAAGAGATAACATTGCAAAGAATGAGGTGCAGTTGAAGTATGTAACCTCTCAAGAGTAAATCGCCGATATTCTCACTATGCCACTCAAACATGTCAAACATGACATGTTCTGCAAGCTAAGAACTTTACTTGGAATAGCAAAATCAAGTTTAAGGGGGGATTTTGGGAAGTAAACTTGATTTTGGAGTAAGTAATACGGGATTAAGAATTTTGCTCATAGGTCCAATTCAATTAAAAAGCCCAACAAAGTCTAATATTTCTAGAAACATGTTCTAGAAAGATTCATGTAAATATTTAAGTAAAAGATGTGGTCATAAATACGGTAATGTGTCAAGTTGATTATGTGGTTCTAGAAATTATATCTAGAATATTCTAGGAAATTATCTAGTCCAAATATATGGTCTAGAAGCCTCATAAAAATATGAAGTCTAGAAGGCTCTAGGAAATTGTGTGATCTAGAAGTTTCATGTAAACCCTATATAAAGGGGTAGAGTCCTCCATTTTGTAATAAGTCAAGTCAAGTGTGTAAGTCTTGAAGTTGAGAAATGTAAGTTACCTTTTGCTTACTTCTTCCTATTAGTATTGTCCTTCATATCCAGCCTTAGTCAAACCAAGTTAGTAAACATCTCTTTCCTCCAACAGTGACTTTTTTAGAATTCCAAATACTGATAGTATGTATCGTGAACACACATTTGTGCACGTTACATGGCATAGTGTGTGTGACCTATGTGCGAGGTGTGTGCTTCTTTCTACAATATTCTAGTTTTACTTCTCTAATAATTGCTAGTAGTAGAAATTTAAATATATGAGTTCCTAGTGAGGCAAAGCTCATAATAGTTCGTAAGCATGTATTCCATAAACATAAAGTCTATAATATGTCATTAACTGTGATCTTGTACTTTTGAAACTTAATGAAAGATCCTCGAGATCCAGGATCCATCTTTTTGGTACGAGGAATCCTTATTATTCTTAGATTCATCTCTCGCCCATGTAAAATTGGAAGAATGAAAGCTTTTCTCTCCCAGAATGCATCTTGTATTGTTCTTTCACCATGTAATTATTTCTTAATAGTCAAGTGAAGAACGCAAATAATATATATATATATATATATATATATATATATAGAAATCGGAGGTGCGTGGTTCATATACCATAAAAGGCAAAATTTAAAGCTTGGCCTATCAATATCTCTTTCTTTTGGATTTGCATCTAGATTTGAATTGCAAAGGGCTCTATCAATCTCACTTGAACTGCATGCTCTCATGATGTACACCTGGACACAAAGGCATGCAGAAGAAATCGTAATTCTGACCAACGTATACATCATTTACATAGAGTACTAAACAAGATAAAGCAAGTACTTTATTTGGACGAATGAAATCAGAAAGTATGATTATCAAAATTGAAAAGTATAAATAACACACTTATCTTGGTCATCAAAAGTGACATTTGGGAGTATTTTATTTATGACAAATGTTGAGACAATCTGTAATCGTACAGAATCGTTGACAAATAATAGATTAAGTTAGTTAAAAGTATCGTCCCACGAGTAATAATTGTAATTATAGTTTACTAGTTATAATCAAATTTGATTTAAAGTAACAAAAAAGAGATTTGTTTTTGTTATTATTTAATTTAAACTATGAAAGCAATAAAAGAATGATTTTTATCCAAAGATGAGATAAATGTATTGGATTTCAACTTATGTAAGTTAGCTTGATTAATGTATTCATGACAATCAATAATCTTTTATTATCTAATATTTTTTTGAAGATATATTAAATTTATACTTAAAATGACAAAATCATATTCCTAATTCGAATTCATATGCAAAGCACGCATTCAATCATCGGATTATCTGACACAATTGCACATGCTATAAACATTGTTCATAATATCTATTATCCGTGTGTTAAATACGCAGTATTCTACTTATGTAAGTCTCTCAACACTACAATAAACAACTAGTTATCTAAATGATGGCCAAACATTAAAAAAACAACAAAGATTCATTCATATTTAATCAATAATACAAGAATCAACTAAAAAATAATAAGTGTTGAATTAAAAACTATAAATCAACAGTTTTAGCGTCCATCCAATACATATAAGATTTAGCCTAATATTGCCAGATGAAATTACACAATAAAGAGATACGACATCATTTGAGACTAAGAAACTTGAGAACAACGTGAAAACTTCAATTCCTTACTCGAAATTCGACCCCAAAGATGCAATTCCACCCCTTGAATGTAAAAATCTCTATTTTCATGCTCTTTTATGATGAAAACTAGGTTTTGGATGTTTCTGATGGTCTTAGAATATATAGAATGCAAAAGGGTTGCATTCTAAAAGACACTGTATTAAGAAAAAGTGAGTAATCTTTTTCCTGTTTTGCCTTAGGTGTGTGCCTGGGCTTAGTTGGGGTGCTCACCTCAATGAATTTAGTACTTTCAGTCGGTCTCGAAAGAGGAGGAGGTGCGGCCTCCTCTACAAGCCTAGGCTTGTTCTAGGTAATCTTCAATATTTTCGTCGTAACTTTCTTTACAATATCCGATTAAGGCGATTCAAAGTGAGTTTGAAAGATAACTCAAAGGGTTACAAGTCTAATTCCAATATCATTCTCCAATTTGAACATTTACTATGTCAAAAGAGAGTCTCAATTCTGAGACCAAAAGTCTGGAGTATAATTTTTTCGGTTGGAAATTGATGTGTGATAATACTTCGACTATATTTCATCCTTTTGAATTCTTTCCTCATCCACTTGGCCCCTAGAATTCTCGAATCTTCATCGTGAGGTCCGACACAACTTTTGAATATTTGTACTTTAATCCCCAAACTTTGGATTTGTTTCATTTTAGCCCTTTTTCTTGCACGTTTTCTGCAATTCCAGCAATGCCATCGATGTTTACCTATAAATCAATATTTACATTGAATTAAGCCATGCTTCATATAATTCATCAATAAATAGTCTAATTTAAATGCCCAAATAAGTGTATAAAATATAATTATCAAACTCCCCCAAACTTTAACCTTTGTTTATCCTCAAACAAAGTATAGCCAAACTCAATCAAAACTTGGTTAGATGGCTTACCGTTAGTCTTATGATTGGACTTTTTCATCAATACTATGAATAGTGTCAAAATTACATAATTGAAATTAATTTCTGCTCATTCAATGTAAAACTCGACGTGTGTACATATTTATGTAAAACATCACAAGCTCATGATTGGTTCAATTCCCAACCCTTAATAGTCAAATATTTACTCTTTCCACTTGTGAGATGCACATCTCCAAACTTACAACTTTTCACTCATTTACTCTCTCTATTTGGATAGATTTCACCAATACAAGTTAACACTTCAACAATGAAGGATTCTATAATCTCGACCGTTTTGACCCTTAAGACTTAGCTAAACTACTTGCTAATAATCAAAGGTTTAGTTCTTTCAACCAAGTGTCTAGGGTTTAATAAAAGTATGTAGTGCATCTTCTATTTCATCGTTGCTTTTTTTATTATGTTATGTATATTTTGTTTCATATACTAACTTGATCCATTTTTTACTTTCTTTTGGGGATTTTCAATAGGTCTCCTCATTGGGATCTTTTAGGGTAGTTTTGCAATATGGCAACTTTTTCCCTTTTTCTTACTTGATTAGTGCAATACCCCTTATTAAACACTTAATTTTCAAAACCTATCCATAACTCAAGACTTTCATCTAATCTTCGTCTTATTGGTATTAGACAATCCACACAATCATTTTTGCGCATGGAATCCCTACTTATCTCAATGTTTCCCTATACCAGCTTAACCATTTCTAAATTATCCTAAACATGGTTTAGGGATATATAATGATTATGATTTTTCCAGGATTACGTCAACTATATTTACTTTTCTCACGATAAGAAGCAAATCATTAACCCACAATGCAAAACATAAGTGTCGTGAGCAATAAAGATCAAATCTCACATAAACAAGCATAAATCAACTCAAATAAGCATTTTTACACCAATTTTTAGTCTAATACATATTTTCAATATATACATCAATACCAACAATGCTATCCAACCAACACAAAAGCAATAATAAGCCTAAAAGAAAATATTTTTATGCATTTCTCTGATTTTTTTTTGGTATTTATTCTCATGATAAAGCAATAAACACACATAAGTAGACATATAAAGCGATAGGGAAGAAAATGAAAAACGTACTCCCCGAATTTAGTCGAAGGTGGTAGCTGAAATGACATGAAGTGCATGATCTAGATAGTCAGCTTGATCACGTTATCCCCTTATTCAATGTTGGTTTAAGTGATCCGCGATATCATATTATTGTAAAACGAGGAAAAATCAACATTCAGGATTAAATAACCTGGAACAAGTATTATTTAGTCCAAACATCTCGATAACCAACAATAAATTCAAGAGCCAAAGGGGAGATGGAATATGGATGATGATATTTGATAAAAATAAACTACATATCCTATATCTAGAAAGCATAATAAATAAAAGAGAAAGAAGATTGAGTTGCTTCCCAATAAACACTTTGTTTATAGTTTTTAACTTGGCTTTATTATTTTGGCTACTCATAGTGGCCTTCAAAAGGGAGTTTTCAGCTATGCAAGCCTCATCATTTATAGTCCACAATTGAAAGTTTCCAAACGGATCATTTATTGTTCCCACCAGTACACTAACACCCTTCTTACAATGATTACTTGCATAGTCATCCCTTATTTCTGTTTTCACCTTCTTAAAATCCTCAAGGTAGGATGGTTGCATGAGTAGATTGTTCATGGTGAAACTCTACTACTTATCTTCTATCCTCAAAATTAGCTCACTTGTTTCAAAATCTAATAAGGTACGACTAGTTGATAAGAATAATGAAATCAGCTGGAAAAAGTTGATGTGCTTCTTTTATGTGAAGGATAATGAAATCGGCTGGAAAAAAAAAGTCTCCAACCTTGATGAGCATATCTTCAACTATTCCAAAAGGGTGCTTTATTGTTTTATCCATCGTGGGATTATTGAATTTTCTTTTGGATCTCCCAATCCTAGTTTCCTGTGAAGAGGCAAATGTATCAAATTAATACTAGCTCCAAAATTAATTAAATCATTTATACTATTTAAATTTCCTATAAAGAAAGGTATATTGAAACTCCTTGGGTCTTGCAGTTTAGGCGAGAGCATGTATTGTATGATTACACTACATTCCTCAGATAATGAAAATATCTCATGTTTGGGCAGCTTCCTCTTTTTAGTCAACATTTTCTTTAGAAACTTGGAATAGTTTGAAACTTGAAGGATTGCATCAATGAAATGAACGTTGACATGCAAATTTTTGAAGATCTCTAAGAATTTTGTGAACTGTCTCTCCAACTTGGTGTGGCAACCTTTGAGGAAACAAGAATGGAGGTGTAAGTGTATTAATAGGAACGTTTACCTTAACATGCGGACTATTTGAAGGCTTTTGTTGATTCATCTCTGTTAATTCTTCATAATGATCCACTTGTTCTCCACCCGTACTAGGTACCTAATTACACTTAGTCTCTTTCCATCTTACACTGATCTCTGGCATATGAACACCACTCCTAGTTATGATAGCCTAAACATGTGTCCTCGTTTGGCTGCCTTCAAGGAAATGGAATATATGGCACATAAGTCCGTTCACATTAAGCAAATTTGATCCCTAGTGTGTAGTCCATGTCATTCTCTATAGCTCTAATAGCGAGTCCTTGCTCCCTTGTGTTCTTCTCTATGTCGCTAGGCAAGGTACCATGTGGTCTATTGGACAATACAGTTGCTATCTTCCCCACCTAATTTTCTAAGTTTTGGATATAAGACTTGTTGATTCTAGATTGAGGTCCGAGTCTTGGTGATGTACTTAACCGGTAGATCCTCTAAGAACAACCTCTTCTATTTTTGTTGCTACAATTCTGGTAGATTGCCCTTCATCTAAATCTCTGACCCTAATTATTAACCCACAAAAAGTTGGGATGATTGTTCAAATCCGGATTATAGGGGTTATTTTGTTGCCTTTGAAAATTTTGTGCATAGCTCACTTCTGCAAACTGAACCATGTGAGTGGAAGAAAAGGGCAATTGACATGATACGTTATGTCTTAAAACCTGTGCAAACTTGGGTCGACTAGTGTACCATATTCACAGATTGAGATAGATTATCAAGTTTTTTTGTTATTGCTTCCATCTGTGCTGCTAATATTGTCACTATGTCAATATTATGCATAACAGCTGCTTTCTTTGTAAAGTCCCTATCGATCAACCCATAATTTTGCAATATGCAGATGCTTCAGCAGGCTGATCGATGTAGAAGAGATATACCTACGCTTGCTTAGGAATGTCAAGATTTGGACTTTCATGCCTCTAGATAGCTCTCGAGATCCATTTGCTTAAAGGTGTGGATTTCATTTTGGATTAGATAGACTCGAGAACGCAGGAAGAACTTCATGGTGAATTTCTCTACCATATCATTCCATGACGTGATACTCCTGGCATGTAATGTATGGAGCCATTCTCTTGAGCCTTCCTTCAAGGTGTGAGGGAATAAGAATATTCAAAAGGCATCTATTGGCTTTCACTCGTGGCAACATCAAAAAAGTTTGAATATGCTAGTGTGGATTTTCTATAGCTGTCTCGAAAAACATGATCTCCCGATGATTCTGGAAGAAATTGATGACATCTGGTCAAAAGTTGAAGTTAGCCTATCCAAATGGAGGATAAATAATAGCATATTGTACAGGTGCACGCATTGGAGCCTATCCAAATGGAGGATAAATAATAGCATATTTTACAGGTGCACGCATTGGAGTAACATAATCCCCAACTAGTATTGGACCCTATTTGACAATAACTATCTATTGAACTGTGGTGGGGGCATGAATTGGATCCTGAATTTGATTCTGATTCTAATTTTTAGCCATTTCCCTCGCTTCTCTCTGTACTCTTTGACATAGTTTGAATGTTCTTTCGATCTCGGGATCTATATGAATGATCTCTATCTCATCAAAGTCTTGAATATATTGTTGACAACCTAAAAGAAGCAAAACGAGAGAAAATGAGGCAATATGATGAAGAGCCTAAAACAAAATGAGAGAAAAAAGAATATAATATTAACTAATTATTTCTCGGCAATGGCGCTAATACTTGTATAGACAATATTCGTAAGCATACAGGATCATTGACAAGTATTAGATTCAGTGAGTTAAAAGTATCGTCCCACTATGAATAGTTATAATTATAGTTTACTAGTTATAATCAAATTCGAAACACAAAAGAAATATTTTATTTTTTTATTATTATTCTAATTTGAACTAAAAGAATAGTTTTTATCCAAAGATGAGATGAATGTATTGGATTTCAGAATTCACCTATTGATATTTAGTTCCAACTTCGACTTATGCAAGTTAACTTGATTATTGTGTTCATGAAAATCAATAATCCGTTAATATCTAATATTCATTTCCAAGATATATTAAATATATACTTAACATGATCCGATCATATTCATACTCTGAATTCATATGCAAAGCACGCATTCAATCATATGATTATCTCACACAATTTCACACACCATAAGCATTATTCCTAATATCTATTGTCTGTGTGTTAAATATGCTGTGTTCTACTTATTGAGAATTTCCCAATACTACAAATAAGCAACTAGTTATCTAAATGATGGCTTAACATTCAAATAACACAAGATTCATTCATATTTAATTAAGAACACAAGAATTAACAAAAAAAAAAAAAAATACTAAGTCTTGAATTTAAATCTATAAATCAACGGTTTCATCATCCATCCAATACATAAAAGATTTAGCCTAACATTACCATATGAAAATTACACAAAATAAAGAGAAACGACATTGCCCGAGATTAAGAAACTTAAGAAAAACGTGAAAACTTCAATTCCTAGCATGAAATTCGACCCTAAAAGATGCAATTCCACTCCTTGAATGTAAATATATCTATTTTCTTGCTCTTCTATGATGAAAACTTGGTTCTAGACGCTCTTGATGGCCTTGGAATAGATCGAATGTAAAAAGATTACATTCTAAAAGATACCAAACTAAGAAAAAGGAAATAATAGTTTTCCCATATTGCATTGGGGCATGCACCCCTTCTGCATGCCTAGGCACGAGCCTAGACTTGTCTCGGGTAGCATTCAGTATTTTAATCGTAACTTTCTATTTCGATATCTGATTGAGATAATTCCAAGTGCATTAAAAAGATAACTTGAAGGGTATTTAAATATAATTTTCCAATTTGAACGTTTGCCGTGCAAAAAAAAGAGTCTCAATTGAAGGCTTAAAATCTGGTGCATAACTTTTTCAATTGATGTATGATAATACTTTGACTATATTTCTTTCCTTTGACTTCTCTCCTTATCCAATTGATCCCTAGCATTCTTGAATTCTATTGTGAGGTCCGAAAATACTTTTGAGTATTTGCACTTTAGTCCTAGAACTTTGAATTTATTTCACTTTAGCCATTTTCTTGCTTGTTTTCTCCAATTCTACTGATGTCATTAATTTTTACCTATAAATCAATATTTATACAGAATTAATTCATGTTTTATATAATTCATGAACAAACTTAACTTCATGTGTTAATTGATTATTTTAGGAGAAAACTCAATATTAGACGAGAACCGATGAAAATGAATAATATTAAAGCTTGACATATTGTGAAGTTGGGGACCAAGGAGTCACGTTTGGAAGTTGAAGGATCTCAATCGCAATATCTAAGGACTCAATCTAAACTAGAAAAAGGAAACATGAACCAAATTGTAGAAGTAAAAAGTTTATTTTCCAGTTGCGATATCCTAATTTTGAGTAAAATTCTGGTTTCCTGTCATCTTGAAACATTATTTTAGACCAAAAATGAGGTCTATAAACAGGAATATTTCATTCAATTAAAAAAGGGAAAGCTTGAAGAGACGCGTTCTTTAAGTTACATAGATTCATTCATAAATTCTCAAGAATTGTGGCCCTAAATTGAGATTTGAAGGTTGGCCGGAAGATTTATAATCATCCAAAAAAAGTTTGAAGATCCACTGTTAGGATTTGTCGGGATTTGGGTGCTATAGAACAACAATGGTCATGATTCTTTTCTTCCTATATTGTATTGAACACTGATATTTTAAATCCTTTTTATTATTTTATTTTGCAATTATGAATTGCCAAATAATTGATTATTAGGATGAACAATATAATGTAGGTTTAATATTTATTTAATTCAAAAAATTTCACGCAAGTACAATTTTATTTAATTCAAAACATCAGATTTTGTTTAATGAACAAAGTTTCTTGATGGATAATTGTTTAGATAATTAATATCTATTGTAGTTAGAAGAGTTTCTAGACATGTGAGTTTTAAAAGAATTTAGCTAAAATGAGAGAAGAGGATAGTCGTTTTCTTCTTTAATGTATTATTTTTTAAAAGAATTTACCTATATATATATATATATATATAACACTATGTATCGTGTACATGTGTCTATGTATGTTACGTGCAGGCACGGTGTGTGCGCCTTATGCGGGAGGTTAGTGCTTCTTTTAAAACATTCTGGTTTTACTTATATAAGAAATGTCTACTAACAAATTGAAGTTGAAAGTTCAATATATTATTATTGGAGCAAAGCCTACTATAAATTCATTTCATTTTTTTTTTTTTTTTTTTTTTTTGATAACAAAGCAAATTTCATTCAAAACGTGAAAAGAATTACATCAGAGCATCATGCTTAATAATGTGTGAGACATAATCTGGAGGATCAGTCCACCACACTACCAGGTCATTTAGATGCCATGAATTTCTAGCTAGACAATGTGCAGCTGAATTAGATAGGCGACTTTCATGCCTTACATCAATATTTGGGAATCTATTCATTAACAGTCGAATCTCATGTATTAAGTTTCCCCAAATGGACAAAGATTCATCTTGTACTTTTGTCACTTCTTGAACCACCAATAATTCATTTTTACGTGATGAGGTAAGCACAAATTGGACATGCAATCATTTGTTTTTCTTTTTATTTCCTCTTATTTTCTCCTCGAACTCCCATTTCTCCATTTCTCTATTTCCAATCACCAGAAAATGGAAGGATCAAATCGGCTGCCACCACCAATTTGTAAAAACGAATGTGTATAGATATTAAAAAAAATAAAAATGCAAAGATTCTAGCTTGATTAATTAAAAACCGAAAACAAAATAAAAAGTGGAAGCTAGTATAAAATACGGTGTTTAACATAAATGATTATTCTTGATAAGTAATCTTTTCTGTTCATCAGCCATTCAAGATGAAAACAAAACAGAATTATTGGAGACTTACCTACAGAAGCAGAAATATCAGTCTGCTTAACTTATTCCTTCATGAGCCTCTTCAAACAATTAATTCTCCTGAATTAAAACATTCGGGGGTGTTTGATATACATTATGGAGAAGAAAATGCATTTTATGATGTGATGTGATAGAATAAAATGTTTTGGATTTGCGTGTAATATTATTTTATTGAAAAATATGTGGTTGAAAACAAATTTTAAAAGAATGAATTTTTGTAAGAATATTTATAAAACAGAGGCTAAAACAAGGTTCCTCTTAGTTAATTTCCATTTTTTTCTTCTTTGATAATCTTTGCTGCATGAAGATCAATCCTCTTCTTTCGAAAGATCTTGTTTTCTATGTTGTGATGTACATATTGTAGTTTGCACCAAACATGCACTGTACATACACTTGATGTTCATATAATACAAAACAAAATCTCTTGTCAAAATATTTTGGTGCATATACCAGAGACGTTCACTTTTCCTTTGCTATTTTTGTTAGGTTTTAAAGATGTTGACAATCTTTTGATAAAACTAGTCTATTGCCCGTGCAATGCACGGGCAATGTGATTAAGGAAGTAATGTTAGCGTTCAAAAAACAAAAATTATCTGCATTTTTTTATACCATTTTCTGAAGTATGGAATGCATAATATATATATATATATATATACACAATAAAAAATAAAAAATAAAAGTTGAAGTCTCAAGTATATATGATTTTAGAAAGAAAATAAAATAATAAGAATGAAAGAGATATAAGATTGAATTTTATATATTACAAAAAAAAAGAGCGAAATTATAATCCAAACAAAATATGTTTTCTGGTGAAGCTTAAATTTTGAAGGATCTGTAAGTTCCATAATGTTGTAGTGTTATTATCATGGGAAGTTTGTTTTCATGTTAGTTTTTGTCTCGTGCAATGCACAGGTTGTGTTATTTTAAAGGTAAATAAATATTAGCATTGTGAATGTTAAGAATTTCTTTCGAACATAAGAAATTCTCATGAATGTGTTGTGTGTAATATGTTTAACTAAATTACAAAATCAGATAATGTGATACTACTGTGATTTATGGTTAATTGTCATTATGCTGTCAAAATTATATTTGAAAACGATCATAAGTTCAATTTCTTGTGTTTTCACTTCATACGTATGCGAATATGTGAAGGTATGCAAAATAATCGTGTAAATACTTGAAAAGATTAACTATTAATTAACATGTGTGTGTACACCCTAACAAATACCATGAACAGCATGTAACAAAATGGGGCATAATATCCCATTGAAACTTTTAAAAAGCTTACAAGTACTTACATATATCATAAGGTCTTCCATAAATTCCAAGACAAAAAGAAACAATGCAAAGGACCCAAGTTACTCTACACAAAAATATATATTATATTTAGACCAATTTATAGACTGACTTTTTTTGTTTGTTTTTCTTCTTCTTTTTTTTCTGTCTTTGGAAATTAAAATAAAATGAGAGAAGAGTTTAATTTTCATGGCGTCCGGGGCTTTGTTGGAGTATGGCAATTATGGTGTAATGGGTTGGGACCGGCTAGAAGTCTCCTCAGTTCCAAATCCTCAGGCATCTCATTGTAATTTCCAAATCTTAGAAACATTGCAGATGGTCTACCTCTCTTAAAAATCATTTCCTTCCCGTTCTTTCACTAAAACTTCCAGTGTTTTAGCCCTTTCTTGCCCTTTCTTGACTACATGAGTCGGATTCGTTGAACTGAAAGATTTCATATTTTGTATCGAGAATAAAGATGTCATCATAATTGAGTGAAGATCAAGCAAAACACATTTGTCAAAGATATAAGAAGTTGTTACTAAAAAGATTTTTATGATGTATTATGACCAGGAAGAGTGAGAAACATAAAACTTACCTCTTTTATATGAACAATGTGCTTTCCTTTACATATATACAACATGTTTTATGCTTTTTGGCCTCCATATGCTTCAAACTGGAAGCAACTCCACATTCTTTGGGGTATTATACATGGCTTAAAATAAGAAATAAATTTCTCTGTTTCGTTCCCTTGTACTCCACGAAGACACGCTTTATGTAAAATGTCATATGACAACATTAAAAGATTTTGATAGACTAAAAAATTGTACAAATACAATAATCGTGGATGCCTTTGAGAAGATGGAACTCTTGCTAATAACGAGAAAACTCGTGTCCAATCATATAACAAAATGTCAATGAATATATTCTACTAAAGTAATGGAAAACATTATTAATAGACTAACCATAATTGAGAAATTTATTGAACGTACAAATTTTAAAGAATAGGGTAATATATTAACTCGTTTCATTAATTTCAATGGAGGATCACAAAGATTAGGTACCTATAAAACCAATGTTGATATATGGAAGATTCCATATTAAAGGTGTAAGTGAACAAATCAAAAAAATGGATTTGGAGGAATTTGCGAAATGATAAATAATAGTACATATATGGCAATGGAATAAGAGAAATACGGAGATTATTATATACAACACATGTGTACTTGTTTTTATTTAGAAAAAACATGTTAGATGGTATCACCACTTACACTAATATGACATCTTTTGTTGATGAATTAATATTTTATTTCCAAGAAAATGTGGTAGATAGTCTAAAAAACAATGTAAAATTATTTTTTGAGAACTATACAAATGTTGGAAAAATATAATGAAAGTGTATTAGATGTTCATAAAAAAAATTATATTTTATTTTTAAATTAATTCATACATGTGAAATATACGGATGCGAGAGAATTCATTTGAACTTTCGAATAACATCAATAGAAATTTCGATAACTTTGTATATAAAATGAAAAATATTATTTTATGCATAGTAAAATACTGTATTTTAAATATAATATACGAAATAAATATACCTGTGAGAAGGTTGTTCTATGAGAAGGTTGTTCTATGAATGTATAAATGAAAGAATTTCTTTATAGACAACATTTTCAGTACATGAGTTGTGCGAAGTATCTGTGGTTGATGGTTTCAGTAAAACTTTTAGAGATTGGCTTGTTTTTGCTCTTGATAACGCTACATATAACTGCCCATGGCAGAAAACTGGTTCTGGAAGATACAAACCGACAAAATCAAGTGTTTGACCTTGGGCTTTATTTATTGTCATTGCAAAGCATGGTCTAATTGGAAATTGAGTTCTTTTAAATGGAATTGTGGTTCGATCAGATTTCAGTGGTATAAAAGGGATCCTCGGTAAGAAAACATGTTTTCCACAATATTCGCCAGTAGTGATTTCAGCAAGAAAAACGTTTCTCTCAAATTTTCGACAAGTAAGACGTGTTCCATTGCATAACCCTTCAGAAGGATTAATATTCCGCAATAACATTACAGGACAATTTATTTTAAGGTTCAATTCATGAGGTGGAATACCATTTGATGTCAAAGTATTTAAGAAATCTTCTTGCACGCACCGTTACGATTTTTCAATTGCTTCATCAAAACTATAGTATGTGAAAATTTGACCAGGAATTTGTTCAAGCAGAAGTTTGTTAATATAGTCAACACATTCATTTGTAGGTGTAAGAATAACACGGTTTACCATGGTATGTAAATGATCAGCATAAGCTTCTATATTTGGAAAAACACAATGTATCAAAGTTTTCAGGAGACGTGATTTCATCTTCAAATGGTAAAATTATACTATTTGGAAGCTTAATACATTTACAAGTATGTTCTTGTTACATTTCCATTTCCAATTCTAAGCAAGTAATCGCGAACGTAGAATCGAACTTTGCTCTCATATTATGAACTAATGGTAGATGTACAAACAAAGGCCATAGATATGAGAAAACCAAGCTAGCTTTCATTATGTCTTCTTTTTTTCCTTTCGGTACAAGCTTGGTAAAACCTGTCGAAAATCTCCTCCAAGAACGATTACTTTTCCACCAAAAGGTAAGTTACAATCAGTAATATCTCTAAACATTTTATCTACAGCTTCAATAGTACAACGATTTACCATAGGTGCTTCATCCCAAATTATTAGTTTAGACATTTTCAACAAAGTTCCCAAAGCTGATTGTTTGCTAATAGAGCAATTGACTTCTCCTATTGTTTCCAAAGGAATTTTAAATCTCGAATGACATTAGAGCCTCCAGGTAATAAAGATGCAGCTACTCCAGACGATGCAGTTGCTAAAGCAATAAAATGTCTAGACCTTACACCAGCTAAGAGTGCTTTGTATAAAAAAGTTTTACCTGTTCCTCCTGGACCGTCGATGAAAAAAGCACCGCTTGATTCAGATTCTACTTTTTCCATAATTGTATCGTATGCAAATTGTTGTTCCTTATTTAACATTGCGGCACAAGCAAATGTTTCTTGAATTTCCAAATTAATTGTCTCTTCTGCAATCATTCTTGTCAACCTTTCATCTTCATTTATATTTACATTAAACGGCACAATTCCATAATCATTTATATTTTTACCCAGGGATTCTAAAATAGAACTTATATCCTCCAGAGCTCGTATTTCAGCGACTTCAATAGGTATATTTTGATGTACATAATCATCCATCATATAAGATTTAAATTTATCCCACAGTAACTTTGGATGATTAGGATTGCACAATGTAAGAAGTGTAGCAAAAAGTCGTTTTAAAGAACAAGGCATTTCGTAAATAATAGCTTCGGATAAACATTCTTCAACGGTTGTCTCCACTTAATAAACCATGTAAAAGTGCTACTTCTCGAAATGTACCAACAATTGTTTCATTAAAAGTTCTTATATCGTCAAATGATGTTGGTCCTCTAATATGGTTAAGAAGAATGCGAAGGAAATATCGTTCTCCTTCCGATGGATTCGCTGAGACAATTCGTCCGATAACAATTTGTTTCTTTCTGGGAGTCCAAATTTTGTTATTTACATTCCAAACAAAATATGTTGGAATATCTCGATACAAAGCGTTCGAGCAAATTCGTTTGATTTATTTAATCGAAAAAATTCAGTTAACATTGTTCTCCTTGTATTTTCATTCTCAATAATAGTAGATAAATCATCCGTATTTTTGTATGTAACTTGTTGATGATCTTCGGTATGAAGTTGTAAAGAATAAACAATTGGATAGATTTCTGACAAATTAAATGAAAAAATCCTCCACATAGCCTCGTGTGGAGATATCCATCGCAGATTGATAAGCAGGATATTTCATCAATATCTTTTTCTTTTTCATCTTTGCTAACGAAAAAATTAATACGATCATGTCCTTTGTATACATATTTGTACAAATATTTTACAGCTTTAATAGAAGAACATATTTCAACGTTGATATGACAGTCAAATTTTGCACTTAAATAAGGATTATATGGTACAACCCATTGATTGTCTAACATTTGACCTCTAACTTTAATACTAATACCATTATTACGACGTCTATACAATGGGTATGAATTATCTCCAAATATAGTACTATTACAATAATCTCTTGGATATTTATTCTTACAACCACTATTTGTCACCATGCATACATTTTTGGGATTAAGATTTCCACAAGGGCCATGTATATTATGTTTTACAATAATTGAATAAAGATGAGGATACTTGTTTTTATCGGGGAATTTCACAAGATACTATCCTATCAACTTGTTGAGCGTAAGAAATCTTATGGCCGGTTAAAAATTATCGGTAGATGTGCGTGAGGAAGCCCTCTTTTTTGGAATTCAATCATGTATATATGAGCAACAACAGGGACCAAAAATATTGTTCTTATACAAATCATTTTTAAGCTCTTCTAATTTTGCTCTAAATATACGTACAATTAAATCCGGTCGATTTTGAACCTCATCATTATGTTTCAATTCTTGCTTAATTTCTGGCCAATTCGGATTACATGTTATAGTTAAGAATATATCTGGTTTTCCATAACGTTGAACAAGAGCCATAGCATCTAAGTATCTCCTTAGCATATCTCTAGGTCCGCAAGTAAAGGATTGTGGTAAAACAAATTTCTTTCCAATTTTGTACCCTCTTGTTTCCCCGTTCTCGACACTATCTACAATACCTTGATAAAGTTCAGCACGAATTTGTTTCTGGTTATTACGAAAGTAATCTAATCTCGTTGTTTCGATTTTAACATACATATCTACAACATATTGTTGAAAAAGTCTACCAGTATGAAGCAACACAAACTTACCTGTAAGCCTAATCTGTAGCTTGTATGCATAATACTCACGACATGAAACCTGATATCGTTTCTTCATTTTATGAAGCACTGCATGAGGAAGAATAAAACAATTTTTATATATGTAACTAAAACATCGATATTTTTAAAATTAGAAAATATATGACAAAGTATATAAGTAAACCTTCATCTTCTTTTTCAATCATTTGAACTGCAGAATTTATTATTTTAGGAACAGCAACATGGTCAGCCAAATTCTCAGGTTGAGAAGATGTGTGTTTATATCTTTGAATGCCTTCATGCCAACCAGATTCACCAAATGGGAAGAGCAAAGGATATTGTAAAGGATCATAACAACCATAATAATAATGAACCTTATGCGAATCACCAGAATGACCATATATAGTAATATCACGAACATGATTATTTACATTTTCATCATCATCAACCCATACAGCAGCTACTTGAGACGCTGAAGGAGTATTGAAAACTCTTTGATCGAGTCCGTGGTGACATTTTATTTGTATTCGATGGTCGTGCAAATTCGTTATATTACTTAAAGACCTGAAAAATTTACTATATGGATTTCCTTTTAAGATTTCAATTAGAAGAGTTAAAGTAGGTTCTACTAAATTTTCAGAAATTTTTATACGATTTTGAATTTCATTATCTGTATCATAAAAATATAGTTGCATATAATGTGGCATATTATTTTGTGGCATAAGTTGATTTACATAATGATATATCTGTCCTTGAACTCTGAATGTGTAAATACCTCGGTATGATTTAAAGAGTTCCTTGTCGTACTTTACACCAAATGAAGTGAATGCAAAGTGGTTATTATATCCGCGTGAAAGTTTTTTGAATTCCATACATGTAGGTTCTTTAGAAATAAATAAATCATACAATTCATTTGGTGAATCAGGCATGAAAAGTTTAACTTTTCCATCACAGCAACAAAAACCTTTTGTTTCTCTATGAAATTTTTAGCACCACAATACTTACAATAGGTGCATGTTGGTAACACATATGCAGTAGTTGGTATGTTCAAAAGGTTAAAACTTTCACATAATTCATAATCAAAAATATTAGTCGATTCTTCATTCGAAGTAGAACCCTCAGAATAAGATTCATGCACATAAGCAACGCCAGAATTATTATTTTGAGATAACATAGGATCATTTATCCTTTTACGATGATCAACACTTACGGTTTGAACTCGATTCCTCCTATCTGCTTGTCTTCGATTTTGTTGTTGACGTATGAAAGCATTATATGATTTACTCGTGCCTTCGGAAATACTTTCAAGATTAATAAACTCAGGCTCCTCATTACCAGTTCCCAGAGAATTCATCAGGACAATAAATATGCTACCGATCTGAATAAAATAAAAAATATTTTAGTAGTCAAACAACTAACAAATAATACTAATACCAACTTTAGCATAACGTGATTTAAAAATGATGGGTGAAAGTCATAAAACTCTAGTATAATATTTATAAAATGCATTAATTTAAATTCTCAAATGTAGCTGTAGAAAGTAAAAGCTTTTGAAAGAAATAATCTTGTGTTAAAACATATATACAGCAAAAGTAAAGGTTGAAATATCGAAATTTGTGAAAAATTACTAAAAATATATTTCAAAAGGAAAGAAAAGTAGTATGCATAAAGAAAGTTAAACAAATAACAATTTAGTACAAAAATTAATGAAGGTATAGTGTATTACTGTAGTCAATTATAACTATCGAAAAATACAATTGGACATTATATACAGAAGAACAATAAATACGAATTAGAGTCCACAATAATATAATAGGAACTTTAAGGAAAAAAATACAAAGATTAATTACATATTAAACTCTACGAAATCTAGAAAAGAATAAAAACAATATTATACCTGAAGATAGCACAATTCAATCGATGTTGAAAATTTTAATATGTTTACTTTGAGAATGGTTTTTTTGTAACTTAGAAAATTGGAAATAAATTTAATATTGACAAAATCATGAATGACTAAGAATACAATAAATAAAGAAAATCATAATAAAAATAAAAAATCGAAGTGTATATGAAGTAAATTGAAGAAAGTCACATATTTTTTTACCAAATTGAGAAGTGCGAGGGGTTCGAGGGTCGAGGGGGCAGCGCCCCTCGTGGGGGGTTTGGGGGCAACACCCCCAACGAGGATCGACACTGCCCGGTCGGTCATCGGGAATCGAGGGGCGCGCCTGCAGGGGAGTGGGGGCAACGCCCCCGAAAGGAATTTAGATTTCATATATGTATGAAATGAAATATTTTCTAATATTTTTGATCTAAATTTGTAATAAGTGAAATTACATTTATAGTTTTTGTAAAATGTAAATCAATAGAATTTTTATAACTTAAAAAAAGAAGGAACAAAAAACGTAAAAAAATATTTAAAAAAAAATTTTGGCTGCCCCCGTGACCGCCGGGGTAGTTTCTCTCCCCCCTGGGGTGCACGGGGAGATTGGAACTCCCCGTGCGCGCACGGGGAGATAGACTCTCCCCGTGCGTGCACGGAGTTCAAACTCCCACGTGCGTGCACGGGGAGATGGAACTCCCGTGCGCGCACGGGGAGAGTCTATCCCCGTGCGGCGCACGGAGTTCCAATCTCCCGTGCGCGCACGGAGTTCAACTCCCCGTGCACGGGGAGTTCCAATCTAATTTTTTTTTTTTTTATATTTCTTCTTTTTTATTTTCTTTCCTACTCAATTTTTCAACAATTTTAAGTATTGTTAATTGTTGGTAATTTAAGTAGTAAAAATTTAATGTTGACAATCCAGTAATACTGATAATACTAAAATGATATGTTGACAAATTTATTAAGTTAACCTAATATACTTCAGAATTTATTGTGAAATATAGAGAAATATTAAATCTACACAAACAAAATTAACTATACTTAACTACTTACAAAAATCTTAAACATGGAACAGAATTATATTTACTTAAAGAAATACTAAATACTAAACATGCAAAAGTAATAATAATATGAACGAAAATAACTTCTACGTATAAATACTTACAACTTACAGTAAAAGTTTATATTCTCATTCTTTGCAATACCAAAGCTAAAGTAATTTAGTAGTACAATTTGAAGAACATAATGGAGTAAAATAAATATTTTCAAGATATATAGATCAACATAATGATATTTGCATCCTAAATATACAAAAAACAAAATTAACTATACCTAACTACTTACGAAAATCTTAATCATGGAACACAATTGTATTTTTTTTTTACAGATGAAGTCGGCCAATTTTTTTGAACAGTATGGAACCGGTTTCGAACCAGATCAATGTGAAAACCAATGTGACAAAAATGAAGGAATAATATTCCGCAATAAAAATTAAGAATGATATTTTACAACCTAAAAAAATTGGAAACAAATTCAATATTGATAGAACAGTAAATACAAATTATAGATTACACAATTTGTTAAAAATAATTATAAATAATAAATACTATAATAAAAACTTTAGGGAAAAAAAATATAAAGGATAACTACAAATTTAACTATACAAAATATATGGAAAAAAAAAATCGTACCTAAACAAATAATATTTTTCATGGCCACACATTAAAAAAAAAAAAAAAAAAAATTCACTCCCTTGCGCAAAATAAAATTTAACTCTTTCAATAGGACAAATTAAAATTAAAATTGTAATAAAAACTTTGTTGAAAATTTAGGAAATTTAATGTATTGTAGTTGTAACTTTAGTAGGTGAATTGTGAATATTATGTAATGTTTTTTTGAATTTATTAAAAAAGAAAAAATTCGTGCGCGCATGAGAAAATATTTAAAAATAATTTGAAATGAAAAAATATTTCAATATGAGTTTTTGGATGCTTTTTATATTTTATTAAGGTTCATTTTTAATAAGTTGTAAAAAAAAATTTATAAAACACATGAATTTAAAGTCAAATAACGAAATTGTAAAATTAAATACAATAGTAATAAATATTGAAGTCGTTGACTCAAATATAGATGAAATGAAATCTAAAGCAAATTATAAACATTTTTTATATGCTACTATCGACAAGTAAAGAATAATTAAATATTTTATCAAATAAAGCTAAATTTTCAACTAAAAATGAAGTATTTTTTTCCACCTCAATAAAATATCAAAATCATCCAAAAACTCGTATTGAAATAATTTTATTCGTTTAAAATTCTAAATGAAAGTGAATTTTTTTTTTGAAAAAAACAAATAAACACAGAGAAGCAATTTCATGCATTTAACCTTGTTTTTAGCAATTGGATAAACCCTAAAGTTATACATCAAAACAGAATACTAAACAAATTCTAACAAGGTTAAACAATTAAATCCCAACTAAATTTTAATGCTCCCGACAGAAAATTATTGAAACATGTGTTGTGAATTAGATTCTTGAAACATGCAATTTAACGTAACATACAAAAATAGTAAAAGCAAAATATACTTACAGAAAGACGATGAACATAAACCTAAACAAAAACGAAAAAACATAAAGTTGCAAAAAAAAAAATATATTGGAATGAAAAAGCAAAAATATAACAAATAGAGATCTACCTTCAAAGAGAATATTTTGCCACCTCACAGCGTAATCAAGAATTTTTTTTTTTTGTTAAGTCTTTGAGAAATGGGAAACTGTGTAGAAAATTCATTTGCATGCATGTATATATAGGGTAGATAATGTAAGTCGGCAAATTTTTTTTTTTTTGGATTTTGTGTGTTTTTTATTGACTATAGTAGTCGGTTATAAAATATCAACAGAAAATACGGCAGCAAAGTCGGCAAATTTTTTTTTTTTGGATTTTGTGTGTTTTTTATTGACTAAAATAATATAGTAGTCGGTTATAAAATATCAACAGAAAATACGGCGGCAAATTTTTTTTTTATGTCAGGTGAAGTCGGCTATTTGGATGAACATGACAAAACCGGTTTCAATGTGAAAAGTAATGTGACGGGAATGAAAAAAGGAAAAAAGTTACTGTAGCAAATCCAGTTCACATGTGTGAAAAGGAGTGTGACAAGAATGAATAGTAAACGTTGGGTGGGGAAAAATATATATAAAATAATATAGTACTCGCTTATAAAATATCAACAGAAGATACGGCGGCAAATTTTTTATTTTTTTTTATATGTGAGGTGAAGTCGGCTATTTGGATGAACATGACAAAACCGGTTTCAATGTGAAAAGTAATGTGATGGGAATGAAAAAAGGAAAAAAGTTACTGTAGCAAAACCAGATGAAAGCAGGATAAATGTGAAAACTACTGTGACAGAAATGAATAGTGATCCAAGGATTGTCACTTTTAAGAGTAGGGTAGATTTTAATGCTCCCGACAGAAAATTATTGAAACATGTGTTGTGAATTAGATTTACTGAAACATGCAATTTAACGTAACATACAAAAATAGTAAAAGCAAAATATACTTACAGAAAGACGATGAACATAAACCTAAACAAAAACGAAAAAACATAAAGTTGCAAAAAAAAAAATATATTGGAATGAAAAAGCAAAAATATAACAAATAGAGATCTACCTTCAAAGAGAATATTTTGCCACCTCACAGCGTAATCAAGAATTTTTTTTTTTGTTAAGTCTTTGAGAAATGGGAAACTGTGTAGAAAATTCATTTGCATGCATGTATATATAGGGTAGATAATGTAAGTCGGCAAATTTTTTTTTTTTTTGGATTTTGTGTGTTTTTTATTGACTATAGTAGTCGGTTATAAAATATCAACAGAAAATACGGCAGCAAAGTCGGCAAATTTTTTTTTTTTGGATTTTGTGTGTTTTTTATTGACTAAAATAATATAGTAGTCGGTTATAAAATATCATGAGAAAATACGACAAATTTTTTTATGTCAGGTGAAGTCGGCTATTTGGATGAACATGACAAAACCGGTTTCAATGTGAAAAGTAATGTGACGGGAATGAAAAAAGGAAAAAAGTTACTGTAGCAAATCCAGTTCACATGTGTGAAAAGGAGTGTGACAAGAATGAATAGTAAACGTTGGGTGGGGAAAAATATATATAAAATAATATAGTACTCGCTTATAAAATATCAACAGAAGATACGGCGGCAAATTTTTTATTTTTTTTTATATGTGAGGTGAAGTCGGCTATTTGGATGAACATGACAAAACCGGTTTCAATGTGAAAAGTAATGTGATGGGAATGAAAAAAGGAAAAAAGTTACTGTAGCAAAACCAGATGAAAGCAGGATAAATGTGAAAACTACTGTGACAGAAATGAATAGTGATCCAAGGATTGTCACTTTTAAGAGTAGGGTAGATTATGGTTGAAAAAAAGTTTTTAAAAGTCAAAGTGTTAAGTTGTATAGATTAGAAGTTCTAGGGTTCGAGTATAGAACGAGGAGAAAAGAGTAGCCACAATTTCGTTAGTCTATCGCCCAACTGATGCTAGAGTGGTAAAAACAGAAGCTATGTCGTCCGCCTGTCGACTGGACTTTGCTCGAGTGGGACGCCGTCGCCCCGAGAAAACTTAATTCGCATTTTTTAAGATTTTTATGTGGCTCATACTACCCAAAATCTCTACAATACATATATCCACGCCTTCATTCGAAAAATGAGTGTTCAACATTGAGAGAAACAAGAGATTACTTCCTACATGGTTCAACCTTGTTTTTTATTTCTTCATAGTATTAAAAAACATCAACTTGACATATATCAAACTCCAAAACACATACTTCCATAACATTTGTTAGAGTTTTAAAGATCAATGAAGGTGACCCAAGTTTCGATTGTTGGAGAACGAGTTCTCATTGATCCACAAGAGAAAGACGAATTCAGAAGGTCGGGAGTTGGTGCAGGAGCATGCAATCCAGTAGGGCTTTGGTTATTAGAGTCAGGACGTTAGAAATTATTAGAGTTAGTCGAGTCTGACAATGTTGTAAATTGATTCGTTTATAGTGGATTTTTACTGGCTTGGACCTGAAGTTTTTACCCAATTACGGATGAAATTACAAAGTTCGACCCAAATTACACCTATATGGGGGGTGAATAGGTGATTATGCGGAATTAAAAATTAATAATTAACTAGCAACAAGTCACTATTAATTATCTCTAGATAGTTAATCAATCAAGTCAATTTTCCTAAGTTGGATTGTAGCAGTTATATGAAAGCAATAAATAAACAACCAGAATCATCATGGAAAAATCCCAACTGGGTAAAAACTCTGGGCACTTTGTCAGTCAACAATCCACCATAAATGAATTATGAACTTACAATCCGCAAGACACGACTTCCACTAGTACTTTCTAACCTCTTAACTTCAATTCCACGGCCCTCCTGGATTGCATACTCCTATACTAACTCTCGACTTTATGAATTCGTCTATCTCATGTGGATCAACGAAGAGCTCCGCGTTCTCCAACAACTGGAACTCTAGTCACCTTTCTTGATTTTCAGAACTCTGACAGATGTGTAGGAAACAACAGTTTTGTATTTGATTATAGGTTTGATGTTTTCAATGCTAGGAACAAATCAAAACATGAGGGTTGAAAGCTTGTTTGATGAAGTGGATATGAAGCAGTTAGAATTTTCTCAATGATCAACCTTATAAAAAATCGTTCAGAGGCGTTCGGGTATTTATACTGTAGGTTTAGGATTGAATGGGTAGGACAAAAATCCTTAAAATCGCGAATTAAAATTATCCTGATAACCTTGTCACTCGAGCAAAAGTTGGGCGATAGACGAGCGACAGTGTGTCGCTCGAGCGAAGGCAATGTGACAAGCTAGCGATAATGTTTATGTTTCTACCGCTCGAGCAAGGTCATGGCGACAATCTAGCGAAATTGCGGCTCCGTTTTTTTTATTTCTTTCCATTCTCGAACCATAAACTTAATACAACTCAATTAACAGTATTTGCAACTTAATCCTTAACTCTTACAACACATTAAATCTAGCCCTTTTTATTCACAAATTTGTCATTACATTAAAAACCTAACAAGCTCTCCCTTTAGCATTCTGTGATAAAACTACAAATCTAAAATCTAGGGAGTAAAAATACAGACACAAAATAACTACTATTATCAAACCAATTGTCTTGACTGAAATGTGCTTTTTCTTTGTAAACGTATTTCCTGAAACAAATAACTCAATACCCAATGTAAAAGCACGTGAAACAGTAATATGGATAAACACAATTCAAACAGTTAATCATTAATCATACCAGTTAAATTAAGATACAATATCAACGTAAACCAACATACCAAAACAAAAATTGATATCACATAACATCAAAACTTAATCTAGCTTAAACGAATATTATATACCTCCGAATTAAAATTTTAACATTCAATGTTAGTGTCAAATCAAAACTTGAAGTACATAAAAAATTATAAACGTCAATATATCAAAATATCTACTAATATCTACAAGGGACTGATAATAAACATACAATAACCTAAAAATACAGTTGTTAGTATGCATAAGTATAAGCAATGAACATTAATGCTTCCCATAAACGGAATTCAAGTTAGCATGGAGTAAATTGTATAAGTGACACATATGTCTAAAGTGTCCCTAATCATTTGGAAGTAAGACTCCAAACATTAACTTTGTGAGAAAGGATACGCTAAACATTGATAAGTATAGTTTTTATACTTATTTGAGGCTCTAATTATGATATTTTATTGTCTTCTGAATAAAATTCTATCTAATTTATGTTATATTACATTTTGTAGGTAAAAATTTATATTTAATGAAGAATTGGAGAAAATAATGAAAAATAGCAGAAAAATGGCAAAACTAAAAGTACGAGGACTAAACTGCATTAATTCGAACGATTGATTGACTTGGAGAAACACAAAGTTAATTGGGCCTCAAATTAGATTTCTAAATTGACCAAATCATTGGTGGCTTAGGTCATATATATATATATATATATATATATATATATATATATATATATATATATATATATATATATATATATATATACACACACACAGTGCACGGCAGAAAAAGAGGAGTTTTTGGAAACAATTGGATTATTATTATTACACCCAAAGGCCGGCAGTTTTGAGGGAAAGAAAAGAAAGGCTGAAAAGGAGAAAATATATACACGCGAAGAGAAGAGAGAGCCGACAGAATTTTATTATAAGAAAAAAAAAGGGCAGCCAATTGAAGGAAGGAAAAGGAGAAGAGTTACAGCAATTAATTTCACTTTTTCACGCATAGGAGCAGGCTTTTCTGGGAAGAAACAGGGGCTAGGATTGAGATAAAACAGTAATGCTAACTGAATAAGAGGAAGCTGGAGGATTATGAAACAGTAATGCTAACTGAATAGCGCAGCGTACTTCTACAGAATAAATTGCCCCCTAAGCTCAAGGATCCGGGAGTTATACCATATCTTGCACCATAGGAGATAAATATTTTGAGTATGCTTTATGCGATCTTGGAGCAAGTATAAACTTAATGCCATTATCTTTGTACAAGAAACTAGGAATTGGAGAGACCAAAGCAACCACAATATCATTGCAACTAGCTGACCGCTCCATAAAACATCCAAGTGGGATTATTGAAGATGTCTCGGTAAAAGTGGACAAATTCATCTACCCCGCAGATTTCATTGTACTTGATATGGAAAAAGACCGTGATATTCCAATCATTTTGGGCAGGCCATTCTTTGCTATAGGAAAAGCTTTGATTGATGTACACAAAGGGCAATTAATTTTGAGACTGGAGGATGAGCAAGTCACTTTCAAAGTTTACAAATTAATGAAGTATCCATCTGAGTCCAACTCTTGTTTCCATTCATTCTGGATCCAAAATAGTAGAAAATCATGAAATTGAGGAGTACATCAATTATTTGGAATCGTCGCCACCTGTTACATTCCCAAGGAAGCATTAATTTGAAGAGCTTGGTAAATACCCTATTAAACCATTGCCATCTATTAAACATCTACCAACTCTTGAGCTGAAACCTCTACCAGTGCATTTGAGGTATGCCTATCTGGGGGAAGCATCTACATTACTAGTCATCATTTCAAGCTCCATAACAGAGGATGAAGAAAAGAAATTACTTAGGGTGCTCAGAGAACACAAAACTACAATTGGATGGTCCATCACTGACATAAAGGGTATCAGTCCATCATTATGCATGCATAAGATTCTTTTGGAAGATGACTTCAAACCATCAGTTGAGCATCAAAGGAGATCGAATCCCAAAATAAAAAAGGTGGTTCGGGCTGACGTACTTAAAATTTTGGATGCAAGTATTATATATCCTATTTCTAATAGCAAGTGGGTGAGTCCAGTGCAAGTGGTACCAAAGAAAGGGGGCATCACAATGGTGAAGAATGAGAACAACGAACTCATACCTACCCGAACAGTAACAGGATGGAGGGTCTATATTGATTATCGAAAGTTAAACACTGCCACGGGAAAAGATCACTTCCCTCTACCATTCATTGACCAGATGCTAGAAAGACTAGCAGGACATTCTCATTATTGCTTTTTGGATGGATACTCGGGGTACAACAAGATCCCAATTTCTCCTGAATATCAAGAGAAAACAACATTTACATGTCCATACAGAACATTTGCTTTATGTGATGCACCTGCCACATTTCAGAGGTATATGATGGTAATCTTCTCGGACATGATTGAAAAATTCATTGAGGTATTCATGGATGATTTCTCAGTATTTGGGTCTTCATTTGACACGTCTCAAGAATCTAGCATTAGTTCTACAAAGGTGTGAAGATAGCAATCTTGTGCTGAATTGGGATAAGTGTCATTTCATAGTTCAGGAGGGTATTTTACTAGGTCATTGAGTATCAGGTAAAGGTATTGAGGTTGACAAGGCAAAAATTCAGGTAATTGAAAAATTGTCTCCACCTACTTTAGTAAAGGGAATCAAAAGTTTCCTAGGTCATGCGGGATTCTATAGAAGGTTTATCAATGATTTCTCAAAAATTACTAAACCATTATGTAATCTACTTGAAAAGGATGTCAATTTCAGTTTACTGAGGAATGTTTGACAACATTCAACACATTCAAGGAAAAGTTAGTAACTGCACCTATCATTGTAGCACCAGATTGGGATTTACCTTTCGAACTCATGTGTGATATAAGTGACTTTGTAGTTGGAGCAGTCCTGGGTCAGAGAATAAATAAGATACTTCACGTGATTTACTATGCCAGTCGAACCCTCAATGATGCTCAAATCAACTATGCCACTATTGAAAAAGAGTTGCTGGCAGTAGTATTTGCATTTAACAAATTTCGATCATATCTTATTGGGTCGAAAGTCATAGTTAACATTGATCATGCAACCCTTAAACATCTACTAGCCAAGAAAGACTATAAGCATAGACTTATCAGATGGGTATTACTTCTACAAGAGTTTGACTTGGAAATTCGGGACAAGAAGGGAATAGATAATGTAGTGGCAGATCACTATCTAGATTGGAGAAGATTACACCAGCAGGGGATGATCAAATCAACGAATTCTTTCCAGATGAATAGTTGCTCGCTCTACTTGAGGTCTCCTGGTATGCAGATATAGTCAACTACCTCGCTAGCAACATTTTACCTCTTGACACTACCCACCAACAGAGGAAGAAATTTTTTTCAGCTTTGAAATATTACTTTTGGGAATATCCATATCTATACAGGCGTGGTCCAGATCAAATCATTAGAAGGTGTGTACCTAAAGCAGAAATGGTTGAAATCTTAAGACAATGTCATTCGTCACCATATGGAGGGCATTTTGGAGTAACAAAAACAGCTGCTAAGGTACTACAATCTGATTTCTATTGGCCAACTCTTTTTAAAGATGCACATAGCATAGTTAAGGCATGTGATCGTTGTCAAAGAACTGGAGACATCTCTAGAAGAAATGAGATGCCTCTGACCTCCATACTTGAAGTAGAGCTCTTTGATGTTTGGGGTATTTGACGTCGCAGACATTTAAACCAATTTTGACCAAGGAGCCACGGGAGTTAAAAAAGAAAGCTATCTGTTGAATTACACGCCATATCAGGGGATTTTTTTCTTCACTTTCTTCCCCATCCCTTTATATACGGATTTAGGATTTACGACATTGAGTACACTGTCTAGTTTAAGTTTGGGGGTGGAAAACATTTTTTCATGTGTTTTTGTGTGATTTGATTTTTAAAAAAATTCAAAAATTTCAAAAATATTTTCTTTTTGTGTGCTTATGTGAATTAGTTGGCCTGGTTGGCAATGAAGAATGTATTGAATCATAAATTGATCTATAAATGGTGAATAAGTTGCATGCTTAAATTAATTTTTACTTTTTCATGTGAAATTTGATATATATTTAGCACGTTAATTAAGTTAAGCATTGTGTTTGAACGAGTTGAATTCATAATAGGATATGTTGAAATAATAGACTACCAATGCTAAACTCAAAACCACAAAATTTTACATCCTTGGACCAAATTTAGAATAGTCTAGGGGATTTCAATGTTGTGGGAAGATATTGAGATAAATGGAGATTCCATGTGTGAAAAAAAAAATCTTGTGCGGATTGTCTAACATCAATAGGATAAAATTGGGTGAAAATCTCAAGTTAGAGGTTGTTTTTCAAAAATTGGTGTTTAATGAGGAACATTGCACTAATCGAGGTAAAAAAATTATTATTTTATTTGAAAATTTCTCTTCGTAGCCTTTATGACTCGAACAATTAAGCATGCAAGGGTCTCTAAAACCTGATGCCCTATGGTCATTTGACTTGGGAGTCATCAGCCTAAAGTTTGTTACATGGGTCATTTAAAAAGTTTAAGGGTGAGAATGCTTCAAATAATTAAAAAAAAGTTGAAAATTAGAAAAAACAGGTGTATGAAACAGAAGACGCATCAAATGCCCAGTGGCGGATCCAGGAAATTGAGCTATGTCGGTCGTTCATTGCTGACGTCGCAATAGTAAAATTTTTTATTAATAATTAATTAAATAATATTTAAAAATTTTAATCTATATATAAATATACTAAAACCTAAAAGTCATATACATTTGAAAATGTCATCCAATACAACCCAAAATAATAAGGAAAAAATATATTTATCAATAATGTATATACGATCAAGTTTCAAAATTTTTATGAACTTAAACGAGATAAAATAAAGTTTATACGTAAAGCACGATTGAATGGTAAATACAAGCTCCAAATTTAGGCGAAGGTTATGCAATATTTTGAAAATAATGATTTTTAGAACTAAAACTATTTTTGACCCCAAAAGAAAAGAGTTTTTCGAACTCTTAAAAATAGAAAGAGTAGTTTTTAGATTGTCCAAATTTAAATTTTATAAAATAAATTGATAAAAATTAAAAAAAAAAAAAGTATCTATATTATGAAGCAATAATTTGAGTCAAAAAAATTATTTAAGAAATTATTTTGAAAACAAAAACTAATAAAATATAATTATTTATTTAATATTTATTGTATGAAAAAAATTAAACAAGAAGGTAGATTCGCATGGAATTGAACCACATACTTTTCTGATACAAAGTAACCCCCACTGCCATATGAGCTATCCTCAATCTTGTTGAAGTTAGTACAATTTTTTATTAAAAGTTAATTATTATTTATTGTGTTTAAAAATTAAAAGGAGGAGTGCCATAAAAGGGAATCGAATCTGAGCATCTTGGAAGCATGATACCAACGCGCGACCACCCGATCTACACACGATTTTGCTATATATATATATATATATATATATATATATATATATATATATATATATTAATGGTACCTTTACCTAAAATAGGTGCGGTAGCCCCGTCCCCAAAAGTAACCATATCGTCATTCCAATTAGTGAGAGTGGAGAAGAAGGCTTTACTACCACACATATGCCTAGAACATGGACTATCAAGATACCACATAGAGTTATTTTGAGCTTGAAGTGCAACATGGGAAACATAACAATTCAAATAATCATTAAACCTAGGAAGATCAATTTTCTTAACCCAAACCTTCTTAGAAGTAAAAGTGATTCTAATTAACTGAGTCATCATCTCAATTAAGTGGCTAACCTGATTGGCGAGGAAGTTAACTTTACTTGAGATATGCTGTCTTTTACTACTAGTCCCGAGCATTTGACACCTAGGTCTTGTGTGTCCCAATGCACCACAATGGTGACAGGTGGGAATAAACCTAGGCTCAAACCTACTCGGAGGTTGTTGCTGATTTATAGGACGATTGATCCTACGTTGTTTGGTAGGCCTCGACCCTAAAATATTATTGCCCTTGGGTTCAAGATTAGCAATATTCCTAACATTGTTGGTAGTTGGGACGAACGTGGTCTTGGAAGTACTAGCAGTAGTATTACCATTTTGAACGTATCCTAGACCGTGCATATTTCCAGTAGGTTTATTCATCCCTAACAGATTATTGAGTTTCTGAGTACCACTCATGAAGAAATGAAGTTGATTATTAGATTTTTCTAGATCACTTGTTAAGGATTTAACTTTATTTTCTAGATTCTCATTAACAAGTTTCAACTCACCCATATTTTTGGTAGAATCCTGAAGATCACCTAAGAGTTTCACTCTCTCTCAAGTTCATTTATTTTTTTTTAGTACAGCTTTATTGACCTTCTTGATTTTAAGACTCTTCTCAAACAGATGTCGATAAGATTTACATATATTTTATGCATAATTTCATTTAGTTTCCAAGATAACTCTCCAATTAGGTCCTCAAACTATTGGCCAGTAATCAATAAGGTCATTAGACTTTAATAATAGAGCACTTAAGTCCTAAATTTAAATCTAACAACTAGTAGTAAAATTTGGGACGTTACACAAATGCCATATAATGCAGTCACTCCTCAGTACTGGAAGGATTATTATGATCACCTGAGTTAGTGTCATTATCAATGAGAGCTACAATCATAACCTTACCAAGGGTCTTCTTATAATTAGGACACTCAGCTCTAATGTGACCAAATCATTAACACTCATGACATCTAATGGATTGAGACTTCTTCCTGACATCGCTAGTGTCTTTCTTTTCTCATTTATCTTTCCTGAATTTACTAGGGCAACCCTTGTATTTTTCCTAAGGTTTCTTATTATTCCTAAAAGATTTCTTGAATTTCTTAATAAAATAAGCTGCCTCCCCATCCTTAAGGGTGTCATCATCAGTAGTGTCACAATCTTTTTCCTTCATAGTGTTTAAGGCAATAGACATATTTTTCTTAGAGATATGGTTAGTTCTTAGGTTTAGAGCACTACAACATATCAACTCATCTATAACCTATCAGAATGCTATTTATCATATTCTATAACATTTTTCAAAATGCTATTATAAGTGGTATTATTAAAAGTCATACATCTATTATAATTTTTTCTTGAATGCTATTGTAAAGTGCTATAAAAACCTTTTAAATAGCACTCTGTTATGGTCGAGATTTTAGTGTTTAAGCATTTTTTCGTGCAATCTTTTTAATTTGATAGCACTTCTTCGTAATAATTTTGGCTTTAATAACAATATTTAGTCATCATGGTTACATCTTCAATATCATTATTTTTCATCATAATTTTTTAATATTTATTGAATATAGAGTATCATTTTCAATAGCATTTTTTGATTGTAATGTATACACATTAAATAACATTACTAATTCGTTAATTGTCAAATGTAAATATTCAATAGCACTATTTTTTTAGACTAAAAATATGAGGAACAATAACCACGCCAATAATAAATTTCATAATATGCATCAATATTGTCTTGTAGATAAATTTAATTATGTTCCATCTTCACATCAAATACTAATAGCGATATATGCTTGAAAAGAAAATAAAAAATACAAATTTAAATTAGAATCATTTCGTTCGAGTTCTTCAAAAGAACATTTCTTGAACTTTTACACCATGTTTTTTTTTTAGTTAAAGGAGGGCGGTACCTCCGAGGTTTTAATAATCTGCCCCCACTTGTGGAGGAGGAATACCGTGATTACATGAAAGAATTGAAAACAATAAATGAGGAAGTACTACTTCCATTACAATAAAAAAAACAATGCAAATTGAGGCAAAAATAGGAATTGGAAATAAAAATCAAAATTAAAATCTGGCACTGGACAATCCATGTATGTTAATTTGTACTAGGGCCCTAATATGTCGTGGTAGGTCATGTAGTCAGTATATCTGATATTATCGATGATCCCAACCCTCCGCAGTAAGAACATTTACAACCTGGTTTCCATCTCTATAAATGTGAGAAACCGTGTCTCTGTCGAAGGATATGATATCTGTGATACGTCTGAGTATACCCTGAATTGCCCATTGTCCTCCTCCTTTAGTGATGCAGTGAATAGCTACTGTAGAATCAGACTCTACCCAAATCGTAGAAAACCTAAGTCCATGAGCTAGTAAAATTCCATCAAGAATAGCTCGGAGCTCTGCCTCTAAAATCAAGCATGGTCTCTGATGATGCCTTCCCCACTCGCAAAACCATCCTTAACACATCTATCAGTATTGATTTTGACAGATCCTATTGGTGAAGTATGCTACAAACTAGAATAGGGAGAAATGGGGAAGGGGGGTCCATAAAAATACCAAATATGGGTGCAAGTGTCAAATCCCCTCGCCAATGGATCACACAAAGCAGTCCTCCCATATGAAAGAAGAAGATCATGCGATAAACCTTCCAAATGATACGTTTAGCAACAATGCGAATTCCTCTATGCTTCGCATCACTCCTAGCAGTCCATAGGTACCAAAATATCAGTAGAGGAATGATAATGTAAATGTGTCCATAACGAACTAAAATGTCCAGAATATCTCCATCTCTGAAATCTATGTCTGACTCCCTCTCCTGAACTCATAGATATCTGAAAAATATCCCCAAAATACTGCCATACCTGATTAGAGATGCTACTGCCAGTGAAAATATGATTAATAGTCTCAGTATCGGACAACACTGACAGCGAGAAGCCAACTGGCATCAAATCCTTCCCTGAATAACCACATCTATTGGAAAGAGGTCCTTCTATAGTCTCCAGCAGAAGAATGAGATATTGACGGGCAAAATGGAGTTCCATAGTAATCGGTATGAATTCTGATACTGGTGTCCCGAAGGAATGATCTGCCATGCGGACTTGGTAGCGAAGGTACCATCTGATGTATTTCGCCAAACAATTCGATCTGGGGCATCTGACATAAAGGTATAGCCCCTATCTGCTCCGCCATAAGAGAAGGGAGAACCAATAATAAATGTCAAATGTTCTACGCAGTATCATCAAAAAAATCATGCACCCTCGCAGATGTATGCTGCCGGTATGGGAATAGAGATGTCAATATAATCTCAACCATCCAGTAATCATGTCAAAAGAGAATCTGACCTACACCAAGGTGCCATGCAATGTATGGCTATGTCCGGGGTCCAACTAATTTTAGCCTCTTCCAAATAGGAGAAGCTGAGTAAGGAACTGCTGCAAATAAAGGGTGTGTCCCGTACAATACTTGTCCCGTAAGAATTGGGCCCAAAGAGATCTCTGAGAACGGAACAACCACCAGAGCTCCATGGAGAATGCTCTAGAATTTTGTGAAAAGAATCACCTGCACATGGAACACACCGTGCCTGCACGAAACATACAAATACGCGCTTGTACGATACATAGTATATGTTTTTATATATTCTAACAAAGTCACATAATATATTGGAAAATTATTTAATTTTCGAGGTAGAAAGAAATATTTTTAATTCAAATAAAAAATACGTAACAATAAATGACCCTCATCTTATTAATTTTTTTCCTCACTTGTTACAAAATCGTGCGAAAGAAAAACATTTTTCATGAGGTGGAAATAAAGATAGCATAAGATTGAAAATTAAAGTTATTTAGAAAAATGGGTTCTATATGTTATTTTTACATGACCATTAGTTCCACATGGCTTGCCCCATTGAAACCAAAAATGAAGTAGATAAACTAAAACATATTTTATAAACTGAGACACACTTTAGTTTGTTTATTACTGTGTATTTTCTATCTACAAAGGAAGAAAGCTACAAAGATTGTGACGAGAATGATTATGTGGTCAACAAAGCTGTTGTTCCTTTCATTAATGATCATGAACAACCAAGGTAATGCGTATAAATATTTAGTTAACAGGTCCTTTAGCATTTTTGTGGTTTTTGTTCACTTACATAATTTTCCCATGTGCATAATTATTGATAAAAGAAGAGTACATCGAGCATCACATATGTCCACAAGGCCCCCAAGAAGCGTCCATCAAAAGATGTGCACGAAACAAGTTCAATAAGGGAGAAGCATCATGCTTTAATAATGAGAGCAAATAATCATCTCGATGTAATACAGGTAAATGAGTAGAAGCTCCACTTAAGGTAGAGCTACTCAAACAACTACCACACCAAGTGCTCCAAGAGAATAAGGAGATGGTGGAGTCCAGGAAGCAATTATGCTTACTTTTTTCTCATTACCTTGCACTTCAATTATAAATTGACAGTTTTTTTCTTTTGCATGATTATGGTTTTCTTATTAGTATGAAAATGTACATTTTAGAAACAGAAACCGCCAAATCAGCAACAACAGCAAACTGAGAGAAATAGATCTGTATATCATTTTATGGCTGCAATATATTCTTTTTATCTTACTATTAGTTCCACGTGGCTTGCTTGCTGAAACAAAAAATGAAGTAAACTAAAATACATTCTATAAATTGAAACAGTCTTTGGTTTATTTTCTGTGTACAAAGAAAGAAAGCAAAAAATACTCGGAACAACGTGATTACGTGGTCAACAACATTTTTGTTACTTTTACTAACGAACGACCAAGGTAATGCATACATTTATTTACTTAACTAGTTTGTTTGCATTTTTGTGTTTTTTTTTTAACTTATGTAATGCTATTATGTGCATAACTATTGATGAAAGAAGAGGACATCAAGCATCACAAATGCCACAAGTCCCCTAAGGAAGTCCATGAGAAGACGTAAATGAAACAAGTTCAAAGAGGCAGAAGCATCATGCCTTAATAATGAAAGCAGGTAATCAACCTGGTGTAATAAAGGGAAATGCAGTGAGTCGAAGCCTCACTCAAGGTAGAGCTTCTCAAGAATTACCACACCAAGAGCTCTAAGAGAATAAGGAGATGGTGGAGTCCAAGAAGCAACAGTGTTTACATTTTTCTCATTACCTTGCACTTTAACTATAGATGGACAATTTTTTGGTGTGCAAGATTAGGGTTTTCTTATTAGTATAAAAAATACTTTCAAGAAAAAAAAAACTACCAGATCAACTGCATCAGCACATTCAGGAGGAGAATGGAATAATTATGTGATGCTTTGAACATGCTCTTAAGTCTTGGTAATGGAGATTTGGTGGAAAGCCTTGAAATAATCTTGGGGTGAAATTTGATGAAGATGAAGTCAGGAGTAAAGATTCTTTGATGCAAGCTAAAAGTGATGATTGAAAATGACACGGCCAGTACCGAGTCCCCCTAATGGACTCGACACATGTCGTGTGCCGATGATAAGTGTCAGCTTGGCACTAGACCCGTAACCAATGCAACAAAAACTATACTTTGATTGTATGGCCTTCGGTGACCAAATAATTTTTTTTTTTTTTTTCGAAAATTTTGACAGAATCTCCTTTAAAAATGGAACTATCTTCAACCCTGTAACCATAACAATTTTCCCAACACCAATATGCCAATATCATAATATCAATCATTCATCCACTCAAAAACATCTATATCACTATGCATCATAACTACTTCTCAAGAATATAAAAGTGATGCACTTTAGTTTACAATATTCCATCGTGACCATTGGTATATTTAGATACAAAAATCCCCAAATATAAAGCAAATAATTCGCTTGATGGTTACACTGTTTTAAACACCAAAAACCTACAATTGGTGGTGGTAGTGGCTGCAAAATATCAATATAACATTCGTCATTGCTGAGTCAACTGCCTCCTATAAGAAAGATGTTAAGAAAATATATGAGATAATAATCTCAGTGAGTAGAGTATTTACAAAAATGGCTATACTATCCTTTATGTATGTATATACACTTATATAAAAATGAAACTGATATTTCACTTATCTCGATGTACTTATTATTCTTGAAATCTGTATTATAACACTATATAAATTATAATGCTGGTGCTAATTCATAAATTAGGTTCAAGCTAATATCTAAAAATGATAGTAATTGATACAACACAATGAGTAAGTACACTAGTCGAATTCAATAAGCTAAAACCATAATCTGAAATCCATAAGCTAAACTGTAAGCTGGGAACTGTAAACTGAAAGCTAATAATCCACTATATTTTGGATAATCACATCAAAATATACATATCCCTTGTAAACAATTGCTGATGATCAGAGAGCTATAAAGTCATATGCACATAAACTGTATGATCACACTTCTGTACACGGCCGTAGCCCCTCAGTGCACGAAGTGGAAATAAACGTAATCATCTGTATGCATGGCTGTAGCCCTTCAGTGCATAATAGGTACCCTTACATACGACCGTAGCCCCTCAGTGGATAAGAGTCACCTTTATACACGGATGTAGCCCCTCAGTGCATAAAGTAAAAATAACTTAATCATCCTTATACAGGCTGTAGCCCCTCAGTGTATAGGAGTCAAATAGAAGACTCTAGTACACGGCCGTAGCCCCTCAGTGCACTAGAGTAAGATAACTATATCGATTATTTTCTGATAGATCAAGATAACCATGTTCCTTCACTAATTTCTTGAAAATAAGACATTTCATGTAACTAATATGCTTCTATACAAAATTGGGAATCGTTTCAACATTCATATTAAATAAACATGATTATAAGTTTATAAATTAAAAATCTTCTTTTCGGAAAATTATGTTCTCCACTCACTGATATAGGCTGGACTAACGGGGCTGGTATGCTGTTCCCACGTCCACATCCCCTCCTAAAATGATCACACATAGACCACTTCAATTCTATCAATATAAAGTTACAAGGAATTTCACCATAATAACTCATGCTTAACATCGAACTGAAATATATAATTCCCTCAATAAGCAATAAGCTGAGACTTAATATTTCCATTTCATTTGGCTAACTTAAACATACACTCACTTAATTTTCGAATCACTATGCTTTCATAACTCGTTAACACTAACTTTTCTCAGCTACTTCGACGAGATTCAACAATATTTTCATATCAATAATCATCAACATTCCTCATTCCAAATTTATCTTAGCTAAATACATAAATCTTATCAAATACCCCTTTCTTATAATCTCAACATAATTCAACTAAGAACTGAAGAACAAAATCAGTTATTTCCAACTAATCCATCTTAATATCACGTAACAATCACAAAGAAAATAACAAAAATGCCATATCTCCCAAATTTTTGAATTATACCCCATATATCAAAACCCTAATATCCAAATATCATTTATTCTAATCCATTAGAATAAATAGTTCAAAATGCTCAAATAGACAGCTCAATTATCATATTTTTCAACTATAAGCTATAAATTAAAAACCCTCAAATTTCACCACAAAACGCAACCCAAAATATATTTCGAGTTTACCTCAAAATAGAAGAAGAAATTGAGAGCCCAAACTCTGAATTTCGTTGGTAGCTTCCTCACTTTTTTTTCCTCCTTTTCCTTTTTCCCTCCTTTTCCTCTTTTTCTTCTTCCTTTCTCGATTTCTGCCTTTGCTTCTGTGTGTGGGTGTGTAAGGAAAGGGGAAATAGGTTTAAAAATAGTAAAGTAATTGGGCCTATTGCAAAGGAAGTCCCTTGACTTCCAATTAATATAAGTAAGTCATCAACTTCTAATTAAATCCATCTTAACCCTCATATATAATCAATTTCAAAATAAACCACAACAAAATAATTTGCTTTATTTAAGTCCTATTTGACTATGACTTTGACAATTCTACCTTTGACTTTTGACCTAAAAAGAATGGGTTGTAACAAAAAATACGTTAGAAAAATTAGTGAAAATAGCAAAATAACTTGCATACTTAAAAGAGTTGAAACATAATTTTAGAGTTGATATATATTGAAGATGTACTACTAGAATAACTAGGATGAGAACCTGGACCCTTTGTGGTTTCTAATTTGGATTCAACAGATGCTGAATTCACCTTTGCTGATTTTATTATATAGAGTCTAGCAACGTGAAAGAAAATCATGCATCATGAAGTGAAAAATAAAGAAAGCACAAGATTGCAAATTAAAGCAAGATATAAACGTAAGGAAAGCAAAATTTATAGAAATTATTTAACAACATCCGAGGGGTGATTATTTCTAAAGCCCGTGAAAATGTGAAGTGCACCTAGATAGGTGTGAAGAGAGCAAAAGTAGGCTCTAGCAAGCAGGTGGAGCACTGGGGATTTGGATCTTGAATCACTGCATTGGAGGAGGGAAAACCAAGACATCACTAGTTCTACTGCTACATGCTTGATTGTGTTACATTTGGTCGGTCGATTCCATTGCCTTCCCTCTACTATGCCCTATATATAGAAATTTGGAAAATAGATTTGGCTAGTTGTTACAAAATGACAAAAACATCCAACGGAATGTGGGATGGGAATGACCAACGAGCCCCATACCCGGCTCGTTGTCATACCTAGTTAGATTATTGTAAGATAGTGGTAGGCCCCACATAATTAATAAATAAAATAAGCAAATTTCTTCTACTTCATGGTTGTGAATTGATATGTTTGGGAAATAATGGCAGACCCTATAAAATGATTAAACTTGTTTAAGTATACTAAGTATCGGTGTTTAGGAAATCAGTTATGTATGTTCATATATACTAGTCAATGTTGAACGTGCAATTTTTATAAGTGTTGTAAAACTAATATTTGAATATGTGTGAATGTTAATTAGCATACGTGGACGTGAATAATAAAATGCATTCTTGAATGTAAAATTCAAATTAACTTATAATTAGAATTAATAACACTGAAATGTATAAATGAATATGAATATTAAATCAATTAATATAAACGTTAATTAATCGAGAATTAATAATAGGGAATCTATACATTAATGAAAACATATCGATGAAATCAATTTGTCAAATGTACATATACGAAAAGCAAATGAATAACTATTGAATAATGATGGTAACAAAATGAAAACACACCGATGAAAATTAATAATGATGGTAACTAAATTTTTAAATAAATTAAATAACTATTGAAAAATGAAAAGTAAGCTATTATTGAAATAAATGAATTATAGTAGGCTAGAATTGTTCAAAAAATGATTCTCACTTGATGTGATATTTAATACATTATAGATTTGTATGTGACATCGGTCTTTATATGTTGTTTCGCGCTGATTATCGCTAACAATGAAAAGAAAGGTTCAGATGATTATGTAAGGAACAAACCTCTTGAGACAAAGTCTCAAAAAGGGGTGCTTTATTTATGATGATTACAAATGGAAAGAAGCAAAGACGCCTCCAAGGGGCACAAGCACAAGAAATAAATTGAAAGTTTGCAAATAGAAAGTAAATGAATTGAAATATTCTCTGTTGAGAGTGTTTGATTTCGTGTCCTTTCTTCTATGTCTTCTTTTCCTTTTTATACTCCTTTGCTGATTTCTTCTTGTAAAACTGCTTGGCGCTTTATAACTACCCACTTTCTTCGTGATAGCTGACTTGTCAAGGAACTGCCGTTGGCAACTGTTGTTAGTGCTCTTGTTGTTTAACCACTTGTCACTGAGATTCTTGGATCGTGGGGTGTGATAAGGTTGCTCAATAATTACTTCAATAACTAAACAAAATGCTATATGCATCTAGACCTTGGGCATCTCGAAGGCTTGGGCGAGAGTGAGACCATCGTTCTGAGCGACAATGGGAGACTTTATTCGCTCAGGTCATGGGCGTTCTATAGGCTTGGGCGATGATAGTCCTCTGCTCGTGGGCTGTCATTATATTTTACAATGGTCTTATTTGGGTTCATTCCTCAATTTTCCTAACTGAGTTCCATTTCTTGGACCACATAATTGGGCCTGACTTAATAGTTGGGCCTAATTTAATCAATGGGCCTTATTTTTGGATGTCAACAATTACCCCCCAATATGGCAGAATTAATATCAATTATTAATTTTTGTCATATTCTTTTTTGTATTTTCCGGTAATACTTGAAATTCTCAAGAATTTCAATCATTATTTCCGTTTGGCGGTAACCCTTCTTCAACCTGAAAAGTGTTAGTTATACCCCTATAACCCAAAAGACATGCCACTTCATCGCGTCATTAACCCACGTCTTTATATTTCGTGCTTCTCTTTTACTATTTACTGTTCATCTTCTTGTTTCCTTGCTACGTTTCTTAAGAAAATCTCACAAAAATTGTACATTTCATCAAATGAAGACTTCACAAACTCCTTCTAATAACTCTCTTAGTTTCGAGAATTTCCAAAACCTCCTCACCAGGCCATATATAAACTCAAACTTTCTTTCATAAGCCAACCCTGACCTCCATGAGTTTTATCTGGGTCCATCATTTAATGATGTTGAATCTATCGAACAAGCGGTGGTGGGTCAGCTGTTCCCTTGTAGTCAAGGCCCTCCGTTTCTGAACTCTTTTCCACTAAGGCTAATTCGCAAGAAAGGTATTCGCCCTTGGCCCAAAACTGATATTATTTTTCGTAGGTGGCATGTACGTCTGGTAAATCATGGCCCTACCAAGGCGATTTTTGATCGCGCTAGGATTTCATATTTATTAGAAATCGCTCTTCAACCCCTAATTTTGGACCTAGTGCTTTTTCCTATTACCTCGAGTTTTTGGTCTTTTGAATATAATATTCTTGTTTTCCCGCTTGGTCCAATGTCTATTACCTTAAGGGACATTGGAGCCCTAGTAAATCTTCTGCCCTTGGGCGATACCATTTTTCCTGGTATTTTGGTTACTGGCGCTGCTCCAAAATTTGACAAAAAATCGACTGAGTCCTATTCGGGCATGCAAGGACTTTACAATCATTCTAGCACTGAACCTTTCCATGCTGAGCGTGTGGTCTTTCTTCAAATTTGGCTTTGTAAATATATTCTTTGTGTGCCCAGTATGAAACCTTCTATGAATTATCTACCCATAGCGCATGAATTGGCGTATGGTAGGCCTTTAAATTTATGTCCTTCTTTTTAGCCGCCTTTTATAGAGGCATGACTTCCCTTCAATTTCAATTAAAGAATGGTGTGTCTCCTACTGGCAGTGGGCCCTTTTAGCTTGCTCAATTGTGGTTGAGAGCATACTTTCCACAACTTGGTGCTCCATCTACTCCCCTTCGTTCTGCTAGCTGTTATAGGCTAGCCACTGACCCATTAAGCCCTGTAAATATGTCCAATAGGGACTTTTTCTCATTCTTTTATAACTTAGATTCAATCCCTTCCTTTTTTTCCTTTTCCTGCTCATTCAACTCCAGATTATGTACAACCTCCGTCCACTATAGACAATGTGAGCACCTTTTTGCTTGTTTAATTTTTTATTGGGAGAGAACTGTTCCATGACATCTTAACTGGAATAAATGCCAAGGCTGGGGTTGAAATATTTGCTCCCTAGTTTTTTGCTCGTCAACTTGGTTTTGGTCAAATCTGGCCAGTTGCTCCTTGTTACTCTAAAAGTTTGATAGACCGTTTCCATACTATCAATAAAGTATAAGTACAAGCTATTGATGCCTGCAACATTCTTTTGACATGCAGCTTCTCATTAGCCCCTTTCAACTCTAGCTCTGTCGTTCATCCTCTTTTTGAACAACTATGGCCGTCTGTGAAGCGCTGGTTATTCGCTTCTGATGCTAACCATGCCTTCCACCTATTGGAAGGCCAGCAACTTCTTCCACTTCTCCTATTTTTGCCGCTCCTGTGTCTATCAGGAGTCCTTCTTCACCTGCGTGCACTAAACATTTGGCATTTCCATCTACTTTTCCTTTTACTCGAGCTAGTGCAGCCAAAGGTGCTTCCAGCCGTAAATGGCTTGTCCCATCTTCACCAGTTTTTCCAGATGATGATGTTCCTCTCATCATCAGGAGAAAGGTATTTGAGCCTATTTATTTTATGCACCAAATTATTCTTCATAGGCTAACGTTTTACCTGAATTTCAGAAGAGTTCAATTTCTCCCTCGAAGGCCCTATCCTAGCAGCCTCTGCTCTATCACCTCCTGCTGAAGCTGCTTCATGCAAGTCATCTGATGTCGGAACTCTACTTCAAGAGAAATCCATAGCCCCAGAGTCTTCGCCACAGCTAGTTGGAGAGCTACCACATTCCCAGGGCATTGACCCCCCAAGTGTTGAACCAAAATGTAATACATATTTTAATGTCTTTACCCTTGCTTGTACTATTGGCCTTTGATTCATTGCTTCTTGAATTCTGCAGAGGTTCCCATGGATACGCCTATTGTGGCAGAGTCTACTCGTCCAGATAAGGGAAAGTCTCCACAAGTGGCTGAGTCAATCAGTGACATGCCTGAACTCTCCAAAGTTGTTGACAAGGTAGCTTTTGTTTCATTCTTCTCTTCATTTACTGTATTCAAAATGCTAAATGCTTGCATTTTTCTTTACAGGATGCGGATGCCATCATACGCTCCATCCGGAACTTTTTCACTTCTTGGGGACAATTAAAGACATCTTGCCCTTCTTCAACCAGTCGTCTTTCTGCTTCATCTTCTTCTTTCTCGGAGGAAAATATGAAGACTCTCGAGCAATCAGTATTTGAGTATGTTTTTTTATGGACATGGATATCGACAAGGCTAGTGCTACCAGACAAAAAGATAAATTTGAGCTTTTGAGTGTGAAACTGGCGCAAGCACTTAAACTTTCGTCGCTTAATGTTTCTTTTGACTTTATGACGACGTTGAAGATTATCTATTCTGAAATCATCTCTTTGTTAGCCAAAAATGTCAAATTGAAGGCCAGGAGTACTCAGTATCTTCATGTTGTATCTGAAAAGGAGTCTTTGCTTCAAGAGATTGACAAAGCTAAGGCCGAATTAAACGAAATATCCTCTGAAGTTATGATTGAAGATTTTTTTATGATAAGCTTAGTTGCAGAGATGAAGGAACTTCAGCAAAGATGGATGACTACAGGGCTAGGATAGCTGCCATTCATTGTAATGTTTCCCAAAGAATTGAACGAACCAAGTCTTTGGTTGAGCGTTGTACAAAACTGTAGGTTGATGAGGATGTTACAACTGAGTTGTCTGCTGCTTCTTCTAAGCAGAACGAGGATTGGGGAAAGCTTAGGGAACAAATGCGTTCAGCTTGGGGAGAATTGTAGTTAAGACATTGATGCCCTTTGTAATTTTGTGCTGACAGCTACTGTTAAATTCGAATGTAACGGCAGCAAATGTCATTAATAGAACAACCATTTTATTTATTTACATATTAATTAACATCTTCTTCAATCATCAACCCCCCAATCATTTAATTACCTTGTGCTAAACTCGTACACATTTCCCCTCATGGAATTTTTACACGAAGTAAAACTTTTGGCATTCCAATCTTCTTTTTCAAGATTTTGGGCCATTTAATTTCGGTTACTACGCATGTAAGTGGTCATTCATATTCCGCCTTTTCATCTTCACATCTCTATAAATGCGTATGTGTTATGCATTTGTTATCTTCATCTTCATCTTCATCCTCCGCAAAAATCAACTTACTTGCCATCGTTTGGCTTTTCAGATAATTAGCCAATTATCTCCTCTTGCAACAGAAATGGATTATTTGATTTGTTGTCCATTTTGCTGGCTGCCTTAATGTCACCTTTGGTATGGGAAATATAGGAAATATTCTTTGGCCAATAAAGGTCTTCTCAGCGCCTCCATTTATGTTCTCCAGAAGGAGTTCTTGATGGAAGGCGATTTGCGAATTCTTTTCAGGCCACTTGCCTGTTGAGAGTACTTCTCAGCCTCCTTGCCTGCCATTGCAGTAATGCAATTAGGAAGGCAGTTTGAGAGTGCTTCTCAGCCTTTTGCCTGCCATTGCAGCAATGCAATTAGGAAGACGATCAAGGCTAGTTCGCCCTTTTCTTTGTGATTGATAGAAGAATGATAACAACCTGCTCCCAGCAATGCTATTTCTATGCCTTTATTTGTTCACTTTCCTACAATGAAGGAACATATTTTTTTAAATATTTGTCATTAATAAATCTCACGTGCTTAGTGCTGTCTAAATCTTCCAAATGATAGGCTCCATTGGGCAATACGCTTTTTACTTTATATAGTCCTTCCTAGTTGGCGACCACTTACTATACTTTGGATATTTGCTATCCAAAGGGAATATTGTTTTCCAAACCAATTCGCCCAGACTTAAAGATTTGGCTATAACGTTTTTGTTATAGAATTTAGCCATTCTTTGTTTTTAAACTTGTAATCTATCTAGGACATCCAACTTTAATTCATCCAACTCCAATAGGTTTATGGCTAATGACTCGGCATACTCACCATCACTTAATTGAAATTACATATTCTTTGTTGAAAGTGTTTGATTCGAGGTCCTTTCTTCTATGTCTTTGTTTCCTTTTTATACTCCTTTGCCGAAAACTGCTTGGTGCTCTATAACTACCCATTTTTTTCGTGATGGCTGACTTGTCAAGGAACTGTCGTTAGCAACTGTTGTTAGTGCTCTTGTTTTTTAACCGCTTGTAACCGAGATTCTTGGATCGTGGGGTGTGATAATATTGCTCAATAACTGCTTCAATAACTGAACAAAACGCTATATTCATCTAGACCTTGGGCGTCTCGAAGGATTGGGCGAGAGTGAGACCGTCGTTCTGAGCGACAATGGGAGACTTTATTCGCTCAGGTCCTGGGCGTTCTGCAAGCTTGGACGATGATAGTCCTCTGCTCGTGGGCTGTCATTATATTTTACAATGGTCTTATTTGGGCCCATTCCTCAATTTTCCTAACTGGGCTCCATTTCTTGGACCACATAATTGGGCCTGACTTAATAATTGGGCCTCATTTTTGTATGTCACCTCGAAGTAAAGAAAGTTGAAGTGCACATCTCAAGGAACTACAATTATATGAAAATCTTATGTTTGATGAACAAAGTTTGATGGATACTTATTTTGATAATAGTGTATATTGTTAAAAACATTTCTTGACATGTTAGGTTTTGAAAGAATTAAGCAAAAATCCAAGAAGAGGAAGGTCGTTTCTTATTTAATGTATTTATTAAAATGAAATAATTAATGTTTTATCTCGAAAATTAAATAATTTATGACCAATATAGTAATAAATATATCCACATATTACGTATCGTGCACATGCGTCTGTGCATGTTACATGCAGGCACAGTGTGTGCGCCTTATGTGGGAGATCCATGCTACTCTATAACTTTCTTATCTAAGAAATATCCTTTAACAATTTGAAGTTAAAAGTTCAATATAATATTATTGGAGCAAAGTGCGCTATACATTTTTTTTATGTTTGTTGTGGTAAACTGCATATATTGTACATGTACTCATTTGTTTTTCTTCTTTTTTCTTCTTCATTTTCTTTGTTTCCTCTTCTCAATCCTTCATTTTTCCCTTTTTCCGCAGCATCCTTCTTGAGCCTCTTCAAGCAATGAATTCTCCTCAACTCAAACATAAAAACCAGATTCATGTGAGTCCCTGTTTCTTGCAGATACCTATCCACTGTGTACAAGCCATCATAAACATAAGCTTTGACTAGCTTACCTGAAGGCTTTGTTTCTTTCTGTCTTCGGGGAACACGAACGAGAGTCCTCATTTTTTATATACTATTCTTTAAAGCCAAATTTCCTCTCTCGAGCTTCTGATCTTCGGGTTGTTTATTCTTCCCAAGAATGTTTCCCCCGTGTCCAGAGTATATGAAGAGATTAGAATTATGCTTATCACCAGCATAAACTTCAGAATCAACAATACTATTTGCAACTGATATTCCATTATGCTTCATTCAATCTATATTGGCATGTTAGGCGGTGAATGCCAACACTAGCAAGCTCAATCCATATTGAAATTCGTCCCCACTTCAACTCCTAGTATTTATCCTAAAATTTGCTTGCCTGTGTTAACTTTCATTTTTTTCTTCTTTTATAATCTTTGCTGCATGAAGATATATCATCTTCATTCGAAAATTCTTGCATACTCCCTGTCTCAGAACCTTCTTTATTCCAAAGTGCTCTTCATGTCGAACACAAAATCCTACTCCCAATGAGCTTTCAAATAGAATTTCAATTAGAATTTGCCAAGTAAATTTGAATGGGATTCAATAATAACATTCCAAATAGAATTCTTCTTAATGTACACTTTAATTAGAACTCTCAATTATTTTTAACAAAGAATTCAAGTCACACCAAAATTCTAACAATTTCAGGTGTTAGAATTCACCAGGATTCCGTGAGGTTCATGACCCCAGGTCAAGGCTCAATTCTAACACCAAGGAACAATTATAATAGGGGAAACATAGGGAAAACATAAGAGTACTCAAATCAAAAGATAGTAGAATAATAATAAAAAAATAGGGTTTAGGAAGTGTCACCAAGCTGGTTTGAAGAACCAGCACCAAGAAAAAAACTGGAGACTCTGTAGAACACCTAGTTTGCAGCCCGATCTCCAAAATCATTCACCAAGAACCAGGTTCCTCACAAGAACACAAACAGAAAACAATGATTAGTAGCCAAATCGAAAATTAGGGTTTTAGCAATTTCAGATCGATTAACACATGTCAATTGAAAATTAATTTTCCAGTGACAATCAAACGATCGAAGACTCCTTTCAGAGTCTCTAATACCACTTTTAGAGTCAAAAACCAACATAAGCGAAAAGTAGATTCACCAAGAATAAAACATGATTTCACAACACCAAGTTGTATATCAAAATCATAGGGCTCAAAATTTACACAAAGATATTATACTCATCTGTATAGAGGATCTAGCCACAAGAATCACAAACCCTAACAAAAAATGCACAAAGCAGCTACTTAATGGTACGAAAACATTACAGCCCATCTAAATCTCCTAACATCTCAATCGAACAATCACCAAGATTTGTGATTAAAACCTCCGGTTTTAATCAAGACCACAAAGAATTGAAAGAGACGACAGAGGGAACACCAAATAGAAAACCCAGAAGCTTCCCTCACACTTAGCCAAGGAAACAGAATGAATAATCACGAAGAAAATGGCCACCCATCTCCTTATATAGGCAACATCATCACCACAGATTAGGCTGAAGATCTACAGACTAGAGCAGCACACGTGGCATTTAAGTTGGGCTGGGTTTTGGACTAATTTCCTTTGAGTTATTGGGCAATGATTTTAATTCAAAATTCCAGCAGCATTGGCCCTAGCCCATTTTCATCATCGCCCCAAGTGTTAGAAAGTAAATGTCACAAATGGCATCACATTCCAACAAAAATGTACATTTTAGAAATAGAAACCGCCAAATCAGCAACAACAGCAAACTGAGCGAAATAAATCTGTATATCATTTTATGGCTGCAATATGTTCTTTTTATCTTACTATTAGTTCCACATGGCTTGCATGCTAAAACGAAAAATGAAGTAAACTAAAATACATTCTATAAATTGAAACACTCTTTGGTTTATCTGTGTACTAAGAAAGAAAGCAAAAAATACTCGGAACAACATGATTACATGGTCAACAACATTTTTGTTACTTTTACTAACGAACAACCAATGTAATGCATACATTTATTTACTTAACTAGTTTGTTTTCATTTTTGTGTTTTATTTTCACTTATATAATGCTATTATGTGTATAACTATTGATGAAAGAAGAGGACATCGAGCATCACAAATGTCCACAAGTCCCGTAAGGAAGTCCATGAGAAGACATAAATGAAACAAGTTCAAAGAGGCAAAAGCATCATGCTTTAATAATGAAAGCAGGTAATCAACCTGATGTAATAAAGGGAAATGCAGTGATTTGAAGCCTCACTCAAGGTTGAGCTTCTCAAAGAACTGCCACACCAAGAGCTCTAAGAGAATAAGGAGATGGTAGAGTCCAAGAAGCAACAATGTTTACGTTTTTCTCATTACCTTGCACTTTAACTATAGATGGACAATTTTTTCATGCGCAAGATTAGGGTTTTCTTATTAGTATAAAAAATACGTTCTAGAAAAATAAACTACCAAATCAACTGCATCAGCACATTCAGGAGGAGAATGGAATAATTATGTGATGCTTTGAACATGCTCTTAAGTCTTGGTAATGGAGATTTGGTGGAAAACCTTGAAATAATCTTGGGGTGAAATTTGATGAAGATGAAGTCGGGAGTAAAGATTCTTTGATGCAAGCTAAAATTGATGATTGAAAATACGTTAGAAAAATTATTGAAAATAGCAAAATAACTTGCATACTTAAAGAGTTAAAACATAATTTTAGAGTTGATATATATTAAAGATGAGAACTTGCACCCTTTGTGGTTTCTAATTTGGATTCAACAAATGCTGAATTCACCTTTGCTGATTTTATTATACAGAGTCTAGCATCATGAAGTAAAAAATAAAGAAAGCACAAGATTGCAAATTAAAGCAAGATATAAACATAAGGAAAGCAAAATTTATAAATATTATTAACAACGTCCGACGGGTGATTATTTCTAAAGCCCGTGAAAATGTAAAGTGCACCTAGATAGGTGTGAAGAGAGCAAAAGTAGGCTCGAGCAAACAGGTGGAGCATTGGGGATTTGGATCTTGAATCACTGCATGGGAGGAGGGAAAACCAAGACATCACTAGTTCTACTGTTGCATGCTTGATTGTGTTACATTTTGTCGGTTGATTCTGAAAATTATGTAGTTCAACCCTAACAATAACTAGAAGATGGTGAATATGTATTTTATGCAAAATTAAAATCAATCACGAATTAAACATCAATGTGTCACTTTTAATTCTCATCTAGATGGTTAATCATGCAAGTCAAATAATCCTATGTTGAATAACCGTAGTTTGCATATCATAAACAATAAATAATAAAGCAGTAAAGAACACAAGAATTATTTACGGAGAAACCCAACTAGAAAAAACTCTCGGCACTTTGCCAGTCAATCCACCATAAATGATTATGTACTTATAGTCTACCAGACTAGATGACGACACGAACTATTTGATTTCCTGATTGCAATTCTGACAGCTCTCCTGAATTCTATGCTTCCCTGCACCAATTCCAGCTGCAATAACCAACTCTCTCCTTGAACTTCGCTATCCTGCAGCAGCCCCTAGCTTGGTAGAATAGCCTATATCCTGTGGATCACAACGAACAACCAGTTCTTCATAGACTCAAACTTCAGTCGCCTTCCTCGATCTTCAGCACCTCTGAAAGATATGTAGGAAGTATGATTTTTGGTATTTGAATTTGGATATGATATTTTTCTCTCAGAAGATCTCACACAAGATGAAGGTTGAAAGTAATGATGTGGAGGATTCACTCTCTAGACTTTTTCTCTCAATAATCAACCTCCTCAAACACGTTCAATTCTGTTTTGGTATTTATAGGTAGAGTATAATACAGACGGGCCATGGAAAAAGCTTTTAAAACGCGAAATAAAAATTTCCCGAATAAAGCTGTCGCTCGAGCGAGGGTCAGGGACAGTTGAACGACAGACTGTCGCTTGAGCGAAGGAAGTGCGATAGTCAAGCCATAAAGTTTCTGCTTTTGTAGCTCGAGCCATATCTTGGCAACAGACCAGCGAAAATCCATGCCATTTTCCGCTTTTGCCGTTCTCGAACCCTAGACCTAAAATCTCTATTTTCAACATATTTGCATATTACTTCTTGAACTTTTACAATATGTCAATTTCAGTCCTTTTGTTCACAAAACCGCCAATTACAAATAATCTAAAACCTAACAAACTCCCCATTTGGCATTCTGTGACAAAACTACAAACTAAGTCAAGGCAGTAGTCAAATGAAAATTACATACTCATAAACATGACTTAAACTTAAATCTGTCTTGAACAAAATCCTCATTTCAGTTTATGCACCTGTTTCCTGAAATGGACAACTCAAATACCCAGTGTAAAATGTGTGAAAAATATGATCAATAATAAATATAGTTCAAATAGTTTAAGTGTAGTCTTTTTTTTTTTTTGGTAAAATATCCTAGCTTGAAAATCCAAGCCGTACGATATAGTTTTATTAAAACAAAATCAAGTACAATGCAAAGAGGGGGACTTAATACCTTACCTCCAAAAAATTACAACAAACCTTTTATTTTTTCCAAACTGAAAGTCAACATCTAAGATAAGGTAGTTCCTTACTATCCGTATATAGGATCCCTCGAAGTTCTGTTGGAGCCTCATTACCAAAATATATATCAGAAGACGATCCATCGCAGCCCTTTTTTGCAAGAAAGTCAGCCGCCATATTGGCCTCACGGAACACATGTTGTATCTTGACATTAAGAATTCAAATCAGCTCCACTATTTCATCCCAAAAATCCCAAAGCCACCATAGGGTGCACAGTCCTCTTTGTGTCCATTGTTCCACAATTTTTGAGTCGGTCTCAACAGTTATATTATTCATTCCTAGGTCCCTGCACATGCGAAGTCCATCAAGTAACGCTCGCGTTTCAGCCACCGTATTAGTGCAATCTCCATAGTAGAGCGAAAAACCAGCCAAACAATCGCCATTGCTGTCCCGGAGAATCCCCCCACCACCAGCTGGACCTGGGTCCCTTTAGAAACACCATCAATGTTTAATTTAAGTCTTTCCCCCTCTGGTTTCTTCCAGTTGATCAATTGCACCTTCGCTTGTTTAATGGGATTAATGGGGCAATTTAAAGAGCGCAGACAATATACATCACATTCTGAAATTTTTTTGGTTTTAGAGATCAGACCAGCCATCTGGGAAAGTAGTGATTTTATCTGCCAAATGACTTTCTGCCATAACACAGGCTTTCCTTCCATGCGAGCTTCACACTTGGTTTTCCACAATGCCCAAGTAATAATAATTGGTGTAATGCCTCGAAGGATACCAACCTGAGAAGTTCTGGAAACGTGTTTCCCCCATAGGCTCATCATTCCATTCCATGTAGTAACAACAGGTAGAGAAAGATTAAAATGTGCAGCAAAATATGACCATACCCTTGTTGCTAATTCTCCATTGCAAAGAACATGATCAGAATTTTCCACCAATGGACTTGCACAACAGTTACATTTAGAAGCCAATGGAATCCCAATGTTCTGAACCACCTCATCAACTGGTAAACATTTTAGCCGAGCCCTCCAGGAAACAAAAGAGAAACGTTTAGGAACATGGTTTTGCCATAGCCATCGTTTCCAAGGACAGGGAGCTTCCTTGTTCCGAATTAATTCCCAAGCTGATTTAGTAGAGAAAGTACCATCCTTATTGGGTTTCCAGATATATTTGTCATGATCTGCATGTAGATTTATCTGGATACGTTCAATAGCAGCAGTTTGATTTTCATCCAGTAACTCCCGAAGTCGTCTTCCATTCCACTGTCCATTAGTTTCCAGAATGTCCTTTATTTGTAATCCTGGTTCCCTTACTTCAAAACCTGATTCAGCCAGACTTAGAGAACCTCTCCAGTTATCAAACCAAAAATTAGAAGAACCATCCCTAACACGAGAAAAAGTGTTTTGTAGTACAATGTGCAATGACGAAATCACTCCCTTCCAGAAACGGGACTGTGTTGGGGAACTTTTCAGCAAAGGAATGGGAATGTTTTTCGTGTACTTAGCTCGAAAGAATTCAGCCCAGAAGGAGTTCCCAACCAGCACCTTCCATGCAAATCTCATGAATAATGCTTGTTGAACTTCGCCAAATCCCGGATACCCAAACCACCCTCCTCCTCTGGATAACAGACATTTCTCCAGGATATCCATTTCCGTCTCCTAGTACCATCGGTTGTGTTCCAAAGAAAAGAAGAGAAGATACGGTTCAGCTCCATGTGAATTCCTTTAGGCAAATTCAGGACCGATAAAGTATGGAGAGGTATGCTGCTAAGCATGTGTTTGATCAAGGTGATTTTGCCTCCAAAAGAAAAAAGTCAACCTTTCCAGCCAGCTAGTTTCTTCTGAATTTTTTCTAACAACGGAACAAACATGCTCTTTACTAACCTTCCAGTGTAAAGGGGGACACCGAGATGTGTACAAGGTAGTGCTCCTTCTTTAAATCCTGAAGCGGCCAGCAAATTCCTTTTACGTGTAGGCGTAATGTGTTTGGAGAAAAACATCGAGAATTTCATAGCACTCGCCTGTTGACCCGATATCCTTTCATACTTCATTATAATATCAAGGACATGGGCTATCGACTTTTTCCTTCCATTTGCAAAAATAAGTAAGTCATCGGCATATAATAGATGGCTAACCGTAATTCCTCCAAAGTGAAAAGGTAGAACGTGATTACAATCGAAAGCCTGATTAATCAATCTTGATAAAAGCTCTTGCGCCAAAATAAACAAGTATGGAGACAATGGATCTCCTTGTCGTAATCCTCTCGAAGGCTTGAAGAAACCTCGTGTCTGACCATTAAGCATGACTGAGTAGTATGGGGAAGAGATACAATTGAAAATAAGGTTTCTCCATTGGTCAGAAAAACCAAGCCATCTTAAACTCTCCATGAGGAAGCTCCAGTTAACCCTATCATAGGCTTTGGCCATATCTATCTTCAGTACAATATTTCCCCCTCTGACCTTCTTGTGAATACTATGCACCATCTCTTGAGCGATTGATATATTATCAAAGATGCTTCTGCCTTGAAGAAAAGCTGACTGCTCTCGAGAAATTAATTTACCAAGTAACGGAGCCAGTCGAGCAGCCATAATTTTGGACAGGATCTTGTACACCACAGAGCATAGACTGATAGGCCTAAATTTTGCAAAACTATTAGGGGTCTCCACCTTAGGGATCATGACAATGTTAGTTGTCCCCAACGCACAGGTTAAAGGACATCCTCCAAAAAATTCTTTGGCCACGGCAAGGAGGTCAGATTGGACGATCTCCCAAGCATGAATGAAGAAACTTGCGCTAAATCCATCAGGCCCTGGGCTACTTTCTTTAGGAATTGACCATAGCGCATCTTTAACCTCCTCCAGACTACGTGGTTTGCATAACGACCTATTTTCCTCGTCCATGATGATCGGCTTCAAGAGATCAAGTTCAGAGCCAACAAATGAGATAGGCGAAACAGAGAAGAGATTCTGGAAAACCGCACAGCTTCCTCATGTATATCGTCTGGTGAGTTAAGTTCTCTACCATCCTCAAGGACCATGTGATCAATAATTTGGCTCTTATTCTTATTTTTGACTGATGCATGAAAAAATTTGGTATTACTGTCCCCCTCCTTGAGCCATTTAATCCGTGACTTTTGTCTCCATAAAGCTTCCTCTCTTTCGAGCCACTGAGTATACTGATTTCAACATTCCAGCAGCTGATTTTCGACCTCCAGAGAAAAACAATCCATCAGAGAATTTTCCAGATTCATCAGATTGTTTTCAAAGGTTTCTATCTCATGCTGAACCCTTCCAAACAAGCCATTCCACGTTTTAAGCGCTATTTTTAGCGTCCTCGGCTTATGTCCAAGACACACCATAGGAGAACCTGTCACATTCATTTCCCAGATTTGTTTCACCACAGGCAGGAATTCTTTATGGGAGCACCACATGCTTAAGAACTGAAACGGTTTAGGAACTGTCAACCTGGAGTTCACCCTATATCGTAAGACCATCGGGCAATGGTTTGAAGAAGTGCGTTCCAGATATGATAATGCAATTGATGGAAATTCGTTTTTAAAATTTTGATTAACCAGAATGCGATCTAATCGAGCCCAAATGCGCCGTGTGCCCTGACGGCCATTACACCAAGAGAATTTCGAACCCTCAAAAGGTATGTCCATCAAACCTGAGTCATGGATAAAATCGTTAAATTCCCGAATGGCCATGGAGGACGTGGTCAGACCACCTATCTTCTCATCAGTGGACCGTATAATGTTGAAGTCGCCTCCTACTAACCAGCCAACATCTCCAAAATCAAAACTTTTCAAATGATCCCACAACTCCCTTCTCCGCCTCTGACAACAATTGGAATAAACAAAAGGAAAAAACACCCGACAACCTCCTGCCAAAACCCAACCAGATATTTCTTGGTCTGATGTACTACTCAGAGAAATAGACAATTCATTGTTCCAGAACATCCAAATTTTTCCTCCTAGCTCAACATTAGACTTGTGATGTGAAAATCTTAGACGGCGAGCCCAATAGACAATTTTATCATCAGTAACAAAAGGTTCAATGACTACTAACAACGACGGATTATAATGATTTTTCAGCCCCATTAATCTACTTTTAGAGGAGACCACACCCCTTGCATTCCAAACCATAATATTCATAATTAATAGGATTTTTTGGACCTCGTGGTGATGCCCAACGTCACTTTCTTCCGACCATGTCCCCTAGATCTTTTCAATGGGACCGTCATGATATTATCTGTGTCATAATTCAGCAACTCCAATTCAGGTAAATCATTTGCACCCTCACCATCTGATGAAGTCGTTACTGTGTGCTCAAAACGTGCCATTGGCGAGGTCTGGGGGAGTGGCTCTCCTCTTACAACTAGGTCCGCAATATTGTCCAAGACGTCCATAACCAAAATTTCTTGCACAGCATCTGCATCCCCCCTCACAATAGCCTTCTCCAGATCATTATCATTCGGCCTTGTAATACCCTCCATTACATCACCAGTACCTTGGTTCTTATTGTTCACGTTATGTTCTTCAGTTTCTATATTAGTTCCCCTTGCTTCCAAGGATTCTCTTTCTACTGAATCAGTTATACCCGGATCAGTTAGACTGGGGTCAATTCTGCCATTGTCATTTTCTGTATTGGCTTCTCTAACTTCCTAGGATTTTCTTTCTGCTGGACCCGTCATATACGGGTCGTCCAGGCTGGTAGTAAATCTGCCATTATTGCAGCCAAATAATGTATAAACTGAAGGGATCACAATGTCTCGCTGCATGATTCTGTTCCGTTTTCCTACAATTTTGGCGTCCCATTCTACTGATTCCTTTTTCCGAAGGTAGCGCCGTCGATGTACCCGTTACTTCCTTTTTTCGCCAAATCTGTTTGGACCGAATATAACTTGGGATTTTACTCTCTCCATTATCCTTCTTCTTCTTGCATATCGACTCAAGGTGGCCCATAGTGTTACAAAACTTACAGAATGATGGGAGTTTCTCGTATATGATTTCTTGACACCGACTGGCCGCGTGGAAGGGAACGCCCAGCCAAAAGGACTCCACCAATGGTTTGGACACGTCAACCTCTACACAAATGCGAGCCCCATCTGTGCGAGATGCACACGTTGTAAAATTGTCCCTCTTCAAGAATTGGCCAAAGGCACCCGTGAGAATGCGCAACATGGACTCATGATAAAAATGGGGAGGTAATCCAGGGAGAAATACCCATACAGGTATCAGAGAGGATTCCTTGTATTCATCGAATTCTGGAGTCCAGATAACAGCTCTGTATGGTGCTCCATCGATCTCAGATGATTCCCTAGAGCACGTAATGCCAAAATCTTCTTCTGAGGAAAAACGGACGAAAACGTTACGTGGCCGCTGCATGCTACTCACCGCATAGAATCCTTTAATACCCCACCTCGTTTTAATGGAGCTCCGGATCTGGTCCAGAGTTGGACGCTTCTTCAAGAACTTCAATACAACAGAAAATCTGAAAGGTGCCGCTGCCTGCTCCATTTCAGACTTGGAAAAGTGAAACCATAGGGCACCATCATTCTCCTTTGGTTGCCTCATCTCAATCTTCATCTCCGGGATAGGTTGGGGCCGAGCTTGTACCATAGAAGCATAGGTCGCAGTCCCCCTATCTCAATCTTCATCCACAATAGCGCGACACAACTAGGTTAAAATATTAGGGCGTTTGAATGTAATTGTTTAAGTGTAGTCATCATTTAAACATTTGTAACTCATAGCTAAACTCAAGTTTAAATCACAAGCTAAACTAAGACACAAGTATCAATGCAACCCAACATACCAAAACGAAACATTAACACTTGTAAAATCATCAAAAACTTAGTTTAGCAAAACTGAAATTAAATAATATGCCTTTGAGTCTTTGAGTCAAAAATCAAACAAGTTGGAATTAAACAAAACAACAAGTTGAACTTCTACTCCCCCTTTTTGTCACAAAATGATAAGGGATAAAGAACAACACATAACATCTTAAGAATATAGGTGTAAACAGTCATAAGAATATGCAATGAACTATAAACTTTCCCATATACTAACTCAGGGTACCCATGGAGTAAATGAGATAGGTGACATATATGTGTTAAGTGCCACTAATCCGTTGATAGTAGGACTTCAAACCTTAATTTTGTGATAAAAGACATGCAAAACATCACTGCTAATAAGTATATTCCTATACTTATGAAAGTTAAACCAGTAAAGCACATTAGTACCTACATATGAAAGTTTAGTATTATGGAGAATGTCTTTTCTCCCCTTGACTTGTAGCACAAAACAGTTATCTTATAGCACAGCAGTAAACAGGAATGTTCATATATATTGTATTCATATTAAGTGCGGGATTCTTTTCATTAAGCGACTAACATAACCCATGTAACGAGCTTTAGGCCGGTTAACCCAAGTCCACAGACCATAGGCATTAGGTTATGAGAAAGCCCACAGGCTTAATTACTCAAATCAAGTAGGATTCGAAAAGTAACATAAGATATTGAGCTCCTTTAATTTAAACATTTCATTATGTGGCTATATATTATTGCAGGGGTAAATTCGAGCTTAGGTCTAAATAAGTTGGTCAAGTCATGTTCAAAGTCATCCTATTAACATGTGACAGCCATCCCAAATCTTACACACGCGGTAGAGTCCCACTATCAAGTTCATAATGTGTGCAGTGTAGATGGTATATGAAGAGACCTATATTAAATACTCCAAAAGTATCCTAAGCCAACAATGGGAATCATATTACAGCGCACTAAATAAACTCATGGTTGATTATGACCAACAAAATCAAGGGTATTGTATATCATGCTGTAAAAATAAATTCCTGCATAAAAACTTTGTAGTTCCCCCCTCCTTTTTTTTAAATGCAGACAACCAAAACACATATACAGAAAGTAGATATGCATGAAAATAAATAAATAGGCATGATGTATGCATAACTGAAAATCACACAATAGTACGGTACGAGCATGCATCAATTAAACTTAATCAATAAGATACACAAATATCAATAGCTGTTCTAAGAGATTCGAATCGAACCCTATCCAACGGTTTAGTAAACAAGTCAGCTAATTGGCTTTCTGTAGAAATATGTTCAAGAGTAGCTATTTGAGTTTCCACAAGCTCTCGAATGAAATGATGCCTAATATCAATATGTTTAGTATGAGAGTGTTGAACAGTATTTTTCGAAATATTAATAGCACTGGTATTGTTACAAAATATAGTCATAGTTCTCTGTTCAATCCCATAGTCACTCAACATCTGCTTCATCCAAAGAAGTTGAGTACAGTAGCTTCCTGCTGCAATATATTCAACCTTTGCTATGGATAATGAGATAGAATTTTGTTTCTTACTCATCCAAGCAACAAGATTGGCTCCAATGTAAAAGTAAGTACTTTTTCTATCATCTGTATTTCCAGCCCAATCGACACAGAGTAACCAACAAGATCAAGCTTAGGTCTCGAGAGTACAAGATCCCATAATCTACAGTTCCATTTACATATCTGATGATACGTCGGATGGCACTCAAGTGAGATTCCTTGGGATCAGCCTAAAAGTGTGCACAAATCCCTACATTGAAATCTATGTCAGGTCTACTAGCAATAAGATAAAGTAGACTACATATCATCCTTCTGTAAAGAGACTTATCAACACTCTTACCTGTAGGATCATGACCTAACTTGACACTGGTGCTCATGGGGGTTCTAATGTGTTTCTTGCCATCCAAACCAAATCATTTGACAAAGTTTTTGACATATTTCGATTGAGAAATGAACAGACCATCATCAATTTATTTGATTTGAAGCCCTAAGAAGTAATTCAATTCTTCAATCATACTCATTTCAAATTATTGCTTCATACACTCAGCAAAATCATGACCAAGAGAATCAACAGGAAAACCAAAGACAATGTCATCGACGTAGATCTGAGCTATCGTGATGGTATCTTCAATACGTCTTATGAATAAGGTTCTGTCTGTACTACCTCTTGAGAACCCATGTTCCATGAGATATGTAGTAAGCCTATCATACCAAGCTGTGGGAGCTTGTTTCACACCATATAAGGCTTTGTTCAAGCTATAAACATAATACGGATATTTAGGATCAATATATCCTTTAGGTTGTTCAATATAGGCTTCTTCCTGAAGTATTCGATTTAAGAAGGCACTCTTGACATCTATTTGATATAACTTAAAACCTAAAGTGCAGACAACAGCCAGAAGAATACAAATGGATTCAAGCCTAGCAACCGAGGCAAAAGTTTCGTCGAAATCAACTCCTTCGACTTGAGCATATCCTTGAGCTACTAACCTAGCCTTATTTCTAGTTATAGTACCTTGATCATTGGTTTTATTCTTAAATATCAACTTAGTACCTATAACATTACAATCATTAGGCCTAGGAACTAGATCCAAAAATCTGTTTCTCACAAACTGATTTAGCTCTTCATGCATCCATTAACCCAACATTCATCGCTAAGAGCTTCTTCCACTTTTTTAGTCTCAATCTGGGATACATAACTAGTATACGTCAGATTGTTCAAAACCCTCTTCCGGAGTCTCATTCCTTCATCTAAGTCCCCTATAATATTCACTTTGGGATGATTCGTTTTAACGCAAAGCGAGGGTTCTTTTGGAGGTCCAGGTTTATCATCAGATGTGGATTCCGTAGGACTATCGAAACCTTTAGAAGCACGTAGAGAATCGTGAACGAGTGTCTCTTTAGGTTCAACTATTATGACAGGATCAACACTTAGGTGTTTCAGCCCTACCCCATTGCTTCCAGTCTCTCCCTCACTACAGACATCATCTACCACTACATTGATGGATTTCATCACAACCCGTGTATAAGAGTTGTAAACACGATAGTCATGACTATTCCTAGAATAACCTAGAAAAATTCACTCATCACTTTTAGAATCAAACTTCCCCAAATTTTCTCTATCTCTTAGTATGTAGGACTTGCTACCAAACACATGAAAGTACTTGACAGTTGGTCGTTTACCTTTCCAAATCTCATATGGTGTCATATCAATTTTAGGTCTCAGATACACCCTGTTAGCACTGTGACAAGCTGTGTTGATGGCTTCCCCCCATAAATACATGGCAAAATTCTTACCATGAAGTATGGCTCTAGCCATTTCTTGAAGCACGCGATTTTTTCTTTCAACTATCCCATTCTGTTCTGGAGTGATCGGTGATGAGAACTCATGCTGGATTCATTCCTCCAAACAAAAGTTATCAAGGTTAGAGTTTTCAAACTCTTTTCCATGATCACTACGAATTCTGAAAATAGAATATCATTTCTCAGTTTTAAGTCTTTTGCACAATGAGGTGATAAGACTGAATACTTCAATTTTATCCCTCGATAATTCAGTCTACGTATATCGAGAAAAATCATCAACCACAACCAGAATATATATTTTACTACCAAGACTTTCAGTCCTAGATGGTCCCATTAAATCCATATGGAATAGTTCAAGAGGCTTACTTGTCAAGATCTGAGAAGTTCATTTGTGAGGCACTCTAATCTGTTTACCTTGTTGACACGGACCACAAACAGTGGTAACAGTATTTTCTAGTTTAGGTAGGCCTTTGAAAATTTCCTTCTTGGCTAGCTCAGATAAACTGTTATGGTTCATATGACCCAGCCGTTGATACCACAACTTAATAATGTTGATCTTGGCACTACTACAAACGTAGCTGGAATTTGGTAAAACTCCATAACAATTATCGGAGGTTCTTACACCTTCGAGAGCAACGTTACATGTGGAGTCATACACAGTGCACCTTTTCTAGACAAAGCTAACTTCAAAATTAGAATTACAAATTTGACTGATGCTCAATAAATTAGACTTTAACCCTCTCACATAAAGCACATCAGATATGGTAAGTAGTCCAACAATTTTAACAGTACATTTTCCTTAGATCGGTGCAGTAGCTCTATCTCCAAATGTAACTACACCACCATTCCACTCATCTAGAACAAGTACTATCAAGGTACCATATAGAGACATTTTGGGCCTTAAGTGCAACGTGAGCAACATAATAGTTCGCCTGATCATTTGACCTAGATACATCAATCTTCTCGGCCCAAACCATCTCAATTTTTTTATCAGATTCTATGGTAGCTATAGATTCGAAGGCCATGAGCCTTTGATTATCTTCTTCACCAGATGTATCACTCTGAGCACTAGAATCTGTTTCATCATCACTTAAGGTCACAGCTAAAGACGTAGGTATGCCATTATTCGAACTATTTTTCAAGTTAGGACATTCAATCATGTAGTTACCGTAGCCCTGACACTCATGGTATCTAACAGATTGAGTTTTCTTATTAGAATTTCTAGAGTCGCTTTCTTCATAATTATCTTCCATGAATTTTCTAGGAAATACAGTTTTTTGTACTTGAGGTTTTCTTCCATTCATCATCACCTTCTGAAATTTTTTAACGAAATAAGCAATTTCGTCGTCTCTGAGGATCTCAGTATCAGTGGACTCGCTCTCCTCTTTTCTAACAGTGTTCATGGCAATGGATTTAACCTTTTTGGACTGTGAAACGGTGAGTTCATAAGTTTGAAGTGATCATATGAGTTCTTCAATCTTAACAACATCTGAGTCTTTACTTTCTTCTATCGCAGTCACCTTAGGTCTAAACCTCTCGAGCAAGAATCTAAGAACTTTTCTAACAATTTTGATCTCGGAGATTCTTTTATCTAAGTTAAAGCTAGAGTTAACTATATCATTCAACTTCGTATAGAATTGATAGAACGATTCATCGTCCTTCATTCTAATCTCTTCAAACTTAGTGGTTAACATGCAGTTTAGAATTCTTAATAGTTTTGGTACCCTCATGTGTGGTTTCTAAAATATCCCAAACTTCTTTAGTAGTTTCACACATTGACAGTCGCCTAAACTCTACAGCAGATACAGCTATGAACAGGGCATGTAATGCTTTACTGTTCCAGTTGCATTCATCATGATTAGTTTTAGTCCACAGAGATATGTCAGTGAGTGTGACTACGTCAGCAACAGTTGTTGAAGGTGGAGTCCACCCATTTTGAACGCTAATCCAAATATGTTTATCCAAAGATTTAAGGAATGCTCTCATTCGAACTTTTCAGTAGGCATAGTTGCTTCCGTCGAAAAATGGAGGCACAAACAAAGACTGACTCATCTAGACTTAACAAATAAGGGTCAGGAATTGATGTAAGGCTCTGATACCAATTGAAAGTTACGTAGTTCGACCCTAATAATACCTAGAGAAGGTGAATAGGTATTTTATGCGGAATTAAAATCAATCACAAATTAAACATCAACAAGTCACTCTTAATTCTCATCTAGATGGTTAATCATGCAAGTCAAATTATCATATGTTGAACTATCACAGTTTGCATATCATAAATAATAAATAATAAAGCAATAAAGAACACAAGAATTGTTCATGGAGAAACCCAACTGGGAAAAACTCCGGACACTTTGCCAGCCAATCCACTATAAATGATTATGTACTTACAGTCTACCAGACTAGACGATGACACGAACTATCTGATCTCCTAAATGCAATTTTGACCGCTCTCTTGAATTCTATGCTCCCCTTGAACCAATTCCAGCTGCAATAACCAACACTCTCCTAGAACTCCACTATCATGCAGCAGTCCCTAGCTTGGTAGAATCGCCTATATCCTGTAGATCATGAAGAACAACCCATTCTTCACAGATTGGAACTTCAGTCGCTTTCTTCGATCTTCAACACCTCTGAGAGATATGTAGGAAGTAAAATTTTTGGTATTTGAATTTGGATCTAATGTTTTTCTCTCAGAAGATCTCACACAAGATGAAGGTTGAAAGTAATGATGTGGAGGATTCACTCTCTAAACTTTTTCTCTCAATAATCATCCTCAACAAAACACGTTCAGTTCTGTTTTGGTATTTATAAGTAGGGTATAAAACAAATGGGTCATGGAAAAAGCTTTTAAAACGCGCAATAAAAATTTCTCGAATAAAGTTATCGCTTGAGCGAGAGCTCAGGGACAGTCGAGCGACAAACTGTCGCTCGAACGAAGGCAGGCGACAATTAAGCGATGGAGTTTCTACTTTTGTAGCTCGAGCCAAACATTGGCGACAGTCCAGCGAAAATCAGCGTCGTTTTCCTCTTTTTGCCATTCTCAAACCCTAGACCTAAAAACCTTATTTTCAACATATTTGCATATTACTCCTTGAACTTTTACAATATGTCAATTTCAATCCTTCTGTTCATAGAATCGCCAATTACAAATAATTTAAAGCCTAACAGATTCCATTGCCTTCCCTCTGCTATCCCCTATATATTAAATTTGGAAAATAGATTTGGGCCTTCATTTGGAAAACAAATATATAAATAGTTTATAAATTTAGTCTAAATTCAATATTAATTTTAATTTCTAGTGCACATACATGATGATTAATGGATTGTACATATTAATTTTTAAATTTATAGAGACTGTTCTAGAATTTTGTATAAAAAATACCCAACTCGCACATGGAACACACCATATCTGCACGTAATATGCAATTACAACCTTGTACAATACATAGTGTATGTTTTTATATATTCTAACAAAGTCACATAATATATTGAAAAATTATTTAACTTTCAAGGTAAAAATAAAAAATTTTAATTCGAAAAAATAATACGTAAATAATAAACAACCCTTGTCTAATTACTTTTTCCCTCACTTGTTACAAAATGACGAAAACACCTGATGGAATGTGGGACAGACTAAAGAGCCTCATACCCTCCCCGTTGCCATCCCTAATTAGATCGTTGTAAGATAGTGGTGGGCCCCACATAATTAATAAATAAAACAAACAAATTTCTCCTACTTCATGGGTGTGAATTGATATGTTTGGAAAATAATGGCAGACCCCATAAAATGATTAAACTTGTTTAAGTATGCTAAGTATTAGTATTTAGGAAATCAATTTTGTCTATTTATATATACTAGTTAACGTTGAACGTGCAAATTTTATAAGTGTTGTAAAAATAATATTTGAATATGAATAAATGTTAATTAATTTAAAATTAATACAAGAGAATATATACGTAACAATGAATGTTAAATAATTTATTTAATTTTTAATTAAATTAAATTGAATGTTAATTAGCATACATGGACGTAAATAATGAAATGCATTCTTGAATGTAAATTTCAAATTAACTTATAGTTAGAATTAATAACACTGAAATGTATAAATGAAGATGAATATTAAATCAATTAATATAAATGTTAATTAATCAAGAATTAATAATAGGGAATCTAGACATTAATGAAAAACACACAAATGAAATGAATCTGTCAAATGTACATGTACATTTATAGTAATTAAATGTTTAAATAAATTAAATACATATTGAAAAATGAAAAGTAAGCTATTATTGAAATAAATGAATTATTGTAGGCTAAAATAGTTCAAAAAATGAATCAACTTGATGTGATATTTAATATATTATAGATGTGTGTATGGCATCCTTCTTTATATATTTATGGTAGTTAACCTCGAAGTAAAGAAACTTGAACTGCAACATCTCGAGGAACTACAAGTATACATGAAAAACTTATGTTTAATGAACAAAGTTTGATGGATACTTATTTTGATAATAATGTATATTGTTAGAGACATTTCTTGACATGTTAGGTTTTGAAAGAATTTAGCAAAAACCTGAGAAGATGAGGGTCGTTTCTTATTTAACGTATTTATTAAAATTAAATAATTAATTTTTTATTTTGAAAATTAAATAATTTATGACCAATATATTAAATATATACACATATTATGTATCGTGCACATGCGTCTGTGCATGTTATGTGCAGGTACGGTGTCTGCGCCTCATGTGGGAGATCCATGCTACTCTATAACTTTCTTATATAAGAAATTTCCTTTAACAATTTGAAGTTAAAAGTTCAATATATTATTATTGGTACAAAGTCTGCTATACATTTGTTTTTTCTATTTTTTTTTATTTGTTGTGGTAAATTGCATATATTGTACATGCACTCATTTGCTTTTCTTCTTTTTTCTTTTTCACTTTCTCTGTTTCCTCCTCTCAATCCTTCATTTCACCCTTTCTCCACAGCATCCTTCTTGAGCCTCCTTAAGCAATGAATTCTCCTCAACTTAAAAATAAAAACCAGATTCCCATCAGTCCCTGTTTCTTGCTAATACCTATCCACTGTGTACAAGCCATCATAAACATAAGCTTTGACTAGCTTACCTGAAGGCTTCGTTTCTTTCTGTCTTTGGGTAACACGAACGGAAGTACTCATTGTTTATATACTATTCTTTAAAGCCAAATTTCCTCTATCGAGCTTCTGATCTTTGGGTTGTTTATTCTTCCAAGCAATGTTTCCCCTATGTCCAGAGTATATGAAGATGTCAGCATTATGCTTATCACCAGCATAAATTTCATAATCAATAATACTATGTGCAACTGATATTCCATTATGCTTCATTGAAACTATAATGGCCTGTTATAGGCGGTGAATGCCAATACTAGCAAGCTTAACTCTATATTGAAATTCGTCACCACTTCAACTCCAAGTATTTACCCTAAAATTTGCTTGCATGTGTTAACTTTCATTTTTTCTTCTTTTATAATCTTTGCTGCATGAAGATCAATCATCTTCATTCAAAAATTCTTGTATAGCTCCCCATCTCCATCCAAAAAACTTCCAAATATTTTTTTTTCCTTCATTCCAAAGTCCTCTTCAAGTCCAACACAAATTCTTGCTCCCAATGGGATTCCAAGTAGAATTTCAATTAGAATTCGCCAAGTAAATTTGAATGGGATTCAACAATAACATTTCAAATAGAATTTTTCTTAATGTGCACTTTAATTAGAACTCTCAATTATTTTCAACAAAAAATTCGAGTCACATCAAAACTCTAACAAATCTGATGGAGAAACCATTCAGTGATTGCTCCATATGGTGAAACCTTGCCCATAATTTCTACGACGGGCACTGGAATTGCCCTGACGAACCTTATTTCCACCACTGTGATCACCATCCATGTCTCTACCTTCTTTAAAGATTTTGTTAGTTTTGATTAACGGATGTCAAGTTGGATGGATGGTGAACAATATCGTGAGTACGTGGATTGTTTTGGAACAAAATCAAGTGGTTCATGTTTGTGCACACTATGTGTAGGCAAGGTGTGTGTATCCTATGTGCAATGTATTTTGTTTTTTATCACATTCTAGTTTTTTTTTTGTTTTTTTATTTTCCTATTAGCAATTTGAGATATAAAGTTTAATATGTATGCTTAGTACAACACATGTTTTATATTCATTATGCTACATGATCTCTAAAATATACGTATATGTGTTTATGTGCTCGATGAAGCAAAATAGCCATTGCTTTGATATCCTATTACTTTTACTCGTTTTAAAAATATCTTGGATTTGGGAAAAAATATAATGCATTTTAGAGTGTAATTTGGCGGTACTTTCATGATTTTTCATCGAACCGGTTCGCTATTCTAACGTTGTGTGAATCGGGCCACAAATTTTATGGAGAAACGATTAGGTAGTTGCTCCATATGGCAAAGCCTGCCATAATTGTTACAATGGGCACTAGAATCATCTCAATAAACATTGTTGCCACTACTGTATCCACGATTTCCATTTGCAGCTTCGTTAGTTATTCTGTTAGTTTTGCCTAATGGATGTTAAATTTTGGATGGGTGAGATGTTTTATGATTCAATGGCTTGTTTTGGATTAAAATTCAATTCGTGCATGTTTGTGCATACCACGTACAAGCATGGTTGTGTGTCCTATGTGCAATGTTTGTGTTGCTTTATACCAGGTGCGGATTCACATGCCCTTACGTGGGGTTAGCTGACACGACAAAATTTTTTTGAATTTTTTTCTTTACACTTATTCGCACAATTTTTTTTTTCTTTTCATTTTTCTTCTAAGCTCTCTTGAGTCTCGAATCTCACTTTTCTCCCAATACCTAGGTTTGCCATTTTTACGAAATAATTGTCTTTTATACTCAGTTGATCTACTTCGACACTAATACTGGTAACTTTTTCTCCACCACAATGCGAGACATTGCAATCCCTCAACCCACGGTTTGAACTGAGCTATTTGATTGAAAAATGATATTGAACGATAATCTAATTGTTCATATTGAAATTGATGCATTTGATAATATTGATAACGACGTAATTGTATGACAATGAAAATGTGTATGCAATATATAATAAATTGAATTATTTTTATTAATGTTATGTTGCTTGAAGAAAATTAACTAAAGTTTTGACTTCATGATAAAGAATGTCTAGCTCCGCCACTACATACAGCATTCTAGTTTTACATTTCTAAAAAATTTCCATAGTAGCCATTTGAAGTAAAATGTTCAATGTGATTAGCAAAGAACGTGTTTTACATTTATTGTAATATATGATCTCTAATCTATGCGTTTGTGTGCTCATGAAGCAAAATTGTTGTTATTTGGATATTATATCACTTTTACACGTTTATATGATATCTTTGCTTGAGAAAAAAAATGTTTTTTTGAGCTTAGTTTGGTGGTACTTTCGGGATTTCTCATCGAACTAGATTATCAACATTTTATATAAGTTTCAATTGGGCCCTCAGCATTTAAATTTGAGTATTATATGCCCAATATTTTACGTATGTTGCACTTATAGTCTTGACTACCAGTTTCGGTTGAAAAAACTAATAAAATGACCTTTTATTGAAAAGACAATTATAATCTTATATTTTTCAATGAATATAATAAATAAAATAATTACTCATCTTCTCCTCCACCATTTAGTGTTAGCCATCATCTTGTAAAGCTAGGTCAAGATCAAGATCCACATATTTTACAAAGATCGGGTCTCCAACACTTTAAGAAGTTGCATTTAGATCCTCAACCTTTAATAAAGATAATTTGTGTCTCTAGATTTCAATGTTATGCTTGTTTTCTCTAGATTTTAATCTTCCATTAAAATGACATTTTTTTATAACTTTCTATTAAAATATAAACTAACAAAACAACAAGAAAATTATTTATGTTAGAAAAATTATATTACCACAATTTTATTTTATTTTTCTTTTATTTACTTAAATAGTCTGAAATAAAATTACAAAAATAGGATTTTAATATTTTATTTTTTTTACATAAAACAATCTATTGTTCCACCACAAACATGAACAATTTTTCTTATTTTCCCTCAACAGCGGACGTGCACAGCTTTTTCATCCACGGCGGCTTTTGTGTTCCTCCATGGCAGATAATTTCTTTTCCTCGCAAGTAATTTTCTGTTGGAGTTAAGAGGAAAATATTGAAGGAGAAAGAAAGGAAAGTAAAATATATTTATGTAGACCAAATTAATTTGGCTGCCTTAACAACTAAATCAATGGTTGGAAAAAGTCATCACGGCATTTGCTAGCACATTCATAAAAGGGTACTGTGGTGGGCGTTGGGTGGGTTTGAATATCCAACATTTGATCGCGTTTAATGTGGTGTACAGATAAATCAATAAAATTATTGTGGTATATAATTTTTAATTGGGTTGTGTTATATTAGTCAAATTGAAGTTGAGTATTTACTAAAAATATATTTTAATTGGGATGAATTTAAATGTAATTGAACGAAAATAAATTGTGGTGATAATATAACCGTCATTTATGGTGACGATGCTACTATTTTTCACGTGAATATAAGCAAACATGTTTTTGTATTCATTGAGGAATAATAAAGAAATGGTTACACTACGTACCATCACTACATACCAGATTAAAGTATGCTCAAAAGAAGCTAATTCGAGTGTTGGCCACAATAACAATAAATTTAAGTTGAAAATATATTTTTTCTTATAATTAATTTCGGAATAGGATCATGGATTACCTACCAATTTTTGAAGATCATAGTCATTTTGAGTAACTACATATAGGCTGTGTCTGGTGGAAATTAATATCACTTTTCCTACCGTTGGAAACCCACTTACAGCTGCAGTTTTTGACTGGCCATCTCACAGCTAGACCCCAGCTTTTCCCCAAACGGTCAAAAAATTGTCAAAACAACGGTAAAAATTATGCTATTAATTCCCTCCAGACAGACGCATAGTAATAAATTGAAAGTATGAGAAAGAGTAAGTTTTTAAATAGTAATTAGAATTGTCGAAATAGGATGGTCATCATGCCGACAATGTCTAGACCTATTTGGACTTCACTTTTTTTATTATTTTCTTCTGTTTTAGAAGAAGAAGAAAAAAAATATATATAGGTATCCATTGACCAATTGAGAGGATCGTGAACATTGGTCCTAGCTTGCCTCATGAGCCATAAATGATTGGATATCTTAGGTTAGACATTATTTTCGTTGAAGATGTCTAATCATCTTAAATATTATTATTCGCAAATTAAATACAAAAATTATTCTCTCATCCGTTATTGATACAAATTAGAGCTTTTAGACACTTGAGGGAATAAAAAATATTCACCATTTGATAGTCTTGACGTCTAACATAACACACGATAAGAAATTTTCACCATGGATTAAATAATATATTCTTTCCTTTCAAATTGCGAGGGAAAAATCCTAAACGGTTAGACGTAATTTCAACGGCCATTTCACATCAAATAGAATGGACACGCCTCTTTTGGCGCGAGGCAGCAATAGAAAAAAGGAAATTCTTGAAAACTTGAATGCACAAATTAAAGAACAGTAAAACGAAAATATATTCAAATTTCGTTTCTGGGATTCTTAAACGCTCTGCGATAATGGATGAAAACAGCAATCGGAAACTTCAATCTGGGTGGTACTCTCCAACTCGCCTCCACAACAGTCCTGTGAAGTATGATTTTCCAGTATGTAATACCGAAAATTTTCTTGATTTTCTGAATGCATTTTTTAATTTCTCCTTGGATTGTTGATTAATTTTTATTTATTTTTTATTTCATGTTATTTTTTTGAAGGAAGATAGATTTATACCGAATAGGAGCCTGATGGATCTTGATCAAGCCCACAGTTTGTTAACAACTCCGACTCAAAAACCCAGCAAACCCAAGTTTAAAGTCAGTCGATTATTTTTTATTTTGATTTCTTGAGTTTTCTATTTGGAACCCTTTTTTCTTGAATTATTTTTGTGGGGTTTTTGGTGTTCTTGGAGGTTTGATTGCCGTTCAATAAAGGATGTATATATAAACGATGCTTTATATCTGGGCCTTGGGGTTTTCTTTGATCTTGTTTAGAGATATTTTAATCATTATTGAGAATAGGGATTTCTGATATGGGGATTTTTCTTGTATGGATTACATGGTAGGTTGAATATAGAAGAAAGCTAGAAAATAATCTGAAGTTGGATGTTGAAGGAAGGCCATTTCAAATGATGGTTTTTAGGGGTAGCCCAAAATCGAGTAGAAAATCAAACCGGCTAATAGACGAGATGCGACGGAGTGATGAGGAGATCTTGACTCATAAGCCATGTCGACAATTCCCAAAGGTAAAAGATTTGTAGAATATACATTCGGCTTTCCCCAGTAATTATAATTTTTTATCTGGCATATGTAATGTCTAAAAAAATTTTGGTCTGCTTTCGTTTGATTTTGGTAAGTTGATGGAGTCAGTTCTTGTTTGGTAAAGCAAATTTGAAATAAGACACTGAATTGTTGGATTGTACTCTTCTCCCCTCGACGACCTAAAGTTTCTACTGTACAAAGGATTTATTAGGGGGCCATTTTCTTGTAAGATATAAACTGAGAGGCATGAGAAGATGTTGTGTCATTCTTCTCTATTATAGTGAAAATGTTAAAATTTGCAGCATCGAGTAAACATAGATCTCTTATTGACGAACCGCTATGTATCTGTGTGTGCTTTATCATTTCTGGTTGTTTTCTGTTTATAATTGCTCTAAGAGGCAGGACTAGTGCTTAAATCCATAACTTGAATAACATTTGGTATACATGAGGCTGCTTCATAGATAACTTAGATCCTAGAATGTTAAATGTACAGTTCTAATACTGGTATGCTATGTTTCGTAGGTCTTGTCAACAAAAGTATTCCATATAACATGGAAATCGCCATTGTGAATAATATTTGGCAAGAAGAAAATGCATCTAGAAACATAAAAGATATCTATAAAGAGATCAAGCAGACTTATTTGTTAATTACAATGTTTTAATAATCTCTTAAATGTCCTCATGGTAGACTCTTTGCAGAGAGAATCTTGTATTTTGGATGCACCTAATATCGTGAACGATTTGTACCTGAACATCATGGACTGGGGGAAAGCCAACTTTCTTGCAATTGCTTTGGGCTCAAAATTATACATGTGGAATGCTGATAATCGAAAAACTGAATTATTGTCAGAAGTGGGCAATGGTGACGATTATCCTACTGGTGTAGCTTGGTCGGAAGATGCCAAAACAGTAGCAGCTGGATACCAGTGCTCGAAAATATATCTTTGGGATGCCGAGACTCTAAAGATTGTATGACCTTTCAGTCTGACATTTTACATGATCTGATTTGTTAGAGAATGTTTGTCTAGCCTTAAAAAGAAGTAAACAAGTTACTTTTGTTTCAAAAAAACTCGTTTGGATGTGTTAATTATATTCTCAATTTAAATAAAATAAAGTCATTCATTTCATTATAAGGGAACATTTTAAGCTTAGCCAAACATGGTCAAATCATGCTTTCATACAAGTCATAAACTCTTTATACAGGTTAGATGCCTTACAGGGCATCAGAATAGGGTGGGTTCTGTTGCATGGAATGGCCAGATTTTGACTTCTGGAAGCAGTGATAATGCTATCATCAATCATGATGGTAATCAAGTTTGATCATTTCTCGCTACTATGATCCAAATAGTAAACATAAGAGTGTACCATTTAGTCCTGAAATTTTTGTTTCACAGTGAGAGCAAGGAACAGTTTGACGTGTTGTATGGAAGTGCACACTAATGAAGTTTGCGGTTTGAAATGGTCGAACACAGGAAACAGACTAGTGAGTGGAGGTAATGACAACCTCATTTACATATGGGATGCACGCAAGATGGTTGCCATGCAATACATGTATCGCCTCAGTGATCATTGTGCTGCAGTGAAGGCCCTTGCCTGGTGTCCATATAACTATGATGTGCTTGCCTCTGGAGGAGGCACAGATGATGGTTCTCTAAAGATATGGAATATACAAAAGGGTACATGCATTAACAGCATTGACACAAAAGCACAGGCAAGTTAAACATTTTACACAGTGCTCACAACCTTGTAATAAGTGCACTGGTACACAGTGTTCTCAACCTTATTATAAATGCACTGGTATTTAATTACTGCCACTTCTGGCAAATTTTGTTGGACTTTGTGGAGCTTGATGATACTTTGGACTCATCCAGTCAACTGCAGATCTACTTTCAGGGGTATACTGGGTATTCCTCCATGCATGTATTAGGTCGGCCTAATATTCCTACTACGTAAAGGATTTTAGGACGCCCTTGTTATGGTGTGAGATGTGCTACATCACTTGTATTGTTCTTCTTCAATATAGTGAAACCCTTTATTAACAAAGTGAATGTTACTCTGACACTAAGGGTGAACCACTAAAAATTCTAGCGTGTGCTTTGTTTCTTTTGTGATTGATTGTGTTTGTTTATTATGCTCTCAAAACCAAGGTTTGGGCTTAATCTGTAAAATTATATTTTTTCCTGACTAAAATTATTTGATGTTTATAAGAACAGATTAGTGGGTTGCAATGGAACAAGCATCATCAAGAGATATTAAGTGGTCACGGCTTTGGCTATGAGTGTCAAAACCAGTTGTGTTTGTGGAAGTACCCTTCAATGTGTAAAATTGGTGGGTCGATGAATCATACATCAAGAGTTCTCCATTTATCCCAGGTCTGACTTAATATTTCAAACATTGAGATGAATTTAACTTTGGTTTCTTTCTTAACATTGGAGTGCAGTATTAGAACGTTCTAAAACTTTCATTCATCTTATTTATATCTTACAGAGCCCGGATGGACTAACCGTGGTGTCTGCTGGAGCGGATGAGACTCTTCGCTTCTGGGAAGTATTTGGCCCCGTCCCGGGATGCCAATTCAAGGATTTCACATTTGGATAGTTTGTTGTCTCTCAAGACATCACCTATAAGATGATGGGAAGTGGGAGTGCAGAATTTTTATCCTCATTTTTGCTAGCAAACAAGTTATTTTTAGAATGCACTCAGAACAGTAACTGTACATTTGACTACTGTATCATATTTTCTCATAATAGCTTTTGACTTTGAATGAAATTTTGCATAGATTTTAGCCCTCTTTGTAAGTTCTTCCATCCCTTTTCGAAGTGTCGGACATGCTCATTCAGTTTGACTACTGTATCGTATTTTCTCATAATAGCATTTGACTCTTACCTTGCCAGCACTCTTTTACTATATGACTAAGTATATTACGAAATTTCTTTCTCAATAGATAAAAGATTTAAGTGTTCATTCTCTATCTAAAGTTTAATGGGACTCCGTTTACCTCAATCTGCTACACTAAGAAAACATGATAATATGCACGAAAAGTTAGCAGAATGATAAAAATAATATATCTCTCCATTCTCTATCTACCGCACAATCCATTTGATCGACACTCACAATTTAGACAATCGTTCACGAAAACTAGCCACCATCTTCCCCTCTCACACCTTGTGATGGATTGGCACACAAGTTTGTACTCACTATATGTCTTTCCGTCATCCATGGCCGACATCATTGCTAGGTCGTGCCTTTTACTCAAATCTCTGTCTTTAGATGCCACCTTTGAAATCTGGATGGTGAGAGATCTCCAACATCATTGAACGCCGTTGAGCGCCAGCGAGTGATCTCTAACAATCTGGATTATGCAATTTGTGTCTATGTGAAAGAAAAAGGGTTCATGGACTGGTGCAATCTGAGTGGTGCAATTTGCAATTTTGGTGGAGCGATCTCCAGCAATTTGAGCTGTGTTGTGGTGGAGGTACAAGTAGTGGTGTAGTGGAGGTGCAGGTTGAGGTGATGGTAGATTTGAGGATGTGGTGGTGGTGGTGTCGATGGCGATGGTGGTACGGTGGTGTGACCTATTAGGTGGCGTAAGTGGTGGTGAAGTGTAGAGTGTGATAAAGAGCTATAGTGTTCAATTATTTGAATAATTGCAGCCAATAAAATAGGTAATTTGTAACCAATAAATAATGTCACCTAAAAAATGTATGAATTGTGACTAAATTTATAATTCTAACTCACAATTTGTGTTTTTATTATTGTAATCTTGTGCAATTTATAACTCATAAATGATGTAATCATAAATTGTGTTAGTGTGACAATTGACCTATTTAATTAATTAATAAATTATAAAATTATTGTGGGGTGATCACATTTAGCTCCTGTTTGACAAATATTATTTAGGGAAAATAGGGTTTTGAATAGTGACTATTAGAAGAATGTGTGATTAAAAAGTATGAAGAAATTTGAGTTTATGTGTAGAATATTTTATTATGTAAAAGTGTGGTTGAAAATGTGTACGTAAAAGAAAAAATTTTGAAAATAATGGTTGTCAAACGGGGCTTATAATAACTTGATATTTTAAAATTTATTTTGAAACTTTTGAACGTGTATTTTTCTCTTTAAGCCCCCTTTGGACAATCACTATTTCAAATTTTTTTAATGCTCATACTCGTATACTTTTTAATCATGCATTCTTCAAAAAATAACTATTCAAAACTCATTTCACTCCAAATAATGCCATGAAACATGGGCTTATAATCTTCACTCTCACTCTTTGATCTTTAATTTTTGGAATGTGAAAATTACAGCAAGCCAGAGTTTTAAACTTCCAAATTCAAAATTAAGATTTACTTTTTCTTTGTTTGAAAAATCAAATGATGATTGATATTTTAAATATTAATAATTATATTACAAAATATTTAATTCATGTCACCTAACACATACAAAACCACCCTCACAAAACCGTAATCATTTTCATCATCTCTATTTTCTCACTTCTCTCTCTATCCCACCTTATCTATCTCTCTATTGCAACCACCGAAAGTCGCCACTGGAAGCCATTGTCGGAGAGCGCCGTCGACGACATCGTTGCGCGATTTGCTGCTGCTACGCTTTCCTCCTTCTTACTCCATCGCAGAACTATTTTTTTTAATTTCTGAGTTTGGTGGCCAACAGTTTTTGTGTGGTTCGATTGTGGTGTGATACGAGTGAGTTGTGTGTTGTGATTGTGTTGTACTGTACTGTGGGTGATGGTATGCGGTGGCGGTGGTGTGCAATGTACGGTGGTGGTAGTGTGCGGTGCGAGATGGAAGTTGTGTGAGGTATGCTGTGCAGTACGAGGTGATGTGCAGTGTGCATTGGGTGAGTATTTGTGACCATTTATTTGGGTGTTCATGGTGGTGTAGGCGATTGTGTTTGATGGTTATGGATATGGTGTAGATGGTGGTGCAAGCGATGGTGTTCGAAGATGGTGGAGATGGCAGTTGTGGTGGTCACGATGGTCCAATTAGTTTGTTTGAGATGGTGGAGTTTGTGGTGTTGATGTCGGTTGTCGTTAGGTGGTGGTGGTTCTGGTGGCGGTGCTGCTAGCGGAATCAATAGTGAGATGGTGGTAAAAAAATTATTTAGTTTATTGTGATCAATAAATTGATTAATGTGTAATCAATAAATAACGTATGACCTAAAAATGTGTTAAGTTGTGACCAATAATTTGATAATTTGTGACCCATTAATTTGATATTGTGTTACCATTAAATAAGTTGTGACCTATAAAATTTGTGATTTGTGATCAAAAAATAATTTGTGACCAATTAATTCGATAATTTGTGATCAAATTGTATAAAATTGTGACGTTAATATATTTAATTAATATCTGATTTTTAAAATTTTAAGCATTGCTTCTTAGTTTTGAAATGGGTCATACTTAATCTCTTAGAAATGAAAAATGTCCTTCGATTTTTTTGATTGCCTTGGGCCATAGTCGAGCTTGGATTCATAAAATATGTAGTTAATTTTAACTATTGATTTTTTATTTAAAATTTAATAAGATCGTTTAGTTGTAGCTAACATGAATTTAATAATATTTTTAACCAGAAAATCTCAGCTTCAAGAAAAGGTACTATACAAAAATAAGATTTCAAAGGTCTACATATGTCAACGTATTTAGGTTGAGATGGCACACTCCAAACGGCCACACCAACTTTACTATTCCCTATATAAAGGGTCACATTAGTTCTTCATCTTACATGCAACAAGAAGTTGAATATTATTATTAGAAATTAGAGGTTTTGAAAAAATGTTGGGAAAATGGGTTATGATACTGGGTTTGATTGCTATAGTGGATACTGGGGGTGCTTGGCTGGTTTCGATGGTGCTCGGCGACTTGACCTGAGTCGATGTAAAGAGGAGAAGAGTGGTTTGATTAGCAATTGTAGGTCAGCGATTTACAGTAGGAATCCGACTGCTACTTGCCGCCAAATGACAAGAAATGTTCATTTTGAACGTGTTTGTCCTTACGTTACTTCAAAAGTGGCAACTATTATTGAAGTTCAACGTGCACTGAAACTATTTCAAGATTGTGGGAGGCAAGTTCCTCATAATTTCAAGTGTGGAAGTAAGTATCTTTACAAACTCGTGTTTCATCGAGAAGATGTTATGTTTTATCTTTTAACTTATTTACATATATATTACAAATAACATTAGAGATAAATCTACTTTTTTACAAGCATGATCACTCCACCGTGAATTCTTCCTATGAACAGATCAAGAATCTTGAGGCTATCGCATCAAGGGATCGAATCTTGAAATATGGATTTAGTCCTTGCGTAAGTTCAAGTATATAAGCAGTCTTCCACCATATATCCTTGGAGGCATAACCTGCAATTTACCTCATTCATCAAGGCCCAAGACAGAGCCGGTGGGGGCCGTTAAAGATGCGGCCCATCCTTTTTTTTACTATTACTATTGTGACGTCCTAGTGTGGTATAATAGAGAAAAATAACGCCTCTTTACATGAGGCCTTTTAAGGTGTTTAATGTTTACGTGTTCTCACAAATGTTCTCTATTTATGTGATTCTTGTTATTATTATTTTTTTTTTTTTTTAGTCAAATTATTTACATCCAATTTTTATAGTGTGTACGAAATTAGAAATCTCAATTAGTTTTGTCTAAAACTGAACAGGAGATACATCATTTTTCATAGAAGAGAACCTTATTGTGAAATAAAAAGAGAAAACTATGGAAAGAAGAAAATATATAAATTGGAGGTTTATTAAGCCCCCGACTCCCATTAAACCAAAATTCTTTATTTCATATTTATTTTTAATCAAATTTACATAATAAATTTTATGCACGTAAAATCAATACTTCTTCATACTTTTTAATCACACGTTTTTAAAAAATAACTATTCAAAATATAATTTTCCTCAAATTTCTCTTTATACTAGTCATCAAACTATGGCTAAGCAGTACTGAATCACCCATTGCTTGACAAAATGTAATGTGTCAAAGTAGAATTTTTGGCTCAACTAGACATTTTGTCCATTAATATTTCAGTCGAGCAATCCTTAACACATTAAAAAGTATTTGTTGACACGGTATTCGCAATGAACTTGATCTTCACTTTTATATCATGTTAATAGTGTTAAGTATACAAGATATAATGTCAATAAAATACGTTTTTATCCAGAATTTACAATCATTGTCTATTTTTAAAAATTTACACATTGTAGGAGAATCGCGGGTTATATTATAATTTAAAGGAATAATAGCAAAAAACCCACTAAAACCCTTTCAAATTGAGATATACCCCTTATCTATTGGAAATCGTAAAAAAAACCCCCCATATTTGAAATATTTTGTGCGAAAAACCCCCCACCATCCAATTTCGTTAATATTACCGTTAAAAACAATAAAAATTGCAAAAATTAAAAATTAATAATTACAGTTATGATCCTAAACTTTTTTATTTTTTTTTTACAAATTATACCAAAATCTTTTATTTGTACCACCCATATTCTCAAACCTTTAAAATTATCTTCTACCCCACCCCCAATCCCACCCCAAACTAAACAAAAAATCTCCAAAATTCTCCCATCATCTCTACTCTTCTCTCAAACCCTCTCATATCGCACATGCCCAAATGCTCTACTGACGGCAGCGATGGTGGTGGTGGTGTTGCTGCTAAATGCTCTTGCTCGGCAAAAACAGTTGACGTAATAACCTTATAGCCACCAGCATTCTCAGTCGTGACCACCGGAGGTTCACAATTATTAAAGGCATTCTCAGAAATGTTGTATTGTGTGACTGCTGGCTCCCCTATATATTGTAAAAGTGGCCATGATTCATATTCCAAATGATCAATAGAGCATAAATATTCACAATTCTCAACATTTATTTCAGGTAAACTTAACATTTACGAGTTTGAGGAACTAATTTCTCATCAAGATCAGTATTGTAGTACTTACATAGAGAGTACTGCAGAAATAGAAAGTGAATCTAAACTGCAAAGTACTTCAAGGATCCGTGAATTTTGGTGGCCCAAACCCAAAAACGTAGTTTCTTCCTAATATTTTCACTTCTTCAAACCCTAGAAATCGCAACTGTAATCTTTTCTTACAAATAAAAGATTTTGGTGTAATTTGTAAAAATAAATAAATAAGTTTAGGATCACAACTGTAATTATTCATTTTTAATTTTGCAATTTTTACTATTTTTAACAGTAAAATTAACGGAATTGGACGATATGGGGTTTTTCGCACAAAATATTTCAAATAGGGGGTTTTCTGCGATTTTCAATAGGTATGGGGGTATATCGCAATTTGAAGGGGATTTTCAATTAATCCTAATTTAAACTATTCCAAACAAGCACTCGACAGAGAAATGGGAAAAAAAAAGGGATAATTGCAGTAAAGGTCTCAAACCTTTCAATTTTTTGCGCACTTTACCCTAACCTTTGATTTGTGCCAGAGGAGATCCCAAACCTTTCAAAAATATGCGCCGGAGGTCCATCTGGACGATTCCGTCCAGTTGACCGTTAGTCAACCCAAAAGTCAAAATTGATTCAATTTTGACAAAATTAGAAGAGGGTAATATAGGAATTTTACATATTTTAACCCATTACATAAATAAACAAAAAAATAGAAAAAAAATGAAAAAACTCTCTCTTCCTCTCCAACAACAGTGGCAGCCGACACTACCACATCCTCTGTGCCAGCACCACCACCGCCTGAACCAGAGGAAGAGAAACCCATGTCGCCCAAAACCAACTCCCAAGTCCATTTCTTCTATTTTCTTTACGCAATTTACTTTTCATTTGCGTGCATGAACTCAGCAAGTTGAAATCAGCCTGAATAATGGATTTCTCAGCAGCCTCATGCTTCTCTGAAATGGTAAGATTATCCCCAGGAAACAACTCATCTTCTTCATTAAATCTGATTCCAAGTAACAGCTCAATCTCAAGCTTGTGCACTTCCCCGGGCATGGAACCACCTCAAGTTTCCGTTGAACCACCGCCCAAACAGAAAAAGCCTAACAATAATTATGACTATTACTTGCCTAATTTTGTGGATTCTAGTATTTTCGCTGGTTTTAGGTGGGGGTTCTTTATTTGTCTGTGAGGTGGAGGCGGATGGGAATTGTTTATTCACGGCTGCGGGTAGATCAAGGATGAAGATCTGGCAGCGACGACGAGGAAGCTGAGGATGAGGTCTATGAGGAGATTCGTGGAGGATCTGGCAGCGGTGGATGATGAGACTAAATGGATGATTGAATCGACGATTTGGCACATGTATGCACCGGATCTGAAAATCCGTTTGGGGGATTCCTGTGGTTCCTGATGTTAAGATGTTGGGGGTTGTTAGATCAGTATGCAGAGGTGGTGGTGGTGGTGGAGTGAATATGCGGTGGTGGAGGAGGTGCTACTGCAGCGGCGACGAAAGCTTCTTTGCGAGGAAGAAGATCAAGATGGGGGTGGGGGCATTTTTATTTATTTATTTTTAGTTTAATTGTTTTTTTAATTGGTAATAATAGTTGTGAAAATATTAATTTTAAAGTTACCATTTTGCCCTTAGTAGATTTGGTCAAAATCATTTTTCTTAGTCAATTAACGGTCAACTGGACGGAATCCATCCGATGGACCTCCGGTGCATATTTTTGAAAAGTTTGGGATCTCCTCTGGCACAAATCAAAGGTTATGGTAAAGTGTGCAAAAATTTGAAAGGTTTGGGACCTTTGCTGCAATTATCCCGGGAAAAAAATGGTAAAAGGAATCGATTTGAGCAAACAGAATTAGGCTTTGTTTGGTGAGCATTAAAATTAATTTTTTAGTAGATTTTAATAAAATTAATGAAATGTGTAGTTGAAAAATTGTATATTCCATGTAAATTGTTAATTTTGATTTATATTATCCTACTGATTTTGATCAATACCAAATATGGGCTCAGAGAAGGACTGAACAATGCAAAACTCGACAAAAAAGTTGCCTTATTTCATCGAAAAGTGTCTAAACGTTGTCGTATAAAAGTCAAATTCAACCGTTACTTCAAGACCAAAAAGTTTCCTTATTTCATCCGGAAGTGTCTAAACGTTGTCGTATAAAAGTCAAATTCAACCGTTACTTCAAGACCAAAAAGTTTCCTTATTTCATCCGGAAGTGTCTAAACATTGTCGTATAAAAGCCATTGCTGGGTACGAGATCTTCATCCCCTCGAACAGATGCTAGTATACCTAATCGATCTTTTGAATTCGCAGCCTGAATTTCGGCAAATCATTCTTATGAATTTACAGATTACTTTCAATTTCTTGGTCTATCCTATTAAATCATACCATATTTTATCGATTGATACTTTGTTTCAAATTTCTACCAGTGAAAGTTTTGATAACCGAGAAGCCTTCTTCTTCTTCTTCTTCTTCTTCTCCCGGTAGAAGTGGTTGTGTTTTCTTGTAGCCATGGTCATGTGACGAGGGTTTAGTGATACAAAGAATTGAAAATGGGGATAATCCTAGGGGTAAAATTGGCCAGGCAAAAGTGAACAGTGCGGCCGGGAAAAGCACCAGAGTGGGCGGTTGACAAGGATGAAGATGGGGACATTAGGATGGCAAGGGTTGTCGGGCTTGAAAAAGCGTTCCCGAGTCTTGAGGAGACTGATGTTATGCGGAAGGATGATCCGAGATTGCGTCGTTTGGCTAAGATTAGGATTGATAATCGTGAGGAGGTGAGGGAAGATCGTAGATGCATTAGGCAGGCTGAGATTGTTTCAACGATAGAGGAGGAAAGGAGGAGGGAAGAAGGATTAGATTTGGAGGATGAGGATGCATTGGAGCAGAGGAGAAGAAGGATTAGGGAGAAACTGTTGCAAAGTCAACAAGAGGAGGCAGCACTCATGCCGGAAGAAGAGGAGGAAGTTGAGGAAGAGGAGTCTGAGTACGAGACTGATTCTGAAGAAGAAACGACGGCCATTGTGATGGTAGAGGTGTCAAGACGGACGGGCCGGCCATGACCCGTAAAAACCGGCCCGTGAAAATCGGGACCGCGGGCCGACCCGTGACCCGTGCGGGCGGTTCATGGGCCAAGGAGGTGTAACCCGCGGGCTTCGCGGGTTGCACCCCCACGGGCCGCGGTTAACCCGCGGCCCGTAAAAAAAAATTAAAAAAAATTAAAAAAAAAAGGGGAGAGATTATTTTTACAATACCCTCTCATTAGTTATTATACATTTATACTTTATAGTTCATACTTGTTACTACCTTACTACAATTACAATTATTCAATTGCAAATATCATCATCATCTTGATTATATTTCTTTCTTCTCGATTCTCACTAGTCACTACTAAATTTTTTAATCCTACTATATTATAGATTCTCACGATTCTTTTTCTCAAAATCCTATTTTCAATAATAGTTGCTCTCCAATAAATTTAGAAGATAATAATGTTGTAGAAGTTTGCAAAGTTAAATAATTCATGTAATATTAAATTTGAATTCTATGTAAAAATTTCTTGATATAATTATGAATTTATCATTTTGTTCAATTCTTAGTTTACATTTAATAAAAAAATATATTTTTTACTATAAATATGAAAAATTCTATATTTTATAATTTTATTTATACAATCATACGGGCCAAAATCGAAACGAACCGCGACCCGCACGACCCGTGACCCGCATGGGCTCGACCCGGATGGGTCAGCGGGCGGGCCTGGGTTGTAGTCCAAAATTGTGGGTCGACCCGTAACCGGCCCGAAACCCGCAGCGGGCGGGCTTTTTTTCACGCGGGCCGTTACCGGGCTCACATGTTGGCGGGCCGATCCGGCCCGGACCACCCGGATTGACACCTCTATGTGATGGTGAAACTAGTTTTTGTTCCAAAATCTGAGAGAGATACAATTGCCGAACTTGAGAGACTCGAGGCAGAAGAGAGGGCACTTGAGGAAGCCGAGAAAAGGAGGATGAAAAAGAGGAGAGTAGAGACGAAGCAACTTGTGGTTGAAAAAATTAGGGAGGACCAGGAGATTCAGAGGAATATAGAGTCGGAGGCAATTATTGCTGACTTTGATACCGATGATGAGGTGAATGAGGCGGAGGAATATGAGGCTTGGAAGGCCAGAGAGATTGCTAGGATCAAGGGGGTTAGAGATGACAAAGAGGCAATGTTGAGGGAGAAGGAGGAGATTGAGAGGGTGAGAAACATGACAGAGGAAGAGAGGAGGGAGTGGGAGAGAAAGAATCCAAAGCCTACTGGACAATCCAAGCGAAAGCGGAGGTTCATGCAGAAATACTACCATAAGGGTCCTTTCTTCCAGACGAATCCTGATGATCATCTTTCGGAACTGCTAAGACACATAATATTTACTCTCGTGATTTCTCTGCTCCAACTGGGGAGGATAAGATGCAGGTTAGGCACTTTGGTCGTAGTCGAAGAGTAAAATGGACTAATCTTGACCGTGAAGACACAACTGATGGGAATTACCCGTTAGTGCTTCTTACTTAAAATTCCCATTTGGTTCAGGAATCTTGTTAAGTACATGGTTGAAATACAGTATGCTCACAGTGGTAGATGCTACAAATAGACATTTGGATATCAGTTGTGCTATCAGTTGATTGTTTTGTATGCTCTGTAAACAACCTGTTTTTGAAATAAGAGCAATTCTAATGTATAACATAATGAAATTCTACTTTTCTGAGTAAGTAATACCAATAGTTTTCTCAACATTGTCTTCCTGTTTATGCTAATTTAGAAAAGAATGAAGTAAATTTGTCCATAAAGGCAACGAGGAAAAGACTTTAAGCAAAGGAACATAAAGCATATGAAACGAAAAATAGATCGTTATGTGCCTAACTATGTGTTAATTGTTTTGGGTGTTTAGCTATGAAGAGCGAGAGATCAAGAGAGCAACTCTGTAAATTTACACTTTAATTTTTTTATTCTGAAATAAAATCTGCAAATGTTATGTCTTGTTCAACGGCCACATTTAATTAATTGGCCATTTTGCGCATCCTAAGCATTTGGTTATGAATAATGGTAGTTACATAATGGTTAACATGCAAATTAGTTGTCAAAGAGAGAATGGGGAATTTTTTATTTGGTTAAACAAATTTTGACTCAATCATATCTTCTTACCATATCATGTGTGTAAATTAGTTGTCAATTGTTAGCTTCATCTATAATGATTGAAATTGTGTTACATCAAGAATCCCGATTGACTCTACTAGAGATATTGAACTGGTGTTTGTTTTTCTTTGTATCTTTGGTACACACCATTGGATAAGACGGATGGTATAATGAACAAGGTTTTAGTATCTTTCATGTGAATCAAACATGTTATGAGTGTTTAAACCATATATCATCAAGCAAATTACCACAAAATTTTACTTGTTTGAGTACCTATATTAGTAGGAAGTGTTTATAAACGGTTTAAATTATAAAAGATTAAATAAATGTGGATTAGCGGATAGCACTTGAGGGTCGCTCAAAATATGTGGATAAAAAATTATCTTGAGTTTTTATAAACATGATCCAAACATAGGCTAAGCCAGACTGTTGTTGTTGGAAGGCTCTTGTGATTGATTGTTGCTATCACAGTCTGAATTACTCCAAAATTTTACTTATTTGAGTACCTTTGTCAGTTTAAGTGAGGTCTTATAGCTGAGAGACCGTTGTGATTAGGCTGTTATCATCACATTCATGATATCGATTATGTATAATGGATCAATTTCATATCATTGATTTGCTAATTACTGATTTCTGGCCTTGCAGATGGACCTGCAATGATGCTCTTCGGGCCAAGTACAAAGCAAAAATGGCTGGAATAGTGCACCCATAGCAAAAAGCAAGAAACTGAAGGATTCGGAGACTCGTTGAACTTTCAAGCTTCCATAGGGTCTAGCTAATGCAGAACTTGGACATTATTAGAAGAATCCAGTTGTTCATTTCTGCACACTAGTTCGGGTACGGTACAATACAATGGCAAATTTTAGTGTATGCAATAGTGGAGATACTATTTTAGCCGATGAACTCCATGTTAATGTACTGCATTTTGTAGATATACTTTCTTTACGTGTATTTTTTGACTGGCTTGCTGCCTATGTTTAGTGACTGAAAGTTATGATTGGCAATGTGGATAGTTCAATTACCTATACAATTATTGCGTCGTTTGACCTTTATTATTCTCCATTAAATTATAATTCATTTTTGTCTCTCTTTTTATCAATCATATTCTTCAATAAAATAATATTATACGTGAACTCGAAAACTTTTCCTCTTTTTATACAATTATTTTTTCAAAATGATTATCCAAAAAATTACTATTACTTTCATTATAATGTAGAATAATGTGGCCAAACGGGCACTATATTGTGCATTGTAATTCTTGTAGTAGAGACGAGCTTGAAACAAGCTGCCCGCAGCTTCACTTGTGCAAAGATGAAGTTGAGGGCATTGAATGACTTCACTCAAGGGTAGAAAATTCTTGAAGTTACTAGCATTATGTCACGATTTCAGGTGGGTTGTCGAATTTCATTTTGTTGGATTCCTTAAATTTATATTTTGTTTCAATCAAGTTGCTCCATTGACGTCCAGTAGTTAGCCTCTCGATTGAAACGAAAATATAAATACGATGATTAATTGTAATAAAATGAAGTTAAATGACTTTCTTGAAATCAGGTTATAGTTAGCCAGAAATTTTTACCCCTTCAACTCGGTTTTCTTTTTCTTGTTATGTGCACAAAGATACAATTCCTTACGATATTTAAATGGTAGTTAATAAAATGCACAAACATATTACCCCTTTAGGTAGAGATTCTAAGTTAAAATTAATTGTTAATTTTAACTATATAATTTGTGGGATCAACCTTTATAAAAAATTATTAAAAATCTTATTTTAATCCACATGGGCTTAACATGAAAGTACTTTTGATAGAATATTTATAAGTATATAAGGTTTGGATGGATACTATTATATTATTTTAAAAAATCAAAATAAGTAATTTATGCTCCTTTGGTTTAGTTAAAAATAATTTTTTTAATAAATTTTGATAAAAATTAATGGAATCTGTCATTAAAAAAGTGTGGGTTCCATGTGTGATTAAAATTAATTAACGATTTTAACTCAAATTTTAATCTAATTTTTTAAGTGAACCAAATAGAGGCACGGCAGGTAGGGGTGGGCAAAAAATCGAAAAATAATCAAACAGACCAAACCAAACCAACTCGGGTAGATTTGGATTGGTTTGAACCAAGAAATTGGTTTGGTTCAATTAATTTTAATCGTGAAAAAAGTCAGGTCAAGTTGATTACGGTCTAAGCAATCAACCCATTAGGTAACCGACTCAACCCAATAATACATTTTTTTATTTTTTTAAAATTCATATTTTTTAACATAAAAGCAAAATAATAAAAACATAAATATAAATCTTTCTCAAATAATTTGTTTACCATCTACGCGTATTCTATCAAAACTCCAAAATTCAATAGAAAAAAATCAGGGAAAATAATTGATATATATTATTGATACGCACTTACAAGATATATATATACAGAAATGATTTAATGAGTACCGGTGCACATCTTATCCTAAGCACCAATGAGTTGGCACATTAATTCATTGGTGGATTGGAACTCACAAAATCTTTATCCACCAATGAATTAATGTGCCAACTCATCGGTGCTTAGGATAAGATGAGCACCGATACTCATTGGATAGATCATTTCTGTATATATATATATATATATATATATATATATATATATATATATATATATATATAATTTCGATTTTGGGTTCTCTCCAATTTATTGGGGGAAGTGTGTTTTGAAATAATGATTTTTTCGAGATTGTGTGATTAAAAAATAGAGAAAAATTTTAAATTTACTTTCGAAATTATTTTATGGAAAAATATGTAGGTGAAAATGACATTTTGGAAAAATGGAGTTTAATATTCTTATTCATTTATGAATAATTAAAACAAAATTATTTATTAATTAATTAAACATTATATATTAGGTTTGCAAGAACTCAATTCAGCGGGTCTTTATATTCCTTTCCAGTCAGGTGCTCTATGCATAATGCATCTGATGCTGAAGAAGAAAAATAAGTAGGGTTTTGTTAATTGATTTTTTGTCCGTTGATTTTATTGATTAAGCCATGGGTTCAAATCGAGACTCATCCAATGAACAACCCAATTTGTCCTCGTAAGCATCTTCTTCTCTCAAAAAATTCTAATTTTTCTTTTTTTATTTTCGATTTTTTTTTTTCTGGGTGGTTTTGAGAAGGAATTAATTTTACTTTTTTTTTATTTAAATCTAATTACAGGCCAAAGAACATGTACAAGGATCCAGATGATGGCCGCCAACGCTTCTTGCTGGAACTCGAATTCGTTCAGTGCCTTGCTAATCCCACCTACATCCACTGTAAGCATATTTTGCAGAATCCTTTTTGAAGAAAATATATATGCCCTTCATTCAAGATTTCTCTTGATTTTGTATTGAGAAGTATTATAGGGAGTACTTTCATTCGTAGCTTTTCTTAATTGTCTTGAATTCTTCTGTGAATACTAAATTGTGCTTTCTAAATTGTGCTTTTAATGTATGGCATTCATTTCCTGTAATTATTATTTTTTGGCATAATGTGTGCCCTTTGAATTCTTGGAGCAGATTTGGCACAGAATCGGTATTTTGAAGATGAAGCTTTTATTGGGTACCTGAAATACCTTCAATATTGGCAAAGACCTGAGTATATAAAGTACATAATGTAAGCCAAATGTACCCCTTTGGTCAAATTAACAATATATGTTAGTCTTTTTTTGTATTTCTCTTGGTGCAGAAGTGTTTTTCTTTCAGTAACTAGTGGTGCTAAAAGATACCAAATAGTTGGATTGCCTTCTATAATAGTTTCTCATGGGTCATAGAGACGAAGTTTATATAGACTCATCTTTGGGGATGTTCACAGGTATCCACATTGCCTCTTCTTTCTCGAGCTTCTCCAAAATCCCAACTTTCGGAACGCAATGGCGCATCCTGGAAGCAAGGTCGAATTTTACAGACCTTCATATTATGGTTTCTCTTTCCATTTTTATTTTATTTCCCTGTTAGTTCTTATCCATTAAAACACGATTTGGAGTTCTGGATGACGCTACTACTTAGTTTACAGTGTCTTTGTCCTGTGACTAAAGAGAGCTCTGTACTGGAAAAATATAAAAATAATTCATGTGAAAAGGCTACATATCAGTTCCTCTAGCGGATTGTATCTTCTTGATGCCTTACCTACAATAGTTCTTTTTAAAACTCTTGTAATCTCTCTGTGCTCCTAGATACTGAGATTTGCTTTTATTTACACAAATTATCTTGTAACCCAGTCTCAATGAGGATTTAATCTAATATATGTGCTTCGAATTTTTAGGAACTGGCACACAGGCAGCAATTTTATTTTTGGAAGAACTATCGGAACAACCGGTTGAAGCATATATTACCAAAACCACTTCCTGAACCTGCTGCTGTGCCTCCAACATCTGTTCCTCCTCCTTTGCCACCTCCGGCCATTGCAGCTGCTCCTCCTGCTCCTCCCGTTCCTTCCCCTGCTGCTGGTCCAGTTCCTTCTCCAATGCAGTATGGAATGCCCCCTGGATCTGCACTTGCTAGAAATGACACAAGAAGCAGTGCAGTTGATCGAAGAAAGAGAAAGTAGATTATTCCTCTTTTCCTCTTTTGATCTGTTACACAAAATAGGATATCCTTTTTTTTTTTCATGTGACAATTGATGGTTTGAACAGGAAAGATGGGTGATTTCAACAGTCCAGATACAACTCCTCAAACGGAGGATATTATAATGGGGAGAGGTAGTTTTGTTTCAAGTTTATTACTCCTAACATTCACTCGCGCCCCCCGTTAGTATCTTCCAAAGTCCTGCAAGGACCAGCTCTCCTTGTCATGTATTTTCCATCCTTTTTAGTGTATGTGAAATATCTTTCTCTTTGATTAACTGCTGAGGACGATTTGTATATTTTCGTTTTCTTTGCTATAGTTTTCTCCAAACTGAAGAACCATCTCTCTTACGAATAAAAGTATTCTGCAGTATCTGGTTCTTGGCCTATCGACACGGATTTAAATTCTCGTGCTCGAAAAGCAGTTATTGACAACTCTGGAAGATATGTATTTGATTTTGTTCCAATGCTTGATCTGAATTTATATTATGTCATATTACGATTTGGTTTATAAAAAAGTGAACTCAGCAGTGATTTGGCTACTATAGCGTGTTGCAAATTAAATTTTCTTCCTCATTCTGACGTATTATTTTGTTTACTACAGTTGGAACAGTTTCTTGCATCATCTTTACATTTTTTGATCTAATTGTAGCAATTTTTTTCTTTTCTTCTGGCAAAATATCCCTTGAAGTTCATGAAGTTCAGGAGAAAAAGACAAGTTGTGTTTGAGCTAAACTTTGAACTTTGCCGACTGAAACGATAAATGAATCGATAATTGAGATCTGACAACATAAATCCACTCTTAACGAGCTAAAATTACACCCTTTGTGTGCGAGTTACAATTGTGGTTGGCATATAACAACCCAATAATAGACTTGCTCTACACTCTCTTCTTGTTCATCTGTTACGAATTGATTGAGCTTGAACAACTTAAAATTTGTTCATTTGCACCCTTTACGGTTGTACATTTTAGTCGGGTTGTGGTGTAGCCCCATTTAGAGGATCGCACGATGGACTATTGTCTATTAGTACAGTAGCCAAATTACTCTGTTGTGCATGGAAGGAAAAACAGATAGAATTGCCTGTCCGTGACACTGCTGGAAAACAGAAAGTCACAGAAGATAAGCTTATTTATTCTAAAAGCATGGGCTTCTTTAGTACTTCATATCCATCCGAACCCCCAACAAGAGCCAAAAAAAAAAAAATCTGTTCCCCATGGCAACGATTGGTGTTACTGCTTCCATACAAAGAGCTTGCAATTCTCAACATATAACCAAGAAACAGCCACCTCAAACTAGACCTGCACGTTTAAAGCAAGCAACAAATGTTGTCACTCCCAATCTTGATGGCCTTAAACTAGCTGATAATCAAGAGAAATCTACATTCCTTACTACTGAAACTCCCAGGGGAGCTAGAGATGAAATCGACCATTGGAACGATGCGTATCCAAGATTTTCAGATGAAAGATGGAAGAATGGGACGTGGGATCTAAATATGTTTGTTAAGCATGGTAGAATGGATTGGGATACTATGATTACTTCTGGTAAACTGATATTACTATTCACAGTTGAAAAATGCAATCAAAATTTACTTCACGGGCTAAGAAATCTCCGCATGATTTGCTATACTTTTATCACTCGCCTAGAACTACATACGAAACATGCTCTTAGTTTATTAACTCCCCTACATTATCATCACTGCAATCTTAACACTTAGGCTGACCACCTGTGGACGAACCTTGCATTTTTTAACTCTCTCAACCAAGAGGCCTTAATCGAAATGCACTCATTTGTCTCATACTTCATGGGAATGGTGAATGAATCACAGTTTTATATCGTCTGTCCTATACACGTGGGAGATCGAGCTTGTACACATGCGAGTCATGATTATGATTAAGATTAATCGTCTAGTACTGGAACTCGATTTTGTATCATTTAATCAAACTGTTACGTTGTGTAGAATCAAGGGTTTATAAACTGTGACTTCACTAAATATAAACCAATAAAATGCTAACCAGGCTGCATTTCTTGTCTTCAAACCTTGTAGAAGCGAGGAGAAGAAAGTATCTTGAAAAGCATCCAGAAGCAGCAACCCATGAAGAACAGGTGCTATTTAGAAGCTCTGTCATACCTTGGTGGGCATGGATCAAGCATTCTCATCTCCCTGAGGCTGAGGTCCTAAATGGTTAAACCTCGCTTATCCATAATTTAACACTCCGATATATGACCTGCAAATGAATCTCTTGTACTCGATAAATTTAAAGTCGACAACATGATCATTTCTCAGCACTCGAATGTACTATTTATTGCAGGTAGAGCTGCAATGGTGGGATTTTTCATGTCCTATATTGTGGATGCTTTAACAGGGCTTGATGTGGTTGGTCAGACAGGAAATTTCATATGCAAGGCTGCTCTGTTTCTTACAATTATTGGAGTGATCCTTTTCAGAAAGACACAAGATTTTGAAAATATACAAAAATTAGCAGAGGAAGCTACATTTTATGACAAGCAATGGCAAGCATCATGGCAAAATCACGATGATCCTAAAAAGTAAGGTGCTTGGATGTTTAGCTGATTTGGTTGAATTTTGTGAGGCAATTTGTAATTCCAAATTTAATTGTGTGCATTATGTTACCACAACAATTCAATCAATCAAGTTCATATCGTTTCATTTTATATATGCATACACCACACAACGGGAAATATTAAATACGCTAGTTATGCATGTAGCATCAGACATGATCACGAGTGAATCCATGGATCGTGATCCATCAAATATGAACGAAATGAATGCACTTGGCACATCTAATACAGGTTGACCGTACAAATCTTTTTCCACCATTTGGTTCGATTTACCCTTTAGTTCAATTTATTGTACATCTACTTGGTTCTCTACAACCATTTATTCCACTATTATTAGTAAGGAATAATGGAATAATGCTTTCATATTAATAGAGATAGGCAACATAACTAAGATCTAACCTAGAGACAAGAAATTCATGAAAATATGAAGCCACTTTATTAGGTGGACTGGATAATATTAAAGAACATTAAAAAAACTAAAATCTTCTTGTATTATCCATGTCCAGTCTCGTGTAAAAAACATAATATAAGCGGCATGGGTATTTGGAACCATATTCTGTTTGTATACACGAGATTATCACGATATGGGGAACATAATATATGAACAAATTCTTTACATCAACAAGTATTCCAAAGGCCAAGGTAATACTTGTGCATAATCAGTCGAAGGGATCAATCCGTGGGTCGTGCTCACTTGCCATAGCCATCCCCGTGCAAAGACATGTAGGGCACATAACCTGCAAAGAAAAGATATTTGAAGATTCTTAAGAACTAATTCAACAGATCTACACATATTCATAGTATTTTTACATTCTAAGCAACAACTCCAAGGTTGTTCCATCGAACGCTAGCAAACTTACGTTTGGCTTAAACATCAATTTTGCCACCAACATTCCAAGTACCAACTTCTGAAACAGAAAACGCCACAAATTTGCAACTGGACCCAAAATCCCCAAAACTTAGACCCAACCTAATTCAACCTAGATCCATCACTAGACAGCGAATGAAAATTAACCGCATCACTTTATATCCAATCTCTTAGCTACAGTTGCAAATTCCATATGCATGCAGGTGCAAGTGAGGAGTAAACTCTGACTGTGACAGAAATGCCGGAATAAGAACAATCTCTTCTCTCTCTCTGAGCTGACTTCAAAGTCAAGTGAGAACCAACCGCTAAGATGTCTATTTCAATTCTATCCACTAATTTCTTCATAGTTTAGCAACTGTACCATTCACTTCACTTCTATATAGCATAACATAATGGAAATGAGGCATAGTGCAATTTATTAAGAAAAATTGATTAAGTAAAACTGAGAGATATTTGGTCTTCTGGGTAAGTAGATCATAAACAAACCTTAAGAGGAAAACACTAGGTAAAGTTTGTCCATATTGTCAAGCTACCAGGTATGTTGAACTGATATGTATGGTTGTTAGAGAGAAGAAGATTGGAGTGTATGGCTGGGCTGGAGAGCTGAGGCTAGATATGTGATCTTCCATATCAAGTTGAGTGAAAGCATATATAAATTATAAAGTATAAGGAGCTCCATAAGCTACACAAGGAGCAAGAACTGAAGTGCGGATTGCAATAACTAAGTCATATGATACCCTCCTCTCCTTTCAAAAAGTGCTAACAAAGAAATCTCTTCAACACAAAGTAGAGATAATTACCAACTTTATATATGCAAACTCCTAACTAAAATTTCATTCCTTCCCCCAACCCAGCTCCAAAGAAAAAGGAGAAAGGTAAACAACTAAAAAAGTAATTTAACTGTCCGCTCATTCATTTAGATTAAAATCTCGATGATAAATCAATTTCTGTCCTAATTAAAAGTCATAGATCACAAAATCCACAAACTAGTTCCATCCTGCACTCTTCTCAACCCAGCATGCATACCAAGGGACAAGCAAAGTTAAATGTACCAAATTCCAAGACCATACCTTTCCTGCTCCTGAACAATTAGAACATCTTTCAGTTCTAGGTGCTGACAAAGGCCGGTCCCCACCACTGACTGTGGAGACTGGTTCGATAAGAACAAGTGACCCAGTGCTTGAGCAGCGAGCACAAGCAAGATATCCTGCAAATCAGAATACAAGTTCCATAAGCACCAAGATCATTCCATAGCACAGAATTTTAATTTTTAACTATCATTCATTGGTGGAATCAGACAAACTATACTATCAGGAGTCAAGGAATGAAGAATGAATTTCATTAGCAGCAAAAAAGATGGAATGTTTAACATGTCCAGCTCCATATTGTTTTAGGAATATTTACTTATTTTTTATCATTGAAACTTTCAGACCCAAGTTCTAAACTCAGGTCCTAGGAGGATATGAAGATCAGCCAAGCAGCTCCAGGTGAAATTTAAAAAAAAAAAAAAAGGTCAAAGCCACAAAAAATGCTTTTAAGCTCAGAAACTATTTCAATATCATATAGCCATGACAAACTCAACAAAAACTAAGAAGACATGAAAACCAGAACACACATTGCTTACCTGTACCAAGACAGTACTTGCATCTCTTGTGCTCCTGTTGTTTCACATTGTTTATTTCAACTACCATCAATGCAGATATTACTCCAACTGCTCCCCCCGAGAATGATGCCACGATGGGATCGACCTCACTACAGAGTTCATAAGAGTCACTCTTTTAGTAAGAAAACAGAAATAAGATGCAACATATCCTCAAATTGAATAATAAATCATCTAAAATTAGCATTTGATGTCTTGGTAGAATCACATTTTAATTGTGCATTAAATGATGATTCCAAAATGATAAATAAGCATCAACTGTGACTGTGAATATAGTGTGGACTACAATCCCTCAGAATGATGCATTCATAAAAGTCACTCTCTATGGTAAGAAACTAGAACAAGTTGCAATTGTGTCTTCAATTAAGTTTTACTTGCACATTAATTGTGTCTTCAATTCTGAATTTCCATAAGCCTATAGAATTAAGTTCCACTTGTGCATATACTAATAATATTGTTCACCAAAACAGAAAAAGAAAAAGGAGAAACAGGAGGACCTAGCCATACTAACTCAATCTCTAGAGAGCGGAGGTGGCTATTGTCCTCTTTAAGAATCTATCTTGAATGTCAAAGACAATGTATAGGTAATAATATGAACTATAAGTCATCTCATTTCCAGTTTAAATGTGATATAATGAAAATGAAAACATTCAATATTTGTATTATCTATGAACTAAAAGTTGAAAGGGGGTAGATAATATTTGAGAGTGGACATCCAGTTTATTATAATGCTAAATTTTCATTCGTAAACACGTGGCCAAGAGTAAGCAACCATAAAAGGCAAGAGCCAGTTGCATCATCCGTGGAAGAGATCTTGAAATTAGTTAATAAATGACGGCATTCCAGCAGCATACCTTAATTGCATTGGCAGGTGCATGCTACTGATAAAATCAGAATATGATGTACCTCCTAATCCCAGTTTCAGCTCAAGCTAGTATGACAATGGAAAAGAGTACATGGATTATGACATTAACATAAATTTCAAAAACATAAAACTACGAGTATAACAAATTCTCATCTACATATTCCAGTAACGCTCCCCTCTTGGTCATTCATATTCTTGCTGCTTTGGAGATTAGGGATTCCAAAGGTGGTCAAGTCAATAAAAAGCGGTTGAAATTTGAAAGTATCAGGTATGGATTGTTATCATCAGCTTAATCCTTATTTCTTTCAGGGACTGAATATAGAGTCATGCTAGTATCTCTTCATTCCTAAAGCACAAACCAAAGTATGTTGTCTCCAGACAAATACTTTCGAAAGTACAGTATACTGCAAAAAGATATATCTTCCTTCTTAACGCTAAAAGCAATAAAAAAGGAGAAGAAAGATAACAGAAAGCCTTTCCATTTGCAAGATAATGTAGTTGCTCAACGTTTTAAATAGGAGAAGAATGGCATGGGAGCTAGGCATAGAGGGATATCAGTTTTACAATTTGCTTCAACAGTCTATAGACATTCGGAAAGCTTATATCATAAGGATATCTCCAATTAAGTAACAGGATGGAAACACCGGCCCATAAATAAAATGGAAAAATTGAAAAGTGCAGTCACTAATGCACGAAGGTAAGTACATGCAAGAGTAAAACAGTCTGCTTTAGTAATCCTCCGATTCTTGTTCTAATGCTATTGACAAGGAGCAGTAGAACTTACAGTGGGTGCTAGAAGACCACCGAAAAGAATGATGCCGGAAATAAGAGAGAAACAAGTTGCATAATATTGTTTAAGATTCGCAGAGGTCTGCAACAAATATATTTGTTAGACACCACACTCTGAAGTTTTGCTGAGTACAAGACTCTTAGCACATAGTGAAAACAAAGAAAATGCATATCAACAAGCATACCAAAGGAGGTAAAAATGGAATGAAGGAGGGGAAATTAGGAAGCTCATTTTCTTGTTCTTCCTTCAGGATACCAAGCTCCGTATTTTTAATTCTTTGTTGTATTCTCAGCCTACGAACCTACAAAATTTTCACAAAACAGCAATTACCAGTAAAATAACAGTTAAAAAGACAGCAAATCTAGAAAATGAAGACCTGTATAACAGAACTTATTCAAAAATTAGAATTCATCAATTTCTAAAACAAAAAAAAAATGTTCGTGGATATTGTTAATAAAGTAAACTGACCTCTTCCATGTGCAAAAAGATTTTATTTCGACGACTCCTAATATTATCCTGAATTTCCTGTAATTCCATTTTTGCGAAATCCTTAACCATCTCCGGCCCCTCTATTATACAAAACCTGTACCCAAACACTCCAAACCAGACCTTCTCAATTCACCATCAATGAGTACAAACAACTAATTAATTAATCAATTAAGTACAAACAACTACTTACATAATATATCTTCATATACTAATCAAAATAAATTATTCGATTTCTGATCCATAAAACTAATATCAAAACTCAATTCAAAACAACAAAAAAACACTAAGCCCTTGTATGGTAGGATCAAAATCTGGATTTTAATCTAAATCAAAGTCAACAATTAATTATAACAACATATTTCATGACATCACAACTTTTTAACCATACATTTCATCAACTTTTATAGAAATTTACAAAAAAATCTGGGCTAATTAATCGACATAAAAATAATATATTACGCAGAAGAGTTTTTATCAGTCGATGTGTCGGAATCAATGGAAGAAGCAAACGTAGATGCGTCGGGGTCTGATGCCATGGTTTTCCATTTGACATGAGATTTTAGCTTTACCGGGAGATATCTGGAGTTGGAGAAGCGTGGATTCGATGAATTAATCGGTGACTTTGAATACGAAACTGCTAAAATTCTTCCTGAACAAATCATTTTTTGGTAATTAAAGAGGGAATTTTTGTAGTGTGTGCAGGTTTTTCAATGGCGACGAATGGAGACAAAGATGAATATAAGTGCTCAGTGATGATTCAAGTGGTGGGTATTTTGCAATATAGTTTTTTTAAAATGTGGTTGGAAATTTGGTAGGTTTCAACGTATAAATATAGAGTAATGTTATGCCAAGTTTCAATCAATTGCATGACATTAAACAATGAATAATATTACAATTATGCTACATATACATTTTCCATCACACAATCTTTTACACCCTCCTCACAAGGAGGGGGTCCCACACACAATAAAATATTCGCGCATACTATTTATGTGAAACAGATGTACGTATACCGGTGTACAAACAGTTTTATCCATAATATTATTTGCAATCGCTCTTTACGACAATCGTTCTATGTGACAAATACATGACTGGTGATTATATGATGAATGAGTTAATAAAAAACTATTACATTAATATATCATATGTAAGTCACTTAGGACGACTGTTATAGTGAGCGACTACGAATAACATTACTTTTAAATGATAAATTCATTTAAATGGAATGTCGCATGATTCATTTAATTGAACCTATCAAATTTGATCATTTAGACTGATGCTAGATAACGTTATTTATAAAAATAGAAGTTAGTTTTGCAATTTGGTCACTAAAGTTAAATTTGAATTTTAAATTGATCATTAAATTATTTTTGTTACTCATTTGGTCAATAAAATTAAATAATTTAACATAATTGGTCAGTCCTTTAGCGATGTTCACTCTAGAATCGTCAGCCCATTACATTGATATCAACTAACCATCGTCGTATCCATATCTTGAAATTTCAAATTTTCTAAATGCTTCTTAAAAATCTTACGTTAAGACAAAAAATAAAGAGTCAGTAGCACAAAATAATTTAACTTTTTTTTTTTTTTTTTTTTGTTTTTGCATTTCACCCTTATTTCTATCTTTCATTGCGGAAATCATCATTTCCTCCAACTTTTATCCAATTTCTCAACAAAATATGTGAAAAACCAAATATACTCTCTTATTTAAATAAAACAAAAAAAAAGAAAAATAAAGAATTAATTTTAACCATACTCCCATTTTTTTAAAAAAAATATATAATCGAATCCCAAATAAATTATTAAAAAATTAAAAAAAAAAATAAAAAAAGTTCTCTTCCTTTCTTTTATTTTTCTTTTCTTTTCTTTTTGTTTTATTTAAATAGAAAAGTGTATATTTGCCATTTTATAATTCTTAATTGAGAAATTGGATAAAAATTGATGAAAACGATGTTTTCCATAATGAAAAAGTGAAAATAAGGATGAAAAATGCAAAAAATTGAAATGTATGGATGTTGTGCCCATTAAAGGCCATACGTAGAGACGTTTTGTGCTAATAAGCCAAAAAAAATCTTAAATTTCTCCCTTTGATCATTATTATACTTATCATTAATAAACAGCAAAAAGAAAACTTTGCAAGAGAGCTAAAAGCCTAAAACAGGAGGCCAAATGGATGGAATTGATCGTTTTAATGATTGCTAGTCCACGTGAAGGTTTAACCGCTGCTATGCAGGATGCGGTGTTAATCGAGCTAATGGAGTGACCAATTATGTAATACGATTTACTTTTAATGACTAAATAGGTTATAAAAATACTTTAATGAAATTATAATTATTCTTGAACTTCAGTGACCATCGGTGAAATTCTCTAATAAATATAGAGTATGGCTATCATTATGTGAAAATTGCACCGTTGGACCCCAATCTATTGCAGTAATAGCAAATTGATCTAATTTGCCAAAACAATTTTGAATTACGGAAGCAGTTCAAATCTTTGTTATTATCAAACTGGACTAGACGGCAAGTTTAACTGAAAAAACCAAGAACCTATCCCATTATAGTAAAATAAATGAAAAATAAATTAAATTATTTAAGAATTGCTTATTCAACATCAAAATCATCTCATTCGTAACCATACATGCCAAAATAATTTTTATTTATTTAATAAGCTTATTTACCACATGTTTGACTCATGTTTATGAACATTCAAGTCATTTTACAATTCATAAGTACTATCAATTTATTTTTATTTTTATTATAATTTAAATCATATATAAACACTTATATTTGAAATTACAAATATTTGCCTTGTGTCCAATTTTGTCGCATACTTAACAGATTGGCCTATCAATACTGTTGTAGCTACAACCACTATTTATACCTCTTCTTCCACTTCTATAGTTACTGTAGTTTGAGGATCTTCCACCATTATTCGGCTTGTAGGCTATGAAATGGTAGTTGTTTAATCCTGATTTTTTAGTAAAGTTGATTGATATTTGAATTAAGATTGATTCGTGCTACTTCATTCTTGACAGCATTGAGATGTTCGAGTCTGCTTTCAAATGTCATAAATATCGATTTAAAACATTGGCCCCATCGCCAACTCCTCTTTAACCACGAAATTGACTAATTCTGCTTACACAAAAGCTGTTCTGGCAAAATTAATGCAAATGTTGTCACTGTTACTGTTGTGGCTGCATCTATTTGGTCTATTTGTCTTCTTTTTTTGTCATTATCCAGCCAAAAACTGTCAAGTGTCTTAATTCGACAGTATATTTTCTGTACAAATAGCAAAGGAAAAAATTTCACAACTCAGGCCTTATCTATCCTAAAATAAAAAATCAGGCCCCAAAATTTAAAATTGTAAAAATCAGGTTTTTCTTGAATTAATTAATTATATTTCACAATTATTATATTAAATTAAATATTTAACTGTAATATAATATAATATACTTCACCCCCACCCCATCCCACCCCACCCCACCTCCATCTCCACCACCCCCATTGCTCTGGCGACTGTTCTTCGGTCGCCCTTAATTTCGGCGACTGTTCCGATTCCGACAATTATTAAGGTCACAGTTATATGCAGTTTGGTCACGAATTATTTCAAGGTTACAAATCAAAAAAATTTATAGGTCACAGTTGACTTCATGGGTCACTAATAAAAAAATTGTAGGTTACATGTTATAATTTAAGGTCACAAAGTAAAGAATTCTAAGGTCACAGTTACCATATAGATGTGTCACTGTTACCCAAACACCCTTCCCCCATCCTAGTACATCACCAATAATTTGTCACAGATCACAGATCAACCAAATAGATGGTCACAGACACTTCGACCCCATTCGCCGCACCCGTCCCCCGATCCCAATACACCAACAATACTTGGTCACAGGTCACAGAATGATCAAATTTTTTATAGGTCACAGATTGAAAAAAAAAAATCAAAACTTTTACGAGTCACAGTCACAATTTCTAGGTCACAGACACCCACGACCGTCGCAACCACCACAGCCAACATCCCAACTACCACAAAAAAATTAGATCCACAGAACCACCACCGCCAACACGACCACCGCCACAATAATTATGCCACCTCCACCTCACAACAAAAAATGCAGCTCCACAACCACAATCGTACCTCAACCTCCACCATAACACCATCACCACGCAAATCTGCAACCCACCACCACACAAACACACATCAAACACCACACATCAACACCAACGCTACTACATCACCACGCAAATTCACAACCCACCAACACACAAACAACATCATGCCACAATTGATATCTAACCTCCACTATCGCAGCAACAGAAAAAGATTTCGCCCACATCCATCGTCCCTACAACGACAGAAAAAGATTTCGCCCGCATAGTGACAGATTTTGAAAATCGATAAATATGAATCCAAAGTGGATCCACCACTGGTTGTGAGAGTGAAAGGCGAGGGCTGATTTTTAGTGATAGTGGCCGAAGCTAGTTGGTGGTGACAAGAAAAATTAAGAGAAAGAATAGAGAGAGGGAACGAGATAGAGAGAGTCACAGCAGAGGAAGGGGGGGAGGGGGGGAAGGAGACGCTGCTGCTAATCACAGCAACATCGTTTGACAGCAGCGTCGTAGTGACGTTGCTGCGATTCGCAGCAGAGGGAGGGAGGGGGGAAGGGAAGAGAAGGCGGGCGGCGATGGTGGAGAGAGGTGGCGGTGGAGGCGGCGATCGATTGGGAGAAAAGTTGAGAGGAGAGAAATGAAATGGATTGGGTTAGGGTTTGGATAGAGTTAGTGTTTTATATTTAAAATAAATTTGGTGGGGGTAGGTAGTAAGGTGGGTATATAAGTTATTTTGATTTTATAATATCATTATTAATTAAAAATGATAAAATCTGATTTTTTATTAAAAAAGTTTAAACATGATTTTCATAAACTTAAAACTAAATAGTTGGTTTTACTTAATTATCCCATAGCAAATCTCCACAAAATTAGATTTGGACTTAAATGTAACGGCCAAGTAATTGGGCTTCAAATGTTACAAATCCAATTTATGGCCCATATCATTCATTACCCGCCTTGCCCTAGATCCCATTGAAAACCCCTATAAATTCACATTCTACTGGAGCCAAACTCCAACTGCAGTATTTCTGTCCTTCTTCACGTCATCCTCTGCTTTCCCAGATTTCCCTGCAGTTTATCAGTGAAATTCAAGTTATATTTTTCATTACATCTAAATCTCCACTATTTTATGTTTCCGATTTCTCATGTAAATCGCTGTGATGACTCAATAAAGTTCAAGCTCAACAGACCGGATCGTCAGAGGCCATATAGCCTTTGCATGTCGATTCTTCCTTCTTTCCTGAGCGATTTTTCACTTTTTTTTCTCTTCAAGATTGCAGTTTTTAACTAATTTTTAATTATTTAATTTAATTTTGGGAAAAGTGAGATTGCTGTGAGGATTAAAAAGCTCCCTCTTCTGAGTATGGATGAGGATATCTGCTGGCAGAATCGAACCATATATCCATTAGCCATCACTGAGCAATCTCTGTTTATCACTTTTTTTTTTCCATTGTTTTTTCGTTTTCCAGTAGAATGATTCTCTGATGAGAAAATAAATAAAAAATATATTTTTTTTAATTTTATAAACCTTCGACACGAATTTATTTAAAAGAATCGACAATCCCATTAAAGCTGTGACAAGTCTTTCGCAGTCTAAAATAAAAATCATTTTTGTGTAAAAGATTTTTATAAAATAAAAATGCTATTAATATGACAAAAATTCATTAATAAAATATAAGAAAATGTCATCTCCAATGGTAGGCGTAAACCAATGATACCACAAGTATAGTGTAATGAATAGTGTGACACCAAATTCATTTATACCAAATATTGAATTCTTCATTTAATCCCATATTTACCTTGTTGACACATTATAAAATTTATTTCTTATATTTAGTGTTAATAGATTTTAATTGATTCTTATTTATTTCTTGTTATATGTAATATTGTAATTTTGCTCCTGTGTTCAACGTAGATTTTACAATTGAGGTATTAAAAAGAAAATTACTTATGTATAAGAAATAAGTTTGATCAACATTCTTCTCAAAATTTATTTTTTTAATACTCATTTTCAACCACACATTTTTTATTAAAATAATATTACACGCAAATTCAAAATTTTTTCTTATTTTTTAATCACATATTTTTCATTATATGTTGGAAATTGGTTCAAAAGATTGAAAATTTGGTTAAGTGTCAATAATAAAATAAAATAAAAACTTGAAAAAGTAACTTTCGTGTCTACTTTGGCCAAATATTCGGACTTGATCTGATGGTCAAATTATAAGTGTAAATAGACTAAATTGTTCTACTCGTGGAGTACATCGTCGTAGTATATTTGAAATCTAGAATCGATTTCGGATGAATAAGAAATTGAAACTCTAGTTGGGGAGAAAATAGAATAAATTGTTGGATATTTGCCTCAGTGTGTCGCTGGACTGTCGCTCGAGCGACAAGCTTGCGATCCAGCGACGAAGTCGCTGTTTTTATCGTTCAAAGTTCAAACGAGGCAATGGTGACAAGTTAGTGACAGTGAATGGTAAGATATTTTGCGAGAGTTGCTGAGTTTGGGGCACAACGCTTCATTCACAACCATTCAAACTCTATATATAGGACCCCTGGACGTTCATCGGTATCCTATACCATATTTCCATTGAGCATTGCACAAGAACTCTTGCAAATCACTTCCAAATTCATTTAAAATCGTTTTCTTTTTTGTAGAGAAAAACTCCGTCAAAGTTCGCCGTGACTTGTGGTTTGAAATACTTCTACCACAGGTTGAATCAATTGTATCTTGGGAGACAAGTGTCGTGAACCATGAGCACCGTCGCAGGGCAATTTTGTCTTAAGGAAAGAGTGAAAATCGTTTGTCTCGGATTCCTCTTCTACTTTATTTCTTGGCTGCCATTTGTTTCCATTTGTAGTTTTCATACTACATTTCAGTCACCTTGTTATATTGTTTAGTCACGCTCCTCTATATATTGTTTACTTCATCCTCTACATATAGAACCCCTTGAATGTCGATTAGGTATCTTATACCATATTTGCAATGAGCATTGTAACGACCCGAGTAATTTTCTCCGGCCGTTAACATATACGTACTGTCCGCTATAGGGAGTAATTTTCGGTACCATATTTCAACTTAAGTCTCCTATATGAGTTGGAGGTCTTGAGTTCGAATCTTGGGGGACGCGTCCAGAAAGCCGTGAGGGGAGAAAATTACTCCCTATAGCGGACAGTACGTATATGTTAACGGCCGGAGAAAATTACTCGGGTCGTTCCCAATTGGTACCAGGTTTCAACTTAAGTCTCCCACATGAGTTGGAGGTCTTGGGTTCGAATCTTGGGGGACGCGTCCAGAAAGTCGTGAGGGGAAAAATTACTCCCTATAGCGGACAGTACGTATATGTTAACGGCTGGAGAAAATTACTGGGGTCGTTACAAGCATTGCATAAAAACTCTTACAAATTATTTTCAAATTCATTCAAAACCGTTTTATTCTTTGTAGAGAAAAACTTCGTCAAAGTTCGCCGCAACTTGTGGTTTGACGTGCTTTTACCACAAGTTAAATCTGTTGTATCTTGGGTAGTGGTGGCAAATGAGCCGAGCGGCTCGTCGGCTCGCCCGCTCGGCTCGTACTGTTCACGCCCACGAGCCGCTCGGTCTGGTAAAAAAACGAGCCCGAGCACGAGCCAAGCGGGCTCATGGACTAGACGAGCCGAGCCCGCTCGGCTCGTCACTGTTCACGAGCGGCTCGGCGAGCTGCTCGCCGAGCCGCTCGTGAGACGAGCCCACGAGCCGAGCGGCTCGTGGGCTCGTCTTAGACGAGCCCACCCAAGTAAAAAAAATAAAATAAAATTAAATTAAATTAAAAAGTGACCAGAACGGTCACTGAACCAGTGACCGTTCTGGTCACACAAGTGACCAAACGGTCACTGGTTCAGTGACCGTTTGGTCACTGTTTTTGAAAAAAAAAAATTTTTTTTTTTTCTACTTTTCTCCAATTCTTCTCCTATAAATACCCAACACATTACAACATTTTTTTCCCACCAAACTTTCATTCTATACTCTCTACTCTACAATTTACAATTTACAAATCATTATCAACAATTCTATAATTCTCTTCTACATTTTTTTACATTATTATCTTCATTTTACAAATTCACATTTCTACTTATTCTACATTTCTACATTTCTACATTCTATTTCAACAATTCACAAATGGATCCACGAGCATTTGTTGAAAACGTGTTCGGTATGGAAGGTGAAACACCTGCCCAAAATCAATTTGGGAATGAATTTGCCGGTCTCAACCAACTACCAATTCCAGAAGACATTGACGATTTCGACGTTCGTGAAGGCGATGCCGATCCGATTGATTTGGATGACGTTGATGTTGATCCCAGTGTTCCTATTGATTTGGAACAAGATGAAGAACCATCACTAAATATTCCCGATGCAAGAGGGAAGAGAAAGGGGAAGAAGCAGGCAAAATGTTGGGACCATTTCAAATTGGTTAACACTGGTCGTGTGATCGATGGAGTTCCAGAAAATAAAGCAGTATGTAAATACTGTCAACAACGACTGGCATGGCAAAAAAAAATTGGAACCACTCACCTCAACCGTCATTACAAAGCATGTGCGGCCAAACATGGGCTTCTTGAACGTGGACAAACGCAACTACAGTTTGGTACTAGTAGAGACGGTGCTACTACTTCGCCACTTTCTACGTGGATGTATTCGGAGGAGGAAGCACGAAAGGGAATGGTGAAGTTCGTTGCCACGGCGGAGCTGCCACTAGTAATAGTGGACAACGAACATTTCATAAACTACGTCAAACAATATCTTCAACCAAGGTACGTTGGGGTAAGTCGAAATACTCTTCGTTCTAATACAATTGAATATTTTCTTAATGCAAATCGATTATTGATTGGGGATTTAGAAAAATACGGGGGTGTCATATCTTTAACTTCGGATTTATGGGAAGGGATTAATAAGAGAGGTTATATAGCTGCAACTGCACACTATATAGACCCACTTTGGGTTATGCATAAAAAAATTATTGCTTTTAAAATAGTTGAGTATCCTCATAATGCTAACACTATATATAATACAATTATGTTAATAATTAAAGAATATAAATGCGAGAGTAAAATTCGTTCTTTTACTTTTGACAATGCTTCTGTAAATAAAGTAGTTATCGATAAATTGCATAGAGTACTTCAACCCGATTTTGGTGGTTATTTATTCCATATTCGATGTGTGTGCCATATTTTTAATTTAATTGTACAAGACGGTTTAAAACATGTGAATGACGAAATTAGTCGAATTAGGAATGCACTTACGTATATCACGATTACACCTAGTAGAAAACAATCATTTGAAGAATTTTGTGAACAAGTTGGGAACTCTAATATAAAAACTTTTATTACGCGATTTAGGTCATAGGTGGAATTCAACTTACTTATTATTAAAATCATGTGAAGGTTTTGAACCGTTTATCACTGAATTTTATAACAATAGGCATATTAGAGACGACGACGATGATATCTTAAATGAATCCGATTGGAATACGGTTTTTAAAATTAAGAAATTTTTGGAAAGTTTTTATACGTCTACGAATATATTGTCTGGTGTTTATTATCCAACTAGTTGCATGGTTCTTGAACGTCTTTATATAACTGTTAGGGCTTTTAATAGATATCAAAATGACCACGATTTGCATGCGGTTATATATGCTATGGAATTAAAATTTAGAAAATATTGGGAAGAATTACCTATGTTATTTCCTTTAGCATGCGTCATGGACCCCGATATAATTTATCGGGTATTAAATTTATAATTGACCAAATTTCAATGCTTTAACTTTTAATATGCTTATTACTTATAGGAATTTGGAACAAACGTTAATTGAGATGTATGAATTATATGCTTCAAGAATAGGTACACAAGTTACTCGTGTACCTACTCCTCCTCCCACTAATATAAACGATGACGACGCTGAAGTAATTAATTTATTAGAAAACATAGACTCAATTAGATATGATTCAACTGCATATGCATATGGTTCCTCTAGTAGTAGTAGTATGTCTTCCACTGCATGTACTCAAACTTCGAGTAGTAGTCCAAATGCGTTGCCATCTGAATTAATTGATTACTTTCGTTATACTATGCCTAGTAACAAATCAATTAAGAAAAGTTCAGAAGATGTAATCGAATTCTGGCGAAATAATGAACGTCGATGGCCAATTGTTTCTGCAATTGCAAAAGATCTACTAACACCTCCGGTTAGCACTGTAGCTTCGGAGTCTGCTTTTAGTGCAGGGAAGAGGGTTCTCTCTGAAATTCGAAGTCGACTAAAAGAAGATATTTTGGAAGCGTTAATGTGCGTGAAGGATTGGGAAGACGCTAATTATCGAATTCAACATAAATATGGCGAAATTGCATGTAATCAAGTAAGTGATATTTAATTTCAATACATTCATTACAAAATTTTATTTTCATACATTTATAATTTTTTAAAAAAATTGTACACGTAAAAAGTTTTTCGTGTACAATTTTAACTCCGCCTACACGAAATTGAAGTAGCCGGTCCCAAACCCGGATAAAGGAGGAGGGTTTATCTTTTTTTTTAAATAAATGTATATTTACTATTTTAAAAATTATAAATGTTTTGACGAGCCCCGATAAATGTTTTGGAAAATATATATTTAAAAAAAATAGAAAAAATAGACTTGTAGTAGTAACGTTATTTATTTATAAAAAAAAAAAAAAAGGCGAGCCGGCGAGCCGAGCTTAAGCTCCGCTCGTCGAGCCGCCCGCTTTGCGCTCGGCTCGTTGCCGTTTGGGCGAGCTCGGCTCGCGCCTGACACGAGCCGAGCTCGTTAGTCAATGGGCCGAGCCGGCTCGGCTCGGCCCATTGCCACCACTAATCTTGGGAGACAAGTGCCGTGAACCGTGAGCACCGTCGCAGGGCAATTTTGTCTTAAGGAAAGAGTGAAAATCGTTTGTTTCGGATTCCTCTTCTACTTTATTTCTTGGCTGCCCTTTGTTTCCATTTGTAGTTTTCATACTACATTTCAGTCACCTTGTTATATTGTTTAGTCACGCTCCTACAGATTAAACTTTGTTTTTGTTTGTTCGATGTACAACAACTCTTTTATCTGCACTTATATTTAACCCGAGCCAACATCACATCACATCATAAAATACATTTTCTTCTCAATAATGTGCATCAAACACCCCCTAAAAGTAGAATATCATTTATGAGTAACAAATTTCTTACGAAAAATTATAAATTGAAAGTTTTATTAAAGGGTATATATGTAATTTTATTTTATTTTAACAAAATTTCAAAATAACAAGTACCAACTTAAGCTGGCAACATTTCCTTTCATGAATTACAAATTTTGCATATTTGTTTTATAACTGATTATCGACACTTGAAATTGTGTTTTAGGACTCAAAATAAAAATAGAAGAATGAGTAAAAACTTAGCATTGATTAATTCACGTGGAATATTCTAATTTTTTAGGGAAAATACATTGAATGTATGTTCGTGCTTCAAGAGTTAGTGCAACCATATATTGTTGGTGGGGGTAGGGGACAAAATTGTGTTAACAATATTTTTCATTGAAACAAATGAAAATGAATGATAGAAGAATCTAGCCAATATTTGATGAGATACAACTCCATGCTAAGGGTTTTCAAATTACTTTTATAAATACCTATATCAAAGTATAAAAAAAAATTAGATATCTAAGTTTAATTTTTCTAAGTTTAAAAAAAATTACATGGGTAGATGTAATGGAAGAGAGGTTTGTGGTGGACAGAGTTCATTTCGGAAAATATACTGATAAGAGTAGTAGAGAAATATCTAACGTGGATTTATTTTTTAATGGGGAATTGAAGCAATACTCTCCTAAAGTTCGCCTGTTTAGTGGAGTACTCTAATCTTCAATTTTGCCGCAAGATCCCTCTTAATCATCCAAATGTTGTGAAAGACTCTACCATCTATATCTATTAGTTCTGTTGCTTTTAAAATGGATTTGGATGATTATTTTAATAAATCAAATTTATCAATATTGCCAAGATCGGATAGAGTAACGACAAGAAATTTAGTTATAGACATCACAGAAATGGACGTTAAAATGTTTACGAAAATGGACAAAGTAACACTAAGAAAAAATGATTCAAAGTCGAGACAAGAGTTGAATTCTTTGTTCTTAAATTGATTTTGCCCCGCAACGTTGCCTACAGATGATGACAATCAACTCCTAAGATACAACAACTACTTTCAAAATACAAAAACAACAAACCAAAAAGATGGCTTTTGTACTTCTTTCGAAAAAAATGAAAAAATAGATTTTTATGCAGAATTTCGGCTAAAGAAAAATGATTTTTACGTTATGCTAGGATTGCATATGATTGGGATGGGTTAAAGAACGTTCAAATGGTCTTATTTATAGAGGAGGGGAGGTTGTGAATGAAGAGACACACTCCAAAATTTAGCAACATTTGTCAAGTGTCATAGCATTTGCTGTCGCTCGAGTGCTTCAAAAGTAAAGAGTTTATCGCTTGCTTGGAGCTGGGCTATCCTCGAGCGATAGTCTTAGGTGTTGAAAATTCGATTTTTTATCCAACTTTGAACCACAATTTTTCATTCATTTGAAATTGATTTTGAGATTTCGATTATACCACGATCATCTATTTATTTTCACAATTTGATTATCAGATCATGTCGGAATATTTGAAAGGTTATAAGGTATTCTGTCAATTATCATTTTTAATTGTCTAGTTCAAAATTTCAAACAATATCGTCATAGTATATTATTTGTGAGTGTGTAGCCTTTAGCCTTTAGTATGATTGAGTATTGTAATAATGTAAATAATTTCCACCTTGTCAAGCATCAAGCAATGTGGTTTCTTATGAAAATCAATTATCATTTTGGTGAAATTCACTCCAAAAATTATTATGTTCATTTATGCAAGCACAAGTTACCATATAATTATAGCATTATCCAAAGCATGGAATTTAATTACTGATACTTTCAACCAAATTTATCCCATTAAGTAATCTAAACAATTTAATATTATTATTTGTTTTGG